>OX453064.1:7806268-9006268 GCA_949699795.1 Spicauda simplicius
AGTGTCTTTCCGAAGTCAATCATAGATGCATTGCCACTCCCGAGGACTATGATGGTCGCCTCGCACCCTTCCATCAAAATGCAAGAACTGCTTCACGCTAGAAATTGGTGTGGCGGTGGTAATTCCCCGGTCGAACTACATTGTTTCTACCACCTGGTAATATGGTTAGAAAAAAATCTGGTTGATTAGGTATTTTTTTTTATCTAACTGAAGTAGCAAACGAGTATGCAGTCCACCTCTTACTAAGTGGTCACTGCCGCCCATGGACGTCTGTAATCGACTTCATACACAACATTGTTTCGATCTGAAGTCTATCACAGATGCGTTGCTACTCCCGGGGATTATGATGGTCGCCTCACGTGAAAGTGTGCGGGAAATCATACCCTTCTATCGAAACGCAAGAAATGCTAATATATAAGTATATAATATATATAAGTTAAATAAAAATATTATTTTATAAGTTTTAAAATTATATAACAACTAGCTGTACCCGCGGCTACGCCCGCGTGCAAATCTATGTATCTCAAAGTTTTTCCCGCTCAAATCTCCACTCAGTGGGAATTCTACGATAAAAGTAGTCTACATGTTGTTCCATAACATTTTCTATAGTAAAAAACCCGTAAAAATCGGTTTAGCCGGTCAAGGATTACCCGGACAAACACAGAGTGAAAAAACGAACTTTAAGTGTGTATTTGTGGGTAGGTGCATATTGTTATGTAAAATGTTATGAAAATAAGACGAATCAGAATATCGTAAACCCCTTTTTTGAACCAATTTACAGTCTTAGTGGTCACATTAACAATATTGGAATACATCTTTTCAAACAACGCCTCCACATTTAAACCAAAGCGCATCGATTATAAGGATGGATTTTAACTTTTATGAATTGAAAAATACTATTTTAAGTAATTTTGGTCCTTTTAAATTTCTGAGTAAGATTACATATAGGTGAACCTGCTTTAAACATTAATTTGACAACCTTGACGACCCGCGTTGCGGAGCAGCTACCACACTCGGTTCGATTCCCGGCCAGACAGGAATCTGAATAGATTCATGTTCTGGGTCTGGGTGTTTCTATATACGTCTTGTGTGTCCATGGTACCCACGACACAGGAAAAAATCCTAGTGTGGGGCTATTGTAGAAATTGAAATTGTAGAAATTTTATATTTTATTGAGTGTAGAAAGCGTATTTTTATTAAAAAAAAAAGTTTGTGTGGAGGAGTACCGGAAAGCGAGTTGAAGGAATCCAAAAATTTTGTTGGATAATGTCTTCGATCTCGATGGCTGTCAAATAACAATCCCGCGAACGAACAATTTCCAGTATTCCTTTGATTTGAAATATTAAAAATGTTAGAGAAATCGTTGCTACAAATAGTTGCTACGAATAGGCAGGCATTATGACCGCTTTTTAAAAGTGTGGGCGCAGCGCTGGACGACGCCACGGCAATAGCTATTTTTCTATCAAATCTTATATTTTTCGCTAATAGTAAATGTATTAAAAACGTTTTACCCGTGCCTCCTAATGCATCTAACTAAAACTAAAAATCTAATGACAGTATCAATGATACGTAAACTAATTTTGGTTCTACTAACATTTAAGCGGCGCTCAGGTATGTTTATAGTTTATCTCTATTAAGCCTTGTTTATGGTTCATTACATTAAAATTTGAATTTGTCGGCAAGGTAAATGCAAATTATTTTGTTCTTTTACCTGACAGAGGTTAAACCTCTATTAATTTCATATAAACTTTGTGACACATTGATTCCCAGGCGGGCAAAAGCTTTGCATTTCCGATACTAATTAATATTTAAAAATGAGCTGGTTATTAAAAAATAATACTAAAATTAGTATTTATGAAAACTACAGATTATAATAATAATAATAATAATGTACATAAGACAACTGGATTCGAACCCCAGACCTCGCGTTTCTAATCCGCCCGACTTGGCACCACACGGCTATCACGATTTCAATAACAAATGCGAAATTCACATACTTCTGAGTTAAGAACATCATCTATTTTGGCTTATTGTGTGTCAAACTTTGTTATTCTAAAATTAATTTAAAATATGTTGTTATTTAAATGCATGTTTTCTATAACATTATTTATAATGAACATATCATAAATATAAAAAGAACAATAATGTTGACCTTGCTCGTTTGTTATTAGAGCCAAGTGTTCATCAACCATGCTTCAATATTCATAAATGCAATTATTTATCACAAAAGTTGCAAAAGCTTCTTTATAATAATAATTCATGATATAATTGTTATATCTTATTTAGATACTGATCGACTTATTAATGTTAGTATTTTTCTTAAAAGACTATCAATTGTATTTTGTCCTTAATATTTATTTTCGCTAAAAATGTACGGGTGTGGTCAATAACATAACTTTAATTATGCAATAATAGTTAAGTAACTATTTATGTAACATGAACATGGAGTGACAAATGGAGTCGATAATTTTATTTTGAAACAATGTTAAAACATTTTATCGCCTTTGAATTATTGGATTCGAATAACTATTTTACTATAATAGTATGACGCGCAGTCTGTTATCAATTGGGAATCCCTGTACTCAAAGAGCGATTTTACATTAGGTCGCAAGCTGCGCGGCCGCAGCGCGTCAACTGATGCTTTTTTATTATTGAATTATTTCATAAATTCATAAATTAAATTAAAATCAATTTGAATCACATCTATTCTTATGATAATTGATAGTTACAAATTTATACGTATTATTTTTGAATGAATTCAGAATGGCATCCGGGCGGCCATTATGGCTACTGTCATGTCACACTACTGTCATGTCACACATGTTTACATTAGAATTTAACAAAATACGCGACAATCCGAATTTTACGGATATATGTTGTCGACTCGAAATCAATGTTTTTTATGCTTTATTATTTAGATAAGGTTTTAAGTAAGTCTATCGTACAACTTGACGGACTTGTCAATATGGGACTTTGTCAAAAACGAACTTCCATACAAACATTTATGCCCGACTTTAACGCTATCAACCCATTTTTTTCGATAAAAAGTAGCCTATGTCCTTTCTCGAGGTCAACACTATCTGTGTGCCCAATTTCATAAAGATCGGTTCAGTTGTTTAGGCGTGAATAAGTAGCAGACAGACAGACAGACAGACAGACAGACAGAGTTACTTTCACATTTATAATATTAGTAGGGATATCTAACCTAACCTGTAACCACGTCATCCGTATACCATAGGACATAGCGGTCTAAATTAAATTTGTCGGGTGTCGGATCGGCGCCGGTGGTGGTGATCGATCATCGGTAATGACGCGGCCACACTAACGACCTGCCCTCTGTCCGACGACTAGGGGTGCCATGTGTGTGGTGTGCTGGTGGATAAACGAATTTGTAAAGATTTGGATAAAAAGATAGATAGATAAATAGATAATCATTTATTCGTTTTGCTTACACGCACACATTTGTTTTTTAAACAAGAGTACAAAAAGAAAAAAAAACACAAAAGAGGGTGCAAAGCATCACGAAATGGACACTGCTCAACATTATGTTGGCATCCGAAGACTGCCAGGGCTGATCTTCCGCAGTGTCCAACCGGTGACGACACGACGTAACAGCTTATTTAAAAAATACATTTTACTATACTAAATCTAACCTAGAAAAAAAAAGAGAACTAATTGTTATCTGTGACAACTTGTGACACTGACATTTCTGCAAAGAGAATAACAACACTACGAATACATTTCTGATTGTCAGTGTCATGCTCTATTGACAAAATACAACTATACAACTAATTTTCATTTAAATATAAAGCCCGTAAATACAAACAATCTATAAGATAAACAATCTATTGTCCAAAATATACCATACATTACGTTTTATAATAATAATAATACACTATATTGTACCCAATTAAAAACAAAACAATAACAGAGAAAAAAAACATAATTTTAAACAATACAAAAGGCGGTCTTATCGCTAATCAGCGATTTCTTCCAGACAACCTTACGGTGCGGAGTTAAAGCCAGGATGAAAACAAGAAAAGGTTTTCTTTTCTAAAGATATGTATGTTATTCCCCGTGCACATTTAATTAGAATTTAATGTTAAGTAAATAACGATTTATTAAATTACATTTCTCTCTACAATAACTCTGCTCGTATTTGTAAGTCAGTCATCGGTTTAAAAAAGAAATCGAGTATGGAAATAAAAAAATGTATATAGCCTTTCTTAAATCTACATTAGACTCAACCTTAGCAATGGTTTCATTCAATTCGTAATAAAGATAATATCTTAGCACGAAGCCATCATACATTATTTTCTAGATACTGGAAAATGAAAGAAAATAATCTTTTCATGCTGAACGCAGGGCACCTAGCTGTAAGAAATATATTTTTTCTATCTAATTTAAGTAGCAAAATAGCATGCAGTACACTTGATGGTAAGTGATCACAGCCTCCCATCGAAATCAGTAAACAACTTTATATAAAACATGGGTTCTATCTAAAGTCAACCACATATGTGTTGCCACTCCCTAGGACTAATATGGTCTCCTCATATAGAAGTGTGCCGGCAGCCATACCCTTCCGACGAAACGAAAAACTGTTTTACTCTAGAAATAGTTGTGGCGGTGGTACTTCCCCGGTCGAACACCACTGGTTCTAAAACCTTCAAATATATTTATTACTATAAGAAATATACCTACGAAAATTGACATCGAAAATGTTACTCATAATGGTTAACCGAAATGTCCCAAAAAACTGTGTTCATGGTCACCATAGCGTAGCTCTCAACATCATCCACGATTCATCACTCCGTTGACAACCGTTCACGTCACACTGTGATTTCCACAAAGCTTGACATGAACCTAACACAAATGTACCTGTTTATTCGTATGTTTAGTTACTGGCTTGAAAAGGTCTTTTGTATCTGTCGTGTATACGCAATATCATCTTTAATGGATGTTTGAGATACATCTTTAGAATAACTTGTAGATAACCCATTTGCACAGAGAATAAAAACTGAATTAACTCGAAATGTTTATTAGTCCGGATTGTTACATTCTAGAGGTTATCTTTTTAGAAAAGTTTACGGTTTGATTGCGGTGCTACTTTACTCTAATTTCTTACATAATTGCTGTATTGTGTAATTGGGGCAAAGGCACATAATATATCACTACATAGTATGGAACAAAGTCACTTCCCGCTGTGTCTCTGTGTATGCTTAGATCTTTTAAACTACACTACGGATTTTAATGCAGTTTTTTAATTGATAGGGTGATTCAAGAGGCAGGTTTATGTATAATACATTCATAGGTAACATAGTGGAGGAACACTGATAATTTTAGATTTTTGACTTTTAGGCGGAACGGAGTTCGCCGTACTAACATAGGTAATACTCAGTATCCTAACTTGAATTGTGTCGGATAAAAATCTTTAGAGTTAATTACTAAATTGCAGTAATAAGACAATATAACTTGCGTACTACTTATATCAAAGTTTAAAAATTTCTTACGTTTTCATGCGTTTAACATTGAGTTTAAAAAACTGCCGTGCGTGATGCTCGCTAATCAAAACGTAATAGTAACTCACATACTTGTATATTCGAATTAGACAAAGATAAAGAAAGTCCTATGAATGGAGCATAACGTTTTGCTTACGTGACTACATCCATTTCAACTGCCATTGCAAGGCAACCTCGTTCCTTCCAATTATACAAAATAAATAACATGTTAGCTTAACGAATGCAGTTATCGTCTGAAAAATGTCTCCGATGAAGCTAATTAAAAGTCAGATACAGTTAATAGGCGTAGTAACGGAGCGAGGACATTAAGCCTCTGTATGTGGCCGCCATTTTTCACAAGTTTCAATTAGCGCGCGTCCGAACCGGCGCGATACGAATAAAACGCTGTTCAACAAATTCCTCGCTTTGGCCGCATCGGTAATTGCATCAGCAGCTGATTCTGCTAAGTGCTGATATCAATCTCGAGTCAGTAATCACAGGACTGCGAAAGACTTTTATGGACATTGTGGGACGAATGTTTGTTGTAGTAGATTTTAAGTCGGATGTTTTAGCAACTTAAGTACCTAGTATAGTCATTTTATATTTCGTTAATGATTATTGACTTTGCATCAGAGTAACGACAGAATTTAAACAAAACATTTTTGCTTGTAAATTTGCTTCTATTGTCGTTACGTTTATTTGCAAAAATATTGGGAACTACTGAACTCATTTAGCGGACATATTGTTTATAGGAATAAAAAATAGGTTAAAAATATTTCGAGATTCTGCGAGAAAAATCTATAAAACCTGAAATCGAAGTCGAGTGCATGTGTCATACACGCACATATACGGAATACAACCTAAATGTAATATTCTAAATAATCCATTTATGTTTAGTCTGTCTGGACGGGGATCAAACCTAAATTTCTATGCGTGTCAACATATATGTATAACAACCGCTGCGCGTCAAAAATCCTCAAAAAACATACCTTTGAAATTAACCTACAATAAATCAATAACCATAGAATGGTCAGGCATTTGTAATTACTAAAGGTTCAACAAGATACACCGGACATCGCGTACCGATGGCACCTGCGTCACGCATTATTGACGTTTATTGAAGCTTCACGGTTGATTAACTTTGAATTAATAGAGAAATTCTGACCACCGGTTGAACACGCGTAAGCGATCTTGAGATGGGTTATATAGATGCATAATAAAAATTGATGCGTCTGTTTAATTATGTTATTTGAAATTGATTTTTCAAAATGACTCATGTGGTTGGTTAGGTTATTTTAATTTAGTAAGGTTCACAAGTTGTATTTTATATCGTTATAATTTCAGCTCGAAAAACGAAAAATATTTTGGAACTGTCTTACAAAAAATTTGGTAACACTAATTGTTTAATTCATTAAAAAATAAATCTCAAGGCTATTTTAAAATTTCATTTTGAAATTTATTTAAATAATTACGATTTAAGTATAGTATTGTTAAGTTTTAACCGGCCACTTATCTATTTATAACTGACTTTTCAAATGCAAAAGGTTATAGGTATTTTCGTCACATACATTTTGTAAATTTAGATTTAAAGTAATAAATATAGATGAGGTACCTAACTGCCTATAGCACGAGTACATTTCAATATGTTTTGCTGTTAATGACAAAGCAAAATCATTTTATTGCTATTACAATACTCCATATGAAAATGTTCACAATTGTATGTAGTACAAGCAAAGATAGAATTATATTTTTTTAGTCTGTGGATCATAAAATTAATTCATTATCTTGATGTCAAGTCAAAGCTCAACAGCAAATATGGCAAATAACCATAGATAAAGTAGAGTAGTATGCAGTTTCATAAACTTATCATAGTTTATTTACCGCACATTCTAAATTTGTAGGTTGTAATTATTTGTATTTATTAGTTTGCATGTTATAGTACAATTAGTTGTCTACATATTACAAATATATTCGTCGATATTTTACAATTTTGAGAATAAATTATACATACATTTTGATATTAATCTATGTTGTAGTTTTACTATTAAAGGCTGTTTTCTTTCTTTAGCACAAAGATAACTGATATTTTATGTAAGTTTATTTATAAATAAAAAAAACCTAAACTATTTTCTTAATTGAAAATTATTACGTAAAGAGCTAAGTTTTTTTTATTATTTACTAGCATACCCGGCCACGCGTTGCTGTGGTTAAAGAAATGTTACATAAACATTTGCAATTAAACCCATAAATTAAGATATAAACTATCCTATCTTTCAAGTTGGATCAAAATGCACACGTTGAGTAAATTTGATTATAATCGGTTCAGAGGTTTAAGAGTCCATTGCGGACAAATAAAGTGACACGTAATTTATATATATTAAGATGTCTTGATTTAACATAAATTTTAAAGCCACCAGTGTAGTGCCCTTATTACTAGTTTGTTACATTTCCTCAATGCAAGCTAACCTTTTTTTTAACCGACTTCCAAAAAGGAGGAGGTTATCAATTCGTCTGTATTTTTTTTTTTTTTTTTTTTATATTTGTTACCTCATTTCTCCGGACTGGGTGAACCGATTTAGATGATTTTTTTTTTATTTGAAAGGTAGTGCGTGTCATAGGGTCCCATTTTTTTTTAGTATTTTTTTGACTAGGGCATCCATAAGAAAAACGCATAAGTCTTAAATTTGCATTTTCAATGTACGCGATAAATGTATGAATAACTCAATATCCCGCCAACCGATTTTGATGATTCTTTTTTTATTAGAAAGGATGTACTCCAGGGGTAGTCTGATAAGAGTTTGATAAGGTTCTAATCATAGGATCTTCAACTTTTTGGAGCAAAATAATAAAATTAGTGATAGTCGGCCGAACCTTAGCTGGAGAAGTCCAATTGAGTAAAATATAGAATAAAATTACTATGTAGGTATTTACTATGAAAAATTTGACCTTCAACTCTTCAATCCTGATGATGCAGGGGTACTGCTAGCCTGAACTATAAAAGTTGGTCGTTTGATGTTTGCGAATATATAATGAAATTGTTAAGCAAATTCATGGGACAAAAATTTGACCTTCAACTCCTCAACCCTGATGATGCAGGGGTACTTAAAGCCAAAACCATAGGAATAAGCCATTTGGTGCTTACGTATATGTTATAAGATTACTGAGCAAAAACATAAGATGAAAAATTTGACCTTCAACTCCTCAACCCTGATGATGGAGGGGTACTTCAATCCTAAACCATAGAAGTTGGCAATTTGGTGCTTACGGTTATGTAAAGAAAATACTAAGCAAAAATATAAAATCAAAAATTTGACCTTCAACACCTCAACCCTGATGATGAAGGGGTACTTCAATCCTAAACCATAGGAGTTGGCAATTTGGTGCTTACGGTTATGTAAAAATAATACTAAGCAGAGGCACAAAATTAAAATTTTGACCTTCAACTCCTCGACCCTGATGATGAAGGGGTACTTCAATTCTAAACCATAGGAGTTGGCAATTTGGTGCTTACGGGTATGTAAAAATAATACCAAACAGAGGCACAAAATTAAAATTTTGACCTTCAACTCCTAAACCCTGATGATGCAGGGTACTGCAAGCCTGAGCCATAAAAGTTAGCCTCCTGGTACTAACGTATATGTTATAAGATTACTAAGCAACAATATAAGATGAAAAATTTGACCTTCAACTCCTCAACCCTGATGATGGAGGGGTACTTCCAGAGGGGGCGCCCTGTTTGTATGAATTGTAAAAGTGTTTTATGTTTAATTTTTGTGAATATGTAGATGCACAAAGCAAACTTAGAGGCTTTATTTAAATACAAACATAAAAATATAGTCACTAAAAAGTGTAAAATAAAAACTTTTTAACAAAAAATATCTACCGACTTCCATGTCACAAAAAAGTAAAAATAATTTAAATATATTTTGGTCTAGAACATACTCAGTACTTAGTACATAGTTCTGAAGTCGGTGCTCATATAGGACGTAGTTACCGTCGTCCAGCGAAATATGTCGAGCACCGACTTCAGGACTATGTACTAAGTACTGAGTATGTTCTAGACCAAAATATATTTAAATTATTTTTACTTTTTTGTGACATGGAAGTCGGTAGATATTTTTTGTTAAAAAGTTTTTATATCTGATTGAAGTAGCAAACGAGCATGCAGTCCACCTGATGCTAAGTGGTCACTGCCGCCCACGGACACTTGTAAGCAACTTCAAATAGAACATGGGTTCTATATGAAGTCAATTACAGACGCGTTGCTACCTCCGAGGACTAGGATGGTCGTCTCTATACTCTTTCATAGAAACACAAAAAAATTGTTCACGCTAGAAATAGGTGTGGCGGTGGTACGGTCGAACTACACTGGTTTTACCACCTAACCTAACCTAACATATCAAGACATCTTCAAGACGTAAATTTGATGATGATTTTGGTTTCCAGGTAGTTAATTTGCAGATGTATAATTACATTTACTTTGCAATAATCCATGAGCCAATTAGTGGTATGGGGCAGAAGTTGAAAAGGTAATTACGTATAGCGAGCTGGATACGCACATATATGGTAATTAAAGAATTTTATGTAGACGTGAGTTGCAAAGTAAAATTAATGGACTTCGCTATATATTATAACGAGCTCATAATTGCAAGTAAGCGGTCACTAAATGGTATGATGCTCAGGGATGCAAGGATATGATTAGAATTGCGTCGGTTATGTTGTAATTATGGTTTTAGACACCTTCACATTAACACTGTAAGCCGATTGTTATGTCAGATGTAAGGCGAGATACTGGAGCGTTTATTCTCTATCTATACTAATATTATAAAGTGGAAAACGTTGTATTTTTGTAGTTTTGTATGTTTGTCATGAATTAACTTAACCCTTTATAAGGCCGAGAAAACTAGAGGTAGTACAGAAATGAAATTTTGATATGTTAATATGGGTATTTTTAATTGATTTTTAAGATTTTTTTTAAATCGGAAAAGTCTTGGGAAATGTGTGGAAAATTTGGTGGCAGTATATGTGCCACTGCCCATACTATGAGGGTAATATTTCTGTAAATTAAGTAAATTCCATTTTTTTTTCAATGTTTACATTTTATGAAATTAGAAATAAAACCATGTAATAATTATCAACACAAAAAGATTTATTTTTAGATGCTTTTCTTTATAAAAATATGCTTAGGTCTAACTAGTGAACATTTGAGATCTTTTGAAACTTTGGTTCTTTACATTTAGTATTATTATGCTCATCAGTCAATATTTCTTATAAAATAACACACATAAGAGCTAATTCAATCTTCAATTCTTTTGGTGAAATTGAGTAAAACAAGGGAAAGCACAAAGAAATACTTTACAAGTCGTACATGACAACTTGGTTCTTACGTTATTTGTCTTTGTACTACACAAACGGCATCTGCGCGGTGTGTCAGACTTGTCTATCAAATGTTTTCCAACATCTTGGAAACGAATGTCGTCATGCACTCCTACGACTTTCTGGTAGTTGGTACTGCCTGTAGCTCTCTTCTTCTTTGCAATAAAATTGGGTTCGCTAGAAAGGCTCCTCTTTCTCGATGTGTAGTTTCCGATAAGCGATCTAGCAATCGAGATGCGAAACTGTAGATTCGATGGGGGTCCATGATTTCGCGGTGAAACAGATTGTAATATGAACGCATTTGTGATAGCTAGATCGATTAGGAAATAAAAAATCCGGCACCACCAACGCCTATTCCGTCGTCCAACCTCATATGTGCCTCTTTTTTGATCGAACCTATCGACTCCTCCCATCCTCTTGGTGTATTCAGTGATTGCCAAAGGGCAAGGAAAACTCTTCTTTGTGCCATCCTTCATCGTTCGTTGACAAAAAGTTTTTTCCATAGGATGAAAAGCTGTACTCAACACTGTGACGTTTTTTGTATCCTTCCAAATCATGAACCCAACATTATTCTTCACTCTCCATTTGTAGTTTCCGCGGTCAAGCTTTACTTTCCCTTTTTTCCCTTTTACGAATTTCGGTAAGTCTGCTCTATTTACATTTACGGTGGCAGTGGAGTAAATACCATGTTCATAAAGGTATTCCATCAAAGGATATGAGGAAAAAAAATTGTCGAAAGCAACATGAGCTTGAACTTTCTCGTCAATTAGAGATTTTGTCAGGGCTTTGACAACATTGGCACCCAAACCTAACTCCGGTGTATTATTGTCATTTTTACCGGTGTAAATTTGAAATTCATATACATAACCAGTTACACTATCTGCGCGAACCCAAACCTTGAATCCCCTTTTTATGGGTTTAGCTGGCATGTACTGTTTTAGAGATGATACGCCTTTGAACCGTATCATAGCTTCATCGATGCTCTGAGAAGTAGTTTGTTTCGCTTCTCTTTGGCATGCACAATTCAATAATTCCAAGACAGGGCGAACTTTGTATAATTTGTCATATTCCTGACTTGTTTTTGCAGGAGTCTTGGAATTATCATTCAAATGAAGATTTTCTAAAATTTTTTTGAACCTTTTACATGCCATTACTTGCGCAATTTCGTCCACTCTAAAAAATGGGTCACTAGACCAATATAGGTCTATAGATGGTAAAACATGTATACCCATCAGAATGATAATTCCCAAAAACGCATCAATATCCGATTTTCTAACAGGTTCCCAATTTTGGGTCTGTTTTTGAGAGGCATACAAATTAGTTTGCTCAACTATGTGATCAACTACTTCTTCAGAAAAATACCTTGAAAAATAAGCCACTGGAGAAGTCCTGCTCGGAAAAAAAACTTTAGTTTTCAAGGTGGCTTCGTCAAATTTATCAGCACTTGGCCTGTCCGACCACATACCTTTTCTCCAGTCATTGTCGTCCTCATCTTCTGAAGAAGAGTCTGCAGAAGATTCCGGAGAAGACTCCAAAATATGCCGAGAGCGCAGATTCGATACTCGTGAAGGCCTGACTGGTCGCAATATTTCTTCGTCTTCGCTATTTTCAATATCAGGTACTCCTATGTTAGGATCAATATTTTCTATTTCACCTGCATTAGGAGAAAGCAAACCCACATCTACTGGACTCCGTCTTGATGGTCCAGGTGTTGGACTTCCTTGATTTTGAACAATATCTTGGTCTTCTAACATCGCACGAATATCAAAATTGGTTTCTATACCATCTTCGCCCTCGTACTCATCTTCTGAGTTGTCAGGATCTTCAGGAAGTCCAAACATCTGCTCAAGTTCATTTACAATATCTTCATCACGCAAGTACGCCTGCAATACAAACAGGCAATGGCATTTATACTGCCACCAAAACATGTCAGTGAGCAGGCAGTGGCATAGATACGGCCACCAATAAAATTTACAATAAAACCAATTTCAACACATTCATAGCCAAAATTACACGTAAAACGTAATAAATAAAAACAAATGAATAAAATAAATTACTTTTCTTACCATTTTAGCCAAAATCTTAGAAGATGCAACTGGATGAAAAATTCTAACCGAAAATCACAACTTTCAAGCGATAATGGACGACTTCAAATTGACAGTTGTCAAGCATTTGTCAAAAGGATGCTCATTTTTGACGTAAAAATCATTGATGCTGCCATCAATAAAAAATAAAATACCGGTGAAAGATACAGTCGAGAATAAAAAAATATTTTTTTTGGTGGCATGTATACTGCCTCTACCTTGAAAAGGGTTAAAAACTACTCAACCGTTTTAAACTACTCAACAATTTTAAAAATTCTTTCACGATTAGAATGCTACATTATCCCTGAGAAACATAGGCTATTTTTATTACTAGAATGTATAAGGCGTCTTTGCTAAAACTTGAGTAATGTGATTCAAGGTGTCAAAAATTTTGCTTAAAATTTTTTTTCATTGCAGTCACTGTAATACCTACTGATAATAGAATAAAAAAAACTTTTTAACAAAAAATATCTACCGACTTCCATGTCACAAAAAAGTAAAAAATAATTTAAATATATTTTGGTCTAGAACATACTCAGTACTTAGTACATAGTCCTGAAGTCGGTGCTCGACATATTTCGCTGGACGACGGTAACTACGTCCTATATGAGCACCGACTTCAGAACTATGTACTAAGTACTGAGTATGTTCTAGACCAAAATATATTTAAATTATTTTTTACTTTTTTGTGACATGGAAGTCGGTAGATATTTTTTGTTAAAAAGTTTTTATTTTACACTTTTTAGTGACTATATTTTTATGTTTGTATTTAAATAAAGCCTCTAAGTTTGCTTTGTGCATCTACATATTCACAAAAATTAAACATAAAACACTTTTACAATTCATACAAACAGGGCGCCCCCTCTGGAAGTACCCCTCCATCATCAGGGTTGAGGAGTTGAAGGTCAAATTTTTCATCTTATGTTTTTGCTCAGTAATCTTATAACATATACGTAAGCACCAAATGGCTTATTCCTATGGTTTTGGCTTTAAGTACCCCTGCATCATCAGGGTTGAGGAGTTGAAGGTCAAATTTTTGTCCCATGAATTTGCTTAACAATTTCATTATATATTCGCAAACATCAAACGACCAACTTTTATAGTTCAGGCTAGCAGTACCCCTGCATCATCAGGATTGAAGAGTTGAAGGTCAAATTTTTCATAGTAAATACCTACATAGTAATTTTATTCTATATTTTACTCAATTGGACTTCTCCAGCTAAGGTTCGGCCGACTATCACTAATTTTATTATTTTGCTCCAAAAAGTTGAAGATCCTATGATTAGAACCTTATCAAACTCTTATCAGACTACCCCTGGAGTACATCCTTTCTAATAAAAAAAGAATCATCAAAATCGGTTGGCGGGATATTGAGTTATTCATACATTTATCGCGTACATTGAAAATGCAAATTTAAGACTTATGCGTTTTTCTTATGGATGCCCTAGTCAAAAAAATACTAAAAAAAAATGGGACCCTATGACACGCACTACCTTTCAAATAAAAAAAAAT
Organism: Spicauda simplicius; assembly: GCA_949699795.1. Taxonomy (NCBI): domain Eukaryota; kingdom Metazoa; phylum Arthropoda; class Insecta; order Lepidoptera; family Hesperiidae; genus Spicauda; species Spicauda simplicius. The sequence goes on from OX453064.1 coordinate 7,820,739, forward strand.
CATCTAAATCGGTTCACCCAGTCCGGAGAAATGAGGTAACAAATATAAAAAAAAAAAAAAATAAAAATACAGACGAATTGATAACCTCCTCCTTTTTGGAAGTCGGTTAAAAATGTCCAGGAGTAGTGCTCAAATGTAAATTGGTTGGATAGATTACATTATAGTCTGCGCGAACGAAGTCGCGTCGATTCTGCTAGTGTTATATATGGCGTGAAAATGCAGTTAAACATGTTTATGTAACAAGGGTGTAACACAAAGTAAAAAGCCAAACCCGCGGAGTTTGCTGCTTGATATTCTTAGTTGACCTCTCCGTTTCGGTAGAAGTGTTAAAAATATTGTAACTAACAATTTATAAGTGCCTCTGTCGGTATAAAATAAAGACATTAAATTTTATATATATAAGCATGATGATTTATACTCTCATTATACTTGCAGTTGACAACAAGAAACGAACACCCAGACCCAGGGTTATTTATATGTTGTGATAATGAATGAGTTGACATGGTAGGTTTCTTTTTATATCCCCGGCTTCCGTTATCGTTCTACCTAGCAAGATAAAAACTTCGATATTTTTTTATAAGCAGTGTACCTGTATGTAGTCCATCTGATGGTGAGTGGCCACCACCGTCCATGGACATCTCTCAAGCCCAGATAAGATCAGAAACTTGCCTGAGGGAAGCCACAGTTGCTTTGCTACCTCTAAGGCTAAGTTGCAATAACTTTGAAAGGTATGTCTCTTACCACACCCTTCAGACCAGGACAGTAGCGAATACCACTGCCGTTATCTATATATTAATACGTGAAGCAAAAACTTATGATTCGTTTTTAAGATACTTGCCGCAGGCGGAAGAGTATGAAATTACGCACGGTTATAGTTGATGTAGAGAAGGACTACGCAATATTTTTTCAAATAATGAATAAAATCAACTAAAAACACATTACACAACACTACCTTGCATTCTACACAACACATACATAATAATAAACGAAATAGAACATTCAATGTCTTACTATGAAAAAAACATGACGTCAAAAATGTCAGATGTCTTTGTCAAAATACCCGCTATTGCTTTTAAATGCAGCTTAGCCAATTAAACCTCTTTTTACCTTTAACGGGTGCGTTCAAAATAACTTGAAATTTGTTACAATTTATTTGAATTAGAGAAATATTGGTGCTACTTTGGACAATATGAAGTTTAGTTTTATAATTTTAATTGTGGTTGAATTTCGACCGGTGTTGTGACGGGTGACTAGTAAGATAGAAATAGGTGAGACTTTGATGTTTCTGGAGTCGAACCAAAAAGAGTTTTACCATTATCACGATAATTACTTTAATATACAGAAACGCTTTAATAATATTTACTGTAAATATTAGACAAAAATAAACGCGCTTTCTACATTAATAGCCCCATACTAGGATTTTCTCCTATGTCGTAGGTACCATAGACACACACAAGACGAATACACAAACACCCTGACCCAGAACATGAATCTAAACTCATCATTCAGATACCTGTTTGGCCGGGAATCGAACCCGGAATCCATTGCGAGGCAGACCGTATGGTAACCACTCCGCCACGCGGGCTTCAAGATACAATTATAGGTTGTAGCAACAGTATGTGAATTGATCGATTATATATTACATGTCATAATGTCAACTCAGTCACGGTCAGTAAATGACATGGATGCACGATGCGGTCACCACATCATTGCATACTAATCATCATGCTATGTAATTTGATTAGCCATATTCCTATATCAATCACCATAAATATATCATTATCGTGTCATTTTCGCACTTAACCATGATTGTAGAGTGCATTTGATGGAATTTACTTATTAGCAAATAGCTTTATGTCTATCGTTATTTGTTACTTTAAAGCAGGTAGTATAGTGTTTATAATGTTGCTGTATTGTTATGGTATTGGCTTGCATATAAACGGACCCTAGTAGTCTGGATGTCTTGTAGTTACAGTTCGTGTAGCGCAAGTTATATTAGGTATGTAGTGCAAAAATGTTGTCGTTAAAGAGATAAATCCATTAGAAGTGTCTACGTGAGATGATCGGTTAGGCAACATGCGAACGCACTAGCGGATTCAAGATTTTTGGAAAAGATTAAAAAAATATATATGTAAGATGTGCATAAAAATAATATGAAAGAAAAAAATGTACGTCTGACAAGGAGGGCGTTGTCTTTTAAATTTTGAAGCTCAGAGTTTGATCCGCCTATTGAAGTGAAACTTCTTTATCGGGGTTGGAAAAAAATTTAGTGTACCATTTTTTCGTTACGCGCCATCTTTTTCTGTTACGCGCCATCTTTTTCTGTTACGCGCCATCTTTTTTTTTCCGTTACGCGCCATTTTTTCTTATCCCTACCACGCGTGATATTAGATAGATTATTATAGATTAGATTATTAGATAAAGTTTAATAAAAGCCTTTTATTAAACTTTATCTAATTTAACTTTATTTAACCAATTTCTGTAAAGTTGCATATAGTAAATTATTTTTTGAAAAATAACGTCATAAGAAGTTTCACTTCTTACGAGTGTACGCTAGTACACGCACACATTTTTTTAAAATACTGACGCATAGACTAAAGCAACAGCATATAAATTGAGCCTCTAAGCCTCCAAAACCACCAGTGATACGAACCCATGACTGTAATTATAATATTATTTGTCTACTTATAAATAACCCCTAGTGAACCTCATATAAGTCTATAGCAGCTAGTGCAGGCAGTGTATTATAGTCTAGCGAGAGCAGTGCAGAGATGCGGTCGTTAGCGAGATGAAGCCATTAGGCGTGCGTAAAGCAGCTAATTACGCAGACGCGAGGTGGCGCTCTGATGGAGCGATATTCGATTTACTCAGTATGAGTGATCGCTTATGAACTTCATGTATTCGTTTTATGAAACGGATAAAATATATTGCGCAAGTATCTCGTGTGTCTCTTCAACCCATTATTGTCCTACTGCTGAGCACTGGTCTTTTCTCAGAATGAAAGAGTCTTAGGCCATAGTCCACCGCGCTGGCCAAGTGCAAATTGGTGGTGAAATATTTAGAAGTCGGCTTGGCTAAGGGTTAAATCTGGGACCGCCTGCTTTATGTGCACGTTTGAACGTTAAATGGCAAAGGAGACGATAAATATTATGTAAAACGAGCTTATTACGGCGGCTCTGCCTACTTTGAAATAATTTACCATACTTTATCATATTATCATAAATAACTTTTAGCGTTAATTAATGTTTTTATTTTAGCGAAACGTGATACGTAGTGTTTCCGCGAAAGAGTAACATACATCATCACGAACTTTCACGAGTAAAATAATAATAAGAAATAAAATACTAAGTACTTATAAAAATACTAAATTCTGAATAGGTATCTGAAAATTAATAATAATTTAAAAAAAAAGATGACCAAAATATCTTTTTAGAATATAAATTCAGCTGCTTCCAAGATTGCGTATACAGATAGTTCGTATATTTTTAATTTGTTTTTGTTATTATAGTATCGTATATTACTTTTGCGTAATATAATTATGTATATGAGTTTAGAAATGGCGGTAATTTCGAAGTCAAAAGTTCCTTAGTGAATAAGCCTCTCAGAAAACCGCTTAATACAATTATAATTATTGCTGTCATAAATCTGCTTGCCATAATTAGTTAGCCATTTATATTTAAATGCTCACGACTTGACGTTTTGACCTTCGCAGACGAATTTGGACGCAAACGCGTTCATTTTACGGCACCAAATGTTGCATTAACAATAGTTAATGTTTATGACGGGTCTCCGGAAACGTCATAAGGCGATTTACACACGGCACCGTGCACCGCCGCGGTAGACGGTGAAGCGGATCTCGTGTTGTATTGAGGTCTAATAAATCCGTTGATGCCTGACACTCTTACACCGACTGACCGGGCGGTCCAGCGGTGTTCTTACCATCAACGCTCCTCCGCGCGGACGACGGCGCAGAGGGGCGGCGTCTCACACACTCCGCCTAACCACGCGTATCATCGTTGGTGCAATTTAATATAAATGGATTTCGATGTCGAAAAGTTTATTTCGGAGATCGGTCCATCCGCGCGTACAGGCGCGTAAACCGCCTTACCACGCGGGACACCGCTACGAAAACCGCTCTACCGCCACCGCCTTCCGCGGCGGTGCACGGTGCCGTGTGTTAATCGCCTAAGAGTCGTAAAGCTACGGCATCCGATAATATCGAGCAGCTTGTTAATATGAACGGTTTATAAAGCCTACTTAACATTAATTGGCCCAATGTCAAAATCATCAATTTATGACACGTCATTCAAAGTCAGTTATGAGGAATGACTACATTCCCGTACACCTGCCTCGAACTTTCTGTTTCCGATTGTAAATAAAATATGTTTGCATATGATAATAAATCATAACTTGAACAGCGATGTTAGCGAATTAAATAGACTGTAAATGTTATTAATATTCAAAGTCAATCAGAGATCATTTTTCTTAGTATTTTGTGTTTGTATAATGTAGTGTTATGTTTCCTTAATTCGTTTTTTGCAATAAAAACAAACAAACCGGCTGTCCATTTGTTTGAAAATGTTTGGAATATTGATTAAATTTAACCTAATTGTATAATTAGGTAAATAGGGTTATATTTATTGATTTAATTTATCGCTTTATATTTTTTTGTTTTCAACTGTATTTTGTCTTTGACAATGTAAAGCTGACTTATGAAATATATCTTATTATTCGAAGTAATAATTCACTATTTAGCTCAAAACATCGTTTTAGAATCAAAAGGTAAAATAGTGGTTTATAAACTTTATCAAAAGATTACTGTGTGCAAGATTTCACAGAAATCATAACGATTGACAATTAATTGTAAAAATAGATTGTTATAGTAAAATAAATTATTATTATTATTATTAAAAAATAAATTATTTAATAATAATAATTAATTATTATTAATATTATTTAAAATTATTATTATAATTAAAAAAAAAAAAACTAGACGTAGATGTTGCAAAATAATACAAGATAAGGTACAAGTTTGGAGTGTTTGGACTCTATCCATAAATACTAGAACGTTTCAAACCGCTTTATGAAAAGTAAGAATCGTCAACAATTCCAGGAAATGCGTTAGCATGTATTTACATTGGTACATAATCATTTTTTATTTCGCAAGCAACTTAATACCTCATGTTAGCTTTCAAGAAGCTGTCAGGCATAATGTTGCGATGACGTCGCATTATTTATGTGCACAGAATTTTAAAACTAAATTTAGTTGAGATAAATGCAATTAAATTTGAATTTCATGGTTCCGTGAATTTTGTTCATATTAAAGACTTAAATTTTCATGTTAATTGCATTCTCATTATTAATTAGGTAAGGTAGGTAATATTTAATACTTTTATCCTCGTTGATATACCAATTAAAAAACACCTAAATCGTTTCAAAAGGAAATTAAAAATAATTAAATTTGTATATTTACGTGAAGTATATAAATATAATTGCAAAATACGTTTATGTAGGCAATGACGAAGAAGTGACTATTCGACCAATAGCACGGCCTCCTTTAAATTATTTAAAATTTATCGAGTTTATTCTAAATTCAAAATAATTTTGTTTCGATTACAGTTCAGGAAAAGGTTTTTTATAATTTTTATATATCCATGCATAATGAATTTGTAGTTTCGACATATAAGCGGCGATGAAGAATAAATAAAAAGCGCTTTAAAGCGCTAATGAAATTACTGCTCCTTTTAAAATTACTGCTTACAAGTTATGTTATAACACTAAAAAGGGCCGTAAAGAAAAATCTATAAAAAGTATGCAACGGATTTGAGTACGTAGGTTATGTGTTTGGAGCATGAAAGTTTTATTTATTTTTATGATGCCACGATACAATGTTGTGTCGTGACTTTTTGCAATGAATGATATTGCATTACCAATGTGAATTTCAGTAATAAAGGCACATCTATCTATTTCTAGAACTTCCTGCGTTTTATACTATAAGTATTTTCATACTTTGCTGCATGAACTTACGAAAAGACGACGACCATATCCCTCAAATATCTTGCTGATATTAAGGACAGAAATAGAGAATACTAAGTCAAACTATTTGCACCAATTCGTACTTGGCCAGCTCGGTGGACTATGGCCTAAACTCTCATTCTGACAAGACCCGTGCCCAGCAGTGGGACAATAATGAGTTGACGAGTAGTCAAATTATTTATTTAAGTCATGAATCACTTCAAGAAATAAGTTAGAGTTGCATTACCAATTTTCATTGTAAAAAATAACACGACGCCTAGTTATGCATTTTGTAAGACGCACGTCGTGTAGTCGTGCGTGCGTTTACATGCCACGATATACTACTACACTACACGACGTCACGGTGTGTTTACGATACGACGTCGTGAGGTTTGTTTGCGGCTGTATCCCTAAGTGAACGTTAATAAAGTATAAAATAACGGCAGAGCAACTGCCGACCAGCGTTCGCTAGGTCATAAAAGTTTAATGTGAACTCTTAAATCATTTATTTTCAACTTAGCTCTACTGCGCCCAACAGCTTTCAGAGAACTAATGAAAGTGTATTTTTTATTTTTTTATAATTGTTTATTTTAATATCAAATTATTTAATCAACGAAGAAACTTTTGATTACTGAATGGTATAAAAACGTTGACGTGTTGTGGTCAACATACCGTTCTGCCATAGACTGTCAGGTTCTATTACGGTCAATATTTAAGTAAATTGAAATATTTGTTTTGAATCTGTTTCCATTTTTATATAAGTACACGTGTATCCATCTCGTTTATAACCTAGTTTCAGGGAATATTTCAAATTAATTTAATTTGTATGTCTTCATAATTACGTTTTGTGAGTTGTTTTTGGTTTAGACTGTATTAATTTGCTAGTAGCATAATTATTCATCCTAAGGTGTTACTACCAGTACTCACATTAAAATTACCCAGAGAAAAAAATTGGTACCGCTTTGGGTGCCTCCGTTGATATAATCAGACATTACATCGCGGAAGTCTATTAAAATTCATATTTTGCGTAAAATAATTCATACCTAAAGCCATAAACAAAGAATTTATAGGCACTTTAATTATGTTTTATCCTGATATTTATATTCCGGATTTGAAATACGTTTCATAGTCCGGCGACCTCGTTGAAAGAAATAGCGGTGTATGAGATTGTTTAATAAATAATACGTGTTGAAGGTATCCGGTTAACGCTTAATGTTCCATTACCACTTGTTTAGCGGCGTTGAATAATCGAGCATTTCTCGCATAACTACAATCTCGGGGCAAAAACGAAGAATTTTTAATTAGCGACGCCTTGGCTCGACGTACTGCGGCGCCCCGCAGAGCCGCTACTTATACACATTGCGTCGAAGTCGTTAACAAAACGTCACTTTTCACAATATTTATGTCTCCATTATATTTCACGCGTAACGACATCCTAAATTAAATATTTACTGATGATACAGGTGATATCGTTTTCTATCTAGATGGACCTGAGACTTAAGCAGCTAAGTATGGAGTGAGATACGCATTTTAAAACAAAGATAAACAGTCTGTCAGAATCCGTCAAAATACATTTAATACAAAACATCAAAATATTAAATGTTGCCAAAGGAAACTCCTGAGAATAAAATATTAAAGATCGTATGACAGGACAGCAACTGGAAGACCCTTCTCCGCTTAACAAATATAATAAAATTCCTTTCGCACGATTACCCGGGAGACGACAAAACATGTCAAGTGTCAATTTTCATAATTTACGCGGGAATTAAAATGGCGGTCTGACAGTCGACAGTTCGCGTGGCGATCCGCGTTCGGAGGGAAAAGGCGTCGGCGAAACAGAGGTAACCTGTTCTCTAATGTCGAGTTTTTGTGGTCGTATTGCAATGGAACGTTTTCTCACATCAGTAGCGGGAAGTAACTGGATATTTTGTTTTGAGTGAGATTAGTTTGTTGGATGTAGCCGCGTGGCGACGGGACGAGAGCGACAGCTGACACGCCGCACGCGACTGCACGTGACGCTAATACATATTCTCTACTTTGGATTTGGCTTGTGTTAAAATAATGCCATTTGTAGTGTTGTGTACTTACTTTTTAGTAACGTATAATAGGGAATACTTATATTTCGTAAATTAACAATTTTAAAATTATTCCCATATTTTTAGGTAAATTGCTCTAAGATTTCTGGTTTTCTCTAAAGATTTCCGTCTATTGTGGATTATGATCTTATTATTATTATTTATTAGATCTTATGTACATAAGATCTAGGCCGCAAACACTATTAATATAATTAAAGTCAATGTTTCTTTTTACGTTTTTTATCTTTTACGAGACCACATTATTAGACCATTTATTCATGATCGGTCCAATGTTACTATAGACAACAGACTTCCGGGTTTACAGTGTAGACTCGATCGTCAGTGAAATAGCGTGATTACAACTTTATAGCTGTTGTAAAAGGTCATACATAATCGCAACGTTAATGATTGTAAATCGAGAGATCGTAAACATTGGCCATTCGGATCGAGTTGCGTGCAAGTCCGATGGCATTTCATGGAAACCGACCATGTTTCTAACATGTCACAAATTTTAACATAGTTGCGTACGTAATCTTGTAATCTAATGATTGATGACGTTTTTTTCCTTTATAATTGCTTACGTTTTGGCATTCATAGCGAAAGGTTGAATATAATTTACCATAATCTTTGATCTCTAGTCAATGCCTTTGACTTATTTCCTTATTAGCGTTTTCAAACACACAGACAAACAGACAAACAGATAAACAGACAAACAGACAAACAGAAAAGATTTCTAAAAACCATTATTTTGGGTTCTATATCATATTAAAGACCTCTAGAAATGGTTTTCACCTAAATTTATTCCATGTACAGACAGCGACCTCTTACAGATTTATTATAGTATAGATTGTTCCATGATTCCTAACATCTGTCGCCATTGGTTTTGAGTCCTCTATATATCAGATATTTGTATTACTTTTACATGTTTTTTATTATTAAGAAAAACAAAGCTACAGCTTTCGCTTACATTCCTAAGACGGTTTTAAAGAATATAGGATTCAGCTAACCGGTTTCGACACCTATTTTAAATCAACGTTGTACGAGGTGGCAGAATAAATCACTACATTTTAACAGCTAAGTGTTAATTCTAACGGGTTGCGTCCAGTAGCGTGTTATCGGTACAAAATTCCCGTCAATTAATTTAGTCGGAAACTCTGTTCGAGTGTATAAGGCATCAATTAAGCTCCGCCAGGGTTCCCAACTTAGGATTTCCATGGAATGAATTTTTTTAGGGCTTTATGCTAATGGTTATATTTTTATTATTCATGCACCTATTTCCAAAAACGGTCATCTTAATAAGACAAGAAAAAAATTATATAACAATAAAACAAAAATACCTACGTAGTTTGTGTATTGAGACGCCAAAATAGTTATTTTTTTTATAAATTTGTTACTATTTATTTAATGATCGTCATTTTTGGTATATTTAGATAGTTTTAAAGTTATTGGCATAGCATACATTGTTAATGGTATGGAAGATTTTATTAATTGTTTTTGGTTTGCTCGCTAGTTTATAGTTTTTTACTAGATTTGCGACTAGCTCTAGGGATAATTTCTAGGTTGGTAACCCTATTCTCGGCCAGTTGGTCGGTGACGGGGCAAACACAACACGTGTCGCCGTCGTCTCTTTATCTCCCGTCCGGCTGACGAACGACCTTCTTTACTGGGGCTTACGCTAAACACGGCTAAAACCCTCGGCTTTGTTTATTGATAATGTATTACGAAAGAACAAGTTGGATTCGCCTGGAAAATGGTTCTGGGGAGGAGCAATGCACACCAACACACTTATTTCTAGAGTCGATTCTTACTTAAGTTATTGATAATGCATACAAAGCGTGAAAGACCAAGGTTCGAAAGAAAGTGGTCCAGCTGGGGAGGTACCACGGTTATTAGGTATTCCTTTTTTGTGATGGGAAGGATACCTTCGAAAGGTACACCGAAGCCTTGGGAGCGACTCCGGGCTATGTAGGATTTTTACCCACTAAAACCTCCTCGGTGGCCTTCCTCAGTGCTTGTACGAGACCCCGGGATCTCAATAGTTCCTAGTGTCGAATAGTTCTTGCGTTTCGGGGAAAGAATGTGGATGACGGTTTATCTATAACGCGTGAAGGTATTCACTTGATCAGCGCGGTAGACAATGGGCTAAAAGCTCTCTCATACTGAGAGAAGACCCGTGCCCAGCAGTGGGACAATAAAGGGTTGACGAGAGAGTCAAAAAAAGTTCTGAATCGTTTATGAATTCTAATCAGCACTGAATCAGCATGGTGGACTAGGCCCTAAACTCTTATGAGAGGACATCTATACAAGTAGACTAATCAGTTGATGATCGTTATACATTACAAGTCGATCATTCGAATTCTTGAGTAATCATACAACTATATAATGTGTCTAAGAATTCGAGCAATTCATTATCGTAGTTGTTAACGACCGAGTTTTTGTTCAAGTTAATATTAATCCACAGTACGGGGGGCAGTGGGGTGGAACGGTGCGAGCATTATTCCGAAGACGTTCGTATGCGAGTTTTTGTTACAATTACACAAGAATCCATGAATTGATAAAAAACAAATTATAGATTTAGATAAGGAAAATACGGAGTTTTTAACAACTTGTGTAGTTCTTGTTTTAAGATTGAAACGAGATTAAAACTTGTAACGCTTGTTATTGTAGATAATAAATACCGCTTGAATTTTATATGTTAATGTATTTACATTGCGGTACCTTCATTCTTATGGGATATAGTTTTTGTATTGAATGGTAATTTTAAGTAGCAAATAAGGGTGCATTACACGTGACATTAACTCCTGCCGCTCTTGAACGTCCGTAGCCGCTATATAAAAGATATGTAAACCCTAAAATCAGTTACAGGTGCGTTGTCACACCTAAAGTGATCTTACATAAAATTCTATGTTGTGCAAGTCAACCAGCTAAAAAGTTTAATGAGCTTTGAACCAATTAAATGTCTATTTCACATTCGTAGCTTAAATACCATGAAATGATAAGTTAAATGACATAAAATTTCTTTGTCTAAAAATTACATTGTATTATGCCTTAAAGAGGTATTCCAAGGAAACGAGTGCTAATTCCACACCCCTCCGGAAGCGGTTGCGTGAATGTATGTAATGATACCATCCTCAAATACCATCTTTCAAGCGCACTCGGTTACCGTGGTAACAAACCGCAGGCAATATTAATTGTTTTTAAACAAACAAACCAACCACAGACGAGCCGACTTTGTTTAAAGGACAATTAATAATCACAAAACTCATTTACAAAACATGGCGTATAAAATTTAATGCCTATTCACATGTATGGATACTTTCGAACTAACCTGTATAATTTCTCAATACTTAGTACCCGTTGCCTTGTAAGCGAGTCTTTATGTCGCAATTACCTTTCCTGGAGTGTGGTTCACTATAAAAATTAGCCCTCGGAATTCCCGAGGGGTAAATTGTCGGAATAATTTTTTCGAGACCATTAACTCGTGTCTTTAATTAACTACTTGAAAACATTTTGCGGAGTTGTCTATCTAAGATAGATAGATAGGATTGGTACGGTATTTGTTAAGCTTATCCGAGGGCATCTTGAAGCGACGTTTATTAATGAATTATGTAAATGCGTCCGACTGCCGGGACCTCAGAGTAATAATTAGTATAGAGCGCTTATTTTCCGCCACCTTACGAAACGTCAGCAGATGTCTTATAGTACTTGTTTTCGCAGCATATATTAGCACAATTGTGATATTTATTATTAAAATATGGAATAACTAAACCCCACTCCCTTTAAACTTAATAATAACAGTTCATTGTACACACCGTGCACACAGCACAGTGATGCCGTTCTGACCTGTGCCTGTTGTTCTTACCCTATTTAGTTACTTACTCTGAGGTCAGGCCCAACGTTGACCGCGGCTGCCTTGATTGTTTATATGAAACGCGATATTAATGTCAAATTATTTTATACCTTTGCTACTACAAACACGCTTTGGTAGCATTTCTAGCTGAAATATTTTTTTACGATAGTTGAAGTAACAATCCAGCCATCAACATCATCTCACCTAATGCTAAGTGGCCACTTCCGCCCATAGATATCTATAATCAACTTCATATAAACCAGGGGTTCTATTTAAACAAAATCTTAGATGCGTTATAACTCTGAAGGTGTAAGATGGTCGCCTCATATAGAAGAAAGCCGGCTTCTTCACCTTTCCACTGAACGCAGGAATCTTTTTACGATAGAAATAGGTGTAATGATATTATCTCTTGGTCGAACCTTACTCGTTATACCACCTAGCAATTTTTTTCGAAACTCCAACGCATGCATGCGAGCTTTCATCGGTTTAATGTATTTAATTCTAATGGCGAGATTATAAAAATGAAATTCGACATTTTCATTTTTATAGCCCATTTCAATATTCTAGAGACAAGCTGGCGATAGCCTCAACAGTCATCAAACAAATCATTAGATGTACATTCATTAGTCATGTCATTTAAAATAATTAAGCTGTCATTTACTAAATTTAGATTCCTCATAATTTGATGAACTTTGATACATTGCCTACTTAAATTTAATATTTAAAAAACGTGTTCATATTTTTCTGTACTTCTAGTGAAAACGGGTGAAAAACTATTTTTGCCAAATTGACTTCTTTTTCAACATGGTTTTAAAAACGAAGACGTTCGAAATAACTCTGTTTCCCATCAAGGAGATTTTTCGTTGTATCAGCTTAAAAAAACGGATATTAACCATCAATAGCCGTTTTTGCCAATACCAAACGAGCACCAGACTTCACTTGATAGTAAGTTTTCACTAACGCACATACGCTTACAGATGGACGTAAGCAACTTCATGCAGAACATGGGTTCTATGATATCACAGATGCGTCGCTACTTCCGAAGACTAAGATGGTCGCCTCATGTAAAAGTGAGCCGGTTGTTTTTGGTTTTCAATAATTTTGGTACATAACGTCAATCAGACAAAAAACAAACTCGCTGAGTTTCTTGCCCAATCTTCTCAGTTGAGGTCGTGTTCCGATCTGGTGGTAGTGTAAAAAAATGTAACTGACAATTTGTGAGTGCCTCCGTAGGCCTATACAAAATAAACGGATATTAGCCCTAGACATACAGTTTTGCTCTATTTATCAAATCTAACATTTCTACCTGAAAGATTACATTACTTCCAGAAGTCAGTGCTTGCTTGACATTGATTTTGAGTCGGTGTGGAATCCGAGTTGCGATCGATTGTGGCCGGTGATGGATGCGGCTCATTACGCGACCGCGTTGGGTGGCACATCGCCTCTCGCGACATGATAGGGTTGTCCACTCGATTCGGAATCGATGTTAGACGCATATGTTTACTTTATTGTTTTTCACATCGAATACTTACACTTAAAGCATAACATTACGTCCTGAAGTCAGAGCTTACTTGACATTGATTTTGAGTCGGCGTGGAATTCGAGTTGCGATCGATTGCAAGGCAAGGCAAGAATCGATATTAGACGCATATGTTTACTTTATTGTTTTTCACATCTAATACACCTAAAGCGTAATATTACCTCCTGAAGTCAGTGCTTACTTGACAATGATTATGAGTCGGTGTGGAATTCGAGTTGCGATCGATTGTGGCCGGTGATGGATGCGGCTCATTACGCGACCGCGTTGGGTGGCACATCGCCTCTCGCGACATGATAGGGTTGTCCACTCGGATCCGAATCGATGTTGGATTTCGATTTTAAGGTTAAAGCCCAAAATTATTTTATGTTAATTATTTACGTGATTTTCTTATTTCTCTATTTGTATGACCGTGGTTCGAACTTGGAACGTGGTGTGTCAAACCGGTATCGTAACCGCTTTTGCCAAACTAGTCGTCTACCCATATAGAAAAGTCATTAATCTAAAGTGTCTGGCAACCCTACACTCGCGACACCGACACTGCTTAACGAGCTCTCGTACACAACTGACAGCGACTTATTGTTGATCGCGACGAAAGATCCACCGTATGATAGATACAACTGCGTGGCGCAGTGGTCACTGATGGGTTCGGAGTTCGATTACCTGCTTTTTGTAAGACCTCTATGTGTCATGTTTTACATTCATGTAAACAATCATGCAGTGCGTCTAATAAGTAGCAACTAACGCCCACAAACATCTGATTCAGATAAAGTGTGTCAGATAAAGAATCCTTCCTGAGAGCCTCAGTTACGTTTCTACTTTGGTAAGTAGGAACAAGGAGCATAGGTCACCAGGTGGACCGATGACCTGAAGGAGACAGGCGGGAAACCGTTGGATTCAGAAGGCACAGGACCGGTTGGAGTGGCGTCATTTAGGGGAGGCCTATGTCCAGCAGTGGACCTCAAAGGGCTTATGGATGGATGGATAGATGGGAGTAGGAACCTTGCAACTCCCTTCAAATAATAAGAGAGCAGCGCTAAACAGTGCTGCTAGGTTAAAATTTTTGACGATGACCCATCCGGAGTCGAAGGCTGTCAGTTACTTTGACCTATTAGTAAAAAGACTCACTCTTTATATCCAAATTCTTGCTAAAAAGAAACAAAACCAAAAAAATCAACAACGTCTTACAACGTAGTTCCTGGTTGGTCAAAGTCCTGTCAAAATTAGTTCAACTGTTTCCAAGTTCTTTATTCTAAACGGCAACAAACAAAAAATTATAATGGTTTTATGTTTTAATATCTGGTTAATGTGCGCTTACCATCCATGTTCTTAGAATTTGGAAAATACCAGTTATTATATAACATGTATTGTGTGTTAGGTTTTACCCGCGGCTCCGTTTGCTGTATTCACGTTTGTGGTAATGAGTAATCCATGTGATAATCGAGTTCATAAACTATCTGTGTGCCAAATGTCAACGAAATACGATTAGTAGTTTTTGGGTAAAAGAGTTACAAACACACATACATATTAATGAGAATAAGATTCTCGTCAACCCATTATTATCCCACTGCTGGGCACGGGTCAGCTCTCAGTTCAGTCAGTTCTTTTAGAATGAGAGAGTTTACATAGTCCACTGCGCTGGCCAAGTGCGAATTGGTGGACTTCACACACCTCCGAGAACTTTTTTTTAACAACTCTCGGGTGTGTAGGTTTCCTCACGATGTTTTCCTTCACGGAAAAGCAGTGATAATTCGTTTCTAATAAACACACAATTTTAAAAATATACTAGTGGTGCGTGCCTGGGTTTGAACCTCGGACGTCCCGACCGAGAGGGCAAGTTTCAACCATTAGGCTATCACTGTTCACAGAATAAGATTACGTGTTCTCAATGCATATTATATTCTGTCTGTCTGTATATATGCTTCTTAAAAATATTTTATTACGAATTATTTATAGCCTGCGTTCGCTCCAGAGATCTTTGCTACTTTACTCGCTCGGGATTCTGCCGCTGAGAATTTTATGGGTGTCTCGTATTTATTAACACTTAGGTATAGGAGTTTGACACCGTGTACGTGGTTTATGACCGCCAATATTTCTTTTCCCGCCTTTATTGATGGAATGTCGTCGTTAACCCCGAAATGTCCTGGAACGGAATATTTTGGGGCCCAACATTCAACATTTAAAAGAGTAACTAAGAATTTAGTATATGACCTAGCTTAGGTACGTAAAAAAATCCGCCATTCTAAAAAACTACCGAGGAATAGCGAGTGATGAACTTATGCTTTTCGGTGGCAGAAATATTTGAAATCAGAAATTATTCCATAAAAATGCTGTATATTTAGTTCACAGTCATAAGGAGTTAAGAATGAAGAAATTGTGAAAGTGAAGGTAGGTTATCAAATCGTGATATGAGTGATAATTGAATCCAATTATCCTAGAAAGTATATCACTCAAAATATTTCATCAATGGATTCTTTCCGTAATCACTTAAATTACCTATTAATTAATGCATTTGAGACTTAGCGTCGAAACTTATCATGGCGGAATTATATGTCAAAAATTTTAAACAAAAAATACAACCGACTTCCATGCCACATAAAAGGAAAAAATAATTTAAATACATGTTGGTTTAGAGCAAACACAGTTCTTAGTACATAGTCCCGAAGTCGGCGCTTACCATATTTTGCTGGATCATGACGTAACTACATGTATCTTATATGAGCGCCGACTTCGGGACTATGTACTAAGAACTGTGTTTGCTCTAAACCAACATGTATTTAAATTATTTTTTCCTTTTATGTGGCATGGAAGTCGGTTGTATTTTTTGTTTAAAATTTTTTTTTTCACGCTTTTCAGTCACGATAAAATCAGTTATGGCTGTTGCTAGTCGTCCGCTAACCGGATGAATAAAATTAATTATTCGTCCGATTTTCGGATGAATAAAATTATGTGCTGACGTCATCATATAAAAATAGACTTCTTTGACACAACCGGTCGAGGGCGCTACCGCGCCCCCTCCCTTAGATTCTGAATTGGAAAAATCTGTTCGAACCTAACCTAACCGAATAAAACAACTTTTTCTGAGTAAACATTTATTTATAGAATAGACCTATAATTATCAATATTTAAAGTAGAAAAAGTAATATAAACCTTATAAGTAAGAGTATAATTCAACTGATACTGATAAAAATAACCCATCCAATTTAAAAAGGTTGGTAGTACTCTTGCATCTTTGAGGTAATTGTATTCAAAGTGGAATTTTTGATCATAATTATATCCTCTCGGAAACTCATTGCTGGTATTGTGAACAACAACATTATGTATACGTAAGCACAATATGGCCGATGCCTACGGTTTAAACTTGAAGGACCCCAGCATTATCAGGGTTGAGGAGTTGAAGGTCAAAATTATCATGTCATATCTTTGCTTAGTAATCTCATTACATATACGTAAGCACCATATGGCCGATGCTTATGGTTTAAACTTGCAGTACCCTGCATCATCAGGGTTGAGGAGTTGAAGGTCAATTTTCTTATCATACGTCTTTGCTTTGTAAATATATTACATATCCATAAGTATCAAATGGCCAACGCCTATGGTTTAAGCCTGAAGTACCCCTGCATCATCAGGGCCGAAGAGTTGAAGGTCAAAATTATCATGTCATATCTTTTCTTTGTATTCTCATCGCATGCACGTAAGCAACAGATCCCCAACTTCTATGGCTTGGGCTTACAGTACCCTGCATCATCAGGGTTGAGGAGTTGAAAGTCAACTTTTTTATCATACGTCTTCGCTTTGTAAATATATTACATACCCATAAGCATCAAATGGCCAACGCCTATAGTTTAAGCCTGAAGTACCCCTGCATCATCAGAGTTGAGGAGTTGAAGGTCAAATTTTTCATCTTATATCTTTGCTTAGTAATCTTATCAGATATACGTAGCAATCATGTAGCTAACGCTTATAGTTTAAGCTTGAAGCACCCCAGCATCATCAGGATTGAGGAGTTGAAGGTCCAATTTTCCACCGTATACAACCATTTTTCTAATGTTTTACCTTACATTTTTTTAAATATCATTTTGAATGCGTAAGATTGAAATAGCTAAGTTTTATGGCTTAGGCATTCAATACCCCTGCATCATCAGGATTGAGGAGTTGAAGGTCCAATTTTTCGTCGTATACCTTTGCTTAGCAATGTTATTACAAATCCGTGAGCAACAAATGTCTAACGTTTATGGTTTAAGCCTGCAGTACCCCTGCATCATCAGGGTTGAGGAGTTGAAGGTCAAATTTATCATCGTACATCTTTGCCTTGCTATCTTAATATATATCGATAAGCACTAAATGGCCATCACTTACGGCTTGGGCTTACAGCACCCTGCATCATCAGGGTTGAGGAGTTGAAGGTCATTTTTTTTATAATATGTCTTTGCTTAGTATTGTTATAACATACCCATAAGCACCAAATGGTCAACCCCTATGGTTTAGGCTTGAGGCACCCCTGCATCATCAAGATTGAGGAGTTGAAGGTCAAATTTTCATCACATGTCTCTGCTTAGTAGTCTTGTTACATATATGTAAGCACCAAATAGCTAATGTTATAGTTTAGGATAGCTGTAACCCTGCATCATCAGGATCGAAGAGTTGAAGGTCAAATTTTTCGTCAACCTATATAAGCATAGATATATAATACATATTCCAAGTTTCATAAGAATCGATTCGGCAGAAGCCGAGTTATCTCAAATTATCTAAAAAACTTGAGGAGTGGTGGTGGTTTCCACCCCATAACTCAAAGAGTTAAGCATCACAGCATACCCATGTCCAAGAGAAAAAGTTGCGTGACAAAATTTCCTATCAAATGAAAGAAAGAAAATGGAAATCGGTTTATAAACACCCAAGTTATTCAAGATTTTAAGAAACCGACATTTTCCAATTTTCCGGGAAAACCGCCGGAAGGTTTTCATTTTCCTCAATATGGGACTGCCTGTGAAACTAGTCGCATACAATGTCGTATTAATCGTGTCGGTAGGTCGACGATTTCTAGCCATTTCGCCCGAACATACATAAAAAAAAAAAAAAAAAAAAAAAAAAAAAAAAAAAAAAAAAAAAAAAAAAAAAAAAAAAAAAAAAAAATACGTGACGAATAGATAACCTCTTTCCTTTGGGAAGTCGGTTAAAAAAGGTTAGATTCCCATTTCAAAAAGCTAATAGACGCGCTGCGACGGCCGATCCGATCACGTAAGTCCACCGGACAAATTGTTTCTCGATCTTATCTTATCTACTGCTTGTTTGGCCTTCGAAATTATAAAAGTACCGTTTAAACAAAAAAAGTATTAAGAAAGTTATAAATAAGCAGTGAGGTGTTATCGCCGGCGGCCGGCAGGAAGCGCTTCGGCCCATTTAGGGGTGCATTAAAATCGAATACATCATATTTGTTTGATTTCCTAGTTCGCGTTTCACCCTGTAATTATACAAGTCACCGGCCGTGGCCGGATCTTTGGCTGTTTTTGTTGAGATGCATTAATCATCTTTTTTTATTGCGAGCATGTGTCTTAAAACAGTTTTGGGGTCTTGTATCTTAATGTCTAATTCGATTCTGGCGGTCCTTATGAGGTCATTAGCTGTGAGGTCCGTTTCGAATTTACGGTCGAAAGTCACTTGTTTATGCCGTTATAATTTGTCGCAATAACATTAAACTTTCTTCAGTTTTCATATTTCGGTTTTATGGGACACATAAAATTTAATTATCCACCCACGTTCGGTTTAAGGTTATTCCTTAGAAATCCATAAATAAGTTATTTCTGTTTGTTAACTAAACTGAGAACGAGGAAATAACGGTTAAAAATTATAGTTACATGAATAATCTACAGAAATAAGTAATATGGAGGTAATATACTTGCAAGATTTATATTGTGATTTTGTGAAGTTGAGTAACATTGCGATGAACGGCTAGATTTTTTTTTGATTTTTTTTAAACATAAAGCTAGTTATTAAATAAACTTTAAGTATTAGTTAAAGTTAATTAGGTAGAGCATAATTAATTTAGTTTCTTCTTTATTTCAACAAATTATACTTTAATGTGTAAGAATATGTAAAACGATCTTGAGTTCTGTTTGGAGATTGAATATAGATTTCCATGGGCGAAAATGATTCTCATCATAATTATATGATAATAGGAGTACTTGCTAGTATTTTTTGGATAAGCAATTAAACAAGAAATCTTTGTCCTAGGCGTATGTTCCCAACGGTGCGCGTATCGTTCGCGGGTTGCCGCGCAGAGGCGCGCTACGCCGTGCTGCTGGACGTGGTGCCGGTGGACGGCAAGCGCTACCGCTACGCGTACCACCGCTCCTCGTGGCTGGTGGCCGGCAAGGCGGACCCCCCCGCGCCCGCGCGCCTCTACCCGCACCCCGACTCGCCCTTTGCCGGCGACCAGCTGCGCAAGCAGGTCGTCTCTTTCGAGAAGGTCAAGCTCACCAACAACGAAATGGATAAGAACGGACAGGTGAGTGCAGTGATGCCGTACTATGTACCTATAGCTTCATGTGTCATACCTACTCAAGAAATTCGGGTCATAAGGGCGCATTGATCGTAAATTTTATCGTTAATTGATCGTACATTAAAATTAAACCAAAAAAAACATTATACAATGCAGCGAATTGTTATTTTGTGGTCACGCGGAAATTAAAATTAGTTATTTCGACATGCAATAAATAACATTTCAGAATTTAGTTTCAGAATAATTAATAACAATTTATTCACCTTTGTGTTTGTTTAGACCAGAAGAAATAGCTAAAGCAGACGCGAATAAATAAAAAATCTAACCTTTGAATAAAGTTCTAGTAGCGTTACAATAGAGTAAGCAAAAAAAGTGTGACATAAACACCTTAGCGCGTCGTCCATAAATTAAAACCGACGTCCCGGGATGATTCTGCGCACCACACTTCCGCGTGCGTGTGGCAATTTTATAGAATTACCGGTGAAATTGCGGTGCGGCGACACCTCGGCCCGGGGCCGTAATGAGAGCGTTCGCAACAAATTAGTCGCAGATGTCGCGCGCGACAGCCGGCGCTGCGCACGCGCAGGTGCCGCACCCGCAAATGTCACTTACAGGGCTCCTAGCTACTGTAAAATATTTAGTGATAAAATATTCATACGGTTGTACTCGTAGCGTATAAGGATGTTATACGCTACCGGAGTTACGAAAAAAAGGCATTTTATTCAGTATTCATTTGGTTATTAAGGAAATCTGACATAAAGTTTTATTACAACCGTTTCTTTTGTATGTAATTTAATGTTTCTGCATTTGTAATTAACACAAGAAATACTCATTTTGCTTGTCTCAAATAGTACAATGATATTATTGTGCGGTAGTTGGCAACCCTACTAACTAACCATTTTAAATGGATCTGCGACATCTCCACATTTATTCGACTAGTAGGACAAATTGCACCAGTTATGTAGATCATTAAACGATGGCCGTCCAAATGAAGTCACTGACAAAATGACAGTTATGAAAAGTTGGCATAAATAATAGATCGAGAGCATGTTATTTACTGTTCATTAATATTCACAATGGTAATTATACCGTCCCCGTTATCTAGCTATCATGTTATCGTGTCATCTTGGGGTTATTGAATTGTCGTTACAAGTCAATAAAATCCTTAAGGGTCGAACGAATATCATGGCGGGGTTAGTCGGAATATTTATGTTGTAAGGGGAGGATCGTAAATGTTAACTTCAAATACACGAGTGAAAATGAGTTATAGCTGTTTAGATAGGTGAATATAAAGTTCATTAATAAATCATTCAGTACATGTATGTCATTTTTTTAACTTCTTGAGTTTACTTTTTAAAGTGCAAGTTACATAAATAACTATGATAGGTACTTAGTATTACTAACCTACTTAGAATCTAGTTAATTAGTTTAAATAAAAATAAGTTACACAAATGATTATCTATTTCCGTACTTTCAATTTGGATAGATTCATTTAGAGTCGACAGATAGAGTCAATTTCGATTTGGATAGATAGATAGGCGAAGTTATGGAATTCAATATTCGCAAAACATTCGCACCAATACTTGCAAATGTTTTGCATTACTAATTCATATATTAGATTATAGGATATATTATTATACATAGACAGTGGCGTAGGTGCAGTAGTGGGTAGGCGTGGGTGCAGTGGGCCATCACCCACGGCCTCGCACTGAAAGGGGCCTCGTGAGGCCCCTTTGGAGGAGGAGGTGGAGGCATTTTCAAGGGCACCATCCAATGGAATCTTCCTAAGGGGGCTCGCTGGTAGGAGTTAGCCAACGTCTACATTGGTCCGCGCTACGCCACTGCATATAGATATTATAAACTAGGTACTTAACAAAGCTTAAGTTTACCTATTTGTTCCATTATTTTGCGGGGAGATGGGGGGGAGTTGCGTTACTCTCTTTCATTTGTATCCATGTTTTGAGTGGCAAGCCTAGTGGCGCCCGACGGGACGGAACGCTGGGCGGGGCGGTATGATTGATGGAGCGGCTCTATCGAAAACAACTAGTGTAATTGAGTATAATTGACTTTCAGTGCAGAGACCGATAGATATCGTGCACTTTCCGTCACGGTATGTACAATATATCGCAATGCAATTAAATAAAAATGTGTATATACAACGTTGACGACCCGCGTGGCGGAGCGGTTACCATAACCGTCTGATGCACAGTGGATTCCGGGTTCGCTTCCCGGCCAGACAGGTATCTGAATGATGAGATTAGATACTTGTTCTGGGTCTGGGTGTTTATGTTTTCGTCTTGTGTGTCCATGGTACCTACCCACGGTTTCGGTGCTTAGCAGGCACAAAAACTTTCGAGTTGAATTTCTTTCTTCTAAGATTTAGATAAGGGACGAACATGCAGTCCAACTTATGATAAGTTCGATACCACCTATGAACGGTAGTAAGCAACTTCATATGAAACGGGGGACCATTTTAATCGAGGATCGTTTCATATAAAAATGAGCCGACAACCGAAACACACGAACTGCTTCATTCTATAAATACACTTTTATATGAGGCGACCATCATAGTCCTCGTAAACGGCAACGACTTCAGATAGAAACCTTGTTCTGTATGAAGTTAATTACAAATGTCCATGAGCGTCAGTGACCACTTACCATCAGGTAGACTGCATGCTCGTTTGCTACTTCAGTCAGATAAAAAAAAGATAAAAAGGTGGTACCTCCACATCGAACCATATGCATTTATTTGCAGGACTGTCAAAATTGCTAGTAATTAACAAAAACGCGAAAGCATTTTATTTATTATTTTTATTTCATTATTTAAAAAAATACATTCAAAAATTAACATTCTTCATATTTAGTTGCTGATTTAATTTTATATTTCAAATCAATAACATTCGAAAACTATTTATACAAGGAAAAATCACCGTAAGCCCTTGAGATTTTATTACGTGAGGTATAAAAAGGTATAAAAACCGTTCCGTTCCGTTTGTCATATGGTCCTTATACGAAACGGAATGGAACGCTTTGGGCGGAGTCCCATGATAGATGGCGCGTCTTTCACTAACGTATAGCAACGTAATTGGATTTCCCATAATGCAAAGACTGATAGTAATCACGTAATTAGTCACGGTACAAAATACTGGCTAGTATAATTGAATTAGGTCAAGAACAACTGTTTACTAAGTATACCAATCGTCACTTGACCAGCGGGGTGGACTGATGTCTAAAATTATTTTATTCTGAGAGAAGACTCGTGCTAAGCCGTGGGATAATAAGACCAGCGGGGTGGACTAAGATCTAAATATCTTTTATTCTGGGACAAGACTCGTGCTCAGCCATGGGATAATAATAGGTTGTAAACGGCTTCCTGTTTGACAATAAAAAATGACATTTTCAAGTAGGTATGTGCAACTGTTTTAAAGACTACCGCTCCACTTGTTCCTTTTTTGGATAGATCGTTGGACACGACATTTAATAACATAAAACAAAAATCTTCTATAGGAGAGGCTTTGTCAAACAAAGAACCTCACTGGGAAGGACTGGATGGATGATTTCATATCTGTATGTCGCGTGATGTGGTAGCGATGTACCTGAGCTTTCGAATCACTGGATTGGGAGGCCGAAATTCAGACCAACGGATAACCAATTCACGTGTGAACTGGAATCAACAAAAACATGTAATTAGCAATAAATTTGTAACACGGAAACCGCGCGGGTGGGTCGTAAATACCAATAACAATGTATCGGCCACGCAAGTCGACACCGCACGCGTGGATCGCCTAATTGTGGAACAAAAACTCCGTGGAACCGACGTATTAATCATCGGGCCGCGATTTAAGTGCCTCATTCGTATAATACGAAAATAACTTCGCATTCAAGCGATATGTTAATTCTTAACCCTGTGCCTTTACTGTTGACATAAAACTATTTTTTTCTGTTACATAATTGATAATAATTTATATGTACCTGTACAGGCGGTAAGAATTGAGTAGATTTATCGGTAACAAACATATAGTAAATACTAGGTTACTCCCGCGTCTTCGTCTACTTGGGTAACGTCTACCACGTTAACGAGCATCCTATTTGTTAATCTAGGTCATAAATTATCTGTATGTCAAATCCAAGCGAAATCCGACCTGTGGTTTTTGCTTGAAAGTGTAACAAAAACATATAGGATCCATACAATAAATTTTCATGTTTCATGTATTTAACAACATTGTTTATTTAGTTCGCTATATACTCGGGAATAATAAATGTATTATGTTCAAATAACAACATAATTGTAAAGTATTTATTCTTACCACAGAGACTGACCACATTTTTGGAATAACAAACGTTGATTCAATGTGGCGCGGTTATCAAAGTAGCGTGGTATTAATAAGGAATTCGCGGCGATAATTGCGTACCGATAATTCAAACTGCGATATCGTTGATGATATGGAATTAAGAAATAAAATTGCAGTGGGTATATTAAGGACCGGACGTAATTTAAGGGTTAGCTAAAGGCTTAATACTATTTCGTGTGTCGGAATCGGGGTCACAGCGCTACAATTCATGAGAACGGTCGCACGAGCGGCGATGACGGGTTGCGATTGTGAGGGTCTATCAGACCGATATATCGAAACTATACTAAACGTTGTAAGTGCTATATACGCATATTGTATTTGTAAACTTATCAATTGTATTTTTTATGGAGAACGAATAATGAAAATGTATAGTAGAAATTCTGTGTCAAGAAGTATGTTCAAGAAGCAATTAAAAGATTTAGTACCTATGAGCAGCAAAAAAAATACTTTTGTCCAAAATGAGGCATTAAATAAATAATGATTAATCGTAATAAGTATTATATATGTTTATTGCGATTATTAACATCATAAATGATTCAGTAGTATTTTGTTATTTCGAGAGGCAAACCTTCCTTGCACTTTCTTGGCGTTGCGACCCGGACTCAGGGCCAAAAGATATCCAAACGGAGTTCTCTCAAGGCGTTGTCTATTCGGACTCCGACCAAGTTGTAACCCACTACACCGTATGGTGCTGTATGAGATCACTTATACCGTCGCACTTTCCGGGAACGCTCGCTGGACGGTTCAAGCTTCTACTCTTTTGGCCCCCAAACTCGGAAGCTCTTCTTTAGACGCCTCTTACGATAGGCAGACCCTATTCTGGTCCCGACCAGGCCACAGGGACAAACCTAATGCTCACTTAGTCGTTACCGTATTATGAAGTGTTATTAATTACGAGTAAATAATTCGTAAGAAATCTCCGAATAAGGTTTACCTAAGCCAACCAAATTTCTCATAACGCCTAATTAATGAAAATATGGAAATTGGTGGTTCAGTTCGCCCTCCGATACTAATGACGAACGTTCATGATGATTTATGAGTAGCTTTTGGACCGTTTATTAAAATAATGAGTATTGTTAAAACTACATAATAAAAAGGTCGAAGTAGTAATTATAACGATATTTTCATAATTTCGTTTGGTTTTGATTGATAGCGTCGAATGCGATTCGTTGTGTTGCTAAAATTGTCTTATGTTTCCGTGTTGCAAATTCAGATATATCGTACGTTAAGAATAAAAGTGACCTAATAAGAAATTAACATTTTATAAACGGACCAAATTTGTGTTCGCCTTTTTAAGTTTTTTAGTGTGAACGCTTTCTAAATTGACGTGAAATTTGTTTGTTTTGAAGCACGAAATCGCCACTTTTTAAATTACTATACAATAAAACACGTTTCTAAAAGCCCCACACCAGGATTTTCTCCTGTGTCGTGTGTGCCAGAGACACAATACGACACAATAGGGACAGAAGACGAATACACAACCCAGACCCAGAACATGAGTCTAAACTCATCATTCTGTCTGGCCGGGAATCTAACCCGGGACCCATTGCGCGTCAGACCGGTATGGTAACCGCTCCGCCACGCGGATCGTTAAGAATGTTTTAATACAGTCCTTTTCGTTCTCATTGTGTGATCTGATTGTAACTTAGCTGGTATAATCGATTTAACCATGTGATTATTGGTATGAGTTCCTAGTATATCTTTAATTTGTAGAGGACATTAACGTCAAATTCATTAACAACGTGTAAAGTGTACATGTGTCTAATGAATTTGACGTTTATGAACATGAGTTACATGTCGACGCTGATTCCAGCCAGCCATTCGAAATATTTGAATTTAAGTTACATACATAAAATCAATTACACCTGTCTGAGAATGTAAAACACTAGGCTTTTCCCGTGGCTTTGCCCACTTCGGTTATGTCTACTACGGTAATGAGTATTTTGTGTTAGTCTAGGTCATTAACTATGTATGCACCAAATGTCAGCGAAATTTGACCAGTAGTTTAAATGTTAAAGAATAACAATCACACCTACATTTTAACAAACTTTGCTATTTACAGTATTAATAAGATTGAATACATAGAACCACTTACACGCATCTTTGAATGGTTTCATAGATTACATTAGATAATATGTAGTTGGTATTCGCTTTAGAAATTTAATATTTACAAAACAAGATATTAGGTGGACATCTAATTTAATAATTATGCACATTTAATATTTTTTTTGGTGTTGGTAAAATTTCATTTTTCATGAATTGTTTTCCAGCTTTAATATATACAAATAGGTTGCCTTTAGAAAATTTACCGACATTTTCAAAACAGTGTCGTGATTGAGCTGCATTTCCAGTTAATCTGGCAGAGAGATTATGCCTGTCATTATCACCGCCATTTATCCCATTTATTTCACGGGTATTATGTCGTTAGATGCACCATGTTTATTTTATGCAGACGTAGGATCAGCAATTATAATACACTTAAGATGTGTACACAGCGGTTTTTATCGCTTACTCTTTCGTGCCAAATGGGGTGATTATTCGCAGCATGCATGTGTCCTGTAATGACTGGTTTTCTGCACATAATCAAAAAGGCTATTGAAGTTCATTCAGTTTGAATTCAACCAAGATATATCGTTTAAAGTAATAAGGTATCTTTTTATTGCATTTGGTAGGCTGTTAAAGTATCGCGGACTGTTTCGTTTTGAAATTGTCGTTAAATTTGCATTTATGCAATGGAATCAAGCCTCTTCTGTAGGATTTTTACGTGAAATTCGCAAAACCGCAAAACCTAAATCTCCTGAAGCTAATCATAGAATTAGCGTCACTAATTAAATCTTTGTTAGTACGAATTTCAAATCAAATTAGAAACAGGGCAAAACTATGTAAATCTAGATAAGTGAACATAGGTGCATTTTTATTATGTCAAAGACTCTTGACACTTACATTATCCGGATTTTTTTATATTAGTTTATAATGATTAGTCTACGGCCACGAAAGAAACGTCAAAGTTGACATCAATTACAAATATATATATATTTGATGTTATAAGGCCTTGAAATTACACTGCAAATTATAGCGAATTTCGAGCGAGCTAAAATTCTTGCTGATCCAATATTTTGTGGTCCTCGGATAAAAATCCCTGTCCCGTGGTATATACACCTTGTATCCATAAATCACCAGGAATTGTCAGCACTGGCCGTCTTCTATCGATCGCTTGTACAGATCTACGTGAAAAGAAAATCGCATGGGTCGGGGTCTTAAACAAAATTGCATTGCATCCAATAATCATCATTTACAGTCACAAAAGGCCAAAAATCTGTAGCATCCAATGAGAACTTCGTTAATCAAATCGTACAAAGATAATAAAAATTAATAAACCGCTCAGCGCGTCGTACGGCCGTCGTCTTAATGAACAACGGCTAACATCAATTCCGGACGACCGTTTCCCTTTTTAATTACTGTTGATATTTTCTCGTCGTTAACGTATACGGAGATAAGGTGATTATAAAAACGGTATGGGGACAGGTGATTTTAGTTGGTAGTGAATAAGCGTAAAATGTAATATAAATTAATAAGTTATTCGGTGTCTGCGGATCTCCCGCGGTGCGATGCCGTCCTACACCAATTATGCCTCTGCTAAGCCATCTTCACCTAGTGTGTAACAAAGTAGAAATATCTAAGTTCATTTCATAATGAAATTCATAGAATAGCCCCCCTCGACGATATTAACATTCAACGATTTGCAAACGCTTTCAAAAAGTGGGTACCTATCGCAATCGCTTGAATCCACAATTTATATTCAAATAGGTAAGACTAGCTCCTTCTTCGAATTTTTTTGTATTATGCTTCGAATTTTGACCATTCTGATAGTCAAAGATATGTTCAAAATCCACTCAAACAAAATGTAATAAATAATTAGTAACACCTCTTTACTTTCGTTGGCAATTTTATTTAAATTAATGAAATAATATCATGAAATCTCCGCATGTTTTTCATACGCATATATTTGTAAAAAAAATTGAAGGACAAATTAAGTCTTTGTTTCATTAAAATGTATCTACTCTATCACAAGTTATTAGGAACGATTTATAACCGCGGAAATCATCTAGTCTTGTAATTAGTATGAATTTATCTTACCGTCCAATATTTCAGAACTCCTACAAAGTAACTGTTGCAGTAGCGAGCCCATATATTATATTTATGTCATAATAAGGGCAATACACACTGAAGGGGCCGGAAATAGCCGGTGTCTCGAACTAAAGGGTCCATGTCTGCTGTTATCGGGACATTGCATAAAAAATAGTACTTGAGGATTGCTAATTTAAGACCTAATTGCATTAAAATCTATCTCCTCTATCAGAAGGTATTAGGTTTAATTTATAACCGCGAAAATCATTTACTTACGTAATTATTTTTAATTTATCTAATTGTCCTATATTCCAGAACCCCTAACGGTTGCATGAGGTAGCCACCCCATTTCTGTACTAATATTATAAAGAGGTAAAGTTTGTAACTTTGTTTGCTTATAAGGGGTAATCATAGGAAATATTAAACCGATCATGAAAATTCTTTTGGAATCAGAAAGTTACACGATTCAAGAGTACTATAGGCTATATTTTGTATATAATTGAACAAAATATAATTAACGCTCAACGATGTGGGCACTGCTCGGCTAGTAACAATATTATAAAAGGCTAAATACAAAGCAAGGTGGTAGAACCAGAGTAGTTCGACCGTTGAGGTACCACCGCCACACATACTAGCGTGAAGCAGTTCTTGCTCAATGGAAGGGTGTGGTTGCACATTTCTATATGAGTATGGCCATTTAGATTGAACCCGTGTCCTTTATGAAGTTCTTTACAGATGTACATGGGCAGCAGTGGCCACTTACGATCAGACTGCCTGCTTGTTTGCTACTTCGGTCATATAAAAAATACGCTGCAGTGGCCGGAAATAGCCGGTGTCTCAAACTAAAGGGTCCATGTCTACTGTTATCGGACACGATATCTAATGTTAACGATTTTTATGCGATTTTGATGAACGATTAAAAAGGTTGGTCGCAGTAAACTATCGATGTTATCTCCCGTAAGTGACGTTAAGGGCGTCTGTGACGTGTTTAATAGGGGAAGAATCCTTATATTATGTTATTAGTCTCTTTATATTGTTACTAGCTGACCCGGCAAACGTTGTTTTGCAATATAAATAATTTCCTAGTAATTTCTAGTGTAGACAAAAAATAGCTTAATAGAAAAATGATTAAATTGCTAAAATGGCTATTAAAAAATAAGGGTTGATTGTAGAAGGGTGAAAATTGAGGATTGTATGTATTTTTGTATGATGTATCATAAAAAAATAGAAATTAAAAATGTTGTCTAAAAAATAAAATAAAAATTTAGGGTTGTACTACCCCTAACATTTAGGGGGATGAAAAATAGATGTTGGCCGATTCTCATAGATACCGGATAAGCACAAAAAAATTCATCAAAATCGGTCAAGCCGTTTCGGAGGAGTATGGCAACACTGCGTCTAAAAATATAATGTGACTTTTAATTGTAATAACTTTTGATAGAGTTAATGTTTCTTTTATAAAAATAAACGTGACAGTAGTTTCGGTATGGTGCGCTTTCCAATACACAGATTTTTTTTTCTGAAAATTATGGTTTGTGTTATTAATGTTTCGCAGTCCTCCAAAGTCTTGCAATGTGCAGACACGAGACATTTTATTATTATTATATGGATTGAGGTGCGTGTGTTACGAAAACAAATAAACACCTTGATGAATTGAATTGTTTTTAAAAGTTTTTATTTAACTTACAATGTTTGTGAGCAAGTATGTAAGGATGTAAGTATGTAAGTATGTGTGTTTAAGTCAAATCTTGCAACTTGAATTAAACCCACTTCCCAGTGTCCGATTGAACTGAAATTTGAAATACACGTATAGTTCTGATGACAATGCAATTATAACAATAAAATCAATATTTTTATTAATCCAAATTGGAACATATTTTTGTACAGCCCACCCTATATGGGTATCAAATGTAAGGACTTGATGAGTAAAACGGTGCACTACAAAAAAAGCTTTTATATGACAGAAAATTGTACGATGCAACAAAATGATGTGTTTCATTAGGTATTACATTTTTCTTTTCAGTGCATTTCATTGAAATAAAAATCTGTTCTAAAAAAATATTATTTTATGTGAAAGATACTTCTTAGCTCACCTAGATGATACAAAGTTGGTCCTGATACCAGGTGGCGCTATAGTCAAAATCCTGATTTTATAAAATTAGTTATCGGCCAGTCTCCTAGTAGCTTTACAAATAATGTAAATATTCTTCGTTTAAAATTAGATATATTCTGCTTCACTTAAATTTGTGGATATCTTCACAACTTTTGAGCAGGCTTTATATTAAAGGTTGAAAGCATCCGAAGATATGTCTTTTGAGCTGCTACAGAAGATTCCTCAAATATTACGGTATCAGAACATGATATCGAAACGTAAGCGATGTCGTGTTTACTTGATTTTGATTAATGACTAACCAGATGCGTTCAATGTTACATGTCAAAATAGTAAACTAATGTTACATGTCAAAATTAGTTTTGAATACGTAGCATAGCTAAAGTTATTCCATTCGGATTTGGATTATGTAATTTTAAATGAATAAATAAACACTTATTAATTTTGAATTCAAAATTTTTGGTTGCCGATAATAACGGAGGTGAATATTAATATTTATAAGCACTATTCGAGTTATTTTATGTATCTACTAGTAGGTCTTTCTTATATGGTCTTTATTATGTTATAGAAATGTCATTTCTTATAAAATATTTATCACTACATAGTATAAACCAAAGTCGCCTCACGCTGTCTGTCCCTATGTAAGCTTAGATCTTTAAAACTACGCACGGATTTTAATACAGTTTCTTTAACAGATAGAGTGATTCAACAGGTAGATTTTTTTGTAATTGTGAACTTTGTATGCCCATTTGTGGCGGGATAGTAGCGGATTTTATGTGTTTATTTAAGAACTGTACTTAAACCTATTATTCACAATAAAAAAGATTTTGATTTGATTTGATTTGATTTGTATAATACATGCATAATATAGGACAGTTCATTTGGATAGTTCATTTAGACACCTTAATAAAGAGTTAAGATTATATTCTGGGTTAAGATGTGTGTCTACCAAAGTTTATGTGCCTGATGCACTCACAATTGACGAAATCGTAGTGTGAAGCGATAGTGTTTGTTTAATACTTCTGCGATAGGTTTATGAATGTTTTTGTAGGTTTATATGTCCGTTTACTAAGATATAATACCTACGTACGTATTTCCATTGATAAACGTCAAGTTTACGTCACCTTCGAATATAAAAATCAGTTTATTACAAACGTGCCTGGACCTAAAGTCTAATGGTGTAGTTTCACCCAACGTACATTTCGTTAGCATATGTTATATGACAGTACTAAAACTCCATACTCATCGGGATGACTCCTAATGACAGAGCAAAGACTAACTTGCCAAGGAATCCCATTTTGCGACCATTGTTTTTATGCACTATAGTAAGTCGTGCATCGGCCAGAATAGGTAACATTATAAGTAGTATAGTAATGTTTCTCAAAGGTGGCATTGCTCTCTTGTGAGTGTTGGAGGTAGTGTCCAACCGATTCGTTGGTCGGTCAACGAAAATCTTTTTTTTACCGAAGCCGAAGCCGATAAAAACCACGAGAAAACAAGTTAAAGAGCTACGATTACTTTGTAACCATCCAAAAACGATAACATTTGGAAACAATGTGAATTTGAACAAAACTTGTGAAGCAAGGAACCGGGTGTGTGGTTACCTCAGCACATTACCTGTATTTTTATCTTTTGTGGCATAGCATCAATTATATTTTAAGCCTAAATCAACTCTTGCCTTAATACACTATATTGATAATTGTTATTATTTCTTTTTCTTCTTTGTTTTATTCATTTATTCTTATTTATTGTTAATTAGTACGACATATATAATTCAATAACACTAATTAACACGTCAAGTTAGTCCACCAATTCGCACTTGGCCAGCGCGGTGGACTATGGCCTAAACTCTCTCATTCTGAGAGAAGACCCGTGCCCAGCAGTGGGCCAATAATGGGTCGATGAGAACACGTCAAGTTTAAATTTATAAATTAATACATCTATACTCTACTTCTTTAAGCAGACTAAAGGTAGTAGATGATTCTAAACTAGACGAAATAAGTTTGAGAACCTCTGAGGTAAACGATACTACTCTTTCACAACCTGTTACAATGTTGCAAATTACAAGTCGGTAGTAATTTTAGGTATTTGTGAACTTGTTAATGGACGAATGATTACCATGGTTATCCTGTGTTCATATTTTCGTACAACTTTGCAATGTTAATGAACTTTGTACTTATGGTGCTTCTTTAAACGTTACGGCGAAAGAATCGGTATGAAATTTCTACTTGTGAGGTACACTCATAAAAGTTTTGTGCTTCGTATAACCCGAACAGATATATTCAATGACCTTTGTGATAAATGACAAATGTCATTTGAAAGCCGCTCATATTCTTTCATTAGAAACTCACAAATAGTAGCTTATCCGTCATAACCGGGCAAAATATATTGATAGCTCTGGCCTCAAAGGACTTATGAGCGTGAAACAATTTAAACAGCGTCATGCGTTATGAAAAGGTTGTAATTTATTTATTTTATTTTATTTTTATCTGACTGAAGTAGCAAACGAACTTGCAGTCCACCTGATCGTAAGTGGTTACTGCCGCCCATGGACATCTGTAATCAACTTCACACAGAATATGGGTTCCATCTGAAGTCAATCACAGATGCGTTGCTACTCCCGAGGACTAAGATGGTCGCTTCATGTAAAAGTGTGCCGGCAACCAAAGTGATTTGTTCTGTTGTTGTAATTGTTGCCTTGAAAACTATAATTATTACGTTACAATTTCTAGACATCTATCACCAAATGAGACATGAAATATCCCTCCAGCACTTACAGTCATAATTAAATGTCAAATATGCAAATACTTTCCAAAAGAAGAGGTAGAGTAAGAAAAGAGTAAAGCTACTATTATTAAGCCTGAAACAAGCAAAACCTTCAAAACGAAGCACTAAAACTCTAGAAATGTCAATAGAACTGATTAACAATAGGTAAGTTTCATTGACAGTGATCTTATAATAAAATAGAGTGTAGAGTTCTACCGCCTTAAAATTATATTATGTTAAGTAATGATTCGCCGAATAACCGAATACCGAATGCTATTCGGTTTATCATTTCTTGTTAACAATCAATTCCGAAAGTGTTCAATCAAAATGTTGATTTAAAGTTTAAAAATAAATGTAGATATAAGTTTTGGAAAACATGCGAATTTGATTGAGGTTTAAAAAATGTGGACTTTAATTGCTTTATTTTGTTAGCTTTCCTCAACACGCTCTTCGTATGATTTCTTTGACTTATAACATAAATCTTACGTAAAACGTTTTGTGTTCTAATTCTATACCGTGACATGTAGCCAAGAAAATATTACAACTAGAACCGAATATATTAAATACTAAAACCGAATAATTCGGCCGAATACAAATAGTGAAAAGATGCCGCATACGCCGAATACCGAATAACAACCGAATATTCGGCGCATTTCTAAGGTTAAGTTAATACTTAACCTGTTCCTTTCTACTCATAAATTCAATTATCTTCATGCTTTATATAGCTGAAAACATTAGTATTTGATTTACATTCGTATTGTTTCAAATGTTCCTTTAAACTCCGATATGTTTACGAGCAAGTCTATTTTCACCTCACTAGTTTCAACTCTTACTAAAAATGAGAGTTTATTTTCCACTGGATATTTCTCTCTATTGTTTAACATCTTGTTAACACTGCAAAAGCTAAATACGTTTATTACTCTTTTGTCGTAAAACATACGAATTGGATTTTAATACATTTTGGTACTTAGTTTATGACCTAGATTAGCAAAGATTCTTTACCGTACTGGGTAAATGTCTTTCAAGCGGACATAGATGCGGGATAAAGTATACAAAATGAATTTCTTTTGTTACTGTTTTCGATGAATATCATTAAGACAAACACTACTACGGTAAAATGCACATATCTATGCTTTGCATAATTAATCGCATAATACAAAATTCATTTATTTTAAGTTAAGGATACAGTGTTATTCAAAACTGGTCTGTAATTGAAAAATAGTCCTTTAACTGCGGTTTAAACCGCGGTTATTGGCCTTTTAAAATATTTTATAATAATAAATTAAATTAATTTAATAAAATGTAAATACAAAATGCATTGTTTATTTCTTATCGGGCTCTCGTAATATTAGGGTTTTTGTGTAGTGTTATTATTCGATCAATGTAACTATATACCAGTTAAAGTATTGAGATTATATTTCTTGTCCGTATTTTGAGGTAACATAAAGTAGACTTATTCGTATTTCATGAAAATTCATTTAACATGGGATTAATGTTATTAATATAGAAAATGCAACATTCTCTTAAACGCGTGTGAAACCGCAGGGTCTATCTAGTTTCTAATACGACAAAAAATACAGACGAACGATACGAACATAATAAAAAAACACTAATAGAGATGTAATTAGACTTAAAGGAGGCCTAGGATTTGAACCTTAAACCACATTATTAATCAAACCAGTTGTCTGTACCTACCTACGGTTGTTTCCCAAAGTTAAAACTAACAATTATCGCCTACTACTTACGATCGTAACCATCCAAATTCTCCCATGGAATATTTGACGTAAAGTATGAGATGGAATGTGGTCTATGGGTAATAGGTGCCGGTAGTTCGTGCATTGTATGCAAATACAGTCGGCTGAGGAGGTGAGCTCATTTAGCAGAGTTATGGACGTCTGTCGTTATGCGATGCCAATGATAGGACACCGGGTATTAATCAAATGCTGTAATGGTACGTTAAGAGGTAGGGCCTCGCGGGGGGCGACTGACGCGACAACGCATTTCTCACCTCAATTTGTGGTTTGTTTCTCTCCTGTCTTACTTCGTTTCAATTTGGAGCCTTTTTTAGGGATCCGTACGCGAAGAGTAAACCCCTATTATTATTAAGCCCACATTTTGTCTGTCATAGGGCTCTTATTCATAATATATAGGCGCGTAATATTTTTAGACAAAGTGTTTTAGTCGTAGAGCCGCATTACAACAAATGCCAAAATAGAAAAGGGTGAAATAAGCTAGGGCAACGTATAAAAAAAATACATATTTTTTGTAACTTAAGATAAATTTGTGTATGTAATTAATGTAGGTACCTAACTATATAAGGTAAAAACTTCGACGTTGCACACGTCATATATAATAGAGGTATAAGCACATCTGTTATGAAAACAAATATCAACAAAAATAAGAGTTTAAACATTTGGTCCCCCAGAACCCTTCGCGCGAGCTCAACTCGCACTTGGCCTTATTATTTTTCACTTTCTTGTCTCACTTCATTTCAGTCGGGGGCCGTTTTTAATAATCCATTTCTCCTTTTTCATTCCGAGGTGACGTTTATCGTGGCTCCCCGGGTGACGGCGCGGCGTCTAGTTAAACAACAATTTACCACTTTTTTACTCGACTGCCCGTGTCACTCTCTTTACGAGCGAGTATTTTATATGAAGATATTTTATTGCCACCGATATTATGATGAACGTTATACGCACGTCTAAGTTATTTTAATGGTAGGTGTCGTTTGGATTTGAATACGAGAACCGTGCTAATAAAAGATGGGAGCTGTCAGAGTGAAAGGCTAGCCTACTCGGCATTACTGTGATTTATGCACTGTCATTTATTACGGACCTTTTCCAATATATTCTGTATGGGATCTGAAATCAGTGATGTGGCCTAAAATTTGTTGGGTGTTTGTATTCCGCGAAATTGTGTGTCATGCTTGTAGGTACGCTTGAATAAAATATTACACGTCAATGCGCTGATGTTAGTAATTGATTTCGCTTATTCATGCTTAGGGTTGTCACTTACTACTGTACATGTTAAGAATTTATTTAGTTTTAATTACCACTAGTTGAGCCCAGGGTCTAACCTGCTTTTAAAAAAGTAATGTATCTTTAAATTGCAGTAACATTTGATAGAGTAAATTTCAATAAAACTAAATGTTACCTCGAGATATCTGATATGAAAACTCCAAATACCTAAAGTAGTAAAATTTTTATGTGGTTAATCCATAAAATTTAAAAAAAATCTGAGCATTTCAAACTATATTTTACAAAAATATGCGATACACATATACAAAGAATTCTCAACTTTACTATGTACGTAGGTACACACTAGACACATAAATTACATATAATATTTTTTATAAGGCTTACGCATTAATTAAACATAGTAGGTACGATATTTTTATTAGACACAAAAGTACGTACCGAACGTACGGTATAGAATAAAAGTATAAAATAATAATGACATGTACTCGTTAAAATCGAAGAATATCATTGACATAACAATATTTGTTTTCCAATTAAACTTATTAGTGACTTTAGGCTCGCACCGGGCAGCAGTTCCCAAGAAAAAATGTAAATATCATTTAAATGTGTTAATAATCATAATTTTCATATTCATTAGCGTTCTAAAATATTAAAACATAACTTTGGTCGTTGAATAAGTTATGTAAATCGTTTGAAATCCGCTACTTTAAGCGTTCATATCTCAGCTCACAACTGTAGACTTAACCTCGGTGACACTGGACTGTCGGGGACAGACGTTATTTGTTTTATAAATACATATTAAATTTAATTTTCTTTCATTCTTTGTTAATATGTCACCACTTTCATACTAGAACAGCAGCGCATAACACTCGTAATTTAGTAGAAATAAATAATTTCAAAATAATAGCACTTTTAAACCAATACAAACGAAGGTCGTCTCAAAGTAAAAAAAAAAACTCACACCTGTAGTTTAAGATTGTATTCGCCTTTTACCAGTATTCGTTTTTTTACAAAACTATATGTACGGAAGTGTACCTTGTCAGAAAAAGTTAAATTATGTACCTCTATACAAAAATAATATATTTCTACAAATATTTTGATGAAGTGTTACATCATGATATCAGCAGCTTTGTTTTATTAAAAAAATCAAACGTTTAGTTGATGTTGGTATTATTATAAGTTTGCCGAACAAATTATTCAAGTACGATTTGTAAAACGTACACTAGTACGAATAAAATCCTATTTGAAAATACATGTAAATTTACAATTTATGTATAAATAAATTCAATCGAGACATTAATAAAAAGCAAATATCGTCAAGACTGTTGCATGCGACTGCCCCTCCCACGCAACAATGTTCTTTGAATCTGTTGACATCTTATATTGAATGGATACGTTTTGTTTGCATAAATAAATTCATTATTTTTACTAGGTAACTGACAGGCTACATCAAATTACGATTTTATATTCTGCCCACAGTTTTGTTATGTTGTGCCATTGGACATAATGTGTAATAGAATTGTTTATGGAGAACATCGTAAGAAATTTGTACATCAAAAATTTCATTTTTTGTAAGTTTGTAATGTTGTTGAAAATGCGTGCATATTTTTATACCATTATGACTTGCAATGCAAATTTGAAAACAATAGGTCAGTAATGTTTTGATTTTGATTTATTAAAATCCCTTACCTGCTTTACTGACTGATGCTATTTAATAAATAATAAAATTCACTATTTTTTTCTTCCAATAATCAAAAACCCCTTTTCACTTTCATGTCTTCAAAAATCGCTAACCACACTAATATCATTATTTCTTTACGTTACTTTAAACTCGTAAAACGAAGTTTTACATCATAAACAGTAAGAGTACCTACAGTTTTTAAGATAGTCGTTAAATATTAAATTTCGACACGCAAGACCACCCTGGCAACACTGACAGTAGGTTATGCACGAATACAAAGTACAAATGAGGCAATTTGTCTGCGCGGCGATGGCGGAGGCGAAAATCCGCCGTAATCCGCGCGCTAATCGAAATATCGACGACCGGCCGTCCCAACTTAAATTTGTTTACTTTATACCTATAGCAAGGTGGTAGGACGAGTATGATTCGACAACGAAGTTAGCACAGACATACCATTTCTAGAATCAAGCAATTTTTGCGTTTCTATAGAAGGGTGTAGTAGTACAGGAGCGAATAGGTATCTTGTATGTCTTTAGATGGAACTTCGGGTTTATAAGGAGTGGCTTTGAGAGATGTCCAAGGGGGGCAAAGGCAACATACCATAAATAAGACTACATTATCATTAGCTACTTAAATTTTATAAAGAAAATATCTCACTA
This sequence comes from Spicauda simplicius, assembly GCA_949699795.1. NCBI lineage: Eukaryota > Metazoa > Arthropoda > Insecta > Lepidoptera > Hesperiidae > Spicauda > Spicauda simplicius. Next base: position 7,859,389 of record OX453064.1, read on the forward strand.
TAGTTATCTAGTTTAATTTTCTTCTACCTACTAATGTTCGGCCACTAAATGTCGATCATATTTGTAGATTTTACAAACATATTTATTGATAACACTAAAACTCGTTACAAGCTGTGTAACACGAAGACAGGGTGTTTTGTCTTTGTCTATTTATATATTGATACCAATTTATCAAAATATTGTAGGTTCTTAATAATGTAATTTGACGACGGCATTAGTAAATGTACGAGTATAAGGTATTTCCCGTTTTTATTCCTTGTTTTACTTATGGCGGTTTTATAAACAGTTATTAAATAAACAAGTTATTCGTTTCTCATACATATTGCCTATTACTTAAGACATGTTTACGTAAATTAGTCCATCTGGTACAGGTACAAATTGGGCAATTTGTCGGCGCGGGATGGCGGAGGCGAAAATCCGCCATAATCCGTGGCGGGCGCGCTAATCGAAATATCGACGCGGCTTATTGACGACCGGGGCCGTACACCTGTTTACGTTGTTGCTTGTATTTTATAGACTTTATCAGCTTAAAGAAACGTTAAGGTTCCGTATTTAAAGGCTAAAACAGGGCATGATTACTAAGCTTTTGATTTGTGTCCGACTGTCACAGGACTCTATTGAATTTGATGACTCTTGATTTAAAGAGTGTGTATTATGTACGATGGTCTGTATAGCAACAAATAAAAAAAATAAAAACACAGTGGGATTCCCGTTGAAAAATACAGAATTTTGTGTACCTAGTAGGTATAATCTTTTAATTTTTGACAGTAGGTACCAAAATGTGAGTTCCTATTTCTTTAGTTATTACTAGTGTAGCATTTAGCTATAACAACGAAAAAGAAGAAAACAAAATTAAAATTCATCCTACAGTACCTTCCATGTCAGAATTCATCACATCTATGATAACTTATTTTAATCTCTGATAAATTTTAGTATATATGTATAATATTATTTTTATTTGATAACTTATGAGATGTATAGTTATAAAGAGCATTGGGCCCTAAATTCGAAATAATCAAAACTGGCACGTCTCTAAGTCTTGAAATCTCCAAAATATTTAGCGAAAGCATTTACGAGACAAGATAATAAAATAAATTACGATATTCCTTACGTTGAAAATTTCATCACATCAACTCGTATTACCTACTTTATATTAAGTGTTTACATTTTAGCTCGCGTTACTCAGCCATTAAGACGTGTTGCCGGTTCAGCGGTCGGCCGCCATCTGGCCCCCACCGTCCGCCATGTTCCGCTCCACCCCACGGCCCTCCCACCGCCCCGCTATAGCTATGTGGTAGCTCACCATCCCGTATTCTTTACTCGTCGCTTATTAAAGGTTAATATCGCGTGGCGGAGGGGCGATGGGAGGAACATCCCCTTTCAACGCTTGTGGATGCTTGTAGCTTGCGGTTAGGGAGTTATGATCTCGCTTCAGCTGTTGCCCGCTCTAATAGATCTTATAGGCCACTGATTGATATTGTCCTTATTTATTTATTGCACTCTATGATATGATATAATACGATATACTTAATGTCTGATGGCTCTGCAAATCGACTCCGAGTGCTAATTCTATAACATAATAAATATAGGCATAATATCCGTACTACCTACAAAATTAGTAATAAATAAAGTAAATATGTGTAAATTAAATAATATACTTTCTACACTCATTAAGATTTTTTCTGTGGCGTGGGTGTCATGGACACACAAAGACGAATGCACAAACACTCAAACCCAGAAAACAACCGAATTCAACATTAAAAAAATTGTCTGACCGGGGATCGAACCGTAGCCCTTATGAAAAATGGCATTAAATATAATTACGAGATGGTAGAAGTATATACCTGCATATATCTATAAATGCAATAGAATTTTCTTCAATATTGATCGCGGGTTATTCTCTACCCACCCAGAGTAGTAACTTACTCTAGGTAGAGATGAAAGAATTAATATTATGACGACCCGCGTGACTGAGCGGTTACCATACCGGTCAGACGCGCAATGGGTCATGGGGTTCAATTCCCGGCCAGACAGATATCTGATTGATGAGTTTAGATTAATGTTCTGGGTCTGGGTGTTTGTGTATTCTCTTGTGTATGTACATGGTACCCACGACACAGGAGAAAATCCTAAATCCTCCCTCATTTTGCTAAAATTTACATTGAGTCGCTTGCCACAATTGTAGTAACCAGAGCGTTGCCGCAATAGGTCTAAAGAAAAAATAACATTGATTCTGCGAAGTGACGTACCTATAACATACACGAATGCTCTTTTTTGGAATGGAAACAGAAATAGGTAATCGTATGAACACCGAAAACAAAATAACCCGAGACTTTCTAATAATGTTTGGGGTCTACTTATCTATTAGTAGACACCAAACATTATTAATTATATAATAATGATAGTTTATTATCTCTAATATCCACCTAGCATCTACATAGTCTAGTGATTTTATGAAGATAAGTATGGTTTTTGATTTTTGTCGTGGAATATTTTCAGTAACAGATTTGAATTAATGATATCGATATAAAACGTATCGATCGAAAGTTTTTATTTAATAAAATTTCATTAAAAATCCAATAGACAGTCATGTAGGTAATTAGTTACTGTGGCATTATTATGTATGAGCAGGCCCGGTTCAATGGCAAACGAGCATGCAGTCAATTGAGATTAGGTCATATTCTCATACAAACGATAAAATATATTCAATACTCTATACAAATGATGATATTTACCTATATTAGAGTTTTAATCAAAGCAAGGAAAGAAATAAGCCCCGTAGGCCCTTCTTGAAAGAAAAGTCATACTTAATTCTCAATCGAGTCAAACACCATATAAGATAAAATAACATCTATTAGGTACTTTAGCGAATGCTGATACCTAGATATAGATAGACTGATACCGATTAAAACCGATAACAGTCGATGACACTATAATAGATAAAAAATAATTACACCCGAAAACCAATGTATCGTTGATTAGTCAATTACTTAGTCATTATAATCATGGCACGATTGGGCGGCGCTGATTCATTAGGCAGGTGAGGAAATTAGAGAGCGGTAAACTGCCCCGCCCATACCGTGTCGCTCATGAGTGACTCGCGCCTACCTACTAGTAAAAGTCGAGTAACTATTTGATATATTTTTTGTAAGTAGCAAGTGAACGTGCAGTCCACTTAAGGCAGGTTGATGAAATAAATGAATAATCTTTATTCAGTCAATTTTTGGGTTACAATAATTTTGATTATTGTTGTTTAGAAAGACATAATGTGTTTAGAAAGGGTGCCAAAAATTGGATATGCTGATTAAGGCGTTCTAAATGTATGGCACGCACATACTCGTTATTTAACAAAAAAGACTTAGACAGAATAGGTTTACAATTATTACAATGCTGATAAGATATTACAATGCTGATCTTAGGCATATCTTTAGCAGATTAATATGTTTTTTGTATTTTTATATTTTTAAATCTTCGTTTAAGAATTCGTCATACGTATAACAGCGTGTAATAAAAAAGGAGCATACGTATTTGATATATACATTTTTTTAATATTTTGTAAGTAGACGGTAAAGATAGTAAGTGTACGGACATCTAAAATCAACCTATAACAAGAATTTTACTTGTACATACAAAAGAAAAGAGATTAAGATGTTTGGGATTCGTACTCCACATTTGTACTACACCAATCTATGTTAGCTCTACACATTTACGGATTGAAATTCCTCTCACCTATAACAACCATAAAACTAATAAGTACATCAGCCTGAAATATCTTAAAATCGACACGATACTGATGGTTTATTAAAAACTTTATGTAAATACGAGCACCATCTGGCGGACCATCTCTAGCTCATTACTTATTAATTATTCGGAGTAGGAAGTGATGTTCAGCGTAATTAAAGTTCCGCCCTCAGTGTTCAGCGTTAGGCGGCAACAGAACACAATTCCGTAATAAAAAATAACTAGACAGCAAATTAATTAATTTACAGACGTTAATTATCTCATCAGCGCCGACTCGTGAACGGTTCATAGTGTTGCCATGGTTTACGCATTTTTGAAGATATCCTGACATTAATTTGTTTCAAATATTAGCTCTTATACTTTTTATGACTTTAAAACGTTGCTATTAACGGATACGTAAGATATCGATATGGTACTATTCTATGAAACATTACATAGGATTGAGCAGGAACGTCAGAATTTTACTTGCACACTTGATATGCAAAATCGTTATCAAAATTACATACGAGTAAACTATATAGTCGAGAACATTTGAGTTATAGTACCTTATCAAATGGCGGTGCTCGGACGTTATCAGAGGTTGAAATTTACACAGAGAAGCAGAAATATGACAAAATAAAAGGCAAGGATCCTGAATAACACAAACTTAGTGCGAGCTTTTATTACCCTATAAAACAAGAAGCTTAAAAAAACTATACTAAACAAACAAAAAAAACAATTCCGATCCGGTTGTAGAGTAAGAAGACATATTATAACTGACAATTTGTTAGTGCTCCTGAAGGCGTCTACAAAATAAAAACATTTCATTTCATGACATTTCGTTTCGTTGTTAAATTATTGATAAGACATATAAGGGGTTCCAGCTTAGCACTTGGAAGATAGCAACGTATTCATGACTACGCTCTGATTTATTTGAGTATATTACAAAGTTTATTACAGAACACCACGACAGCCATATTTACGTACTTATACCATTTTACTTAAAATTCGTTCCCATCTGTGGGATACATAAAAATATGCAGCTATGTATGTTACTACTATTCATTATTAATTCAAGTCTATTAAGTATTAATCGACAACAATTTTACAAAAATAATCTCGCCTCTGATTTGATTCTGGTTTATCCTTTAAAAAAATCTCGTACCTATCCCCATTTTTTCCCAGCAATTGTGGCAACACTACCCTATCGCCGCGTCACATCGGGCCGGACAACCGCCGCCCAATTAATTACACCCAGCGTTATGTGATGAGAAATCACTGACACTATCATTAATAGATAGCCGACGCATATTTAATTAATTAACGGGCGCATTCTACGGGCACCTATGTCCTATCTGCAAGTGAGATATCAAATGAAGTGAATTTATTTGCATAATAATAATTGAGAATTGTTGGGAATTGTGCTAATTATATTGCAGGTAATCTCTCATTCTCCTGTATGATTGATGTAGCAAACAAGCATGAAGTGCACCTCATGGAAAGTGGTCAATGCCACCCATGGACACCTGTATACAATTTTACACAGAACAAGAGCTCTATAATATTGTACAATATTCGCAGAATTCTTATCAGGATGGCAAATGTTTCAATTACAGTTGATGTTATCATATATGGTAGTATTTTATTCGAAAATTTCAGATAGGTATATAGACTTGTTCATATTGTCTTTTATCGTTTAAACAAGTCATAATTAACATCTAAAATGCTAATTTCGAAACACTAAGCTGCGTCTATTTCACACATTTAATAGGTACCACCTACTGAGAGTTGCGTCAATACCAATATTCTATCATCCATATCTACATCTATTCTAAAAATTGATATTTGCGGGTAAAACCGCGGGGCCCAACTAGTTCTCCAATAATAGTTGTACGACTTTTAATACCATCAGGATACATACTGATGAGTGTTATCGTGTAACCTAATAAGTATTTCTTTCTCCAGATCGTCCTAAACTCCATGCACCGGTACCAGCCCCGCATCCATCTCGTGAAGGTCCGCGAGGGCGGGGGCCCCATCACCGACCTCTCTCGGGAGCAGCACCGCACCTTCGTGTTCCCGGAGACCGTGTTCACCGCCGTCACTGCGTACCAGAACCAGCTCATCACCAAGTTGAAGATCGACTCCAATCCATTTGCCAAGGGCTTCAGGGATTCCTCGCGGCTTACGGATTTTGATAGGTGAGTTTATCTTATTATAACGACGTTAAGAATAAGCCAGGCTTAAATGTTTCTTAGGTTTCAGCAATGTACGCCCTGTAGTTCCGGGATCAGAATAGGGCTACGGCATCCCCTGCCTGTCGTAAGAGGCGACTAAAAGGGGCTTCCGGGGTTGCAGATGGCTAGAGTGGGAGCTCGAACCGTTCGGTCAGGCAATCCCGGGAAGGACGGACGTGTGGTCGCATACCGTCGTAAAGACTAGACGGAGTGGTGGGTCCAGCCGCCCATCTGGGAGGAGCCCGGTGGGGCAACGCGCTCGGAGGATTCCGGTTGAAGTCGTTTCGAGATCCCGGATTCTTCCTTTTCAGCGCCGAGGATGGCCACCGCGGGGGTTTTAGTGCGGTAAAAATCCCACATAACCCTGCGTCGCTCCCACGGCGTCGGGTACCTTTTGAAGGTTTCCGCCTCGAAAACAAAAAAAAAAGGTTTCAGCAATGTATTATTTTTTCTATCCTTAGGTTCCTATTCTAAAAGTACTTATTTACGTACCTACTTAACATAATGACAGTCACTATGATTCATGTAATGCACATTAGGTACCTATATCATCATTATAGGCTGTTGCGACTTAGTCCACGGAGAAAATAATACATCTATTACCATTTGTGTCCAAGAAAACTGTTGAAAATGGTCACACAGTGACCATGTGCAACATTTTTCTTGGATAGAACACTCGTAATTTAGAATCATATGACAGATGACCATTGGGTAGCAGTGACCACATGTCATTAGACTTGCTGCAAGACCATTTGTTGTATTAAAAATTGTTTGTATCCGTGAACTCATATTACCCTGAAAGTGCCACATATATAAGATAAAACCAATTTAAACCGAAAATATTCTTGACATTGATAAGGTGAGAGTAAAACACTATCTCAAATGCTTCGCATTCGGGACCTGCAATAGCTCACTCAGTTCGGTTTCTTATTAATGAAATATGTAAAACTTTGCATAATAAAAAAGACCTACCTTAATAAGTGCAATTATTATAGGTTTCTAAGTATTTATTACGAAGGTCTATTGCGTTGATATTCTGTCAATAATACAGAATTATAATATTGCCATTTGCAAATATTCAGCCGTGATCATTTCGAACCACGCAGCCATTACGTGTTAGTTAAACCCATTTAATGATATTGCCTTAGTTCGAATAATAAGCTGTTTGGAGTTTTATGATAGGCGGTCTGCGAAGGTGATGCTGGGATATAGGCATGGAATGATAGGGCAAGGGCAGGTTTTACGAAATGTTTCATTATATTCGTGTTAATATTCAATATTCATCAATCCACATTGGAAAAACATACATAAATTAATGTTATTCAAACCACATTATAAAAACATACTTTAATGCTTCTCGTTTCTATTGAAAGGACAGCTGAGCCCAGCAGTGGGACGTTAAGAGCCTTAAAGATACCAGTTTTTGTTTTACAACTTTTTCGGTTTCCTTAGTTTACCTTACTTAGGTCATAACCTTGTATTCCCGCATGTCATAAAAATACAATAAAAGCGACAACTACACACTTAACTTAAAATAATTTACACTACACATTGCAATTGAAATAAGAAAATCTACTCGTACATATATGTAGATCGGTACTCGTTTCGCAAAGCGGATAACACTGCTGTTATTAGGAAGAAATAGGTGTGTCAATGGTACTTCCGGAGTTGTGGACAGATATCTATCTTTAAGAGGCGGATTTAACATTTAACTATCAGTTATGTTAACATTGCAACAAAGAAAGATAAAATTTTAAAAAACCTATTGGCAGATGCACCTTTTTGTAAATTGAAAAAAAAATTGTAAGCTTTCTAAAAAAATGTAAAATGCACCTTTTAAATGAATAGTTAAGCCTTAATATCTCCGAAGGTGTCAAAATACGGCCAAATGACGGACGGAAACACGTGTACCCTTGAGTGGAGAGCTGGAGGCGAGTTTGATGAATTGGCAGGTTATTAGCAACAGTTGAAAGGCATTAGGTCGGCCGCCCTGCAATTTGCGGCGGCTTCGGCATGAATAAAAGATTAAAACGCCCTGATTGCGCGATAGCCCGCGAATGCTGATCGGGAACGATTTGGGGATGTTGTTATCCGGAGCGCTAATCGGCGAAATTCGATTATGGATATTGTGTTTTACGCAACTTGTCTGTTGCGATTTGGTTTTGATTTAAACGTTAAACGCTCAAGTTTTGTCTAAAACAAAAATACTAACACTGTACAGTCATAGCCCCCACATTGGCGTAAAACCCATTATTGTCCCACTGCTGGGCACGGGTCTTCTCTCAGAAAGGCCATAGTCTACCGCGCTGGCCAAGTGGGAATTGGTAGCTCCCCCATTACAATTTATTTATTGTGGGTATCATAGACACACACAAAAATGACTACAAGAACACCCAGACCCAGAAAAGAAATTTAAATTCGTCATTCAGATATTTATCCGAGGATCGAACCCGGAACACAACGGGTGAGGTAAACGTTTTACCATACGAGTCGATTATTTAAATAGTAAGATAATTTTACATATAAGTAAAACTGGTGGAATGAGTGTGGTACGACCAGGTACTAAGATCTCACCTTTTCTCCATCGCGAAGCAGTTTTTACGTTTTAGTGGGAGGTGGTGCTTGCCGGCTGGCCTATACTCGTATATGAGGAGACCATCTTAATCCTCAGGAGTTGCAAACTTAATGTAATGCTAAATCCTGTATCGTCTTTTGAAACATATTACATAATAGTTTTAAAACCCTTCATAATTTTAAAATAAAAAATATATATTCAAGTCACGAAAAGATAGGAAATTATAATAGAACTCAGTTCACCGCACACATAGTTTTATGTTCTTATTTTATTACTTCGTAAAAACATAAAAGTTATCGTGGTCATTTAACGTTGTTATTGATTTACATTAACCTTTGTTATTTTTCTAGGCATACATATGTATAAATAAAAATATGTTGTAGTTTCTAACCTTTGTGAGACAGTGTTTACTTTTTAGTACATGGAGGTTAGAATTTTTTTTTTTTTTTGGCAAATGTGTAGTTTTTACAGCTTCACCGAGTTTTTTTAAGGCGAGCCTAAAGCTCTAGCCGGGACAAGAAGACTATGGGCTGGAAGGGAGGGATAGCTTTGGTCCCCGTTTCCGGTTTCCTCGACCTTCCTCCTTCACTAGAGGGAGGGACGGTTACGGACCCGGCTAATGCCGACGTCCTGGCCTTCCACCTCTGGTTAAATAGGGATTGCGGCTGACCTAAGGGCACCTCCTGTGGTGGTGTGGTGTGGTGGAGGTTAGAAACTTTATACCCACTCATTTATAGTGTTAAATACCTACCACGCACATTATGTCTTTCTGAGACGAATTGAGGATGCGTGGATGAAATTTGGTAAAAAATCTCATCTATAAATATATATGATATGTTTTCTACTTTTGCCTTATAACGCCGTAAGATTATTAGGTTCTGCTCCGAAAGGTATGAAATTCTGAAATGTTACAAATCATGTCATCAGACTTTTTAATATAAAATAATTGCATTGTTACAAATAATTTTCAAGATGGTAGAACCAGTGTTGTTCGACTGAGGAAGTGTCACCGCCACACCTATTTCTAGCAGTTCTTGCGTTTCGATGAAAGGGTGTGGTTGCCGGCACACTTTATATGACGCGACCATCATAGTCCTCAGGAGTAGCAACACATCTATGATTGACTTTAGATAGAACCTATGTTCTATATGAATTTGCTCACAGACGTCCATGGGCAGCGGTGACCACATACCATCAAGTGGACTGTATGCTCGTTTGCTACTTCATTTTTATAAAATAAAATACGTAAGGACTTCTGTTTTAATTGCGGTAAGATACAGAAGCACTAAATAGGTATATTTATACGCTGCAACGACCTTTTTGTGTAAACTACTCGTAAATAAAGGAAAAACACCTTGTTTGTTTAATACCTAAATCTTATAAGCTACCTGGATTTATCCAAATGTAATTTGAATAACATTAAATTTGATTAGATTGTTACAAATTAAGGTTAAGACCTACTTAGTAAATTATACCTAATGATCTTAATGCGAAATTATTTATAACTTAATCGAGGCAAAGCCGACAAAGACGCGAGAAAAAGTAAAAAGATGGCATTACAAAAAGGTAGTCATAACATTGCTAATACCTTAGTCGTGTCGGCTCGCACAAAAATCACCTTGAGTTTATGAATTTATGAATAACTTTAGCTCACTTGAGCATCAACCTGCCATAAACTTGCGTTATGAATTCATTTAAAATTGTTCCATAAAATTCCGATTTCCACTCATTAAGTCCGAGCTGTGAGGCGAGCGCCGCGGGCAAGCGGGCGTTCCCATGCTCTACCTTCTCTCGATTTACCTTCACACATTTCTGGGTAGAGCTGAGGTAGAGCGGTAGAGCGTATGTGAGTTATAGTGAGTTAACACGTTCGTGGATACACAGTTGTGAGTGTCTAGGGCTGCCTATTCAAAGTTTAAATACCAACAAAATCGTTAACGGAACATAAATTATTGTTTGTTTACTTGTGCATAATTGTATTCGTGTTAAACAAATTCGCATGTAGTTGTCGCAGTATTTTAAATGTTAAACCTATTTGTTAGTAAAGTCAATATCCAAAGGAATAAATTACAAGTATTTTCAATATTTATCCTCTTTAATGTTTAACTACTCTAATACTCGTAGTGATGGTTATTTTTATAATTGAATATTCTACACAAGTCTAAAAAACATTAAACTAATAATTTTCCTCAGTAGTTATACAAATATTTAAGCTTAATAGTTTATACATACGTACGTATAGAAAGTTAAAAAATATATACACAACAAACTCGCGATCCGCAAATTGAAACAACTGTAAATGTTGATTTGAAAGGCTTTATTTCTATTAAATTGCATTTTCAAGCTTAATGATTTCAGTATTCATATCTTTCGACCTATTTTTATACGCAACTTACAGACACCCGTCATTTTAATATGTAAAGATACACCAAAATTTCGAGCAATGTACGGACACCCGTATTCACTTTTATAAGGCTGCAACGCACGGCAGCCCTCACCGGTCGGCGTGCAGAGCCTCACGTCAACAGCGGCCGGCGGCGCGTAATCACAGGGCGCGCTCCTCATTATGCCCTAAACGACAAATTAAACCGCGTTTCTATTATCTCTGCCCATCGCCGCATCACCGACCGGTTTCACCGATTACACCCTGCAAATTATTCCCGTAAGCTTTATGCTTCGCGCCTGTTTATGGTGGAAGCTGCAACGCCGGCAAGTTATGGGATTGGTGCTTGAAGAGAAAAGTGTTAGATGTTTTAGTAAATAGTATATTAAATTACGGGCAGGTGTTCGTACCCGCATTGCATGGAATTATGTTTGTTTCTGTGGTGTGACGTTTGATAGCGGTTTCAAATAGCATCACTCCCTCTCTTCATAGGGTCATCAGATAGTACTAAGGGACAAAAATCAGGAGATAGGCAGCAGCTTGTTCCTGTTACATCAGCAAACACTGCGTCAGCAACACAAGTGCTTAAAGTGGTGACTATGGGCATGGATCTCCATTACGGGAGACCTATGGAGCACAAAAGGCTAATGAATAGGCGGTCGTTGGTTACTGCTTCAACGATAGGAGGCTTTTACACTTGATCGGTGCCATTGATATCAGGGTTAATATTTTAATGGAGAGTTATACCTGAAGCTGCAAGTATGTTATAAAATATCTACGTTACATAAGCAGCATATACTTCGGTCCTTTCTTAAATCTAGTTCACGTGTACTAAGAGCTCTTGGAACTGCTTATAATTATCAAATGACCACTCATAGCTAATGTACTTCATAAAGAAGTTTACAATCGACCTTCGTAAATTGGACATCGTATTATTAAAATTTATTTAACTAACGTTCATAAGCAATAAAAAGACATGACTAGTGAATAATTTGTTTATTTAATATATTCGTCGCTACTGTGAGTTTTCATTAACGTTTTATGATCCGAATGTTTTATGACTAGTTAGATTATTTTCGGAATTCTTACTACGTCTTACAGAAAGGAAAATAAATCTGTACAAATATATAGCTACTACCTATTTACATTTGACCAACGAATTTTCCTCCTATTATTATTAAAAAAAATATATCAAAATCATATTTGTATAAATAGAACAAATTATTTTGTGCAACATTGTAAACAGATTTTATTAATAACTAGCTGTTGCCCGCGACTTCGTCCGCGTTTCCGTTGTTTTTCGTAAAAAAAAGTAGCCTATGTCCTTCCTCACGGTTCAGTGGTTTTGATGTAACAAACAGATTAACTTTCGTATTTTAGTAGGGAAATATAATATGTCATATCTACAATACTGTTGAAAAATATCGCAATACGGAACCGCACAATATTATTGTTAATAGCTTTGCCCGCGACTCCGCCAGCGAGTAACTCCTTGTGTGTTATTGAGTTAATGTATTGGTAATATTGTTTAGATCACGTTCACATGAGGCTTAAGAACCTTTTTTATTTTTGTTTTCGAGGGGGAAACCTTCAAAAGGTACCCGACGCCGTGGGAGCGACGCAGAGTTATGTGGAATTTACCGCACTAAAACCCCCCCGGTGGCCGTCTTCGGTGCTATAAAGAGGACTCGGGCTCCTCCCAGATGGGCGGATGGGCCCACCACCCAATCTAGTCTTTACGGTGGTATGCGACCACACATATCGCCACCTTCCCGGTATCGCCTGGCTGGACGGTTCAAGCTCCCACTCTAGCCGCCCGCAACCCCGGAAGCCCCTTTTAGTCGCCTCTTACGACAGGCAGGGATACCGTAGCCCTATTCTGATCCTGCCGAAGGCTTAAGTACTTATATAACGAAAATACTTCAATGCAAAGCTTCCGGGTAAACTATGTTGAATGTTGATCCATCCGGCACGTGAACGTAAAGATTTTTGGAACTACTGACCCGGGAAAGAGCGACGTACAACTGACCATGCGAGAAACAACTGACACCGAGATCTACTCCAGCAACACGAAAAGTCTGCCCTTGAGCCTTATTAATTGTCATTGCATAACACACCGATACTGGGAATTGCGTTCTTTTAAATTGGAATGGAAAATTATTAGGTACTAAGGGAATTCTGGGAATAAAGACGGTTTCTCCTGCACCGCAACCTGTTAAAATTTGAGCCTCGATAATATTTTGTTGCAACCGGGTTACTTTTAGCCGAGTTCCATTGCAAAGTTGTGGTGGTCTTAAATTTCGGAGCAGAATAATCGGAATGCCAATTTTTAAACAAATTTCATGAGAAGGAAGTCCGGGCATATTTAAAGAATTTAAAAATTCTATCGGGTAGTTAGTGGCGTCTTGTTCATCGACCATTCTATATATTGAACTATAAACTTTGCTTTCCCCTTGTATATTCGACAGTATTTTATTATTAATCTCAAATGCCTGGTCATTGCGAGGAGTTAAGATGGATCTTTCGCATAGCCAAGAATTGTCCCTATTTAATATATTTGTTACGTCACCGTGACACTGTTCACTGTTCACTGTTCACTGTTCATTTTTCATTTTTCATTTTTCATTTTTCATTTTCTTTTTCATTTTTCATTTTTCATTTTTCATTTTTCATTTTTAAAAAATTTCATTTTTCATTTTTCATTTTTCAATTTTCAATTTTCAATTTTCAATTTTCAATTTTCATTTTTCATTTTTCTTTTTTCATTTTTCATTTTTCATTTTTCATTTTTCATTTTTCATTTTTCATTTTTCGTTTTTCATTTTTCATTTTTCATTTTTCATTTTTCATTTTTCATTTTTCATTTTTCATTTTTCATTTTTCATTTTTCATTTTTCATTTTTCATTTTTCATTTTTCATTTTTCATTTTCATGTTCATTTTCGTACAGATAGATGACTGAGTTATAAACGTAAGAGTAGACAAATATAATCAGAAAGCTTTGAACTGCTAAGCTATCGGGAGTTACACGTGTTATTGTGAGTCAACCATAAAAGATGGACATATGCTGTCGTAGGATATTTTTTAGATAATTTTAAGGAAAATATTTCCCTCATACATGATTTCTGTGTAGCTTTAACCATTAAGGTTGCACACGCGACAGAAGCTTAAAAAAGTAACTTATCCCGTTTTCCCTTTACTGCTCTGCTCCTATTGATTGTAGCGGGATGAAAAGTATACTATAACCAGCCCAGGAGTATAAAGAATAATCGTACCAAGTTTCGTTAAAATCCACTAAGTAGTTTTTGTTTCTATAACGGTTATACAGACAGACAGACAGACAGACAGACAGACAGACAGACAGACAAAAATTTTACTGATTGCATTTTTGGCATCAGTATCGATCCCTAATCACGCCCTGATAGTTATTTTGGAAAAATATTTCATGTACAGAATTGACCTCTCTACAACTTTATTATAAGTATAGATAACCTAAAATTATACAGTATACAATATTTAGACCAAAATGGCTTTTTCTCTCTTTGTGTGGGTTGATTCTGTTTTGCTTAAGTAGGACCAATTATAATATGATGTTGTTGAAATTGAATTGAAGAATTTTGTTAATTCAACTCTTTCCGTATACTGTGTTAATCTAGGTCTTAAATTATTCACAATTTCAGTGAAAACCGGCTGGTAGTTTCAGGGCGAAGAGAGAAACACCCATACATCGTCACAAACTTTTGCATTAATAAGAATTTAATAAGATTTTTGGCATAATACAAGTATTTAATTAGATTACAAATTTTCTTCTATCTAGCATTAAATGCAAACTGATAATAAAACGGGGACTACTTACTAAAAGCAATTTATTAGAACACTAAGCATTTCAAGCTTCGAAATTCCTCAGCACCCAACTGAAGCCCACTTTCGAAAAGTGTTCGTCATTCCCAAGAAAAAGCAAAAGAATTATTGAGCGTATTAATAAATCTAATCTCCGTAGCTACCGATCGGGATTAATTGATATGGCGTACCGTTGATAGTTCACCGCGCTGATTGACAGGGAGATGGTATCCGAGCTACCGCATGCATTGCTTTTTATACACCTGATGGCTACCCGTTGCGTAATAACCTTGACTACCTTATTCCCGCGGCTTTGCCCGCTTTATGTTTATGAAACTAATAAGTATCCAATGTCGTAATCCAGGTTATAAGCTATCTATACACCAATTTTCAACAAAATGGGATCTTTAGTTTTTGCGTGAGAGTAACAAACTTTCACATTTATAATATTATGACATTAGATTGACTGACTCAGGTGACCTTTGTAAATTCTAGTGATTGTTAATTGGCTGACTTAGGTTACCTCTAGTAATCTCTAGGATAAGTTTGCAGAACAAAGCAAAACTGTCATTTATATGATATCCAACCGAGTTCAATCACCACATATTCTGTTTTTATATTTAGAAATTTAATATTCTACACACTAGTCTCACAAAGATGTTCTCCTAAATCGTGGGTGCCCAAATGCGCACGGTGGACACGCACAAAGACTAATCTGATCTATCATAATAATGTATTATAAATTCTGTCTGGCCGGCGGTCGAACCCGATACCCACAATGGGTCGCACATGACCGCTCTTTCTCACAGCTCATCAAGAAGGTCGTAAAAAAGTAGGTTCAAGCTAAATTATTTTTTTAGAAATTTATAGATCGACTTATTCAATCAAATCATTGAAGACAGTGAGGAGTCGGATTACTCCTAAATTCTTGCATTTGTAAAAGTTTTTTTCCTACTTATAATTAGTCTTTATAATATCTGGCAACCCTACATAAAATACGTCTACGTCAATATTCTAAGTCCCGGAATGTGATTTCGACCTCGACATTTACTTTATGTTGACTGAAATGTTAGTGCTCATTGATTTTGACACCTGATAACTATCAACTAACCTTTAATACTTATCTAACAAAAGTTTAAAAATAACTTACATCTTTATATTAACTTTACTTTGTTGCACAAGACATAATCTCCGCTCTAACAACTTGGAATATTGAAATACGTACAATATGTATAGAATGCGTGTCTTGTATGTGAATTGCGAGGTGGTAACAAGTAGTTGTATTTCAAACGAGGGGGTACCT
The DNA here is from genome assembly GCA_949699795.1 of Spicauda simplicius. Taxonomy (NCBI): domain Eukaryota; kingdom Metazoa; phylum Arthropoda; class Insecta; order Lepidoptera; family Hesperiidae; genus Spicauda; species Spicauda simplicius. The sequence continues at coordinate 7,875,446 of OX453064.1, forward strand.
TTTCTATAGTGATCACAGTTCTAGTGTTTTGGTGGAAGAGTTGCTTGGTTGCTCATTAATATGAATCGACCATCTTACAAGGTGGTAGAACCAGTGTAGTTCGACCGGGGAAAAACCACCGTCACACCCTTTTCTAGCGTGAAGCATTTCTTGCGTTTCGATAGAAGGGTGTGGTTGCCAGCACACTTTCATATGACACGACCATCATAGTCCTCGGGAGTAGCAACGCATCTGTAATTGACTTCAGATGGAACCCATGTTCTGTATGTAGTTGATTACAGATGTCAATAGGCGGCAGTGACCTCTTACCATCAGTCAGTTTCATTTACTCAGATAAAAATAACTTAGTGCTCAGGAGCAGCAACACATTTCAGTTTCTAACTGACCGGTTCTATACGAAATTACTTAGAGATGTCTATAGGCAGCAGTGGCCACTTACAATCAGGAAACCTACGTAATTGTTTGCTACTCTAATCCTTTAAAAAAGTCAGCATTTTAATGTTGATTCAATGCACGTTTTGTCTTGTAAAAGTAATAAATGCCAACTAAAGTGAAAAGATAGATAATCACACTTACAATGTATTTTTTTTATATATATTTTCTTATTATTTTATGACAGTCTTCTAATCTCGCCACTCGCTTCGCCACCTATGAAGTATGTATGTGAAGTATATTATAATCACATAACATTTCACAAAAAATATTATATACTTACTCGTCGTTTGAGTTTTCTTTGTTGTCGTCTTATTTTGTTTGTATACGGTCTAATCACACTGCAAAGATGCAAAGTCGGGTAATTAGAAGCTCGTATCGCGTGCACTAAGATCGGTGTCAGGCACGCTACATGTAAACGACAACTGATCACGACAATGACATTTTATTTACAATCGTTTTTATATTGTTTTTTCTAGCCACTATTACGATACGATTATGTGCAATTGTGCTAGCATCTCTGTTTGAAACTAGTTAAACTAATATTATATATTCGTTTTAGCCAATGAACAAGCAGTACCTATACTACATAGTAAGTGGCCACTGACGCCCATTTAAATCTATACTAAACCTCATATAAAATTAAAATCCTATGTTAGGTCGGCCACATGTACATGTACGCTTCGAATAAGCATGTAGTTACTTATTAGGGTTACCAACTCTCAAAAATGCATCCCCCTAAAACCTCCATAAAAACGAAAAAAACCATCGGGTGTCGTGCATAACCTTTCAGGCATGATCATGTAGCCTTGCGGGAGATTTCCCTTTAAAAACACCTATATGTTGAAATTATAAAAACCCCTAAAAGTGCCTACCCTAAAAATAGGACACCCCTAAAAAAATCCCATCCTTATTTTTTTGTTCCCTAAATTTAGGGGAAAACCCCTAACTTGGCAACCCTGTTACTTATCCCAGGTGGTCTAGCACAGTTACCAGTTCTCACAGGTAAGAACTATAAGGGTGTGCGAAGGACCGCATGTTCCTTAGCACACCCTTCAAACCATAACAGAGCAGTGCTTTACACTGCTGTAAATAGTAAGGCATTATTGTTTCCAACTAACTATTCGAAGGTCACCAATAAACATTTTGATCCATGTTAGTCGAATTAATCGGTGTCGTACGAGTCGTGTCGCAGTCGTAAACTAGAAAGTGCGCTCCACCGCTCACGACTCGATGCAGTAATTCAGTTGAACGCGTTACACTATCGATAATATCACAGTAAATTGCCACTTCACTCACTGCCACTCCGTTTAAACTTGATTTGACGGTGTCAAGATATTAAAAAAGCTGTTAAGTAGAGCCACTCGAACTTCCTTCTGTGTTACGTACTTGCTTTAAGTGTATTTATAGATGTAGACTAAGCGTGTCTTGCGGTTTCAGTCGCGTTAAAAAAAAATGTGTGCGTGTACTAGCGTACACTCGTAAGAAGTGAAACTTCTTTATGACGTTATTTTTCAAAAAATAATTTACTATATGCAACTTTACAGAAATTGGTTAAATAAAGTTAAATTAGATAAAGTTTAATAAAAGGCTTTTATTAAACTTTATCTAATAATCTAATCTATAATAATCTATCTAATATCACGCGTGGTAGGGATAAGAAAAAGATGGCGCGTAACAGAAAAAGATGGCGCGTAACGAAAAAAAAAAAGATGGCGCGTAACGAAAAAATGTTACACTAAATTTTTTTCCAACCCCGATACAGGAGTTTCACTTCAATACAGCTTTAAATTGTAATGACTATTGATTGATTTTAACAAAATAAAAATACGATTATTTTTACATGTTTTAGATAACATTTTGTGTTAAGATACAAACTATAAATATAAATACATATAAATCATATAAATTAAATCGAAATTAAGTGATAGATTAGATAGAATAAAGTAATATAACTTATTCACAATCGTCCGGACTATTTTTTGCACATATCACTGCTATGCATTAACAACCGAACAATTAAAATTCTTATATTTTACATTGAATAGACATTTTGATCCAAAATGGCCTAGAAGTGAAGACTGGGTGCTTCAATTATGCCGTGGTATACTTTGTATGTGTATTTATTATTATAATTTAATTAAAAAAAATCTATGTACATTATATACAAAATAAATTATTTAAAATAAAAAAATATTTCTTTAAATCTAAAAAAAATAATACAAATTATAAATAAAACAAAGAGTCCATACCGCTGCCTTTTGGGAGAGTCCCAAAAATGCTTAATTTAATTTATACAAAAACAAAAAAGCATTGTCAATTTTTACCTAGCTACCCTGTAACTTTGTGTTTTGACTATGATTTACGGTTGAAGAAATTCTCATTATGAGTAATGTTATTATTCTATCCCACAGATATATGCGATTTACGGACACGCAGAATGTTCATTTTCATTTTATATACGGATAACTATATAACTGTGAAAGTGCGTTAATAGCTTTGATATTGAAGTTAGTTTTAAAATTCCACCTGCTGAATCTAAAAAAAGATATTACAAGTGTTTAAGAGAAAGTCTTGTCTATCGTAAAAGCGATCATATTTTCAACAAAAATAATTATTGTACTCTTTATTAAGTAGTGTATGAAGGTTGTATCTTTTCTTACAAGTTTGACAATTAAGGTGTTTGTCCATACAAACACCTTAATTGTCAAACTCCATATTCTGAAGATAATTATGTAAAAATCGGTCATCTGTATATTACACGATAATTAAAGATTATAATCAAATCGTCGCTTCTCTCTCGTTTTCAAATTGCAGTCCTCATTTATATAAATTATACAGCATATGTCATTTGACCAGTTATCGTTAGTGGTTACAGCCGCACATGAATATCTGTAAGAATGTTTATAAGGCACAGGAGTTCAATCTGAAGTCATATGAAAGATAGCGGGCAACATTCTTCCACCTAAATGCAAGTAAAATAAGTATGGCAATAGTAAACTTGGGTCGAATCATACTTGTGGCGACCTCCCGTAACGAATCAAGAGATGGCGCCACGAGTATTCCTAAATCACGTTATCGAATTATTTTCAAAATATGCATATATACAACAGAATTTTCCAAACAGAGACTATCGGAGCAAAGGCTCTCCCCAAGCATGATAAACTAGTCTGGTGGGAGATCTCCCTTTGCCAAATACTCCTTCTACCTTGTAATATGACTTTTACTATCAATATTACATAAATAATATACTGTCAATATAATACGAGTAACATGTGGTATAATCTTACAGTGAAGTAATAAAATCTTGTGAGGTTACCTCTACAAACGTATTAAAGTTAAAACTCGTATAAGTAATAACGTACAGCTTAATGAGTTCTCGCGCTGACGTCCAAAATTCTCGGGCAATGGCTGTGATAAATCTGCATTGTGAGAATCGGAGTCATTCGAGGTGGCGGAGGTGGCTTTTCATCCATTAATTAATAAGACACGCCTCTTGCTCAGTCTTGAACAACGGGGCAGCTTTAATTTATTTTAAATGTGCACTAAGTTTTATTTGGTACTAGCTCTGTATTTTCGTATGCTTTTTTGGTATCTGGATCAGTGATGCTATAGAAATATACACAATGTTGAAGTTTTTTATCCCAAAAATTTGGAATCCTATCTCACATTTAGTTTTGTTTTTTTAACGATCTGATTTACGTATGTCGTAAAAACAAAAGAAATTTGAACGACTCTCATTTATAATATCTTATTTTTAAGTAGATTCGTTATTCCTACATACTATAATTAAATACAAAGTCATAACTAGATCGTTAAGGTCGAAGTACCCGTCTACTTCTTCATGCAGACTTTGGTCACAATCAGAGGTGTATCGAAAAATATAAATGAGGTCAACTGGCTGGCTGACAGCAAAAGTATCTATATTTCACCTATTTGAAACGTGATGCAGTTCATACGCAGTAATCCTCAAAAGTAGCAAGGCGTTTATGATTTACTTCAGATATAATCATCACTTCATGCTCTACATAGTTTTTTTGTACTCTACATAGTTTTTTGTACTCTACATAATTTTATTTTATATCTGATAGTAGTAGCAATCGAGCATGTGGTCCATCTGATGGTAATTGGTCACTGCCGCCCATGAACATCTGGGAGCAACTTCAAATGGCTTCTATCTGAAGTCGTCGTGAAATCAAAGATGTGGTACTCCTGAGGACTAAGATTGTCGCCTCATATAAAAGTGTGCCGGTAACCACACCCTTCCATCGAAACGCTAGAAACGCTTCACGATGGAAATAGGTCTGGCGGTGGTACTTCCCTGGTCGAACTAAACTGGTTCTACCACCTATAAAATGCTGCTCACATACCTCAATTTAGTGACACTGATCACCTACTGTCAGGTGGACTGCATGCATGTTTGCTACTTCAATCTTATAAATAAATGTACATGAAAATCTTAATGACAATATAATTAGCAATTTGGAAACTAATTTTTAAATTATCGCCAAACACTATAGTTAGTCATGGCCGCATTACGTCAGTCGACATCAAAAAAGTTAAAGTTAAGCGCTCGAGGTGCTAATCACACCTGGGCATTACGTTTATAAGCTTAGTATATTTCGCAGAAATAATAAACTTATGTTGGCAGATGTCGAAGTTGTTTTTGATGCGGCTAATAGACGTGTTGGTCGAGCGATTTATTGAATAGTGCTGCTTGATGTTTTGGATATGTCGATAAAAGTTTGACCATATAGTTTAGGGCATAATTTCTGTGTAAAAAATAATAGGTATACTTGGAAAAAGAAGGTGACTTCCCGAAACTTGTCAGAGATAGTGATATATGATATGCAAATAAATAAGGTAACATTAAACAAGTACGAGACTATAGTATCACAGACTATACCAATTTTATCCAAGTGGACATCATATGCATACATTTGCATATTGAACATAGTGAATAAATTACCAGCGACGATATATTAACAAGTGTAGTGTAAGAAATGTATATAATACAAGTAATTTAGTATATTTTATTTCAACAAGCCTTACAATTTTCAACAAATTTATTTCTTTTCACAAATCACCAAGTATCGTGGCATATCGACACCGCGCCGTCTCTATCGAGAGCGGCCGCCCTGTAATTTGCCGAGTGTCGGCTATTACGGCCGATGCCGAGATCGTAATAAATACACCATTAACGCCCCCGCAGCACCCGAACGACACGACCACTCGATTCGACATCCTTTGGGCCTAACTTGACTTTGATAGTACCAGGTATGAAGGTATAGTCCAAAGGTTATCAGAAACATTAAGAGATACTAATTTTTTTGTTGTATATGTTTTTTCAATTTTTAATCAAAACTGTATAACTTGACTTTGTTAGTACCAGGTATGATGGTGATTTGTTCACAGGAATTTATTTATTAAAATAAAACACAGGAACGACCAATGATTGCGTAAAAAGAAAACACGCTTTCGACAGTCATAGCCCCCACACTAAGATTTGTGTCATGGGTACCATGGATACACACAAGACGAATACACAAACACCCAGACCCAAAACATGAATCTTAACTCATCATTCAAATACCTGTATAGCCGGGAATCGAACCCCGGACCCATTGCGCGTCAGACTGGTATGGCAACTGCTCCGTCACGCGGGTCGTCAAAGAATAGTAAAAGTGGTTAAAAATATTTCGTCTAAATGTTATCAGAAACTTTAGTAGGAACAAAATCGATTGTTGTATATGTTTTCTTATTTCTAATCAGAATTAACGTTTTTGTCGCATGCATGCAGATGAACTATGCTGTTGAATAGATAAAAATCACGATAATCACTCTTATCAAGATATATTTTAGCAAGAAAATTATCTCTTAAAGTTTTAGAAACAATAAGACTCCAATTTTTTTTTCCATTTGCTATTCATATTTCCTGTATAACAGATTTTAAAATTGCCATTTCATATTTCATCTAAGACAGATTTAAAAAATGTTTAGCTAACGAAAAGGATTGAACATAATTATATTTCAACATTTGGTGATTTCAACGCTTCAATGTGGAAACGATGCGTGTGATCCGCCACAATTTATCATTAACACCTGTTATTATAGTTTTTGTAGGGCTAAAAAATCTCTGCTAGCGTGGCCACTACCTGTTTTGATTCGCGCCGGCGCCTGAGGCCGGTGGTGATAGATTAAATTCGACACGGCATCTCGTGTCATGCCAATTCGAGGCTCGACTCAGGATCGTCACGCTCATTTACCGCTTCGCTCGTTCAAGTACATTAATAACGCCCCACATAACATCGACAAGGCAATAAGGATTGGTGAGGGCGCGAGGTTCTTGTACTACAGTTTTAGTCATACATAAATTAAAATTGAAAGTTTCTCGTGGTTGAATCACATTTATAGAGAAAAAGATAGATAGATTAAGAATAATCCGTCTTTTATCTCTGTGTTTGATAGCGCATCAAACCATACCCACGGAATTTAATTTAAAGGATTGAAAGAATTCTAATCCGTATGTTCTAATCTGAGGCAAAATTTTACCTTTATTTCATTAAAGTCATAGATGGACCATAAAAAGTTATAACAAATTAAACTTGTGTTCCATTTTTAACGCGGATGAAACATCGGGATCTATGTATTTAGTGAAATAATACAGGCATGCTTTACATAGACGGTGTTGATACATACATCATCATCAATTCATGTAATTTATTTATGTTATTTATTTATTATGCGGCTTATGTGTGAAGTTGGAATCAAAAAAATACAATTATATTCTCTGTGGGGAAAAACTAAATTACTTTCCGAACAACAAAATACATCATTTCTTGGATGATTTTGTATGATCATTATCCAACTCCAAACTTTTTACCTATTCCAAATATATTTCTTTACCTATAACTTTTCCCAGTCAATATAAAACATCGTTTTAAAATACAATCAATATTTTACAAATCGTAAGCAGCCTGTACAATGTACGCATATAACCGCCTCATCAATTTCCAATCACCAAAATGCGAAAGCGAAGTGTGAAAGATGCATTATGTGTGGTAAGTGCGAATAATTCGTAGAGAGGCGAAAATAGCGGATTTGCGCGAACGGTGGCGGTCGCAGCATCCGAGAACCGATAAAGGGCGTAAGAGCTCATTGCCTCGTTAACTGCTGTGCTCGTAAATGCTTCAACGAAATGCCAACCCTAAATGTAACGCCTATGAGAATAGGTGGAACGTATTGTTCTAAGCTGGATAATTTATACGTATCAAATAGTTAAGTTTAATTTGTATTAATAATATTATAAAGAGGAATACTCTGTATTTTTGTATGTTTGTCATGATTTAACTTAAAAACTACTGACCCGATTTTAAAAAATCTTTCACCATTAGAATGCTACATTATCCTTAAGAATCCTATTTTTATTACTAGAATATATAAGGCGTCATTATAGTCTGCACGAACGAAGTCGCGTCGATTCTGCTAATATCAAATACGTAGTTTTATACCTAAACACTTTAGTTAAATTGAATTTCAAACATAATTTTAGATTTTTTTATTTATCATTCATTTAATTTTAATTAGAAGAATTTTAATATTAGATCCAGCAGGGTCTTAGTCATCGCAAACGTATACCTCTATAAAGAGATCCTTTACTATAAAAAATATGGAAACTGTTTTACGTCAAATAGTCACTTATCGTACAGTATAATGGATTAGCACATTGTAAATATGTTTAGTTAAAGACATCTGTTAAAACTAATGACATTTACAATGTAACAAACGCGAAAACTATTCACTTAGCCGCAATGTTAGTTTAGGCACTCAGAAACCAGTTTTGAAATCCTGTAGCGCCTTGCTTGAAGGCTTTACAAAATATTTCTCTTAATGAGATTATTGTGAATGACAACTAGACGCTTCGAATAATGAACAGGAATTGTTGATTGTCTACTCCTATTAATGTTATTAATGGGAGTGTAAGTTTGTTTGTTACTCGTTCAAGAAAACTATTTAAATGAAATGAAATGTCTTACATGTCATAGGTTTTGCATTTTGTTTTATACTACCACCGGATCGGAACAGGACCTCAACTGATCCGGCAAGAAACTCAGTGGGTTTCTCTTATTTCTTTGTATATCTTTTTTTTTCCTTACCATCTTGTAAAAGTGGTTTGTATGACCCAGATTAAAACATAGGATACTTAATGCCGTGGTAAATATGATCAAAGCGGGTGAAGCAGCAGGAGTACGCTAGTATATATAAAAAGAAAACTGACTAAACTACTGAAATAATGCAGAGTCCAAACTATTGTGATTAGGAACTTGAAAATTTGCATCATATTTTCTTTTACAGTGAAGGTGACCACTAAGGGTTTTTGGAAATTCATCTCATAAGGGGATAGAAATAGGGAGTAAAGACCGCCAATTTTGATGCGAATTTAATAAAATTGAGTATTTGGCTTTCCATATATAATTGATAATTTGTTTCACCATTTTTGGAAAACAACTGCTAAATTTTATGCAAGCTCAATGAATCTTAATCTTCAGCTTTGTGGTTCAATGAATTGTCGTCTATTGACAAAACGGGGATACTCTAGGAGTGGATCTTAAATGAATAGATCATATTAGTGCGAACGAAGTCGCGGATTCAGCTATAGCTTAAGTTGACGAGCGTAATAACGTTTTATGGGATTCGAGCGCCACGTGGCCACCGACCACCGGCGGGTCTGTTCCGCGAACTGGTTTATAGGCCATGCTCCAATGAAAGCTAACGAACAGAGCGACTCAGAAACACGCGTTCGTAGAACGGCCCGCTGACCACTTCGCAAGAAAGCAAATTACCGAAATAGGAATTTTCGCTATCTTCCACATACTTCCTCTTCTTGGTTTGTAAATTACTGGAAATTGCAGGATGTAACGTTAATGATACGTATTAAATTTCTAAACTACGTTTGTAGGCAACTATGTATCTACAAAATGCCTATCTACACATTTACCCGAGTGCCATGCATGAACTTTTTGTTGTGCTCTGCTAACATAAGCATTGTGTAGCAAAGCAATTAATTGACAAATTTCGCTGAAAATCCTATGGATATACCTATATCGCTACTTTGCAAGAATAACTGCACAACTCAACATTCATACACTTCAATTTGAAGATACAGTTTTATCCAAAAGAGGCTTAGAATTATAGTTTACCGTACGATGAGGCAGTTATTTCTGCAACTGACCTTAACCATTACCAAATAACTTGTACGATCTTTTCTTCTTATTGCATAAGTAACTATATTTATGTGTCTAACGGAATTTATTATCTTCCTTCTTCAGAGACCCGATGGAGCTAATGCTGATGGAGCAGCAGCTACTCCGGTCGCCATTGCGGCTCTACTCGGGCTCCAGCGCTGGGGAAGACGAGGCCGAGAAGCGAGCAGCGTGGGCGAGGACTCCCCCAGCGTTGCAACTTCTAGCGCTTGGAGGTCGAGCGTGGCCCGCCGCCTGGCCGCAACCACTGGCTCTACCCCCAGACCTGTGGCTGCAGAAACCCCCCGCGCCACTCCGATATTGCCCCTACCCGCCCCCCGCGCACCCCTCAGCGGCCTCTCGCCCCGAACACTCCCCCTCGCCGCGACATCCGCTGTGAACCAAAGGTTTCCTGAACTTTGAGAACCACTGACGTGAATGACGTCATGACGGACAGTGAAATGGTGAAAGATGTGCTGTGACGACATTGATTTTGGCTTCTGGTTGACAGTTGCAAACTATTTAACTATAAACTATTGTAAGTAACCTAAACGGTACCTATTACTACTTAACTGTCTATATTAAAATAGCTCTATAGATTGTCGTTAGATGTATTGTAAAACATAATTTGAAGGTTCCTACCCAAAAAGATAATAGTTTTAATTGTATAGATAAATCGATTTATCAATAGTTACCGCGCGATTCGGAGACGAATTCGAGAAACAGATTTAGCTCTATTGGTAAAAGATAATTCCTTGAAAAGTCAAATATACTTAAAGCGAATTTTATTACTATACAGATTCAAAACGAAGAAACGAACCAAAGAAACCGAATTCGTCTATCACAATTCCAGTAATTAATCAATATTGATTGAATTACAATTTTATACAATTTCGAAAATAGCAATAATCAACATTCCCAACAGATACTATGTGTATGTACTTCCATTAAATTAATTGTGGTGTCCTATTTATTAACTTGAGAAAAAAATGTATATCTCGTGTACTTACTATGATATGAAAACTTATGTATTCTGAAACTAAATTGTATCACTAATTGTCGGTGAAAAAATTTTCATAAATTTATGTACCTAATTTTCGGCAATAAATGTAACTTTATATATGATATTAGAAGTCAGATATATATCTTCCCGCCGCATGAAAGTCAAAAATGTCGTAATATGATCTATCGCTCAACGAACGAAAGGAAAAAAGTGAAAATTTTGAAAAAACAATTAAATATTTGAAACTACCCATAACTTAGTTTATCGTCCAGCGAATTAGACAATCACGATTTAAACGTACAGTTTACGTTCCTTTAACAACCGTACACTTAAAAAACAAAAAATGTGAAAACTTTTTTTATTTTACAAAATACAAATTTGCTTTAGGTTTTGCATTATTTTTGAGCGGTATATTGATAATAAAAAAATGTGTGCATGTACTAGCGTACACTCGTAAGAAGTGAAACTTCTTTATGACGTTATTTTTCAAAAAATAATTTACTATATGCAACTTTACAGAAATTGGTTAAATAAAGTTAAATTAGATAAAGTTTAATAAAAGGCTTTTATTAAACTTTATTTTATAATCTAATCTATAATAATCTATCTAATATCACGCGTGGTAGGGATAAGAAAAAGATGGCGCGTAACAGAAAAAGATGGCGCGTAACGAAAAAATGTTACACAAATTTTTTTCCAACCCCGATAAAGAAGTTTCACTTCAAAAAAGTTATTCATTTGTATGGAAGGATTAAAAAAGTTCGGAATTCAAAAATAAGTTAACTCGTATGCAGCACGAGAACTTTTTACTCTCTCAGTCAGACACTGACTCATCCTGTCTTGTTCAGCTGAAGCGCACCTAAGCTTTGTGTGCACTGGCCCTAATTTTACAATCCTTTAAAGCTAACATTCACTCAATCAGTAATTACATTCGTATAGTTCCTTCTTGTAATTTTAATTAATCCCAGTGTTAAGATATGGTACTCCGTAATACTAAGCTCATTCAGTTCAGTTTATAAAATATACAACAATTTATTTTGTGATAATTTTTAGCGCTGTGATCCCCACAGTATATGTTAAATGAGCATAAAAACAATAAAATTTCTCAACTGTATTCCATCTTAAATAAGATTAAAATGTCTACCGGTAATATAAAATCAGTGATAAAATAATATAATATATTTAGTATTACTATTTGTGTGTACATTTTAGTGTTAAGTTTATTTATATTCCATCTCTGTTAGGCTAAGACTTGTATGTACTGTATAGTGGTTGATTAAATTATTTTTGTAGAGTTAGCACTGTAAATAGCGTACACGTAGTTGTTTGTATTAATTAGGGGATTCGGAAGGAGTAACTTAGTAGGAATATGTCGCGATTTGATGCTCACATTTCGAAAAAAGCATATTGTATTATGTCATTTTTTAATTTAACCGGAAAAGGTTTTGGGTGTTGAGAACTTGACTCGATTATAACAAAAAAAAATATAAATGTTTAAAAAAAATAAAATGCGATTCGATGTCGCATTGTGTTTAGTTGCGACGTTGTGCATCATGCGACGTAAAAAACAACACAACATATGACGTCATATCTTACGAATTTTAATTTTTACTTACGAGCTATCAGAAAAAAAAAGTAACTGCTGGTCGGTATACGAAATACAATTATTTATAGTGTTTAAAAAAACAAACAAAATGTCACCCACAAAACCCTGTTAAAGAAAAAATCGTCGCAATAGCAGTTAAAATAGTCAATTATTTATCTGTTAGTACGAACCCCTCGCAATTACTGCCTACAGCCCTCTGGGGAGAAGAGAATTATCTCTGATTCACCGTTATATCTACAGACAAGTATAGCGAGTAAAAGATTAGGGAGAGAAAATATAAATGTTATTGTACGTTAAATCGTTTTATCCCGATGCATTTTACAAAATGGTATTTTCTTATTTGTCGGAACGTAGATAATATATTTTATGTGCATTATATAGCTCAGTATGGCCAACAGAATATTTGTGATTGATGTTAATTCTTTTATTTTAAGATTACAAACATTAAGTTTTTTAGTAAAATGAGTCAATAGTGAAATAAACAGTTATATCCACATATCATATTAAGCTGGATAATTACTTTATCAATAAATTATAAAAAATACTGATTGTCAAATAATCCTGCAGGCTGTATAAGCTACATTCCAGAAGGTAATGCTTTAATTTTTCAAACGTATAGTACTTGAATGTAATTGTAAGATAATAAACATCTGAGTACATTGTGTATCCCATGAAACATTAAATATCTATTTATATTGTTTTTTTCTTTAATTGGAAACGTTATATGTTACTCTATACTAAATTTCTAAAGTTTAGACATATCACATTAATCCCTTGTCTTCTTAACTTATAATATAATGAAGAAGAAAAATGTAAATCGTAAAATGAATGTAATTTAACAACGAAATAATTGTTTATTAAAGTGTATTCCTAATATTGTGTTATGATATGAAATGTGAGCAAATTACGCGATTGTAGTGACACATATCAGGGTTCAGCCCTAAGTGTTAATAAACAGAAAAGAAATATAATTGTTGTTTCATTTATTCAATCGTGAATTTTACTTAATGAATTATCTTTACATTGCATAGGCCTGCGAAGGCACTTACGAATTGTCAGTTATATATTTTTTTTACACTACCACCGGATCGGAACACGACCTCAACTGAGAACTAATAGTTTTATTACCCTATTGTAATGTTTGTTAATACCCTGGACAAACATCTGTTTCATCATAAATAAGATCCGGAGACAGTAAAACTGAAAAAAGTAAATTAATAGGGACATCTTGAAATTTTTAGATACTAGGGTTTTATATCATTGACACGGTATTTAATGCAAAATGAACCTTGAAAGTCAGGTATAAGTTAGAACCATATAAAAATTAAACCAGTACGGCACTAGCATAGAGGGGCAAGATAGAGGCATGCATGCACTCCGCACGTGCAGACTGAACGCTGTGTAACATTCACAGTTACTTAAACTCTCGGTTTTGAATCCGCGACTGCATGCAGCTAGTCGCCAAATGTGATGCTGTATCGATATCACCAAAACCCAAACCTGATGTAAAAAATTGCTTTTCCGAAATTTAAATTAATCAAATCAAATAAGAAATATAATTACTGAAAAGGAAATCATTAAGTCCTTTCAATTTAAGAATAAGAATATATTAGTATATTAAAATATAAAGGTTGCAGTAGTAAAAATACATAGTAAATCATGTAGATATATAGCTAATTAATATTGTTAATTATCTACATGCCTTCTTGTCATTCTACTCTACGCCAACTGAAAGTAATTTAAACGTAAAAACGTAATAGGCTGAACGAATTTACTCAGTTAAACTCAGTGTTTAACGAAAATCTTTAAAACTATAAAACATTTAAGGGACGATGAATTATAGCGAATAAATAACGAAGATAAACGACTATTTATTCAGCTCCATGAAATTATAACGACATTAGATCTATTATGTGCCACGAACAGTTTAATTCGATCTGCATTCATAATGGCTGAATTTGCATATGGCAACATCTGCGCCGGTAACCTATTTAGCTTAGTGTTTCTCAACTTATGGATGCAAACACTAGGGGCAACGTAAAGACTCATAAGGGGATCAAACCGCTCAATAAAAAAAAAACAAACAATTTAAAGTATAAAAAACAATACTAAAAACATTTATAGAACAGTTTAAGAACATTTATAGCTGCTTAATGGTATATTTAATTGATATCTAATCATGAAACAACCAAAATATTGTAGGGTTCTAATACTTTTGTTATTTGAGACATTGAAAACAGGTAACAACAGCGGAAGTTAGGTGGTCGCAAAAGATTTACGCATTATCGTAACGTGAAGTAGGTTGAAAAGCACTGATTGAGCCCTTATAAACTGGTTTTAGTATTTACTATCGGTTGTTGGTATTTCGACCACTATGGTCGTTTCAACAAATTTATTTGCAATTTTGTATTAAAATTCTTCGCTTGTTTGTAGCTCAACTGTGTTTTTTACCTTGCTGCATTATTATATTTGATAATAGGTCAGGTCGGTGACGCAAAGGTTAAAATAATATAATAATCTGAATTGAATATCTACCTATTTATCATAATCATAGCTATTTTTCATTTATATTTTTTTTATTTCGCATTAATTTGGCCTCGTGGTTTCACTTGCTCTTTAAATATACTTATATCATATTTTAAGTATCTAATAACTTTATTTGATAGAGTAGATGAATTTTAATGAAATGAGGGTGAAAACCACACCAACTTTAGTGTGGTTGCACACTTTTACATGAGGCGAGCATCTCAGTCCCCGAGCGTAGCAAAGCATCTGTGTTTAACTTCAGAGAGAATAGAACCTATGTTCTAAATGAAGTTGCTTACAGATGTCCATGGGTGGCAATAACCACTTACCATCAGGTGGACTGTATGCTCGTTTGCTCCTTCAATAGGAATTATAAAAAAAAAGCTCAACAACAACGACAAGGACTATATGCAAATTAAAATAACATTTAGTAGGTATGTTTCGCTTAATGTGATTTCAAACAAAAATCATAAAAAATATTATTATTGTCTTTTCAAAATACCTAGGTACACTATCTACACGGGGATCTTTTATTTATGATAATGAATTAATTTGTTTGTAGAGATGCAAAATAAAGCTATAAGCAATAATTAGTTACATAAACCCCTAATTTTTAAAGTACCTTAGCAATTCCAGTCGGTAATTTACTTATATTTAAACTGCAGTATATATGTAAATGTTATGGATTATAATTCGATTATTAATAATATTTAAGTACCAACATATGGGTACTTATTTACCGTACATATAGTTACGAACCGTTAAGATTTACGCGAAGACTGTAAATAATCGTCACACTTTTATTTTCCGTCTTTATTAAGTGTCATTAGGCATTATTAAGCGCGTATATCGATGATGATCGGCCTTCCGTCCGGACGGTAATTGCCGGCGATGTAGCGGCCTACAAATTGAAAGCGGCCGGGGCCCGCGGCGCGTATTGATGGATCTGCTGCCATCGGAAAATTATAGCCGGCCCTTGCGACAGCTTCGCAAATTGTGCGTATAATGCTAGTAAATAATACTGCATTCGCTATAAATTCATAAGACTACGACGTAAGCACTAAGTATAGCTTTCATAGGCGCAATACTCGAAGCGTGGATACTGTCCGCTTTCGTTCTGGCGTTCGACGCATCGCTGGACGGCTTATCTATATTTTGGATTTTTTTCGCATTAAGCTACACACGTGCACGACGCAGTTTCATCGCCCTTTGTCTGCGAGAGAGCATTTAGAGTGCGAGCGTCGAGCGCCGCATAAATTAACGCGGGCATATTTCGCAGACATCGACTGATTGACTCCTTTCATTATCGTCTTGCATTGTTCGGAACCTGAGAAAAATTACACAACCTTTTGGAATCACTACACATTTCATAATTATGGACTATTGTGGTATTGTCGGAGCTAATTCTTCGGGGACGAGCGTCCCGGGCGCAGAGATGTCGAGATATATTGAGGAACGTAAAGTCGGTGCCGGATCCCATAATGGCGGGCGTTGATTAGTTTTCAAGTGAAACACTAGTTCGAGGAAAGGTCTTCAGAGTTTAATGTCTTGCCAAGGAAATGTTTAAGGGATACTGCTGAGCAAATGTAAATTTGTTTGAGTTATTTCTAGAAATATAATTTCAGAAGTCTACGATGGGACTTAACTTTATCAGAAGTAGCTATCAAGTATGTGGTCCTTTAAGTATAAGTAGGCATATGCCGCTTACAGATCTATAGGGTATATCAACTCAAAATCTGAGTGAGAAAATGATGCTAAGCTAGCTACTCTTAATACTATTTTGTAGAACGACACCGATAAGTGTCTTACCCTTACGGACCTTTTAAATCAAAACACAGTAACTTTTAAGACACTTGAGCTACCTTGATAACTTCGGAAACAAACCATAAGGAGTTGCATCACCTTCAAATCTTAAGTTATAACCTAAGTTATCTTTGTGAGACTAATGTCTCATATGAGCTTAAAGTTTTAAATTATTAAAAAGAAGCTTAGCAGAAATATCAGAATTTTGCGTCAGATGCTCATGCATCAATTGCTCAAAAATGTAATTTAGTAAAACGAAAAAAATCATGATAATATTCGCTGCCTAATCAAAAAACAAAATGGAGATGAAATAATTAATGAATCATTTTTTTAATTATATTATAATAACATTATAGATGCGAAGGTTTGAAAGGATGTATAAGTGTTTGTATTCTTTCATTTTTTCAAAAACTACAGGTCGGATTTCGCCAAAATTCGGCACACACATAATTTATGACCTAAATTAGCACAAGACACTCATTACCATCGGAAACGTTATCGCGGGCGGAGCCGTCGAAAAGGGTCGGAATGTTAGTAACTTTACCAGGTGATAGAGTCAATGTAATTCGACCAGGGACCAGCAGGAATTAACCACACGCTTATTTCTAGATTGAAACAGTTTTTGCGTTTCGCTGGAAGGGTGAGGTTGTTGGCTTACTGAGGCGACAATCTTAGCCATCGGGAGCAGCAATACATCTGTGATTGACTTCAGATATAATCCCCGTTCTCTATGAATTTGCTCACAGTTCTTGGGCGGCAGTAACCATACCATCAGATGGCCTGCATGCTCGTTCGCTGCTTCAATCGGACAAAAAAACTAGCAATAAAATAAATCGCCGACGAAATTATGTCCGTTGCGCTTTTGAGCCAATGTTTACGATTAAGAATGGCATTAATTGTGCTCATTTATCGAGCGTTATGGCGGTATTGTTCCCGTGGCGTAAGATTATCAGTGATTAAGGGCGATAGACGTCTCGGCTCACGTGTGATCTCCGGCCGGTCGTGCCCCGTTTGAGATCGCATCTCCATTGCCTGTGGGAGCCAGCCAGATTGCTGTCTCGAAATATAAATTTCTGCAAACTGCAATGCCAAGCTCTTTAAGTTAATTACTAGGTCTTATTGCCTATGGTGTGACCTATAGTACCTATTAATTTAGTCTAATAAACCTATTTGTTGTAATCAAAGTCGCGGTGCAAAGTTCGCCTATGCAGTTGTCTTAATAACTACCAACGCATTAACAATATACTTGGCAATTTATTCAGGTTATTAGGCGTCTGTTGCTAAAAACCTTTCACATAGTATTTTTTTCGATTTGAATTGGAACACATGTCTACTGTGCCCTTAGTAATAGTTTATTTAATTTCCTAAAAACAGCGTACCTACCTATACGCTTTCGCTAATACAATGCAATCTACATTGCGCGTTTTTCTTTTCAGCATAGCCCCATCTACTATATACTGATGGGCAAAAACGTCAATAGTGATGTTATGAGAAAACAACAAACTCATACTTAGTGTACAGGCTTCTCCTGGGTACTATCCAAAGGAATCGCATGCCCTATGCCTCCAACGCATAAAACAGTTACAATATATCAAGTATAAGCACCATTCTAAAGTTAGATCACCAGAAATCCAATCAGAAACCCTTCCATTCGAGTTAGTTCGACTTTAGAAACGCTAAAGTGAGACAATTTGCGGCTCTGACGCATTTCCTATCGTGTACCGTTCTAGTCAATCGCGGAACGGTCCAGATGTCTACGTACGAATTAGACAAGTCGGTTGTCCGTGGCTAACGTTTTTCTAAGTCAATGTTGTAATTGTAACGGTGTCCGTCTGTCCGTTGCGTCCGGCGTCAGCTGCCAGCTCTGGCTGATCCGATAGACAAGTAAATAGAGGTGGGCTAATCGTCGCGTCCAGTAAGGGAAACGACGAATTACTACGTCACGGAGTTCCCAACAATTGCTTTGTTATTGTCGATAGATCTATACCAGCGGTCGGTAACCTTTTGGAAACAAGAGGTACTTAGTAGCGTGAGGAAATGGTTTGCTGTATTGGGCCGTAGCCTCTGAAATTTATCGGAAAAAAACAGGTCGTCACGTCAATAAAAGGCACATTAAAAACTAAAAAAAAATTAGGTACATTAAAGCTTAAATCATTTAATAATAAATATTGGAATAACTAAATTTTATTCTAGAGTTTGTAGTCATGTGAGAAATTAAGTCCTAAGAAAGTCCGCGGTCCGCACGAAGAGGCTCGCAGGTTGCAGACCCATGATCGAACTATCCGATTGATGCGATCTGGCACCTGTGTGAACTTTGAATAGAAAATAGCGAAATCCGTTGTATCGTGCGGTAATAGGCTCGCTTGTAAATTGCTATAGAACGGTACGACAAACTGCTTAGTACTTATTTCTGTGTTTTATAGGCTGTGTTTGTTGATGCTTATAATAGAAGGTTTTTTTTTATTTGACTGAAGTAGCAAACGAGCATGCAGTCCACCCGATGGTAAGTGGTCACTGCCGCCCATGGATATCTGTAATCAACTTCATACAGAACATGGGTTCCATCTGAAGTCAATCACAGATGCGTTGCTACTCCTGAGGACTATGATGGTCGCCTCATGTGAAAGTGTGCCGGCAACCACACCCTTCTATCGAAACGCAAGAAATGCTTCACGCTAGAAATAGGTGTGGCGGTGGTACTTCCCCGGTCGAACTACACTGGTTCTACCAGAAGTACGGTCCTGACTAGTTTACTATATACAACAATATAACAGGTAGGTAGGTGGTAGAAGAGTTGAAGAGTCTGACTAAATATTATTTCTTATTTGCAATCCATATTCTCGCATTTTGTAATTGCGTTATTACAAATTAACGATTTTAATTAGTTTGCATAAATATCACCAACATCACTACATAGTATAAAACTAAGTCGGTTCCCCTAGTCGTCGTCTTCAAAACTACGATGCGAATTTTATTGCATTTTGTTTTAATAAATATCGTAATTTCAGAGGAAGGTTTTTATGTGTAATGCATGCATAATTTAATGAAGTATCACTGATAATTTTAAATTTTTGACTTTTAGGAGAAACGAAGTTCGCCGGGTCAACTAGTTATGCACAAAAGGAGTGATTTTTATCTCACATAAATTATTTTTACCTAGACTTAACTATAGTTTTTGAAAAAATTACTACCAAAAAAAATAATAGGAAAAGCTCGCCAATATATACCAACTTTGTACTAACAAATACACATAAAGATAACTTTATCGACGGTTTTGTTTCTGTTGTTATTTTCCGATTGCGACAGGACGTTATTATTTAGCCTGTAAGTATATAAAATACCCACAAAATTGACTTAGACGTGGTTTTATTTACTGTATCATTGGTTATTAATTATATTGATAAGCACTAACTACCAATAGCATGAACTGTTATTTCATAAAAGACGTAAATAAACAAATATTGGCCTATGACGACCCATATAACGACCTGCGTAGCGATGCGGTTACTGTACCGGTCTTACACGCAGTAGGTTTCGGGTTTGAGGCTAGTCAATAATCTGAATGAAGTGTTCGGATTGTTTTGTGAGAAACCGTTGGGTTCAGAGTGCACAGGACCGGTTGGAGTTGCGCCATTTAGGGGAGGCCTATGTTCAGCAGTGGACATCAACAGGCTGATGGATGGATTCGGATTGTTGTTCTGAATCTGAATGAATACACAATAGTCATCTTTGTATGTAGCTATTTCACTGACAATCCGAAAAAAATCCTGTAGAAAGCGTCTAAGCTTCATATTAGAAAAATAGTTTATTTCAATAGGTCAAACAAGCAGCCTGACAAGCAAATATCACCGCCACATTTATTTATAGCGGGGAATAACTGTATGAGCTGAATGAGCTGTACAGCTTACAACGTAGCTGTCGTGCAAATACATAGTCTTACTGTTATACACTATTATTTAAAAGTGTGGGATAGTAAGGTTATGTAATCCATAATATAGAGATTGTGTGACGCAGCTGGCACTCAATAAAAAACAAATTGAGGAGATTTGAATACCGCGTAACTCCGAATTCGCGTAAGTCGAGATAGCGTAAGTCGAGGTATTACTGCACAGTATTAAAGGCCAATGTTTCCAAGTAGATAAAATATATTCTTACCTACTTAAATAGGACTGAAGAAAGTTAGTTGTCCACATGATTATAACTAATTACGGGGTCAGAGTTTGACTGACAGAGTAGTTGAAGCGAAATAGCGTGATTACAGACGAGCGGGCGCGGAGAGGAGCCGTCGCTGTGATAGACAGCGGACAGCTCAGCGCTAAGATTATAGCCTGTACTTTACCTAGTTATAGGAGAAATGGTTGTTTGTTTGTTTGTAACTGTAAAATTGTGTTGGAATTCAGATCAAAAATGTGTGGGTAAAGGATATTTTTGACACTGATTTGTATTAGCTGTACCTAATTTGTACGTCTATCAATGCCATGTAATGTAGCAAGAAAGAAAAATGATTTATGTATAACAAAGTGCCACAGAAAAAGAGACAAAATGAATTAGTTGTCCACATGATTAGGTATAAGTAATTAGTCCCTGTAGCCTCGGGGTCAGAATAGGGCTACGGTATCCCCTGCCTGTCGTAAGACGCGACTAAAAGGGGCTTCCGGGGTTGCAGACGGCTAGAGTGGGAGCTCGAACCGTTCGGTCAGGCAATCCCGGGAATGACGGCGGTATGTGTGGTCGCATACCGTCGTAAAGACTAGACGGAGCGGTGGGCCCAGCCGCCCATCTGGGAGGAGCCCGATGGGGCAGCGCGCTCGGAGGATTCCGGTTGAAGTCGTTTCGAGATCCCGGAGTCCTCCTTTTCAGCGCCGAGGACGGCCACCGGGGGGTTTTAGTGCGGTAAAAATTCCACATAACCCTGCGTCGCTCCCACGGCGTCGGGTACCTTTTGAAGGTTTCTTCTCCCTCGAAAACAAAAAAAAAGGAAAATAAGTATAAGTGATTAAGGAGTCAGGGTTTGACTAAAAGAGTAATTGAAGCGAAATAGCGTGATTACAGACGAGCGGGCGCGGAGAGGAGCCGTCGCTGTGATAGACAGCGGACAGTTCAGCGCTAAGATTATAGCCTGTACTTTACCTAGTTATAGGAGAAATGGTTGTTTGTTTGTTTGTAACTGTAAAATTGTGTTGGAATTCAGATCAAAAATGTGTGGGTAAAGGATATTTTTGACACTGATTTGTATCAGCTGTACCTAATTTGTACGTCTATCAATGCCATGTAATGTAGCAAGAAAGAAAAATGATTTATGTATAACAAAGTGCCACAGAAAAAGAGACAAAATGAATTAGTTGTCCACATGATTAGGTATAAGTAATTAGTCCCTGTAGCCTCGGGGTCAGAATAGGGCTACGGTATCCCTTGCCTGTCGTAAGAGGCGACTAAAAGGGGCTTCCGGGGTTGCAGACGGCTAGAGTGGGAGCTCGAACCATTCGGTCAGGCAATCCCGGGAAGGACGGCGGTATGTGTGGTCGCATAACGTCGTAAAGACTAGACGGAGCGGAGGGCCCAGCCGCCCATCTGGAGGAGCCCGATGGGGCAGCGCGCTCGGAGGATTCCGGTTGAAGTCGTTTCGAGATCCCGGAGTCCTCCTTTTCAGCGCCGAGGACGGCCACCGGGGGGGGTTTTAGTGCGGTAAAAATCCCACATAACCCTGCGTCACTCCCACGGCGTCGGGTATCTTTTGAAGGTTTCTTCCCCCTCGAAAACAAAAAAAAGAAAAAGGTATAAGTAATTAAGGAGTCAGGGTTTGACTAAAAGAGTAATTGAAGCGAAATAGCGTGATTACAGACGAGCGGGCGCGGAGAGGAGCCGTCGCTGTGATAGACAGCGGACAGTTCAGCGCTAAGATTATAGCCTGTACTTTACCTAGTTATAGGAGAAATGCTTGTTTGTTTGTTTGTAACCGTAAGATAGTGTTAGGATCTGAACTTTTTAATCAAAGATGTTTTCTCAAGGATATTTACACTGATTCGTGTTAGCTGTACTTATCTTTATGCATATTAATGCCATGTAAAGTAGAAAGAAAAGAAAGTAATAAAGCTGTTTTTGTTTACTTAATATCAACTCTAATTAGACAATAGTACCTACATATTAATTTATATGTAGATGGTTTAGGCTAAGATATGCTTTGTGTTTATAGGGTAAGAAGATCTAGGAGTTCGAAACTAGAAATCTAAAGCAATCGACCGAAATTATCAAATAATTGCCCTTAGTCGAGCCTTTTTATCTCACCTTTTCAGAAAAGACTATCGGCAACTTTGTTTTGATGGATCCATCTAATAAATAAATTAAATCATCTAATAATTTAATCAAAAATAGTTCTAATGAAAAACTCTTAGAGCAGAAAATCCTTTCATTCCATACCGGTATCATAGAAATTCATAAAAATATTTAACTAACGATCGTTAGTTAAATATTAGTAAGGAAATAGTATTGAAGTTGGAATTATGTCAAAACGTATGTACGCACAACTTTACTCGGTTTTGGTAAGGTAGATTAGATTTTAAATGTATTTGCAAGGTCCGACCAAGGCAAGTTAAACAAAGGTTAAAAATCCTCGAGTGAATCAGCGGGCCGCTGCTAGTTTAGATACCTACGCAGTTTCTAGCCGAAGCCTTGCAGTCGCCTTTCAACTGTCAACAGTTAGAACTACGCCAGAGGGGAGCGAGGTAAATGCTGCTGATTGCAATAATTTACTCCCATTCCTAACATGTGTTCGGAGGAAAATCGACTATGTTAATTTCCTTTTAATGTTAAACCAGAGATATAAGTCTGTAATCTCTTGTTTGTGTAATAATTGTGTTCCTACAATGTAAACGTAAATATTACGATAGTTATATATCTTCACAAGATTACCGATTGCACTGTGTGCGTATATCATACATGTACGCGTCCAATTCTTTATAACACTCTACAGCATAAACAACTTGACCCATTATGAAATGCATTTACTTAAAATCGTATTATTCATACGTATGTAGGTATTATAGCGATTAAGGTGATATTTTAAAATATGATGCCTATTAACAGGAAAAGAATAGGAAAATTGATGAATTATATTTTTCTAATATATCCATAAAAATGAAATCAAGTATCCGTATCGTATCGTATGAAATCAAGTATCGTAGTAGTAAGTATCCGTATTATTTGTTTCTATTGAAGTGAAACTTCTTTATCGGGGTTGGAAAAAAAAATAGTGTAACATTTTTTCGTTACGCGCCATCTTTTTCTGTTACGCGCCATCTTTTTCTTATCCCTACCACGCGTTATATTAGATAGATTATTATAGATTAGATTATTAGATAAAGTTTAATAAAAGTCTTTTACCTATTAAACTTTATCTAATTTAACTTTATTTAACCAATTTTTGTAAAGTTGCATATAGTAAATTATTTTTTTGAAAAATAACGTCATAAAGAAGTTTCACTTCTTACGAGTGTACGCTAGTACACGCACACATTTTTTATTTTTTTTAATATAGTTATTTTTATACTAATGATACGATGCAAATAGTAAGAGGTGTGTCCAAACAAGCGCAGTTGTAAGTCAGCGCGTGCAAGGAAGTATGCCGCGTGCTTTCCTTGCAATTAAAAAGCCATAAACGGCATAGAAGAAATTCCTAGACGGTTACCTCGTCGTTAAAAGTCTATAAAAACCTATCATGCGTTATAATGTACAGTGATTAGCAATGTTTTAAAAGAATTACTCATATGCAGGTATCGTTGTATGGAATTTATGTCCCATTTCTGGGAAAGTTGGCTATAGCCTCTCCACTAGGACGTATATGTTTTGTGATAAAACAAGCAAAATAGCATAAATATATGTTAATTTTTGTTTCATATGAGAAACAAATTAGTATTTATTACAGGACATAGTTAATTCGTTACTGGTGCAAATAAATCGATGATCAAAGTAAACAATAGTTTTATATTGTCTTCTTTTTATCTGACTGAAATAGCAAACCAGCATGCAGTCCACATGATGGTAAGTGGTCACTGCCGCCCATGAACATCTGTAATAAACTTCATATAGAACATGGGTTCAATCTGAAGTCAATAACAGATGCGTTGCTACTCTGGAGGACTATGATGGTCGAATCATGTGAAAGTGTGCCGGCAACCACACCCTTCCAACGAAACGAAAGAAATGCTTCACGCTAGAAATAGGTGTGGCGGTGATACTTCCCCGGTCGAGGTACACTGGTTCTACCACCTCGAAATTCTCTTCTCTTCTTCTCTTTGTAGATATTATAAAACTACACGAAAAACTCTATCGAACATAAATACATTAAACAATGATTTATCATAAATGAATCGTGTGATCTCAGTTAAAATCCACAGTCACAAGATATTCGTAGGTACATTGGACAAACGTCCTTAACAATTATGAAACTAAACAAAAATTTGAATTGGACATGATTGTCTATTAATTTTCTTTTTTCTTTATTACATTTCCAATAATTCCGTGAAGTAATTAATACAAGTGCATTATTACTAGGAATATATATTTATATTTTTGATCATTTCAGTCTGATACGCAATATATTTCGGGTAAAATTACAAAAGATATCCGATAGATAGTTATGCCGTTGAATCGGTTGTTACCCGGTGTTGTTTTGCGTCTACCTTCTTATTTCATATTATATTAAGCCAGTAGAAAATAATGTTTTTATTTATTATTGTATGTACCTTAAACGCTCAACTATGCATTAACATATTGAAATTAGATTAAGTTAGTTATGTTCTCATGTAAGTGAATATGTATTCTTAATGAGAATAAATTTCTTAAACCATAACCATATAAACTTTTCGTATATGTCTATGACAAATAGGAAAAAATCGTAGTGTGTGGCCAATCCACAAAGTATTTACCACAGGACTGTACGAACAGTTAATGTATCATACGGACACTGATAAAAAGAGTAAGTGCAGAGATTAGAATGGTCACTGATGTGGCAATCAGCACCGCATCACATCTGAGTGGCTAAGTGGCCCGATTGCTCGCAAAGTGTGATGTAAATGACTTTTTATAGCTAATGATTCTTACAGTAAGCAGGTACGAAGCGTTTGTGTGGTCTGAACAGTGGGACGTTTTATTTACCTTTTTTAAATAGTAGTCGGGTTTGTAGTGTATTTGTCGGGTATGTAGTGTATGATATACATAGTACATGTTATAGTTTTTTTAATATATGATTTAAGTAGCAAATGAGTATGCAGTCCACTTGATGATAAGTGGTCACTGCTGCTCATGGATATCTGTAATCAACTTCATACAGAACATGGGTTCTATCTAATCTCAATCACAGATGCGTTGTTACTTCCGAAACTGAGATGGGCGCCTCATATAAAAGTATGCCGGCAATCACCCCCTTCTATCGAAAGGCAAGAAATGTTATCAGGAACAGTAGGAAAAATACTGTGATGTTTACCTGTGTATCTTCTGGTGATTTTAAGTAAGACTTATCGGTAGATGAATAATTTGCGGGATGACTTTGTTTTTAAAAATCATGGAATATCTAATAGTAAAATAACACGACTAGTTAAATGCCATTTAAGGGGTTTTATGTCTACAGTTTTAAAACTAACAATATTTTTATACTCACATCAGCCTTTTTTATTAGAATAAGTGTCAACAAAATTCTAAAATAACTCCAAAAATATTTTGCTCTTTTCATTCTGTTTGTTCTACTTATATGTAGACACTATGGAGTAAGTATGTTACCAGAGAAAGAGTTAATATAGCATTTGTACAAACAAATCGAAACTTTAAAATCCTTGCATAAAAACCTATGTACGGAGGTACTTGGAGGATAAAGGTGTAACTAAAATAACAATACGATCCTTAGACTTTAGGTGCTTCCATCTTACCTTTTGTAGGCTTTGATTAGGAAGGTTTTTTTCTAGGTTCCTTATTTGTAAAACAAATAAAAAATTATTATATAAATTATTTATAAATAAGACACCTACGTACGTTTACCTGACAGTATATAGATAGTATATAGATAAATGGTTACTGTCATACATTGACCTAGAGGTCGGCTAAAGATATACTTAAGTACAAATGTAGGTACTAAAACGTTGGTAGGACACCAATAAAATGGATCGATTCTAGGATTCACTTATAGGCTTACCTAAGAGTAGGACTTATTCTAATACTGCTCTTTTAAGAGGTCACCAAGATTATGCATTATTGAGACTAATAAAAATACGTTTGGAATTAGTACGTCTTTAGATACATAGATTAATATAATAATATTGCCCTTTTGTGAGGTAACCAGGATTATGCATTATTGAGACTTATAAAAATATGTGTGATGTATTATTGAGCTAAATAAAAATACGTTTTGAATTAGTACGACTTTAGAAATATGGAATTGCATTTCCAATTACGTTAGTACATTTTCCATGGTTTCGTTGGTACTCGGTGATCCCTCAGGTGCGCCCTCGGTCCCGCCCCCTTGTTTATTGCTTATTAGCGCACCGCGGCGCGTTTGAACTGCCGCTCTTTGTTCTCGCCGCCACCCCCCCTCCACCCAGCGAGTCACGACGCGCGCGCACGAGATGTACTGATTTATCAACTCGATTTTGCACATCGAGTCGGGGTATATCCGACTCGATTTTAGTCGAATTAGCTTGAATGTTTGTATTAGATTGTATATAATTCCTGTTGATAAGTAATTGATTAGCTACATTTATTTTGACTATATATTTAAAATCAAGAACGGGTTCCAACACAATTTTCATTATACTTAGGTATTTGTTGAATCTTTACTTAGCTATTAACTTAACCTGATAACTTTTGATTAATTTATTCTAAATCGACTTCGTTGAATTGTGTCGAAAATCGATTTACCAATTACTCGATTAAATAGGTACATCACTACTCGGTGCGCTACGCGAATCATAAATTGTTGCCATTTGACGTTGGCGCACTACACACGATATCGATCGCGCAATGATATCTCTAGGAAGGAAGTGCAACGCCATCGTAAATAACGACCATTTTCATATATTACGTGCTCTCGCCTGTGCTCGGTTATATCGATATGATTATAATTACTTATGTTAAGCAACATGAAAGTATTAAAGTGATGGGGGTTAGGGGTCTGGATTCCCTCCCTCTAAGAGTAGGTGAAATCGAAACAAATCTTTAAACTTACCATCAGGTGGACTGCATGCTCGTTTGCTACTTCAGTCAGATAAAAAAAAAGTTATAGAGTAGCCATTAGCTTAGGGTTAGAAGAGGTCAATAGCATATTATTAACCGAACTATCCTTATAGGTACATATAAAATTACTTAATTAAGGAAGAGCTAGACTAAAAAAAACACGCTTTCTGCACTCTAGCCCCACACTAGGATTTTCTCCAGTGTCGTGAGTACCATGGACATACACATACACCCAGACCCAGAACATAAATCTAAACTCATCATTCATATAGCTGGCCGGGAATCGAACCCGTGACTCATTGCGCGTGAGATCGGTATGGTAACCGCTCCGCCACGCGGGTCGTCAGACTAAAGGATTCTATCACGCTAATACTACAAGTTTCGCTTTTTCTGCTATCTTTACAGTTTTTACGTGCAGCCCTTAAGACTTGAGCGAGTAAAAAGTCAAGACATAAAGATTAACTTACCAGGTCTCTTACTTCACTATTAAGTGACTTTTTAAACCATATCTACTTTCGATATTTCATTTCAATTTAAGTAAGTTTTAATGATCCGATAATGAACTTTTACATGTGTGATTTTTTTAAATTGAGTTAATGTTCTAAATTTAAGTATATCTGTTTCTTCGAATCTTCTCTACTTTTGGAAAAAATGCAACTCCAATTCATATTTGCAGGAAGGGCCTATTTAACTAATGTTAATACGTGATCCGCGTATTGATCTACGTATTCAAACCATCTATTGATTCTCAATCAAAACGCATTATTTATGACATTAATTTTTAGTACAATAGAGCCGACGATATTCTTGGAAGGAGATCGGTATCAGATTCAATAGAAAACGCATTAGGAGAAAACGTAGGCGAAGGTGCGTGGGTGAAACATTCCCCGAATAACTTTCTAACAAGAGAATGACAGCGTTTGATGGGGCCCGTCCCTAACGATACAGGCCTATCATCGAAACGGCTGCATCACGCAAATTACGAACGCGATACACATCGCGATAGTACCCACACGAAAATCTACTAACGCGGAAAAAACTCACCGAACAATATTACGAAGCTGTGTCTGAGCAGAGAAAGATGAGGCTCATCTCTGAGGTTGCAATATGGTTGAGTAAGCGACAGTTTGGCTGCAATGGAAGTTGGCTCTTTTACTTTCGAGTTTAGGGTGAGTTTTGTTTGTGTTGGGTAGGAATTATGTCGTTTGACGGTGTGGTGGTGAAGTGATGCGGCAGATAGTGGCTGGGCGCGGCGCTCGCTAATGGGTGTGATAAGATCGCGCGACCACGCCTCGACCGCGGCTGGATGCTGTGCGTCTGTCGCACGTCGCAGCGTCGCGTAACAGTCGCATAACAAATCGCAGAACAAAATTTAGTCTATAAAGAACTTTGCCATTTCATAACTTAACACGATTGGTAATTATAAATTTGTTATTTATATTTACCAAAAAGTTGTCAAGAATGATCAGGGAGATTGAAATAAAGGAGGTACATAGGTGTCTTATTTAAAGGTACCTATGAAAATCTTACTTTACCTTTAAAATTATTGGAGACGATTGTATTAACGTCATTATTACCTACTCATAAAATCGGATGCTGTATTTTAAACATGATTTAAAGTATGTTCACATGGTGATAAGTGGTTACAGTCGCCTATGAAGGTCTACAAGTAACTTTTATAGTCGTTATTTCGCTTGCTACTTCAATCGGATAATAAGAAAAACACCCGTTAAACAAAACGCAAGTACTTTTTCAAGCTAGAAATCATCAAACATGAAAAATTATATATTTTTCCACTAGATTTCTAACTCAGAAATATTTATGGAGCTGGATCAACTTTGGTTCTCAGTCGAACAATACTCGTGCCACCTATCAAGCGAAAAAACCTTGGAGTTCCAACCTGTATACGATCCATTAAAATGTTAAAAAACACAACTCAGGCATATCTGGTGGCGCAATAAACGCATAGGTGCGCTTTACAGTCGATCGTATCATCGCTTTCTCATACCGTGAGCGGAAACTTTTTGTGCAATTAAAAATAAGCATATTTAATTTACGACTTTACCGCACTCGAGTGCGAGTGCGGAAACGGCCTTTCGTTACAATATATACAATGTACAGACGTTCAGATTAGTAAAAAACTATCGGCTTATCCAACCATTA
Source organism: Spicauda simplicius (assembly GCA_949699795.1). NCBI lineage: Eukaryota > Metazoa > Arthropoda > Insecta > Lepidoptera > Hesperiidae > Spicauda > Spicauda simplicius. Next base: position 7,905,441 of record OX453064.1, read on the forward strand.
CATTGCATGTACATAAAGATGTGAAAATGGTCAGTTTGAGCAAATTATGTGTAGACAGGTTACTAAGTCTAGGTTTTGCGAGTAGACCACCAACACTCCCATAGCAACTACGTACCATACATGCTACAACATTTACTATCATTGATATTTTATATACATGTCATATGAATATACATATTTTAAGGATAGCCAATTTTCTTATATATTGATGCATAGTAAAATAGGGAACGGTTTGATAACAGTTTGATAGTCATTTTATAAGGCTAAAACGAAAATTTTGATTCGAATTCGCTAAACCACTTGTAAACAAAGAAGAAAATAATTTGTAGAAAAGGGTTTAACGTCATAGACATAGTTTCAAACTACGCAGGTTTGAAAATTAAGCCTCTTATATTAAGGCGCAGTTAAGTAGGCATTGAAAACATACGCATGCATATTCTACCCTTCATCACTAATCTATGCTTCCGTGCTGATCCACGTCTCTCGGCACGACTTTGTACCCGTGATTACCTGAATCGTTAGCAGGTAATTATTGAGTGCGGTTTTTGTTCGCGTGAAATGGTTAATCATCGGCGTATTTACATGACGGCTGTATTAATTGCATTTCTGTTATTGTGTGAATCGAAATGTAGTTGTTGTAACAAAAATGTAACTATTATCATCGTGTACAAGAATAACATAACAATAATAGATTGTGTTATGGAAGTTCGAATGATCTTATGGATTTAGGCACGTAAGTGGATAAGGAAAACATTTTTCAGAAGCGTTTTTACTTAGTCTTCAGGCGTAGGAATGTAGTTGTAGCCTCAGGTAAGTCTATAATCTTTTCTGGGGTTAATATTAGATGTCCTTGATTGGTAGGGACAACTTACTTTTGGGTGTAATGCATCTACCTACTCGTTACTACTTCCACATTACAAAATAAAATATTTTTTGAGAAAAACAGTAGGTACAGAAAAAAACAAAGTACATACTACGTAAGTACCAACCTTATAGGTATAATATATTCAATTCAATTATATTTTGTTATTTCGGTTTAAAGATTCTTTATTGTCTTAAGAAATTACAAAATTTCATTTAAAAGACAAAACATATGCTAAGTTAAGTGCAAACATGTAACACGGTGAGCGAAATTTTACAATATTAATATAAAAGAAAAACACTTGTAAGCGTACTTTACAATATTCTTACACATAGATATAGTAATACATAAAATAAACTACAAAAATAAAGACTGTTCTAATATCATTTGTGCTTTACGCAGAGTTTTCTGTAATATACTTTAAGACTTTTTTGTAAATATATTGGTCGATTTGCTATCTTTTATGGTTTTTGGCAACTTGTTGTATAATTTTGCACCATCTGAAATTAAGATTTTTGAACCATATTGTGTTCTCATTAACAGTAAGCTGATGTTATCGGCATTTCTTAAGCTTTTACTTTGTATTTGACGTTTTTTGGTAAACGTTAATTCCCAACGAAACGTTATTTTAAGGATGTATAGTAAAATATGTATCTATTATGTAATAAATTGTAGTAGATCGATCAGTTTGCAATTTGTATGAAGTTCTCGTAAACTTTGCACATAATTATCATACAATAACTTGATCGTAGCTCCACAGCCAACATTGTTGTTAATAGCACACGATACGAACCGTGAAGTTAAATTAAACTGGCTAATTGTAAAAATGAATGAGGTTGAAGCCCAGAGTAAAGATTAATATAGAGTGCGTCTATGCCCAACACCTTAGCACCCTAAAAATAGGCAAATATAATTATAGCTTTTGCATATTTCAACATCATCGTCATCGTCAACCCATTATTGTCCCTCTGCTGGGCACGGGTCTTCTCTCGAAATGAGAGAGTTATAGGCCATAGACCACCGGTCAAGTACGAATTGGTGGACTTCACACACCTCCGAGAAGTATTTTTTTAAGAACTCTCGGGTTTCCTCACGATGATTTCCTTCGCCGAAAAGCAGTGAAAATTAATTTCTAATACGCACATAAATCAGTGGTGCCTGGTTTTGAACCGCGGATCTCCCGATTGAGAGGGCAAGTTTCAACCATTAGGCTATCACTGCTCTTTGCATACTTGGTTGGTGTGTAATGCTATGTACCTACTATCCATCAATTTTACATCTAAACTTCGTTCATTATTTACCAATACTATGATTGTCGTCAACGCATTATTGTCCCACTATTAATATTGGAGAGTTTTAGGTCAAATAGTCTATGACGTTGGTAATTGTAAGACTTACACACCTTGGTTTTGGAGAACTTTCAGTTGTGTAGGTTTCTTCACGACATCTTCCTTTACGGTAAAGCAGCAATAATTAATATATATAACGAACATGGGGATCACAATCTCGTACACTTGACTGAGAGGTCGAGTTTAACCATAAGGGTATAGGTAACTGCTATTACTTAAAATTACGATATCTACCATTAAAACGAGGAAATGAATATGTTTCACCTCTGCCATAAGTACCAGTACTTTTCTCACTATGCAATGATGGGCGTAAATAATGACTGTTTTGAGAAAACGTAATAAACTCATACTGTGAAAGTGAATTTGTCATGTCACAGCCATGTTCTAACGTGTGCTTTGTTCATACCCAAATGGGTTTACTCTATACTTTATAATTACTCTGAGGGCTGAAGGTAAAAATGAACATTGTAATTTTATTAGTGGTAACGTGCCAATTGGCCGTTGTGACCACTGAAGCGGGCCAGTGGCACCGGGCCTTCGGCAGACGAGCTCGTCATTTTCATCCCACGACGCGGACACGACATGATAACGATATTTGAGAACAGAGTAAATGGTCGAATGAATTGACTATTATCAATATGTATAATTAAGAATAAACTGTTATAAAATTATTTAGTCATTCAATCTTATTTTATATAACACTAGCTTTTACTCGCGGCTTCGCTCGCGTGCAAGCCCTTAAAAATATCAAAGATCATTATATCCCGATAGAACCGAATCAATGTGATTTTCAGTATTTAAATTTCAATTTTTAATAAAAAGTATTCTATGTTTTTTCTAATACCTCTAAGAATATGTGTACAAAGTTTCATAATAATCGGTGGAATAGTTTTGGCGTGAAAGCGTAACATACAAAATTACATTCACATTTTAATATTACTGTGGATTACCTATAATATTCTTAGGAATTATTTATGCGAGTTTGTGTTGATGTACCTGTGTTTGTTACTTTATCATGCAAAAGCTACTGCTTGATTTCTCTGAAATTGTGAAAACAGATAGCTATCTGTTAAACTAGCTAGTTTAACACATAGGATTCTCATTACCTTACTACACGTGACCAGAGCGGGTAAAGTCGCAGGAATAATCTAGTCCTATATACAATATTTGCACTGAAAGTACCGAAGTACACTGAAGTACCCTGAATCTATATCATCGTGGCTTATAAGTAATGGCAAATCAACACAAAAATCTTGTTTGATAATAGTTAGTCGATGATATTGCTTGAATGAAATTGCATGCATAGAAAAGTAATCTAAATGCATGCAACCTTACCTATGAATAAATAAGGAAACAAGTTTAAACGACGTATGCCGTGTCGTATGGTTAAAAGTATCATATTATTATATTATTATAAGGCGAAAGTCCTCAGCGAGGGGAAACATCTATTTAGCAATAAAGTAATGAATAATGTGATGGTTTAATTGGAACTTCCGGTGTACGTCAATAAAGAGCCTTTCCATTCCCTTTGATGTACGCGACAACGTAATAACAAAGCCTTTTTATGAATAGTATAAATAATAATAAGAATAAGGTAGGCAACGAGTACGTAGTCGATATCCTGTGCTCATAATACAAGTAGGTATATTACATATTCTTTAAACAATCATCGTCTATTTATTACAAAGTTGTTATCTTCTTTTCGCACCTTCATTTATAAAAACCGGGTAACGGCTGGATTCAGATGTCTCAGGACCGGTCCAAGTGGCGCAGATTAGGGGAGACCTATGTCCAGCAGTGGACTTTCAAAGGATGAATGGATTCACTTTTCAATGGATGAATGGATGGGATGATGGAGAAATAACTCAAAATGTATGTTTTGCGCTATTTCTTTTTATGAATGAAAGTGCGAATTGTACATTTACGTTCTGGGCCATACGTTGCAATGTAGTTTGTAATGATGGGCTTAAACGTAAACAATGGTTATTTAAGGAATTTAATAAATGAATACGAATACCGGTAACGTGTCTGGAAGTTTTCATAGTACCTTCCGAAAGTGCGGTACTGTGTTGCAACATAATTAACGCTAAATAAAACTTTGTACCTACATAAACACACAAATACAATACACAAACACCCAAAACCAAAATAGAAATCTAAATTCAACATTTAGATACCTGTCTCCCAGGAGATCAAACCCGAAACCCTTTGAGTTGAAACCCGTAAAATGAAAACTCTAACACGTATATCGTCAATATCAACACGACGTTAGAGAATAAGTATTTTTTTTATAATATTAAAGTAGCATACGAGCTTGCAATCTACCTGAAGGTAAGTGGTCACTGCCGCCTATGCAATTCTTTAAGCAACTTTATAAAGAACATGTTCTATTTCAAGTAAGTTACAGATGCATTGCTTCTCCCCAAGACTAAGATGGTCACCATGTAAAAGTTTGCCGACAACCACACCCTTCCATTGAAACATAAGAACTGCCTTACGCTATAAACGAGTTTATGAGATCAAAAAAATCTTGTAAATAAAATAGCTTAAGAATCAGTCATAAAATAAAATCGGCCAAGTACATGTCGAACTCTCGCCCGAAAGGCTCCGTACAATCGGTTAAAAATTTCAACCGTCTAGTTATTACGGTATGAGATACAGCCTAGTCACAGACAGACAGAGGGACAGCGGATTCTTACTTATAGAGTTCTGTTTTTGTACGGAACCCTAAAAATCTTAGAAAGTCCGGACGTAGTATCTCACGTGAAGGAAGAAATAGCTTTGTGCAGATCCGAGATACGGATGCTGCAATGATTGCGCTTTGTCTCCGGAGGGCTACAGATAATTACACCACCCATTAGCAATATCAAAAATAGCCTTTATCTGTCTGTGAATAAGGTGTTTATGCGTGAAGGAGAAAACTTGTTAGTGGTTGCAGATAAATCAGATGCACCTGCCCTGACGTTGCATCTCTCGATCTTAGTGTGCCTATAGAGACAGGAATTTGCGATATTTCTGATTTGGTGGGACTAGTCTATGGCTGCACGCGTCGCGTGGAGAAGTGATACCAGTCTGAGTCGCATTGGGTTCGATCCCTGTCCAAGCAGATATCTAAGTGACGAATTCAGTTTTTTGTTCTGATTCTAGGCATTTCACTTTGTGTTTGTCTACAGCACCCACTACACAGGAGAAATTATTTTATTTTATTTATAATTAAGCAAATAAATCATTTGTTTTTCCTATTATTCATAGTAACGATTAGTCTCGTTTCATTCAAAACTTAAGGTAGTTCATGTAGGAATAATACCTATCTATATAATTTTAATTCAAGTATCTAGCTGAATTAAAGAGCAACATGTTAAGAATAATCAGTTATTAAAATATTTTTTTCCTAATGGTTTGATTTTTACGCACCAAAAAAATACTTTTATAATACAAACAGACGTTTAATTTTATTTATATGTATAGACACAATTATAATATAAATAAAACAAACCTAGAAAAAAATATTTTAATCAGTTAGAACGGAATGATCCAATTACACTAATGACAAAACATAATATAACAATATATAATGGGCATAATTAAAATTAAAATACAATAATAATTATAGAAACAAAGAACAGTTAAATAAAAAAAAAATGTCAAAATAATTCTAACAGAAAATAGATCTAACAGAAAATGTTTTTTGTGTTTGTGTACGTTACACTTTTTTGCATTTTGCGTAATTGGTGCTCACAACACTTCGAAAATCCATACCTTGACTATTTTAAAATCGAAAAAACACTTAACAAGTTTTTGAGAGCGTCATTAGTGTAATCCGTAGTGACATCGCATACGATTGTATCGCCGCGTGACTTCGCACCTTCCCGAATGCATCTGACCATTATTCTCTGTCCCCATATCCATCTCTGCCATCAATCAGAATCGCTAAGCCCTCAAGGTAAAGCCGCCGACATAAAAAGTCATCCGAATTCATCTGAAAGTATTAAATGTTGTGGAGATCGATCTAAAATTTGTAATAGGTACTGAAATACCTTTAACATTTAAATACCTGTTCTGAAGCTACGGATGCTGCAGCTTTAGGTACATTTACCACTGTTAAGGAGGAGTCCTATAGTGGCGGACGGCAAAGATAAGGTTGGCTAGTTTCTGAGGTATTTATCATTCGATGCGGCGTGGGGGGGGAGGGTTAAAAACCTAAAATAATATTGCTATTGCATAGCTTTTATCGCGGCCTTTGAGCGCGGCGACGCAATCAAGAAATTCCATAACGAAAAAACCTAACACTCCTTACTCCGCCGCGCGGCCGAGCGTTCGTCTAACGTGTATGTACCTATATGGTACGACAGTACGAAGCTCGCACGGATCGAGGCGAGCTCCTCGGAAATCGGACGAATATGTAAGCAGCTGTTTAGGAGAAAGTATAGTGTCAAAGAAAAAAATACTGCATAATAAATAAATAATTATAATTGCATAAGTTGATAAAAATGCTATGCAATAGCTTTACCTCGGCAGTCCCCGAGTGCCGCCACTTATTTTTTCTTTTTCCAGGCTTTGAACCCAAAATGAATACGTGAAAATCAAGAATGTTGATGACTAGTAAAAACGACACACAAGTCAACTAGTACTCGTAGTATAAATGTTTAAATTTTACAATTAAAAGTAGTCAAAAAAGTAACTGAACGTAATTACAATCACACTTTCTCTACAACCTTTTATCTAATTGCAAAAGGAAACGAATTGCAACCGGTGTATTAATGTTGTTTATTATCATTTCAATGTTTATTAATTAAGTTCAATATTAACACAAATATTAATTTAACCGTTGACAGAGTAAACGCAACTGGCCAATACAACTTAATTATTTCGTTCTGTGTTTGCACTGGGGTTATCATCACGCTACGTGGTGCTTTTTCATCGCGAATTTCCAATTATCTCTCAATGACATTCGAATAATTGCAAAAGTAATTAGTTTCTTTGTATAAGTTCGTTAACAAGCTGTGTGGTTGCCGAACCACGCCCTTAGTAATTTGTTTCATTGTTTAACGTTGTCGTTGCATGCTAATTCGTCTTCCGGCGATGACATTTGTATTAAACTAAGATAGAGCAAGTGAGGTCCGATTGGAGAGGTACCATCCCCATAACTATTTCTAGCGTAAAGTAGTTTTGGCGTTTTAGTGCTTACTTTAATACAACCATCTAAGTCCTCTCGAGTAGGAACGCATTTGTGATTGACTTCTGTTACTCGTACCTTATTTTCATATATGCCTTTTCACTCTTACGTTCGAGTGTTATTTGATTCCCGCTCCAATCAATTTTCAGCGTTTAAAACTAATTTATATCACCGATCTTGCGAAATTTGAGCAATTTAAAATTCGTTTAACATGGACCTTCAGGTTAGGCGTCTTTTTAGTCCTCTCCTTGTAAGCGAGGGGTCTATCTGAGGGGTCCTAATATCTTATACCTATGACTGCCTTTGTTTATAAAATTGCAAACGAGCATGCAGTCCACCTGATGGTAATTTCACTGCCGCTCATGGACATCTGTAAGCAATGTCATAATAGCGCAATCTGATATAGAAATCTATGCATACTACAGTAACATTTTTTTATAATATTGAAGTAGTAGTACCGATGGGGTCGCTCCCCGCACCAGGTGGACCGATTACCTGAAGAAGACAGCGGGAAACCGTTGGATTCAGAGGGCACAGGACCGGTTGGAGTGGCGCCATTTAGGGGAGGCCTATGATCATCAGTGGACATCAAAAAGCTCATGGATGGATGGATGGATGGATTGAAGTAGTAATCAAACATACAGCTTCCTTAGTACGAGTTTATAACGTTTTCTCAAAACAATAATGTTAATGATTTCGCCGCACATTTGTAATATCGCAATATCGCAATGTATGACCGAAAATGAAAACGTAAGAGTGCAATGTATATTGCATTGTATGTGTATGTAGTGTGTGTACACTGTGTACGCAAACAATGATTGTTTTGAGACTCGTACTAAGGGCAGAGCTAACCGTGTGGTAGAACCAGTGCGATTCAACTTGGCAGGTACCACTGCCACATCTATTTCTAGCATAAAGTAGTTTTTGCATTTGGGCAAAGGTGGTGATTACCAGTTCGCTTTCATATGAGGATATGTACTTCTTGAGATAGAACCCATGTACCCTCACAAGTGTACATGGGCGGCAGTAGCCACTTAGAATATACTTGATTTCAGAACTTCAGATAGAAACCCCTGTACTGCATAAAGTTACTTATAAGTGCACATGGACGACAGTAACCACTTAGAATCAAGTGAAAACGCAAGCATGCTCCATGCTCGCTTGCTACTTTAATGCAATAGAACTCAAACTGTTATTCGACAGAAAAATCTTTGCCATTGGTGCTACTGGAATCGAGCGACAAAAAGTAATAGCTCATTTAAAATCAAATAAAACACAATAAAACATTTGTCAATAAAACAAAACTTTTCCAATAAATTATGAGATTTGTCACTTCCCTCCAAGCAATGATCTCAATGCAAGTTAATTTTACGCTTGGCGCCTTTCGCCATAATAAAATTGCCTCACATCGAAATTGCACACAAATTGCACTTTTATTGAAATGTGTACAAAGTTCATTTTGGTGTACATTTTATTGGGTGATGAAACAGACCGTGCTTAAACTGAGGGTTCATTGATAAGGGCAGTGGTTCCCAAATACGCGGCGCTATTTTAGAGAAGATGGAAATATACGCACAGTTATTGCACGTGACACCAAGTTTTTCTTGCGATTTGGAAATCTTTGCTCAACTAAGAGGAGATTTTATAAAATGTGTATTTTTTTATAATTAAAATTGTTTAAGCTTTTCTTATCTTTTCATTTTTTTGTAAATCGTAAGGTACAGAATTTTATGTGTAATAGACACACATAAGTGTAGTATTAAGATTGATTAAACAGAGTTGATATCTTTAATTTATACAACCTTTCAATAGAGATGTTGTCTTCGTAAAAAGATTGGGAATCGCCGCATTAGGGTATTATAAGCTTGTGAGCGATTTGGAAACAACGATACACTTGTTAGGGCAAGTTTGTGCATTAAGGGTTCGGAACCACATCTGTGTGCGTTTCTACTCACCATACAAGTGTGTGTCACAGATTTGTGAGTGGTAGTGATGTAACGAACATTCACATTTGCATTCGTAAGAATCGTGCGAATATAGAACTGCGGATTGACATTTTTTTTGTATAAAAAAAGGTTGCCAAATCTATACACATTTAAGTCAAACTACACTTAGACGAAGATAATAAAGGTCGTTGCTACTACAGCTCCCTACTCTACTCCTATAGCCCATGTTAACGTCAAAGAATAAAAAAAAAACAGTATAAATAAAAAAGAAAGAGTGTGTACTTATGCACACGCGTTAGAAGTTATACTTCTTTGGCGTAACTAGATAAAAATCTTAAAAAAAAAACAAAAAAAAACATTTTTACAAAAAAAAAACAGACAACCAAAACAAATAAACTAAAACAAAACACACAACTGCTGCAACTTCATACTGTAACTATCATTTTATCATAACGTGCTTAAAGAACTACTACTTAAAGAAGTAGTCGAAGTTATACTTCAGTAAAGATAGCATAAATAAAAAAAAACTGAATATTCTCATTCGCAAATGTTTATATGATAACATCACTAGTGAGTGGATATCCAAGTGAAGTTAGTGTGTAATTGTTGTAATTGATTTATTCCGCATCTCTGTGATTGTGGGGGATCCCTTGTTAACAATCAATTATTTTTATTGCGGAATTATCCGCGGTTTGTCGTTGATAAACACATCGATGCTATCAGATTAGTCAGTTAATCTACTATATAAATCTAAAATCTAAACTAACTAATTACAATAAATCTAAACTACTGGTACTATTTATAAGGCTTTATTGAAGCAAAGTTATTACTTTTGTTGTTTTATATTTTGTCCAGAGAACAGTAATAGCTTAAAGAAACTAGCCCTCTCGAACGGGAAGTTCGAGGTTCAAACCCAGGCACGATCCACTGATTTTTCTAAAATTATGTGCGTATTATAAATTGATTATCACTGCTTTTTGGTTAAGGAAAACATCGTGAGGAAACCTACTACACATCCGAGAGTTCTTAAAAAAAATCTCGGAGGTGTATTAAATCCACCAATTTGCACTTGGCCAGCGCGGTGGACTACGGCCTAAAGCTCTCATTCCGAGAGAAGACCCGTGCCCAGCAGTGGGACAATAATGGGTTGTACCCCCACAGGTGTTTACAAGCTGCAGAAGCCATTTACCATCGGGACTGCATGTATGTTAGACACTAGTAATAGAGCAAAGAACCTTTTTTTATCTTATTGAAGTAGCAAACTAGCATGCAGTCCACCTGATGCTAAGTGGTCTTTGCCGCACATGGATATCTGTAAGCCACTTCATGTAGAATATGGGTTCTATTTGAAGTTAATCACAAATGCGTTGCTACTCCCGAGGAATATGATGGTCGCCTCATATAAAAGTGTGCCGGCAACTACACTCTTCCATCGAAATATTCACCTATTTCTATAATATTGGAATATAATTTTCTACTATAGATATGTATAACACATGGCGCTGTTTATAGTTTTATTATACGTATAGTATGTATAGATTTATAACTTAGTCTATTATACATACCTACTTACATAAATCCTTAAATTGCTACCTGTCGCAAATATTCCAGCCACGCAGAGTTGAATGGTAGGGACTACTATCAGACTTTTTTAAATTTAATTTAAAATAACACGCTTTCTACACTCATAGCCCCACACTAGGATGTTCTCCTGTGTCGTAGGTACCATGGACACACAGAAGACGCATACACAAACATCCAGACCCAGAACATGAATCTAAACTCATCATTCAGATACCCGTCCGGCCGGGAATCGAACCCGGGACCCATTGTGCTTCAGACCGGTAAGGTAACCGCGGGTCGTCGCGGTCGACGAAACTTTTTTTTTAATGGAGGTGCAATAAATGAATATAACATAGATTTACTATTAAGAATAACTATGAATCTATAATTCAATTTCGAGGGGTGCACGGGGGAAAGTGTTAAAACGACTGTGTAACTATTCTATTGATATTGAATTACCTCGTCAAAGTCCAACAATATATGAGACAAGGAAATAATTTTGCTTAGTAAGCCCATGGGGGTTGGCGATTTATGTTATTCTGATCAGTCCTTAGTGCGCTCTTGTGAATTCACATAGGGCTGTCAATTTTTGAAAAAAAAAAATCCTAGCGAAGTAAAGTTGTTTTAACAATGCTTGCGAAATTGAGTTCCGTGGTCAAAATTTTACGATTACATAGCATTTTCATTATTTTTTAATGAACTTTGACTAGGTGAAATCTCACACTCCACCGTGCTGGCATACTTATTAATATAAAGGAATGCGCGGTTTTCGTTTCCTTTACTAAATAGATTTAATGTAAATATAGGTTATGTTTTGGTCCCTTAATAGGTATTATTTGTTGCGATCGATATCATATCGGTATATCACGCATACAATTTGGGTTTAAAGCCTGGCCAAGCCACCTGAATGATGAACTTGGATTTTCGTATTTAGTCGTGTGTTTTAAGATATCTGTATATGTATCTCTTATATAGGTATATCTATACAAGGCACCCTCATCACAGGGAATCCTGTGAAGAGACTAAGAGTGCGAAAAATACTTATTGAATTGATTTTCAAAGTATTTGATTCCTATGACCTAAACTTTACTCATGATTAGGATCATTCAATCGAAAAGGTGCCAACCCTAGTTAGCGGGTGTGAATAGCCACCCCATTGTGGGAAAATGTATTAAATATTTATGACCTTTTATACCGAGCGCACATTACGCCTATCGGCAAATGTAATGCGCGCTGTAATGTGCTTTGGGAGCATTTTTATTGCTAACTCTTCGGTGTGGTACGCACGTATAGCTTGATTCGATATACGTCTAAAAATGCGGTATTTACGCATGTTTAAGGTATTAATCGCCCATCGCAACGGTCCAAAATCGATCGTAATTCAACTCAAACTATATATGATAAGGGTTCAAAATAGGGGAATAAAATGTGTTGCAAAGGCCGCATCTACGGCCTCCGTAACCTTATAGGTAAACTCCATAACTTTGCACATTTAAGACCTATTTATATTTTTTTCATTTAATAATTGTTGTTGACCCTTTACAATACTGTTTGTATAAACATTTGTATGGATTAATTCAAGTTTTAAAACTATGTTTAAAACGTTAGTTATTGTCCACAGTTCATAGCGTTGCAATGACAACCAACATTTATCATGCCATATCATAAAGCTATAGGATTAAAGTTGTAACACAAAAACATGAATGCGAAATAACTTTTATAATGTTACAAAAGATGTATCTAGTTATTGATTAGAATGAAAATAAATTCACTGATACCTGTCGATATTATCGGAACATAATGTCGTTCTAATAGTTAGACAAATAGCTGTAGGCGACCGGTTTCTATGGGAAGGTTGAACATACTTGAAACAACCAATAAATAAGCGCCACTTACTAATGATGTTAAAGAGACGAAAGTTTGAGATTGGATGTTTGTCTCTCAATTATCCAGTGGTTGACGGATCAGGAAGAAATTTGTAATAGAGATAGATTTAAGTCAGCTACTTTATATCTTTAAAAAATATAGGATAGATTTGTTTTGAATTTGTTTTAGAAAACAAGGTATTGACGTGATTTTGCAGTAACCGTTTACACGTTGGAAAAAGGTAGAGGTAAAAAGTATTTTATCCCGGTAAAATCACGGTTGTTATGGGATAGCATACCAATTATATAGAGGTTTACAATTGTATTAAAGGTAGAATTTCATCAAGGCTTTCTCGTACTTAATTTACTCAGTAACAAAAAACTTTTTAATATTTAGTAGAAAAAAACATTTTTAATATTTAGTTGAAATTGTTGAATATAAAAAAATCTAAATAATCATGTAACACACCTCTAATGCGAGTAAAGCAGCGAACACAGCTAGTATTAGCATATTGATAAACGACTTTTGTGCTTAGATTTCGGTGGTATTGATAACTACACTTATTTGTGCCTTACGAGAAAAGATTCCATCTATTTACAATTAATTTATACGACACAAGTAACATAGATAATCTATTATTTTTTCGAATTGACGTGCAATTTAGACGAATGTTTTTATCTTGGAAAATACCGCTTTGTTTTTTTTTACACATTGCAACTATTTTACTTACCTAAGCTTGAAATACCAGACTAACACTTTGGTTTGCCACAATCAGAAACAAAAACATTTTCAAACTTTTAATTTTTTATATATTTATACGACTCAAGCGTTTACCCGCGTAGAATCTTTAGACACAGTAGTTTTAAAACAGACACTTTCGATTTGAATTTATTATCAAAGCTATCGCTCACTGGGACGTCGTAACCATTGTCTAATTGTAGTAGCAAACGAGCATGCAGTCACCTGATGGTAAGTGGTCACAGCCGCCCATGGACATTAGTAAGCAACTTCATATGAAACATAGGTTCTATCTGAAGTCAATCACAGATGCGTTGCCACTCCCTAGGACTATGATAGTCGCCTCATATAAAAGTGTGCCGGCAACCACACCCTTCCATCGAAACGCAAGAAATGCTTCACACTAGAAATAGGTGTGCCGGTGGTAATTCCCCGGTCGAACTACACTGGTTCTACATCCTGTTAGTTGAAGAACGCAACGCCTATTAGCTGTTAACTGCCACCCATCGTGACCGTCGTATGACAAGACGCTTTGTATTGAGATATGCTAATTTGGACAGTCTTACATGTTATGGCTACTGCTTGCAAATTGTGGAGCGCCGGTAACGGAGTTTTTATGTTATTTAAGTAGCGAATGAGGTCATTTTCTTTGCTACCGCTCATAGATATTTGTAATCTGATATCTGATATCTTTTACTTATGCTTAAGTAAGAGGTCCACCAATTCGCACTTGGCCAGCGCGGTGGACTATGGCCTAAAACTCTCTCATTCTGAGAGAAGATTGCCCAGCAGTGGGACAATAATGGGTTGTACCCCAACCATAAGTAAGAATCTTACCTAAGGTTTGCACGACTGCTACCTCTGTTGAACTCTCTGAACGAAGTTGGAACGCCTTGCACAAGTGTGACTCACTGTAGAATGTTTACTTTGAAAAATTTGTATAAATATTAGTAGTCCATATGAGTACATTATGGTACGGAAGCCCTTAGCACAAATCCGACTCGCACTTGGCTGGTTTTTATAAGTAAAGTTTGCAATGCATTGCTGGCATTGCAGGCCTATAATGAACTCACATTTATCATAATTTATATCACAATACAGATCTATTTTAATTACTACCACCAGTTACTTAACTTCTCCTTAACAACTTCTCTATTACGTAAGAATACAATACCAAATGTCTATCTGTTACAATGTGGCCCCGGGCGACTATGTTGAGCAGCAAATAAGCGAATGCTACCTGCTAATTGCCTCCCACGCTGCTTACACCATCGTGGAAGCTGTCAATCTTAAAATCGTAGCAAATACGCCCACGTGGCACTTATCGTCCATAATAAATGTTATTGATAAGCTTTGCTACTCCGCTCGTGTCTTGTCTGTGAGGTTTTCATTAAGTTACTAAATAGTATAGAACAAGCAAAAATGCAGATTACCTGATGGTAGTCTTATCTGAGGTCCATAGCAGTTTCGTTGCTACTGTAAGTAATATCACTACATGGTATAAAACAAAGTAGCTTCCCGCTGTCTGTTACTATGAATGCTTAGATCTTTAAAACTACGCTACGGATTTTAATGCAGTTTTTAATGTATAGAGTGATTCAAGAGGAAGGTTTCTCTGTATAATATTTATGCATAATATAGTGGAAGAACACTGATAATTTTAGATTTTTGACTTTTAGACGTAACAAAGTTCTCCGAGTCAACTAGTAATATAGATAAAGTATTGTAGTAAAGTATGTTTCCCTTACCGCAGTCTCCAGACCAAAATACAACAACATTTAATACTATGGTATTAAACAGAAATAGGTGTGACCGTTATATCACCTTAGTCGAATCACGAAGCATTGTAGTTATCAAACTATCATGGCTGTGGTCAAATGAAATAAAACAGTTTAATGAACATGTCAAAGCATACTTTGTCTTCTATTTGATATAAGCTAACAAGTGTTCGGCTATACAAGATATACCTACATTAATAAACTTAACAGCGCCCTATACCTATGAGGCTTCCATTAGACAACACTATTCACGCCTTCAGTCACTATCTATATATAATCAGTACTAACAAACAAACGAACTTTCGACTCTATCACCAGGCGCTGAAGTAAAACATCGCGTACTGGGAAGTTCTTTTCAATTTTGCTCCAATCGAATTTGGCTGTAACATCAATTGAGTTCCCACATTTTCCGGGCGCACTTACACAATATCAATCAGGTTTTATTGGTGTTATTGGAGGGGTGGGTGGGCGGCTATTTGTATCAATAACCTGTCAATGGGCTTACACTCCGCGGGGACTCGACCTACGTCTATCCCACGGATTTGATTAGAAATGCCATCGTGTTAGATTTGTGCGAAAAGTACTTGGACAGTGGGAAAGTGGGAATCTTGAATTACTTATGTATGTGGTTATTATTATTTTTATACATGACGATCCACAAGCGAAAACAGTCACTTTACCCGTCTGACATGCAGTGGGTTCCGCGTTTAATCCTCGGCCGTTCAGCAATTTGGCACGTAATATTTACTACTTCTTTATTGATTATTTTTGGGATCTAGGTCTTTGGATGCCATTTCAGTCCATGTACTAAAGGGATTCGAATAGAGCTACCGGGGTTTCCGGAGTTGCTAGTGGCTAGGAGCTCGAACTGTTCGATCAGGCAACCCCAGGAAGAACCGCGTTATGTGTGGTCACATACCGTCGTAAAGTCTAGACGGAACGGGCGTGGGCTTAGTGCAGTAAAAATCCCACAAAACCCTACGTTTCTCCCACGTCATCGGTTAACTTTTGAAGGTTTCCCCTCGAGAACATAAAAAACAAGTCTCTGGATGTACGTACCTATCCATCTTTGTATCCATAGTACCCAAGAAATAGGTAATATTTACTATGAGTGTAGAAAACATTATTTATATAGGTCCTATTGTTTCTGATATGATTACATTACGTTGCAAATTACATGCGATATTTTACCGGTAACAGCGAGCCTTATAAAAAGCAAATGGGAAAAGATACAAAGGAAATTGCGGCACACAAAGGTTCCAACATTATTTGCTATCAGTGGCGGTCGACAAAGTAAAATTGGGGACACCTTATTTCCCGGCTGGTTTGCAAAACACGTTCGCGCTTCCCACCTATTCCCACATCTCAACGCTTATAGATACTATCTGTTACACCTATTAAGGTGAGAAGCTCTCGTTTGTGTTACCTTGTTTGCCTTCCATTGCTGGTAATGTTAAGACTAGGTAATATTGTGGTGAAGTTAACGCGCAATATATGCTTAGGCAAGTGTAAGTGGTGTAGAATCAGGTGTGTGTTGAAGGTAGGTGGTGCGGCATCAGGTGGGCGCCGTCTTCACGCCGCTGCCGCCGATAACACGTTAATGCCCTCAACTTTGCACCGCAACGGGTGGGGCGTTGAGGAGGGGGTTGGAGGAAAAATGGGAAAAGTCAGATCATTCGCTTTATTGAACGCAAATAAGTTTATCGAGTTGCAATATGCGCTGTTAGGTGCGGGGTTGAGGAGTTACGTACTTATATTGTAGGTAACGAAGTTATCGAACTTAGGAATAGAAGTAGCTGCAATAGGTTTTGCTATAATTAACGTAAGTATAACATTTAAAAAGTAATAAGGTTTTTTTTTCTATTTTATCTTTTTCACTTCACTTTTACGGACAGTTAAAACATGCCTTTGAACAATAAAAACGTAATAATATTTTATTGAGACTTTAATATTACAATTACATTTGTAAAATTTTGAAATAATCATTTATATTACCTAACAGTTGGGTGGGGTGGAGTGAAGACAATAAATATTAAAAGTGCTATGAGTTACGGCCGGGCTTTACCCTACGTTGTAAACGACTCGCTTGAATACCTACCAATAAATAACTGTTCGATACATTAGCGTACCATTTCGATAATGTGCCCACCTTCGAAATGTATTGTTTCAGCGTAACGCGTGCGTTAACGTTAATATTTCATAACCGAAATGGAGCGCGTTTCGCCTAAACGGTAGACTGCTGATTTGTTCCGGTAGCGACTGCGAAGGTATATTTGCGGTAATAAACGTGAATTTATTGCCCAGTTACGTTTGCAGTTTTCTTCAGATGTGGGTTCCGTACGACATTAACGGCCCCCCCTCGGGTGGCTCCACCCTGCGTAAGCATACTTAGGTACCTAGTGTATCTAGAATCTGTAATTACATTACGCTTTCATGGACGCTGTAAAAAGATAAAACTATTCTGGTATAATCCTATTTATACCTATGTCTTACTCGGGCAGGACACCTAGCCAACGTCCTGTAGTTCCGGGATCAGAATAGGGCTACAGCATCCCCTGCCTGTCGTAAGAGGCGACTAAAAGGGGCTTCCGGGGTTGCAGACGGCTAGAGTGGGAGCTCGAACCGTTCGGTCAGGCAATCCCGGGAAGGACGGCGGTATGTGTGGTCGCATACCGTCGTAAAGACTAGACGGAGCGGTGGGCCCAGCCGCCCATCTGGGAGGAGCCCGATGGGGCAACGCGCTCGGAGGATTCTGGTTGAAGTCGTTTCGAGATCCCGGAGTCCTCCTTTTCAGCGCCGAGGACGGCCACCGGGGGGGTTTTAGTGCGGTAAAAATCCCACATAACCCTGCGTCGCTCCCACGGCGTCGGGTACCTTTTGAAGGTTTCCCACCTCGAAAACAAAAAAAAAAAGGACACCTAGCCAAAAGCAATTTAATCCTAACTTTATCTTTTCCCGTTTCCGCCAGTAACAAGATACCTTGAAGTATTAACGTTAAAAAGAATTTTCAATATAATCTTGAGCCATGTAAAATTACTTGTAAACTCGATCAGTAATGTGTTCATTTAAATATCCTCAACCCATTTTTGTCCCACTGCTGGGCACGGGTCTTCTCTCGTAATGAGAGTTTTAGGCCATAGCCCACCGCGCTGGCCAAGTGCGAATTGGTGGACTTCACACATATCTGAGATTTTTTTAAAGAAGTCTCGGGTGTGTAGGTTTCCTCACGATGTTTTCCTTCGCCGAAAAGCAGTGATAATTAATTTCTAATACGCACACAAATCAGTGGTACGAAAAAATTTTGGTTGGCTAGACTTTTTATCACCGACCAACGTTGTAGACGTCCACGCGAAATATAGCAACACACAAACACATACATAATAAACGAAATAGAACATTCAATGACTTACTATGAAAACACATAAAGTCAAAAATGTCTGATGTCTTTGTCAAAATACCCGCTATTGCTTTTAAATTCAGCTTAGTTAATAAACCTCTGTTTACCTTTAATTCAACCCATTCAAAATAACTTGAAAATTATTACAATTTAAATAAATTATAGAAATATTGGTGCTACTTTTGACAATATGAAATATAGCTTTTTAATTTAAATTACGGTCGAATTTTGACCGTAGCGACGGGTGACTAGTTTCTTTAAAAATATAATTTTAGTAATTCCTTGTAACTGTCGACGACCTATAATTTAGAGGTAGGGAGTGCGAATGTTCGCGAGCAGAAAAACCGAGATATAAAGATGTCGAGCACGTCCGCGATCCGGGATCCGCAGTTAAAAGGGGATTATGAGCGGAGTGGCCAATAACGCCGCACCACGTGCCCGCCCCGCAAGGAACCTGTCGATAATCCCGGAGACGGCAGACTACGGACACACTAGTTAAGTACAATTAGGTAACCGCTCCAGTGGTTGCCTATGCCTTTGTGTATTTGATTGAATATATGGCTATCTAAATATAGATAAAATCTTCCTTATTGATTTAGTTTAATAACAGCTAATATTATGTCTTTAAAACAATAATTTTAGTCACATCTCTTGTAACTGTCGACGACCCATCATTAGAGGTAGGGAGTGCGAATGTTCGCGAGCAGAAAAACCGGGATATCGCACCTTCGGTGCAACAAAGTCATAAGTACCCAAAATAGCAAAATCGACTTAAGTATGCCAAATTGCTTAAAAATAATACCTCCGTTTGGGAAAACAAAGACAGCCGTAAAAGTTTACCAAAATTACGCTAGATGGCGTGAGCGCCTTTGTGGTTATTACTGCTTTACCCACAGTTTTTGGGCCTACAGTGTCTGATTGGTTAGTACTTTAGTAGTGTCCCCGCTGCCGGGAGAAATGGTCGTCTCTTGGTTAACGATCATATATATAACGATCATATATATAACGATAACAACTTAACGATCATAACTACAGCTTAGAAACTGTTCATCCTTCTATAAATACTGTTCCCAGTACTCTTAATAGCAGAAAAACTGATCTTTCAACTACCGATAATCCAGAAAATTATGATGATGGAGAAATAGTAACTACTAAAACAGTTAATTTTATTTCGACGTTACAAACCACCATGGAAGAAAATCCGATAACAATGGACAGAAAATGTGATGAAATTTCTACGGATAGCAAAAATAATATTGTTTCAAATTGTACAGAAATAGATCCTTCCCTAGTAGCTAGTTTACATTTGGTAACTCAAAACATCGAAGTCAATAATATACCAAGACAAGACATCAATATTTCCCTTAACAATGAGATTCCCTCTGATAATGTTGAAGATGTGTATGTGAGTGATGGATCTGAATATGAACCACCAAAAAAGAAGCAACCATTTAAAAAGTTTATCCATCAGCCCATAATTCGTCAAACAGTGATTCCTCGAGTTCTAGCAGTTGTTCTAGCAGTTCCGGGTCTACATCCAGCGGGTTATCATCATCCAAAAGTAATTCTGGTGTGTTATTTAAGCGGAATCATAATGTTGTCCCTGAGACTACAGAACCAAGTACAATCCCGAAGTCTAAAAAAAGGACGAGAAACCCAACTCAATGGAAAAAACACCAAGCAAAATATTTAAAAAATTGTGGTCAAGCGTATATGTCATCTAGAGGTAAAGCAATGGCGGAGAAAAAAATTCGTCCACCTTGTACAACTACCTGTCGATTGTCTTGTTCAAAGAGTTTTTCCCCTGACGAGAGAAATACAATATTTAGAACATATTGGGCTCTTGGTTCCTTTCAAAGGCAGCGAGACTTTCTTGCTTCTTGTATAAGGCAAGTTGAACCTGAATTCCGTGTTGTAAGGATTCCAAAAGGCGGAGATGTCAACAGAAAATGTAGAAAGCCGAACACAAGTTACTTCTTTGTAAATAAAGGTAAAGAGGTAAGAGTTTGCAAGAAGTTCCTAATAAATACATTGGCCATAAGTGAGAAACCGCTACGTACGGTAATTGACGGCAAATTTGGAAATGTAAGCGGAATCCAAACGGATAAACGCGGTAAGCATGGAAATCAATCAAAATTAGAAACCGAAGTAATAGAATCCGTACGTGACCATATAAATTCAATTCCTAGGATCGAAAGTCATTATGTCAGAGCAAATTCCAACAGAGAATATATAGATGGAGGTCTAACCGTAGCCGAGTTACGCCGTAATTATAGTGAAAATCGCTTATTAAATAACAAGAAACCTGCAAATTACGACGCGTACCACCGGATTTTTAACATACAATTTAACATTAGCTTCTTTATTCCACGGAAAGATCAATGTGATGTATGTGAGATGTATAAGAACGCTGTAGATAAAGAACCTTTGAGTTCCAGCTATAAGTTACATCAAGAGGAAAAGAGCCTGAGCAGGATAGAAAAAAAACAAGATTTAGACGAGTGCAAAAAACCTGACAGCAACATCACTGTGGCTATATTCGACCTTCAGGCTGTACTACCTTGTCCTATAGGTCAATCTTCAGCATTCTTCTATAAAAGTAAACTGAATTGTTATAATTTCACAGTCTCTAATATGAAGGAAGAAAAAACATTTTGTTTCTTTTGGCATGAGGGTCTAGGTAAGCGAGGTGCCAACAAAATAGGATCTTGTGTATTCAACTTTTTAAAAGATTATTCTTCCAGGAAACCAAACTCAGATATAATTTTTTATTCGGATAATTGCTGCGGTCAGCAAAAAAATAAATTCTTTTTAAATATGTACTATTACGCCGTTTCAACCTTGCCAATTAGTACCATAACACACAAGTTCCTAATTCGAGGGCACACTCAGAATGAAGCTGATGCTGTCCACTCGGTTATAGAAAAAATATTCGACGAGCAAAAAAATCAGGACCAATTTACAGCCCAGACCAATATGTGAGTTTAATCCGAAATGCCAAAAAGTCTGGCAATAGTTACGTTGTTAATGAAATGAATTTTGATAATTTCTACGACTTAAAGTTGCTCTCCAGTGATGTGAACTTAAACACCATCAAAAATATTGATGGCGAAATAATCAAAGTTTCTGAAATCAAAGCTGTAAAATTTGTCAAAGATTCAGACACGTATATGTACAAAACTACTTATAAAAATCAAGACTGGCACGAAGCAAAAATTAAAATTAGTCGTACAGGCAAGAAAAACATAAAAGACGTAAGTTTGAGTGCGGCTTATAAGTCTAAGTTGCCTATTCCAAACAATAAAAAGGAAGATATTCGTCAATTGATTAGTAGTAATACTGTGCCATCATTTTATGCAAACCTATACAACAGTTTGTTTGATTAATTATTTATATACAAAAGCTTTAATTATTACTAAGACTTTTTTAGTTCTCATTTTGAGCAAAGTTTACCTAAGTTATGTTTGAAATTAGGTTAAACTGGATAATGTTATTCGATTTTTTAATAATTTTGTTTTTGTTCAGTTAAAATAACTGAATATATTATCAGTCATATATTTGTTTGATTGTTACGAATTAAAAAAATAATACTCAAAAAAGGATTAATTTGATTTTGTGAGACGTAGTTTGAAGATTTTTTTTTATGGTTAATTGACTTGGAAAGTTTAGACTTTAAATTAATAAAGCATTTATAAGACTCCATAAAAGACTGATTTAATAAGTCTAAAAGTTAATAGACTGGCTGTGAAGATTATTGCTCCCTAGTATATAATTTGGGATTATTTTCGAAGTATCACTTTTAAAAAAAACAACACTATGAAAATAATGCCAAAGTATTTTGTTGATTTTAAGATTGTACTTAGTAGTTGATTTTACGTAAATAAAATATACGAAATATTTGGTTATATCTTTTTATTTTACTTAAAACCTTATCTAAAGTTCTAATCAGCGTAGTACATAATTTATAAAAATATATTAATTCCTGGTGCGACAAAGTCACAATAAGGTCCTTTTTTATTTCGGCATTTTATAAAACATTTAATTAGTAATTGAAAGTAAAAAAATAAATCATGAAACTATAGCGAAAGAAACAAACAATATGATTTTATTAAAAATTTAGAGCTATTATAGGTAGAAATCAGGTAATAAAACGACAAACCCCAAAAAAAACTTAAAAGTGCTTTCCTGTAAAATCACAAAATGTGGTGTTGTGACGTTGTTGCACCGAAGGTGCGATATAAAGATGCCGAGCACGTCCGCGATCCCGGGATCCGCAGTTAAAAGGGGATTATGAGCGGAGTGGCCAATAACGCCGCACCATGTGCCCGCCCCGCAAGGAGCCTGTCGATAATCCCGGACAAGGCGGACTACGGACAGACTAGTTAAGTATAATTAGGTAACAGCTCCAGTGGTTGCCTATGCCTGTGTGTATTTAATTGAATATAGCTATCTATATAAATAACATCTTCCTTATTGATTTAGTTTAATAACAGCTAATATTATGTCTTTAAAACAATAATTTTAGTCACATTCCTTGTAACTGTCGACGACCCATCATTAGAGGTAGGGAGTGCGAATGTTGGCGAGGAGAAAAACCGGGATATAAAGATGCCGAGCACGTCCGCGATCCCGGGATCCGCAGTTAAAAGGGGATTATGAGCGGAGTGGCCAATAACGCCGCTCACGTGCCCACCCCGCAAGGAGCCTGTCGATAATCCCGGACAAGGCGGACTATGGACAGACTAGTTAAGTATAATTAGGTAGCCGCTCCATTGGCTGTCTGTGCTTTTATTTTAATGGCGTATTTAATTGAATATCGCAATCTATCTAAACCAGACAGATTCATCTGATCGGTCTGGATTAGGTTTATTTAAATTAGATATGAACATATGTAGGGAGTGAATAATATGAGTGTCTCTCTGATTTCAAAATAACTATAAGCTTCTACTTGCCTGATACCAAGATATGGAAACTGGTTTTAAATGGTTTTTAGATTAGTTCATCAGTTTTTATACAATAGTATTTTCTTAGGTGTCTTTTAGGTATGTGCGCAGTAGTAAGCTGCTCATTGAAATGTTATCAAATCATACTTTATTTTATTTTTATTCACCAGACTCTTGAAATCAGATTAGAACATATTTTGTACCGTTGTAATGGAGCATAAAATGTTTACCTATATATTTTTTAAACATAGTGGGAACAAACGAGCATGCAGTCTTTATTAGTTAAGTGGCTACTGCCGCCTATGTAAAACAGTTATCAATACCAGATAAAAACATTTTTACCAATCGTGTTGATAGGTTGACTATTACTGATGATTAAGCTGAAACACCTCGGACAGGTGTGTCACCCTTACCACACACGGAAACGGTAGCTGAGTTGTAACAATTATACCGCGAAACCCCAAAAGGTAAAAGAAAATTAGAGACAAAAGTTATCGCACCAAAGGGCAAAGTCCATTCACACGACAAATTCAATCAGACCGCATCGAAAGCAGCGCGTCATCCCAACAATTTCTGCAATTGGAAACAGTTTTACAAGCAATAAATTCTTGCAACCGGCGGTGTACAACATTTATTAGCTACAATCCAGATTAGATTAGCGTTGCATCCCTCCCGGTGCCCTGGGGACCAGAAATTTGTCCCAGTAATGTGGCCACGCGCCGAACTAATTCGATCCAGCGACCCTTCCTCTATGTGACTCGAATGTCGCCTCGCCACTGTTTCATTTTAATTGAATAGTTGCCGAGGGTGACGTTGTTTTCCTAAAGATAACTTTAGTTTTGCATAATTGCTCCGTGTCGCTCTAATTTGTAACAATTTCGCAATCTGTCACGCTTTGTCTATCCGTAAATCAGGGCCGGGTCGCTCGTAAAAACAACTGCTTGGAGCATTGTGATGTCGAATACTGGTCAGTTATAATTAAGTATCCTTATTTCAATATAGTGCAAGATGGTAGAGTGTATATGGCTTGACCAGAGATGTACGACCACACCTGTTTCTAGTCTCTAGTTTAGGCCATCATAGTGTTCGGGAATAGCAACGGATCTATGATTGATTTCGAATAACTTAAATTTACAACTTAATACATAGGTTTTACAAGGTGAACCAGTGTAGTTCGACCGAGGAAGTACCACCGCCAAACCTATTTCTAGTGTGAAGCATTTCGTAGTGTGAAGCATTTTCTTGGGAGTAGCGACGCATCTATAATTAACTTCAGATGAATGATAAGTGATCACTGCCATGCCACCTGATGGTAAGTGATCACTGCCATGAATGGCAGTGACCTCTTACCGTCAGGTGGAGTGAATGCTCGTTTGGTACTTCAATCAGATTTAAAAAAAAAACTTGTAACCATACCATGTAAGATGCGAATATGCAATCCACCTAAAGGCATGTGTCACCTGCAGAATTCCGATTAAACCCAGATATAATAAAAATGCTGTCAAAAACTGATGCGTTGCTAGTCTCGATAATATAAAAGTGAGCTGGCATCCACACTCTACCACTGAAACGGAAGTATTGCTTCTGGCTAGGATCAGGTGTGATGGTGTTACCTCTCCAGTGGAATCATAATAATACTATACCTACCCTTGTTGAAATCATTACATAGTATAAAACAAAGTCGCTTCCCGCTGTCTGTCCCTATGTATGCTTAGATCTTTAAAACTACAGTACCGATTTTAATGCAGTTTTTTTAATAGATAGAGTAAATTAAGAGGAAGGTTTCTATGTATAATAAATGCATAATATAGTGGAGGAGAGGCTGATGGAAGGATGGAATATAGTGGAGGAACAATGATATTTTTTTTATTTTTGACGTTAAGGTTGAACGAAGTTCGCCGGGTCGACTAGTCTATATATAATTATATCTCACCAAATGAAAGATCGTAATTTAGGATCTGAATATTCTACTACTATAATTTACCTTGAAAATAAGCATAACAATAAAAGCAAATAAAGCTAAAGCAAGAAAGAAATAGATGTGACTATGGTACCTCATCACGGCCTGATGAGAGCAGTGATAGCCTAATGGTTGAAACTTGCCCTCTCGATCGGGAGGTCCGAGATTCAAACCCAGGCACGCACCACTGATTTATGTGCGTATTAGAAATTAATTATCACTACTTTTCGGTGAAGGAAAACATCGTGAGGAAACCTACACACCCGAGAGTTCTTTAAAAAAAAAAGTTCTCGGAGGTGTGTGAAGTCCACCAATTCGCACTTGGCCAGCGCGGTGGACTATGGCCTAAGACTCTCTCGTTCTGAGAGAAGACCCGTGCCCAGCAGTGGGCCAATAATGGGTTGATAAGATGGTACCTCATCAACTAGGACACTACCACTGCCACATAAAAAATAGTAGGTAATAGAATGGTCAATAATTTGGATACAGTTATCTTTAGAATACAGTCGATATACTGCCTGGAATTTCCATATAGTTTCGTAACCTATTAGTTTCATGATTGATATTCCTTACAAGATCCTTACTTATGACCGCTCGAATCGCGCTCACAGCAGAATATCCATTACTAATCAATTCGTTCGACCAGCGGTTGGCAACCGGCGGTCCGTGACCCTGTCTTTGCGGCCCGCGGGTCTAATTTCTTGCGGCCTTCTAGAAATATAATTTTCAGCATAAAAATAATTTGGTTTACTTCTGAATGCAGCCTGTCATTTTCTTAGGCACATATGTCGCCGCGTTGCTAAAAGGTTGCTGACCGCTGCGTTAAACGATATAAACATGATAAAGATACATAGATATATGATAAGAAGATGAAAAATAAAGAACTGGAAACTATTCATAATTTTTGTATCAACTATTTGATTATTTTTTTTGCTCCTACTATTTATTATTCTAACCATAGACTTTTTCTAAGATAATATAAAACCATTTTAAAAACAAAAAATATAATTTTAAAGATATAAAGTATAGAGATACGAGTAAAATATTGATAATATTATGAACAAAAAGCAAAAAATATATAGTTAATAATATAGTTTGGATTTTGTAATCTCTTGCTGAATCTGCCCGACTACCACCAATAAGATCACATTCACGCTGTATTTGTGACATTTCTTATTCTACGCATAGACTTCTTTATCTTAGTTTAAAACAAATTACAACATTTTGGAAATAAAAAAGGGAATATGACAGTAAAATATACATAATACACATAATAGGTATACGAAAAAAAGTATTTATGTACTTATTTTATTCAGTTTGGCATTATTGCCAACGAAAATAACTTTCACGCTGTAAGTAGTTTGTGATAAGTACCTATTTATTATTCTACGCATAGGCTTTTTCAAGTCAGTATAAATCAAAATACAGAAAAACTTTTTTATATAGGTATATACCTATAAGGCAGACGGGCCCCCAGATGGAAAGTGGTTACCGTCGCCTATGGACATTTGCAACACCAGAGGAGTCGCCTATGCATCGCCGGTTTTGAAGGAGAGCTCTTTTTGCAGAGTGTTATAGCGCTCCGGGTATACTTCATGAGGAATCTCTTTCACGAAGAAAAGAAAAAACTAAACATTGTAGTAAAATAAAGATAATATACATACACAAAGAGAAATATTTTATTTTGCTTAGTTTGGTAATTAAAATAAATCTCTTGCTGAACCTCGGTCGGACTTCCAACTAAAATAGCTGTAGTTTGTGACATGTGGCGCCATCTAGTAGCCTGCATCTAGAATTCCGCGGACCGGTTCTCTTTCCCGTGAGTGCGTTGAATTGCATCCGTTATTAAAATATTTCACTCTCTAGTTTTAACTATCAGCTTATAATATGGGCCATATGCCATGTGTATAAAAATTTTAATAACTTACCGGACGAAATAAGACGCGTAAAAAATGACACAATCTTTTTGCCAACTTTAGAACAGTACCTTATAAAAGAGTGCTTCTACGATTTAAAGGAGTACTTCGAAAAATAAATCAATTAGCTATACCTATATAGAAAAGATCGGTGTGCTCCTACTAAATTGCTATACCTACCCTAACAGGGTTCATACTATGTTATAATTAGGTGGTAAATAATATTTACCACCTAATTATAACATTCACTGTGTATGTATGCAATAAAGTATTGAGTATTGAGTATTGAGTATTAATAACAGAAGCTACTTTTGTATTGGTTTTATTTCAGTAACGTGGACTCACTGATTCATTACATTTTCGACATAACAAGTATTTTTAGTGCTTTGTAGAGACGAAATATAATGTGTGATCTCTTTTAAATGTTTTAGGATAGTGGTAATGCGTTATTATTGGAATTTAAATATGATCTTTTTTTATTTGGTTACATATGTTCATGGATGATCGACTCGGAAATAAGCTACTTAAAAAAACTTAAAACGCTTTCTACACGCATAGCCCCACAGTAGGATTTTCTCTTGCGTCGTGGGTGCCATGGACACACACAAAGACGAATACACCAACACCCAGACCCAGAACAAGAATCTAAACTCATAATTCAGATACCTGTCTGGCCGGGAATCAAACCCGGGACCCACTGCGTGTCAGACCGGTGTGGTAACCGCTGCGCCAGGCGGGTCGTCAATGCTACATTTGTACATGTTTATGTTATTATGTTAGCTACGTTAAAGCTACATAGACCTGGATCGCTCTATAGAAAATATCGAGATTATCGTTATGAGTATTGATGGAGAGATAATGAACATATTATGATATACATTCATATGTATATTATACAATAACGTGTACGCATTAGATGTCGGTATTACTACTTGAGACACTTATAATAGTGTGAATTAACTTAGAATTATAATATTTATTTTACTATTACCTACTTTTCTATTTGGATTTTCCTTGATTACTTGATTTCAAGTGCTTTTAAGATTGTACTTGATAACTTTTTTAAAACTGAGTGACTTTTTATAAGTTGAATAAGTAATTATTTATAATGACAGTAAATCTGAACCGATATAGCAGTTAAATTCTGATAAGTGGGTTTGCCTAAATATTTTAATGGTTGTACGAGTTTCTAACAAACGTAATGTAGGTACACCCATTCTTATCATACTATACTGTACTATATATATTATACTATCATATTATAAAGGTGGAGGTTTGTGAGTGTGTATGTTTGTGACTTCTTCTCGTCTAAACGGCTGGAGTGATTTTCATAATATTAGGTAGGGAGTTAGCTGACACTCTGGATTAACATATAGGCTACTTTTTACCGTGAGAAAATATCTTATTGCCACAGGACGATGATTACATAAATTTTTTTAACGCGGGCGAAGCTGCGGGATTCAGCTAGTATTGTTATAAAAGAGTAAATAGGAATGGTTAAATGTACCTATATACGTTATTGATATATTTGTATTTTTATGCAACTAAATCCAGGACATTTTAAAAAGTTTGTATCTAAATTATTTGAAATAAATCAATTACCATGTCATTATTTCTTAAAAAAGGATTATTCTTGTCACTATGGATATTTATTGAAAAATTTAGTTTTGTAAAGTGTAGTAGGTACCTAATTAGTACATTGAAAGGGTAAATAAAAATAAAACAAAACAAAAATATGTTAACAAACATTTAATTTTGTATTCTTTATCAATATATTATTTTTAATAACTATTATAATTTAACTACGGAGTAACGGCATAGTTACTTCTATGTGTTCTTTCAAACTAATCCAGATGGAATAGGTCTTAGACAGAGACAGCAAATATAATTTCTACAGTTAATTAATTAACCTATCTTACTACAAACGTCTACGTCCCTAGAACATTTTTTGTATTGCACATATCACCTAATCGAAGAAAACATTTTTCAACAGTAGACATTATAACACCAAATGAAATGGTACATAATTAATGTAGGCATCATCCAAAACTGCATTCAATGTCTCTACACATGTTCTACAGCACAAACTTCGTAAACCATTACGAAACAAAATTAGGAACATAATACAACATTATCGTAACAATAATTACAGTCTTAAGATTATATATTTTTAAATATATTATTTTACAATATATTACAAACGATTGTCCTGAAGCAACACTGTAATCGTGATATTTTTTAACACGAAATGACTTCAGTTCATCTAAAACACTGGAACTTTTAATAAATGTCTAATAAAACAATGCGAAAAGAATCGACCAAAGTCTGAGAATCGACTTATCGATAAGCTGAATCATCTTCAGAGTTGATTGCTTCATTCACGTGTAAATTTCACATTCCATAAGTGAATTATTGTTCTATTTATACTGTGCCACGTGTGCGTGAGATCTCTTGAAGTGTTTACTCGATTAGTCACTAAGTGGGACTGTGGGGCGGGTGCGGCGTGTGTGGTGGGTGCGGCGGCAGGGGATGAGGGCTCGCGTCGCGCAGGGAGTCCGGCGACGAGCCCGGAGACGCTCTCCGAGGAGGATACGGCGAAAACCGATGTTGAGACAGCGACGTCGCTGGCACTCCACCAGGATACACTGGCCGGGGTAGCTGTAACCCAGATCCGGACGCCAGATGCTGCTGAGCGAGCAACTGCGGAGCCAGGCACGCCCATTGACCCCAGAGCGCCGCCGCTGGGACCCCATAAAGTGGATACGCTGCTCGAAGAAACAGCTGCGAGCGCGCAGCAAGAATCGCCTTTTCCTCTAGTGTCAGGTTATTATTGTGCTGATCTAGATCGAACGGTCGCAAAGGCGAACGCAGGTAGTGCTGTTCCGCCAACATCGATTCCATTGTCTCCCTGAAACGATAAAAAAGATATTAAGTTTATATTGCCACGTTGTATTAAATTTCAAAATAATAATGTATCATAATCTACCTAGAATGAGCAGCGCCGAAGCGCGCATCTTCGGGGAAGACTGATGTTCTTTCGTGCTCTCCCGTGATATAGAATCTCAACAAACAAAGAAATGCAAAATAAAATATTTGAGTTGGCAAACACACGGACAAGTTACCGATGATCGATGACGTGCACTAATGATCTAGGTAACGGAAAGTAGACATTTATGTGGACCGAGTTTTGAATGAGTTTTAAGAAATGGCTGATAAAATTTTAAATGATGGAGAGCAAACATTATGTTGGCTGTGCGTACATTTATCTCGATTCGATTGGCTATGAGGATAGAGATGTAATTGAGCACACTCAGGCATCAATCAGTGTCGCTCGCGTTTGTTTCTGAGAGCGTATCCAATGCACGATTAGAGAACGCAGATACCAAATTCTGTCATAGCAGTAATGAGGCCTAATGAATAGCTACGTTGGCCGCATGATATATAGTATTCGTTCCAATAGCTGACTATAACCAGGTAATGCGTCTATAATTCTAATTTATTGATGCTGCTCGAAATTATTAAATTCTCTATGAACACTTTTAAACTGTTCAGTTATTAATTGATAAATAATAAATATAGTTTCTGGTATATTCAAGGAGATGATACATACCTCTCAAATTCAGTGAGACGTGAGGAGTCGCGGAATCCCTTCGCGAATGGATTACTGTCGATCTTCAGTTTTGTAATCTGAAACAAGCGATATATCAACTATTATTGTTTTGTTATACCCTAGTAAAGTATAAAACAATGTTCATTCAAAAAGCGTTGAAAATAAAATAACATAATTGAGACTGTGACAAACGACGTATTTTGTGCGCCTATTCAAGTTGAATGAATTGCTCACGGCAAATATCCTTAAATGCAGGCAGAATCAAGTCGATGGACCCATAAAGTGTATGTTTGATTTAAACGCGGATCGAGGTGTTAAAAAATGTGTTTGGCAGCGGAGGCAGGTCGGTGAGAAATCGGCGCCGCGTGGGGCGCTCCCGCTGCTTCTCCGCACAATTTGTGAATAATATTTACGACAAATCTCCCACAAAACCAGTTACAATTAAAGAGACGCTCGCTCACCTAATAAACGGTTTGGTCTCAACGGTTATACTGTTAATGGCTGCGTTTTAAGCACATAACTGAACCTTGCACCTGACTAAACTTTACAATTTCTGGACGTCTTTCGTGGTTGTGAAACTTGAAAGCCGTAATAAATCTTTCATGTTTATATCAATTTAACGAGTATATCGATACTAATTTAGAATCTATTTATAGTACAAGACATAGAATATAATTGTAGAAGATAATGTTTTATTTGGCAAAGTTACGAATGAAGCTTAGAATTCTCGGTGCGATTTATTGGCTCTCACTCTGCTGCAATTATGAGTACACATCAAACAGGGCCACAGACATTATCCGTACAAAATGAGCAGCTCGATCGCATCCGTCTGGGTATTTGGCGAGTGTAAACTAGGCATTAGAGCGGATTGCAATAAACAAGTCATCGGGCAGGTCTCGCGCGTGTCAATCTTTCAGCGGAGCGCACGGCGGCACTCGGCGACGGTAATTATCTGCCGATTGAGCACTCTCCGCTCATCTGCCTCACCTGACACACCTACCTACACACATAATTGCAGGTATTTTGACAACTTCGCACTAGCCCAGTCATTTGGGACGATGACCCGACGAATGAAGCCGGATACCACGCTAATGATTCCTTACTATACATCCATCTAACAATTCCTAGATGCAAAGTGTCCCGTGCTCTTGTAAAATATTACGAAACTAATGTTGAGACAATTAACTCTGTATTTTTCCTGTAAAAATATTTATGTGCACGTTTGATGTCCGTGTCACAGAAACGCGTTAATCTACGAAATGTCTTGATAAACCTCCGGCATTGTCGCGGATCAAAGAAAATAATAAACAGTACAAAATATTGACCGCGCCGTGACAAGTCTTCGGTTTGCGGTGAATAATTTCCAGCATCATTACGTTTACAGAAATAGATGTAACGATGAGCTTGTTTTATCTTTTACAGTCGAACAATCTATTGTTTCTGTAAACTTACAAAATAAAGATAGAATTTGTAGCATTAAGGCTGTGAATATTAAATTTGAGTGAACAATGCGGTATCATTTCCGAGACACGGAAGACAATGAGGTGAGCTAACTCGAGTTTGAGTGGGCAGGGTGTCCGAGTGAACGCGACATGACTCCCTCCCCTCGGGGATGCAGTGTCGAGGGTCAGCCACTTAGCTTGCACACCCACTGGCTGCCATTGACTACAATGACTTGCTTGACGTAAGTTACAATGCTACAAAGCTGAAAATATTGACGCGTTTTATTATGTATACTTAAGTGGCATGTAATTGTTTAATTTTTAAACACGAATGTAAAGGTAAGACAAACAGGCTACCTGATGGAAAGTGGTCATCGTCGCCTACAGAGATTGCAACACCCGATATTGCTTAAAAGAAAAGCCGAATGCCAATATTGCTTTAAAGAAAAGCTTTTTGCACCTTTTTTTAAAGAATATATTTTCCAATGTTGCTAACAGCTATGTATTTATATTCAATTAATGGGGATGTATGTACGAAATTATTCAGGATGTTCTGTTTTTTTTATGCGTTAAAATTACTAGTAATTTGATAGGTAGATGAAGTTTCGGACACAAAGACTCTTACTACACCTATACTCATAAGCGAAAAATCATTCATCATGACATGTATTTTCTTGACCAGGTCCTTGTCCGATTCCAGAACCCTTCGTAAGAAAAATAAAATTCTGATAACCACTCAATCACGGGTGATTTAAGCCACTAAGTTTAAGTGACACAATGTTAGAACATTATTAAAAAGACGAGTTACATTAGAATAATGAATGGAATGCCTTCTGGCGACGTTTATTAGATTTAGTACAAACATAAGGACGAGGCGTGTCAAAACAACCTAATTTAAGTATCAACAAACGCTCGCCTTGGGCGGCAGCTCCCGTTCCAACATTAAAGTGTCTTAATGACATTATTCCCGGGCGGGAAACAAAAAAATTCCCAAAAAAAGTGTCAGGGAATGAATGTTGCGCCGACGCGGATCAGTTTGCGACTCTGATTATTTAGGGTGGTGATGTATCGTTTATGGAAGCGACATGAATCTACCATTACTTGGAAGTATGTACAGATGCCTTACACATGTCTTATGAGTAAATGAAAAGTTACTATTTATGTAGCGGATTCTGGATTAAGAAAAATATCAAATAGACCTAACATGATGAATACAATCAGATTTAACCAAAGTGCCAAACAAAATAAGATTCATAGGTAAACCTAGATTTGTCGGTTTTTTTTAATTAATCATTGAAATGATATGATTAAATACCTATCAGTCTTTCAATATTTGATTTGACGTTCGAATCACTACAGATTTTTTGAAATGATGTGCATATTAGAAATTAATTAATACTTTATGGTGAAAGAAAATATCGTGTGGAAATCTACACACCTGAGACTGTAAAGAAAAAGTTATAAAAGATGTTAAAAGTCCACCACCTCGCGCTTGGCCAGTGCGGTAGACTACGGCCTAAATCTCTCTCATTCTTAGAGAATACCTGAGCCCAGCAGTGGGACGATAATGGGTTGATCAATATAAAACAAATTTTTGTTCAATAAAAATAAATACCTACCCGTAAAAAAACTAAATGTATTCTAGTAGCAATAAAATACTTGTACCTATCAAACTATATCCCCGGACTTTCCCATCATCGATCATAACGGAAACGAATCTATAAATACTACATAATAGAATCGGGTGCCGTGTAAACGTGTAAGCGCGAGACACGACAGGGACACGCTGAAGAATAAATAAATGTCACGTTAGTGGCGCTCCGAGCTACATATCTCCTCTGCTACATGTCTCATTGATTGACGCAGGGCCGCGACGAGCGATGCTACACAAATAAATGTCAATGCAAGTAGTTTCCGTCTATTTTAATGTTTTGTGTGAGCAATTAGTCAATATTTAATATGTATTCACGATGTGCGGTTTTATATCTTAGTTATTTGTTTATTTATGCATTATTTTTTCTTTGACAATTCAAGTATTTTTCTTTGACAATTTTGATGCTTTCTCACAAACAGCTGTTTATCTATTCGTTAGATTCGACCATTGTATGAATTATCTAGAAAAGACGAATTGTTCGAGGTTGCTCTGGCTAAGATTTGAACGTTGGACCACGTTGGACGGGAGAGGCCACACATACCTACCATTACATTATCTAATACCAAGTCTATCTAATACTTCATACCAAAGATAAAATTTGACATTTACTTTACCTTAACGTGCAATTTAGATACATTCAAGAGATAATTTAATTAAAATAACTTCCACTTAACCGTATTTTGATTGATTGATTTATTTTATTATATGTTTGATTTATTACTTCTTTTTACGATACGAAATCAAACGACGAGATTTAAAAGATAGTCTTACTAAGTAGCACTTTTTGAAATATATTAATTTTACAGAGGCATTAAAATAAACCAAGAACCTAAATATCACAACAATAGAAATAGGAATCTATATGCATAAATAGAATAGTACATAGGTATACTTATTTGAAGATTTCTTTATTAGTGAAGACTATTAGTGAGATACCAAACACTCGATCAAAACGGGTACAAAAACACCCAGGCACTGAACAGAAAACTGAATTCATCATTGAAAATTTCTGGCCGGAAATCATATTTGGAATTATCTAAGTGTATAATCCAGACCTGTATAATCGACCGAAGACGTGGATCGTAACGTATAATCAATTTAAATTAAATAATGTGAAAATCACCAATGAAGTGTTTGTCTCCTATTTTATGATAACTGCAATTATGAAGTTTATTAGTGTTTCTGCAAAATACTAAAACTAAAAGAAACGTCCTTGTCGGTCTAATCTAAGAAAATAACCAAAACTTGGCAGTTAAATTTTCAAGGTTTTAATCAATAAATGTTAAACATTCAATAATTACATTTTACGTACAAATCTATACTTCATCATTTTCCTCTAGCAGGTTAATCAATTCTAAACTCTCTGCGATCGTTCCGATGGAGAGTATGAATGAAATCGTATATAGATTATACAAATCTTCCGAGATCTGAGTTGCAACCTTCATCATGAAGCGAGCGATCCACATACCATTTACAGTATCAAGTTTTATTTTTACCTTTAAATATTCCAATAATCAAAAAGCAATTTTTCATCTTTTAGTTCATACTGAGAGCTTCTGTGGTATCTGAACTGAGTCTAGCCAACAAGTCTCTTAAAGGACCCACGGTGAGTATAAGATCTAGTTTGCACTCATGTCCGCAATTGTGGCTGAATACTCTGAGTATTAACGAATAGGCAATCTGCCACATTTTACTGGTAAATATTTACGTAAAACATTTAGTTTTGGGTACGACTGCAATAGCATTTGCACTGACACATGTCAATTTTGAAATAAAGGGACTAGATTTTGTAGACACTACATTAGAAAAAGAAGGATTGATAATATTTTTTTTGTCCATAATTTATAGTTTCAAAAGATATGGATGTATCTGAGAAAAATGTCACTTGAATAATTAAAAGTTTAGGTTGCAAGCACAATAAAACGTAGTACTTCTGTGGTGGCTGGGTGCGCAGACGCAATAAATTCAGGCGGGCCGCACACGACGGCTCTGCGTGACGTCACACCTCGCGTGATCGATGGCGGAGTGAAGGAGATCATGCTAGCCCTTACACCAGGGCTTCTGGTGGTAAGAGCGGGACGTACAACCAATAAATAATTTCATGTTAAATTATTTTAAATCCTCTCATAAGCAAGTACGTTGACTTCTTGTATTTTTGAGTTATGTCCCTTTCGTGTTATCGCACCGTATTATTTGTTGAAAAATGAACGGATGCTGTGACATTGGTGTTTATACTGATCATTTAAACTATCTTTTTTGACATTTATTTACATTTCAAGTGCATCGTAATATTGGTAGCGTGTAACGTAAATTCATACGGAATTAGATACCATGATTAGGAATTTCTCCAGCAAAATATCTAATAAGAAACAATAATACGCGGAACGGATACGTTGACAAATTTAAAAGGATCATATTCATAAGAATGAATCGATTATTTGAAGAAAAAAGAAGACTTAAGGGAGGCAGAGGGCGCGGGGCGCGGGAGGGACACTCGTGACACCTGACCGCAGCCATTTTGGCTCGTGAAATATGTTTATTTGTCATGGCTGTTCTTTGTTATTGAAATTTTGTTTGCCTTTACTCCTTCTTTATATTGTTCGATTATGTTGGAGTAGAACTCGTTTGTGGCTCAATGTGAGAATAGGCTTTGGAGATTTTATAATATTGATTGTTGATACTGAGAAATGAGAAATAAATTTCAATTAAGCAGCTATTGAGCCTGTTTACGCATCCACGTCGAGTGGTCAGGCGCAGTTATTTCCGTGATTATCTCCTCAGTCCGTACTGACGTGATGGCATGACTAACCAAAATAGTGGCATGATTTCTCTAATCGTTTCATTCTATTAGATGTTCTTGTTGAATAAAATTTATTTACTTGTGGATTACTCGTTTGTACCCAGACACATATCGTAAATAAACGATTCTCTAGAAGCAGTAGTTTAGGCTAAAAAAATGTGTAAGTTTTGAGAGTCTTACCTAGAGATATGTTACTATACCAACAACATATTTTATATTTGTAAAACATTTTAGTACATGATTCTCTAAGTTATGTAGGTATTTCAGCGCTAATAAGTTATAAATGATAGATAAATATGTTTGTTCATTTCTCGGACGTCCCGGCAGGTTGCCATCCGCGGGATTTTTTCGTCGGGGCGCGTCTCCGCGGAGCAATCAATCACAACAAATTCACAAGTCATCGGCTATTAAAAAACGCATTGTGTGCATTGAGGATGCGTAAACTCTAACAAACATTGTCACCTCGCTCGCCTCGTAAATTCCAAACAAAGGATTGTTCACAAAACGAACGGCATGACATCGTTGTGGTGGGTGTAAAAATGTTGAATATCGAAGCAGGTCGCCCCTCGGCGCTTTCCCGGGAAACCGCCCCGCGGCGCAGCGCAGGCGACGCCGCGTCTCACACGGTGTTGCCCGCACAAAAAACACTATTCACATTTTTTTCTTCACGATTTTATCTCGTCTTATATCAGCATCACGTTATGATAAAGGACCAATAATGATGTTTCGTTTCGAATCGATTTAACGAACATCGCGCACGTAAAATGAATGGAAGAATGTGGTGACATTTTTTCTGTTTTTGTTACGAGATAAATGTTTGTTTTAATAGCGGCAGTGATAAGTAAGATACGTTTCTAGTGGAGTTGGACGAAAGTGGATATTTTTTATAGCTAAAGCATCGACAAGATGTATCTGTTGGCGAGCAGGTGCAAACATGCTAAGTGTGTTCTTATTGTTGTAAGGGATTGGGTTATCAGTGACACTATCTCCGGCGTTCGACAAATGTATAAGCTGTCAGAATTGTGACGTCAGCCAAATCGGACCGAGCGCTGCGCCTGCGCCGCCCCGTCTCTTGTCGCGATCAGAGAGCCGATATCGCGTTCTTTACATTTTAAGGTAGTTAACTGAAGCATTTTAAAAATTATATACCGTCACATTCCTTTTCAAGACGGGTACCATAATCTTGCATGTCAAATGACATGATTTGACAATAAATGATAAGTCATGAATTTGACACGACAACTTACTGTAGATTGCGACATTAAAATGATTGTTCAGGACGACAAGAGTAAGTAGTCAGTAAACTTATAGATGCGCAGTTAGTTAACTTGAAATATTTTTTGTTAAAAAAAGATAACTAAAATATTCATACGTACCTACCTTGTTAACTACAATATTAAACTACTAATCAGATTTCATATATAGTCAGTATTGTATTATTTATGTAAGACATAGTGTTGTTTAAAAAGTAAAAACTCAAATCAAAAATATAAGAATAGTCTATGGTTCGGAACGTATAAGTTTTTGGCAGAATAAGTATGTTATCATTATCCTCTACAACAACCCGGATTTAAAATCTAATGTTCTGGGACTATTGTTTAGTAATCGACGACTCTTGTATCATTAGGTGTTAGTAATAAATCTAGTAGGTCGTTAGAATCAATAGATATCAATAGTAACGCTCGGGGGACTAATTCTAATGCACGGCTGTCCTCACAGCTTAATGCACGGCGCAATAGTGTTAGAAATTAGCTAATCTAGATTAAAAGCTGAATGTAACTAACTATTATAAACGTTATTGAAATGGTGTGAGCTTTTGGCATGGTTAAAAAGGACGATAATGTCTGAAATAGTTCCAGACGGCTTAAGATCAACAAAAACAGTTCAAGATGTTTTGTATTTTTTTGCAATTTACTCCAAAGATAATATCTTGCGTATCATACTTATATTATAAATTCGAGGTTGTGAGGATGGATGGTGTGAAATCTATGAATAATTTGAATTTTTTTAATGATAAATAAGTATATAGATTCGATTACAATGTTTTCTTCACCACACACATGACTGAAAAATCCAAGGCATAGATTTCAACTCTCATTGAGACAACTAGTTTCACCACCAGGTTATGACTGGTTTACGCCATGTCAGAGATCTAATCCGCAATTTATGTGCACACCACTGATAAACAAACAGACAAAAGGTATATTAAAAAAATGTGTACCTAAGTTGGGCATTGCAACGAACACGCTAATAGTAACTTTAAAGAAGGAAGAAACAGCTAATTAGCGGGCGAATGAAGATTTATGTGGCGCGTTGTCGATATAAAGTAACGCTTCCTTTATGAACCTCAAAACGTCCTAATTACCGGCGGAGGAACAAAACGAGGAGCCGTGGCGCCCGAACGCGTGTGTGACAGAGAATTAATTGGTCGTGGCGACGTGCCGCGGGTGAGCGCGGGTGGGCGCATAGAACGGGTGACAGCGGGTACTGAGCGGGTATCGGTCGGGTACTGAGCTGGTACAAAGCGCGTAAGTACTGAGCGGGTGACGAGGGTAAGATAAAGATTATTTTTAAATTTAGAAGTAATACCAGCAATGCATTTGATGAAAATGATCCACGGTCGCTTGTACATTTGGAATCACCCCATAAAAATAATAGATAATTTCGGTTACAATGCACATGTTATCATTAAAGCCTGAAGTATATTATCTATTTTAAGTTAGGTTTCAGTAGCTCTTAACAGTGCCGTTCCTATTAAATGTATTGTTTTCAATTGATTCCTCCAACCTTCGAAACATTTAAGTTTATAAGTAGTTCTAGTAGATATACCATGGATAGGTATAGACTATGAGATGATTTTATCTTGAACGTCTTTGAATTTAAGCATGACTTTGGGAGATGGCATTTCCACATAGCATTGGACAGCATAGGTTATGTATGCTACTTTCATTACTTCTTTATAAGTAGGTACTAACAAGTACGATTAATATAAGAAAATCTGCAGAGAATTTATTGGTCAAGGGCAAAAGGCAAAAGGCACGAGCGGGCGCGAGTCAGCTTAACAAAGCGGATTTGTAACAAGAATAGACGGTAAGACTAATATGGTAATACCACATACTTATAACTTTCGAATACTTTGTATTTTGGTAGAGTTTTTGATTTTAAAAGTTCTAATTACGTAGATTTATTAAATAATAAATTATGAACTAAAAATGTAAAGTTTCAAAGTTTTTATTACAGATACATTATTATTGTCTTTTACAACAATTACACAAAGATTCTCCAAATAGTTTGTATGATACAAATTATTTGTAGAATCTTAACTTTATAATGTTTAATTTGTCCGTAAAAGAGCAAATCTAGGACTAGCGTCGCCTAAACGTTTGTGTGACGGAGAATTAATTGCTCGGAGAGACACTGATAGCGCATGTGGAGTCAACGGTCCGGCGCAGCGGATAGACTAGCACTACGAAGGCTTTATGAACCCCAAAAAGTCCTAACACTACAGAGGATATAATTAGAACCAGAGACTAAACGCTAGTGTAATAGGTAAAGAGAATTGGTGGCTAAATTTAGAAACAATTTCTATCGCTTCTCGGTTTCATATAATACATTGTAATAAATGGAATTATTTCAGAGTAAAAATAAAAAATGATAGTATAAGATTTTTTTCCGGTAGATATAGTGTAAGATAAAACACTAAAACCCCGACCTATGATTGTCATCAACTCATCATTGTCCCGCTGGGCACGGGTCTTCTCTCAGAATGAGAGAGTTTTTAGGCTATAGTCCACCGCGGTGGCCAAGTGCGAATTGGTGGACCTATAATTACCAAATCGAAATTTACAGGACACATCAGTAAATCAACCTGTATAGCGCAAATACTGTAAAGTTTGGATCGATCTAAAACAATATTTACACATACACTATTAATTCTTTTTTTTTAGATGCGATTGGAGCAAAAATCTCAATTTTAATAATAAACGGGTATTCACGATATGCGGTTTTTGAATTCTTTAAGAATTATTTTTGCCGATATTTCGATATTATTAAAATGTATCAATTCCGCGATAATACTAGTCTAAAATCAAAAATCCCAATGTCGCAAAAAAAAAACTATTAAATCGTTCTCCATTACGAGAGCATTACACTCTTATGTATCGGCAGTTTGAGCGGGACCACATAAATAGGAAAACGTTAGCAACAATGTTACGTCGAAGACAATAGTCAGACATATTATATTTAGCCCGGGTGAAAACTTAAATCGTCACCGTCCTGCCCGCGTCAGCCGCGCCGTCCGTCTTTCGTCAGCGGCGACCGCGTGTGGCCGCTTGATAGACAAAAAATTATGTGCCACCTTCCTTTGTTCACACTGGACATACCTTTCGACAAGATGCAATTAGTGACACAGAAATAGTACCCGTCGATAGTCAGTCGACAACACGGCGCGATTCGAAACGCTTGGTCCTCTGATCTATTTTAGAAATCAAATGATACGCGAGAATAGGTCCGGGGTGCCAATAAAACGTCGTACGCTGTTACGACTTATTTATGTGCATATCGATAGTGTGTAGAATGTCGGTCCAAATTCGCAATACTCACCAGCTGATTCTGGTATGCCGTGACGGCGGTGAAGACGCACTCCGGGAAAATGAACGTCTTGAACTCCTCTTGCTCCAGGTCGGTGATGGGTGCGTTGATGGCGCCTTCCCGTCGCAGCACCAAATGTATGCGCGGCTGGTACTTGTGCATCGAGTTCAACACCAACTAGAGTGGGCGAGAAATGTTACGTTAAAATCTTAAATACGAAATATTTACTTGAATTGAGGCATCTTTCTCTTTTTATTGTAGAAATTCTATGTGGAAAGTAATAAATTCATTAACAATATTTATGTCAAGATTGGTCCTCGACCCTTTACTTCCGTTGCTAGACAAGGGCTTCTGTCAGAGTGGCATGTAGGCCATGGTTTAAAGTGTAAGTCAAGTGCGAATTGCTAGACTTTACTCACTCTTCAAATCTATAATATTTCACTTGTTATAGGACATATGTAAAGCAAAATCAAAGGATTACCTGTCCGTTCTTATCCATTTCGTTGTTGGTGAGCTTGACCTTCTCGAAGGAGACGACCTGCTTGCGCAGCTGGTCGCCGGCGAAGGGCGAGTCGGGGTGCGGGTAGAGGCGCGCGGGCGCGGGGGGGTCCGCCTTGCCGGCCACCAGCCACGAGGAGCGGTGGTACGCGTAGCGGTAGCGCTTGCCGTCCACCGGCACCACGTCCAGCAGCACGGCGTAGCGCGCCTCCGCGCGGCAGCCCGCGAACGATACGCGCACCGTCGGAAACATCCGCCTGCGATAAAGGTATATCTTACGTATACTGATGTTCTAATCAAATAATTTTGTAGATGAAAATTTTCGGACATAGTGTAGGTACCTACGACAGATTGATATGATCGCTTGAAGGAATGAAATCGTAACATACCTAATTCTACCTTACAAAAGTGGTTACGATTTTGGTATTTCGGTCTGAAAATGGGATAAAATGTACATCGTCCATCCATCCATCAGCCCTTGAAAGTCCACTGCAGGACATAGGCCTACCCTACCCCTAAAATGCACCACTTTGACCGGTCCTGAGCCATCTGAATCCAGCGGTTACCCGCCGTCTTCTTCAGGTCATCAGTCCACCTGGTTGGGGGGCGGCCTACACTAAATGTACACATACATATGAAGTATCTCAATTATCATCGCAGTAAAAACAAAGGAACTACGATAGGCTACAGGTTGAAGTCTTTTAGTAGAAAATGTCCCAGAGAAGCTGAAAAACGGTCATCTGATAGTACGTAGCTGTAACTTTTGGTATATTCAAAACGGAAGCTGAACCTTCAATATTATTTCATCAGATCGTATAATTCCCGAAGGAACAAAACATTTTAACTCTACACCACAATTTCTTCCATTCCTTGTTTGATTCTTTATATTTACGACGCAGGCACTAAATATGAGCGTGAAACTTGCTACTCATTAAGCAAATATTTTTAGTGTTTTATTTGTGCAATATCGACTTCCTCGTTCCATTGTTCTGTTAAACCGTGTATTTTCACATTAGCGCAATTATTCGACAATTACTTGGTTGAGTTGGAATTATCGTCGAGTGCCTCTGGAACCAATCGTCTTTTGCTCATTACAGCTGAGGTTATCGCGAATTATCGCAAGTAATTAATGCCTTTACATATATTCTTGATAAGGCCGCGATGAATTTATTACTTATTTATAATATTTGCTTTGTTTTCATTTCTAAATCAATAAACGGAACTGATTAAGGCTTAAGGTTATTTTAAGTTGATAACTGCTAAGAAATAACTTTCAACTGGTTTCACAAAATTAAAGCGTGGAACTGTAATCTTTCTACAGTTTCTATAGGCGTATTTTCTAGCACTTTTATTTTAAAGGGAGGGAGATCTTTTTCTTTTCTTTTATCATATGTAACAAATCGACGTTCCTGTTACTCCGCAGTTCCGACTCGTGAGGGTTCTGTCTTATATTTACATTCCCCTACAAAAATACGGCATCAGCAATAATAAGTATGTATTTATAATAAAAAAGGTATAAAACGTACCCACGTTAAACGACAATACAGACGAAAATCGTTTGACATTTTTTTAACATTTCTAACAAACACGAGCTAAAGGTGTCCCGCGTTCCAGGCGACTATGGCTCTAAGCTATTCGCCCCTTCCCCTCCTTAACGGAGACATTCTTTAATGTCTCCCGTTGGAGAAAGATGAATGGGTAGACATTTCTGTAAAGGTGTATGTTTTTGTTGAGTGTTAGTGAAATTGCTTGCGGTTGGTCGAAATGCTTAATAGCAGACATTACACTCTTATACGTCGATGCGGTTTCCTGCGATCATTCATACGAACGAGGGGAGTCGCATCGCAACCATTTCATGAATAACTTAATAATTAACTTCCTAACGAGAACCAGAAAACGTCGTACTGAAATAGAAAAAGTAAAAGAGACGCACACAAAAAATGATCGGCGATAATAAACCCGTTGTAACCAGAAAGGAGTGTCACAAAAACTGGTGTCGGTAGCGGGCGCGTGAAACACTATCTCCTAATCGACATAAAATGGTAGTCATTGAGGCGGCGAGAACGGAAACAACAAATCTTTGGCTGTAAGCTGAGACGTTCAAACAGGGCCTCTCACTTTTTGTTCGCCGAGCCGGCTAGCTCGATTGACAATTCGCCATCATATCTTGCGCAACACAAAAACGGAATGCGGTTGCGGCTCCTGACCCACCACCTATCGGACGATAAGACCACCCAGCACGTCGTACAATACATATTTGATTGAGTTATTTCTAATCGAAGTTTTATACGTACAACGCGAGTCGTTAAACCGGGATCTCAACAAAAACGGAACGTCACTGGTGATGTACGTTCTAGCGATTGTACGAGATGGAGGGAGGACGAAAATAAGAATGCCATTAATAAGATTTATGCGCGTTTAGCCGCGGTCGCGCGCGTCGATTTGTGAGACGCCCGTATAGCATTCGCGATAGACCGCGAGTGCACGGGCAATTGCACGTATGCGTTAATGGCGACACTCGGCACACAGCAATATATATTGCCGCAATGATATATGACCACCGACGTCGTCCATCATCCTACCACCCAAAAGTTAGCGGAAAAGCGTCAACGAGCAAAACGACGCATACACCCGTTTTAATGAGCAGATACCGAAGACAGAAATAAGGGCCGTTCGCTTTACGTCTCGTTATTGTTATGACATTGTTAAAGTGCTCTATGGATAAAATCAAGACGTTGCTCGTAAATTACACTAGATTTACACATGAGACGTTCTAACTTAGTCTTCTGAACTAGCAACACATCTGTGATCTGT
This sequence comes from Spicauda simplicius, assembly GCA_949699795.1. Taxonomy (NCBI): domain Eukaryota; kingdom Metazoa; phylum Arthropoda; class Insecta; order Lepidoptera; family Hesperiidae; genus Spicauda; species Spicauda simplicius. Next base: position 7,950,343 of record OX453064.1, read on the forward strand.
TTCATTCCTGTTTTATTTAGATTTGTTTATAGGCGGTTGCTGTGATCATGCAGTTCATCTAAAAAGTAAAAAATACATCTAGTCTTACGGATTTTCATTGGATTTACACTCTTACATGAAGTCATTACGCCGAGTTATCAGTAGTTTCAGACTCAACACTGATTATATCATTTAATTACAATCTCAACACAAGCAAGTCCAAGGGGTAAAATTAGTGCGATCGAGTTAAATGCGCGAGGAATTGCGCCAGTGCGCGGGCGCATGTCGTCTTAATTAGGGACGCACGAACCGAGGTGCGAACTCGTCAATCATTGTTCCCATCCGCGTCGGGTTTGATAAATCTTCTCAACGGACTATTGCAGACCGCTCGGCCGTGCTTCCCTTGGGACTAAATGTTTACATTGTCTCAATTTAGTGTATTTTATAATTGTTTGACGTATACGTTTTTAAATGATAGAGTTAATAGGGAGTATGGTATAGGTTAACGATAAATTTAGGTGATATTGCACTTTTTGTACCGTATTTAACAGATCATAGTTACTATTTTACTATTATGCTTTTATTAAATTATTTGTATCGTATTTCACAATTATACAAATGACATTTGCAAAGCTAAAGTATTTGGGAACAGCAATAAAAAAGCCAAGCAATTAAGGAAATATTTTGTGACGATTCACCGAATACATGAACTACCTATATATATTTTGAATTACATTGCACCTTTTTAAGCGTTTTTAACTTTAATACTTAGCTTCAGAACATAATCGAACCATAGGCATGATCTTCGAATCAACATTCAAAATCCTGAATAGATAAATGTAAATTAATTCTAACGTAATGAAAATAAAAAAGGAAATAAAACAAACGACGTTCAATCGTGATCGTGCAGTCAAAATCAGAATGCCGAATAATAAAAATAAAAGGAGATATGCAAACAACGGGTGCTATCATTTAGTAAATAAGTAATAAACTAGCATTCTAAGTGCCTAATTAGACAGGAGTTGAGATTTTTATTAGGACCATAGTCCTAAATACCTTAGGTACCAGGAAACGTCTATCCCTGTAGTTCCGGGATCAGAACAGGGCTACGGTATCCCCTGCCTGTCGTAAGAGGCGACTAAAAGGGACTTCCGGGGTTGCGGGCGGTAAGAGTGGGAGCTCGAACCGTCATGCCATGCGACCCCGTGTAGGACGACGGCATGTGTGGCCACATGCTATCGTAAACACCAGGGAGGCGCACTGAGTACAATGCTCACTGGGAAGAGCCCGAAGAGGGCATCGCGCTCGGAAGACACCGGCAGCGGTCCGTTGGAGATCTCGGTGTCTCTGTGTGGATCAGAGCCGAGGATGGCCACCGGGGGGTTTTAGTGAGGTAAAAATCCCACATAAATCGGCGTTGCTCCCACAGCGTCGGGTACCTTTCGAAGGTTTCCCCCTCGATATCAAAAAAAAAAGGTACCAGGAAACGTACATAGACCAGTAGGTGCGTAGGTAAAATCGGAAAGGCATTATGGCATAGAAATGTGGCATTAGCGGTGTTATCACGTAGTGATTAGGGCGCCGCAGCCAATCCGCGCGCGGCCGTCTAATTATACAGGAAAGCGCTTTATTAATAGCAATTATGCCCGACGCCATGTTGCCAACTCGATTTAATTAACTCGATTCGTTGATTAGGGACAGATGGCGCGATTGCAGATTCCGACCCGCTCTCATTAGCGCTGTTCGACGCTGGCTAGTCAAATCACGCTTGCAATTGTCAATTATGTTTATAATCTTAGTTGAATTGTAAAATTGCGGCAGGTAATTTAATAATGGAACTAGGAGAGATGTTATTAAAATAACACCTACTGCATTTTAATAGGTATGTGGTAATGGAAAGAAAAAGTAATAAATATTTCATTTTCATTTTTTTTCTTTATAGTATAGTTTCAACATACCCAAAATTTAATTTTAAAGTATGAAAACAGCTAAATTTAATTCATAATCCACTATTCTAAAATAATTCAGAACAATTTTAGAATCAGAATCGTATAATTTTCAGGTAGAGTCACTGCTCTACCTGAAAATTCTGTTGGAACATATCACTACAGAATATGAACGTTACCACCGACAATAGTTACTCCTTCGCTTATTAAGCTTTTGTGCTTCGACTGTGTTGGTATGATTGTTATTGAATATTATCGTTCTGGTATGAAAGTTTCAATAAAACTTATATGATTTTTTACGAGCTAGAAACTTAATTATTAAACTTAGCAACGTATAAGGCGACTGGAAGGCTTCAATCTTATCTGGGTTGATCACAAATCTTGTACTGCACTTAACATTAACATCGATTCAATAAAAAGAGAAACCTTTGATCATAATTCTATTACAATCACGGCAAGATTATAATTGATTTAAATGCCATAATCTTCCGTGTTCTGGCAGTGTCATTATCGCGAATTAACATTAATGGTGATCAAGTGATTTGTTGATGAATGCCAGTGACAACAATTCATGAATATTTCATACTAGTGCATGGATAATTGTCCCACTTAGAGCTAATTATGTGGCCACCGTTGAATGATATGTACCATGTATGTAACGACAAACAATATTTTCATTTGATATAGAATTTAAATAATCTCTACAATATACACGTTATGGTTCTTTTAAATCTGGGTGTTTAGAAATATTTTATATGCACATTTAAATAGCAGTGATAGCCTATTGGTTGAAACTTGCCCTGTCAATCGGGAGTTCCGAGGTTCAAACCCAGGCACGCACCACTGATGTATGAGTGTATTACAAATTAATTATCACTGCTTTTCGGTGAAGGAAAACATCGTGTGGAAAGTTTAAACACACCCGAAAGTTCGAAAAAAAAGTTCTCGGAGGTGTGTGTAGTCCACCAATTCGCACTTGGCCAGCGCCGTGGTTTATGGCCTAAACTCTCTTATCCTAAGAGAAGTTAGCAGTAACAACAATGGGTTGACGAGAGTGAAAGCATTGCTGCGTTTAAGTTTGACGGATGTGGTAGTGATACTACTTATTCAAATAATCTTAGTGTTCAAGGAGAGCAATGCATCTGTGATAAGAAATTATCTTACCTGGTATTGGTCATATATATGTAATATATCACTACATAGTATAAAACAAGGTCGCTTTCCACTGTGTGTCCCTATGTATGCTTAGATCTTTAAAACTACGCTACGGATTTTTATGTTTTTTTTAATAGAGAAATTCAAGAGGAAGGTTTCTATGTATAAATACATGCTTAATATAGTGGAAGAACACTGATAATTTTAGATTTTTTACTTTTAGGCGGAACGAATTTCGTCGACCCAACTAGTAATACTATATACCCAATAGTTATTTTATCTTGTAACGACAGTGTTATAAGCATTGCTATGTTTCGGTCTACTTGTCCTAGGCGTTCAAAGTTACTCCTGAGGAAACACAAATTATACGTGGAAATTGCGAAGACTGATCTGTAATTGATTTCATATTTCTATGAAAGGCAGTGACCACATACCATCAATTGGAATGCATGCTCATAAAAAATATCTCATAATTCCAAGTCACGCGTCCGCCACACGAGTCGCGACACGCTTTAGACTTGACACTTTTCCTGTCACACATCTGTCGCGTTTGAAACTATACACCGATACAACGGTGGCGATGTCGAATGCGTCATTAGATCCATTAAATCACATTAGACATAATTAAAATTATGTTTCAGATTGTTATAGTAATGTTTAGTTTTAAATTTTTTCCTTGCCATGCGAATTGTCACTATTTTACTCATTAATTGATAGGCAAGAATTGCTTCTCAAAATAAACGTTAAATCCATACTCATAAGCTGGCAAAGAGAAAATTTTCAAATGAAACTGAAACAAATTATTTTAGCAAAGTAGATTATATAAACAAATTTTAAATAACACTTACGTGTCAATCATCTGACATCTTCATCCTGGGCTATTTCAATATTTACTACGTTATTTATTTTAATATGGAAGTAGCAAACGAGCTCAGCTTATCTGTTGATAAGTGGCCACCAGTACCTATGGACATCTACTATTAACCCCAAATAATATAGAATCCTACCTGAGACTGGTACATGGTAAACTGACTAATTGCAGTTTACTAATTTTATTTTAACATCTCGGTCTCATATATCTGGCGGCAGCCAACCGCCACGTTGACTCGCGTTTGAAACTCTACCCGCGAGGGTTGAGTAGTGTCAAAGTGGAACGCATCATTTACCTTTATTAGATTACATTAGAAACGGCACAGCTATAAGTGTTTCATTGCATTCCGGGAAGGTGTTTGTATTTGCAGTTAATTTAAATAAATATAGTTAGCCTACTCATAACTTTACGAACAGAAGACTTTTTCATAATAGAGAGTTGTATCTTCCTTACATCATATCTTTAATTTGTTTTTAATATGAGAATGAATTAATATGAGAAGTAAGAAAACATGTGAGGCTGCTAGTACGATTCTATCTAATCTGGGTTGATTACGGATAATGTCGTATATCAGAAAACATTTAATAGAACATCATTTGCTTGTATTAATAAATAAAAAGTAAAATATAGTTTCCTATACATGATCTTAAGTACAGTAGATATTATGTAATATTATATATTGTACGTATCTTCCTTACCATAATGTTATGACTTTTAACTTCTTTTAAATTGTACGTAATTTGTAGTTCTGATAATATTATCTCGTTTTCTTTTATCTTAATGCATACCAGTTAAAGAAAATACATTGAAATACGCATTTTAAATAAAAGTAACCTAGAAAGCTCGTGGACTAATTTTATTGATGGTACAGTTAAGTATAGTTTAACATCGTAAATGTACATATTAAGCTGTAGACTTCTCGTGTATTCTATTAAAATATTGCTTACCGTTATAAATAGGTGCTCTATTTATTGTAGATGTCATTTTTTACTGAATCTAAGCACTATATTTAGTGTGGATCTTGCAGGTGATCTGTGCTGGTATGATGGAATGGGGCGGGCGCTGACGGTGAGTGACGTGATGACAAATGACGCGTCTCCCGCCTGATTGCGGGTTCGTTTGTGCCCTATACAGATTTTAGGTTTCGGTAATTAATTATCGTGTACGTCTGGTATTTCAGGATTTTCGACATATCGTGATCTACATTATTGTCCCACTGCTGGGCTGTCTTAGCATGAGAGTTTTAGAGAGATGTTTTACGTTATAGTCCACCACGCTGGCTGAGTGTGATTTGGTAAACTTTACACACCTTTGGGATTTTTTTATAGAACTCTCAGGTGTGAAGACTTCCTCGTGTTGTTTTTCTTCACCGTAAAGCAGTGATAATTAAGTTCTCATACGCAAATCATTTTACAGGAATAAATAATGCGTGTCTCTGATTTGAACCTCAGACCCGGATTAAGATATTGAGCTTTCAACCGTTAGGCTATCACTACACGTCTTCTCTAGTTATGTGATAATAAATAAAGTTTGTCCTTAATTTTTCATATAAGTATAAGGTGTGCTATTACCTAGGTATTAGACTAATGTATTTTTTGTTTGAAATCAAAAGAAAACCTCACTATACTGTGCCTAATGGATAGATTTAGAAACGTTTTACAAAGGAAAAAGGAAACCCGCTGAGTTTCATGCCTAATGTTTTCAGTTCATGTCGTGTTCCGATCCTGTGGTACCTAATTTAAGCAAATGTTAAGCCTTTACAACATGACGACATTTCATTTTAAACGGATAAGTCGATTGAGACAAAAATCTCATGCACAGATAGAGATATTTACAAGATATACTTTAGATTATAAAAATAAGTGTATGGTAAGCCATACACTTATTTTTATTCTATTATTTCAGTAATAACACTATGATGGTGTTTAAATCCTATCCGATAGTAGGTACCTACATATGCTTGCAGAATAATGCGCTAAATAGTCATTCGATCAAAAAATATAAACATGTACAGCATACATGTATATCTGAACATGGTTCAACAAAAATTGCACATACTAACGATGTTTACGTCAACTGGGGCAATATTTTTCAAGGCGTTATTTCAAAGTTACTCTTTTTGTTTGTGTGGAAGAATGCGTGAGAGATTGATGTGTATTAGAGTCACTTAATGAGCTGGTTGGGCGTGGTTGGGCGGCGTGGCGCATAGGGTGAAATATCGTTCTGCCTGGGAGGTCCGAGATTCAGATGCGTCAAATTTTCGACACTCGCACGATTTTGTCAATTCCGATGATTAATATCTCCATAGACACGAGATCTCAGATAGCGGCTACCTTCACCCGTCACGGGCATTGACTTGCCAAACCACTAAGTGAAATATTGTTCTCGATATATAATTTTAAATGGTTATGGTCACGGTCATAAAAATCGTTTATGAAATTAGTTATCTTAAATAGATATATATATATTGTTTGTTTTGAGTAGTTGTAGGGTTAAAGAAATTGTTTGTGTTTCGTCTTAAAAAAATTACGCTATGTAGAACAATATATGATAGTAATATGTAACGGTTACTCATGATAAGCGGTTTTTATATTATTTTGCCGATATTTCGACCCAGACGTAGCCACGGCGAGACTCAAAATATCAGAAAAAAGAATACAAAAACCACTTATCCCGTGTACCCGTTGTGTACTGAAATGTAGGTATCAATTCCGCAATACTAGTCTAAAATCAAATACAAGGTATATTTGATTCTTTCCACTTACCCTGTATTGTCAGTACATAGTATAAAACAAACTCGCTGTTTTCCCTATGTATGCTTAGATCCTTAAAACTACGCTACAGATTTTAATACAGTTTAAGGAAGGTTTTTATGTATAATACATGCATAATATATAATAGTGGAGGTACACTGATATTTTAAATTCTAGACATTTAGGCAGAACGAAGTACGCCGGGTCAACTAGTTAAGAATATCGTGAGTAATGCAGTGGACGGTGCATAGGTAAATAAAATTTTATTTTTGTCTCGCATCACATACCCGCTTACTGTTACAATGATCGGTAAACAAGTATAGATTATAGGCAGCATTATCAGTTCGCTTACAGATTGCTCATTCAGTCCGTAAAAACCGTGTTCACACGAACAGAAAATTATAAGGCCGCATATTTAAAAAAACATTTCCACAATGCAATACGGTAAACAACAGATGTTGCGCGTAATTATCAAAGTTAAAGTATTTATTAGCCGCATTTAAACAAATACTTAAGCATACAATTTTAATTGCGGTGGTGAGGTAATGACACTGTGTATACACCCTTATTTCTGTGCTTCGATCGCCGGAAACAGAAAGGTTTTTTCGCATTTCAGTGTTTATTGTTTATTACATTCATTGCTCATCGATTAATTTAATTGTTACTTTGAGGTTATCAAGATCAATTTGTGTCGGTTAAAATATTAAATTGGCTCGGACATTGCAAGCCTGTTAATGATGGTAGATTTAAAAGATAATTGAAGTAACTAACGTAAGTAAATATATGGCGAAAAATAATCCCTAAGATAATTATTTTTTTAATATCGATTTGACGTTTGTAGTTTTACATCACAAGCACTAATTTTTATTCTTTATTTTAACGGCTTAAGTATGTACATTCAGTTAAAGTTAGAGCCTTACGTTTAAAAGTAGCTTCCTTCAAATTAAAATTCCTTCTTATTATATGAGCGACCATCTTGTCCTCGGAAGTAGCAACGCATCTGTGATTAACTTCAGATAGAACGCCTATATGAAAATGCTTATGGGTGGCAGTGACCATTTACCATTGAGACTGCATGCTCGTTTTCTTTTTCAATTAAAAAAATCGTAACCATTTCAACATTAAACATTTCTCTGCCACACTACAATCAATCTATAGATATAAATGTACCATTTGGGCGTATTAAGTCGTGTAAAACACGACACGTCGGAGGCGTAGACGGCGCGTACGGCATCCGATCGGCGCAAATTCTTCTGTTTTGTTCTATTGTTTGTTTGCTAATGGTGTCACATTGCAAGGCGAAGTATGTCAGAACGCGCACTTCTATTACAAACTTATTGCCCGTTGAAAATTTACGGGAATTTGCCCGAAATAGATTGCTTAACTGTGTAAGGTGGGTAGACACTACCGCCTATGGATATTTATAATCAGTCCCAGATAACAACGTCTAACCATCAGTCCCAGATAACAACGTCTTACCAAGCGTAGCTACCCCTGAGGATATCCCATATTTTTCGTCAACCCATTATTGACCCACTGCTTGGCACGGGTCTTCGCTCAGAATGAGAGACTTTAGGCCACAGTCCACCGCGCTGGTCAAGTGCGAATTGGTGGACTTCACACCTCCCAGGTTTTTTTTAAAGAACTTTCAGGTGTGTGTCAATATAAAACGGGTTGCTATAAAAAGTAATTATAATGAATATTTTATCTAGTATATAGTTTTTTTTCTAAACACTTCAGTTCATTTGTTATATCCCGCGATTTTTTCACCAAAAGTATTCAATCTCCTTCAAAAGACGCAAACAATACCTGCCTAAAAGGAAGAGCAACTTATGTTTTCTGGCTTTGGATTTTTCTTAGACGATGATGTAACAAATCTAACATGCACGCATGCCGCTGATAAGTTGCAATTGAGAGTTATCCTATTCAAAACGAATAACCCACGGTTTCTAGATAAATCAGTAGTACCAAAATCCTAGGCATAGCATAATCCAAATAAAATCGATTGTAAAAGGTTTGAGTATCCAATGCAAACCTTAAAAATAAGGAGTGGAAATAACTTTATTACTTAGGTATCATGGCACGTCCTAAATTAAATCCTATCAAGATTTCATCTCTCAAACCATGGTTAAAGAACCTGACGGTTATTAGCATATAACCAAACTGTTTATTTTTCATCCGATTAAAGTAGCAAACGACCATACACCTCTTGATCGTAAGCGGTAACTGATCATGGACACCTATACGAACTTTCAGACAAAATAAAAGATGTGTTCCTAACCCCGAGGGCTAAGATAGTCACCTTATATGTAACAAAACCAACCACAAAGTACAATCGGGATGAGCCGCAAAAGTCGCAAGCCGCATTGGTTAAGGCCGCAGCCGCAAACCGCATTAGCTAAGGCCGCAGCCACAAGCCGCATTAAGTAAGGCCGCAGCCGCAAGCCGCATTAGTTAGGGCGCAGCCGCAAGCCGCATTAGCTGAGGCCGCAGCCGCAAGCCGCGCCGCCATTACCGTTACACCTGTTTTCGTTTACAAACGCGATGAGTTTCGCAAGTCGACGCTGAAATTGGGAAGTTTTGCGATAATATCCGCAAACGGCTTGCCTGCGCGTTCCTTCACTAATTTTCATGTGTTTTATTCAAAGTTTTGCCAAGATCGTAATTAAGTTCTTATAACTTTGTGAATGGGTTTATTTAACTTGGTTTAAGTATATTAGTGATATGATAAGTAGTGGTTAATGTGGTTTTTATTCGAATGAAAACTACCCCAATGTAGGCAAGTTATAAAAAGGCATGTTTGAAATACATTCCTACAGATACATACGTAGTGCCCTTCATAACATTATTTATCAACCTTTGGTAGGTACTCATAGACTTAAGTTTTTAAGAGCCATTAATCAGACTTAAGGGATAAATAAAAAACGGAAATCTACAATATATTCCACTATGTAAAAATAATTTACTATTAACGTATTTTTATGAAATATAATTAACACTTTATGTTATTAACTTAAATATTATTTTCGTTATGAACAAATGACACCACATCTCTCTCGTCAACCCATTATTGTCCCACTGCTGAGCACGGGTCTTCTCTCAGAATGAGAGAGTTTAATAAGCATTAAACTCTCTCATTCTGAGAGAAGCACCTAAATAGCCCACACATTAATATGGTCTATTTATTTATCTGAATATTTTATTGATCTATTTATTATATCAAATTAATTCTGACCTATTGTTATATGTTGTAACTTTTATCAATTTCGATCGCATTAGATCTGTGACTAAGCCCATTATACCTCAAGTGTTTCAATTCCTATAACACTTCACATTTCAGTGCCTGTTTTTAAAACGGCTTGCGAAACCAAGGTCTATACTTAGATTCAGAGGTAGCGGTGTTACTGAATGGTAACGTAGCGCAATGGATACGGAGAACTTCCAATATTGATTTAGTGCAATTTAACCGGCCATAAATAGTTATATCTAGTTATTTTATTGATACAAAGCGCTACGTAATTTAATTTATTGCGACAACAGTTATTTCGTTTTTGTTGCTGCTAGATACATATTGTTGAACAATGACTAAAAGGGGCATGAGAGAACGAATATACACAAAACCACATATGTAGGTACTCACACACAAACGGAAGGGAGAAGTTGCGCGTTTGTGTATGTGTGTTTGTGTGTGTGTGTGAGAGAGAGAAAATCATACACAAAAATAAATGCTAAACGCATATCGTGAACACAATAAAAATAAAATGAAATGTCTTTATTTTGTACAGGCCTACGGAGGCACTTACAAATTGTCAGTTACATTTTTTTATACTACCACCTGATCGGTACACGAACTCAACTGAGAAGATCCGGCAAGAAACTCAGTGATCATTAAATGTCGGGACGATATGCGAGTATTTATACGTATACGAAATCACCCTTATAGGCACAAACAGAGAGAAAGAGCGATGATGTATGTACGTGTAACCGAGAGACAGTACCATACACACATATTACGACATTTTGGATTCTATCTAAACACAGAAAGAGCAAGCATATTTGATGCGGCAAATATGCAAGCTCATTATTTCGATTTTCGCCTGCCCGAAATCGAACTCAAACCAACTTTGCACAACCAGCAACATATGATACTCTAGATTACTATCGTTCTCATGTGGGCGTCACTAAGTATAGGTCCGATAGACAACCGCCCACAACTCAGCAGTTATCCGTTGATGTCCTAATCATTACGACATGTGACACAATCGTGTTTTATATGGGCCGACCGAAATTGGTAACGTTTGATGGACAGACCAAGGTATCAACGTCAGGCTAAGTGGCTGATAAATAGCCACGTAACCCGCCTACGAAGTATATGAAGTGTGTATGTCAGTGGTGTCAATTGCAAATATGGTAAAGGGTCGTTAGGCATCAGAATGTTGTCGTCCCTGTAGTTCCGGGATCAGAATAGGACTACAGTATCCCCTGCCTGCCTGCGTCGTAAAGATTAGACGGAGCGGTAGGCCTAGCTGCTCACCTGGGAGGAGCTCGATGGGGCAACGCATTTAGAGGACTCCGGTTGCGTTCCTTTGGAGATCCCGAAGTCCTCTTTGTAGCGCTGAGGACGGCAACCAGGAGGGTTTTAGTGCAGTAAAAATCTCCTCTTGAAGGTTTCCCCCTTGAGAAAAAAAGGCATCAGAATGTACCGTAACAGCGTGTTTTAAGAAGTAGGAGTAAAGATTTTTTATGAAATTGAAACAGCAAACGATCTTACTTGAAGGGTATAATTGCTCTCTTTTGATAGCAAATGGAGATAAGAAAAAACATATATGTAGAAATTTTTAACAATTTGTCTAACACAAGAGAGCTATATTTAAGAATGTCGTATTTTTACATCAACGTCTCGCCGTGCTTTCTGTCCGCGGCTGCTAGTATCATCAGTTTGGTTGGGGGATTAACTACGGGCTAAGGGGCCCGTGACATAAGTTGGTCTGTCAAGCAAACAGTTCCACATATCATAATAGGTATGATATAGGTATTCGGCAGGTATTAACAGATGTACATCACAATTGTTAATGATCTATTCTAATTTTCAGATATGATGTTCCTGTTTATGCATAGGAACGGCATAGTCGGGAATTCCTTGTTTGACTATTATTGTTTTATCTATTTATGAACTGAAATATTGTGAACCATTAAGATATGCTCAAACTAGACTAAATGCAGATCTGCCTACTTTGTGTCAGAAAACGAACGTACATAAACAAGATACACCGAAACTTTAACAATTTGTTCAACACAAGCGCGATGTAAGAACATCGTATCTTTACGTCAACGTCTGGCCGTGGTACGTCTGCGGCTGCTAATGTCGTCAGTTCGGGGGTGAGTGGGGGGTCACGTACGCTGTTAAAACGTTACATGTCAGCGAGCGGGCGGGGTCTCGTCTTCGTAATCGGAGCGATTGCGGTCCGCTGATTACGTCATGAACCACGGATAAGGAAGGATAAGTGCTTGTTGCGTGGTTATCTTGGTATATGGTTGGGATTAGTTCCTAGATTGTTGGTATGAAATGATGCTTAGGTGCCCCTATCCTGTCATTACTGCGATATATGTTCTTGTTTAGTTTAACAATCCGCGATGTCTTCTCGATAGTAAGTGCAGAATATTTTAATCGTACAGCTGGTCACTGTGCATGGAACTCCATGCACAATGGCCGGTGAGCAAGAGAGAATAAAAAAGGCATAGACCACAGATAGCTGATAGACACAGTTAATAAATCTTATAGTAAAATTAATACACTATAGATAACGCGTACAATTAATAAAATAATGTTAATTCTATGTGTTTCAATATTCTTTAACAATTTTCGAAAAAAAATCGAACAGCACAGTAACTAAACGAATTGAGATACGCTTATTTGAAGTGTTAATAAACACTGATTAAAAATCTAAGGACATGTCACAGCCTTAAACCAAAATTACAAAAATATTTACATTTCTAATCTGCCCAAAGCGTCATCAGACGGCTAAGAAAAGCCGAGTGCTTCTCGGTGGTCCCTTAAAAAGCTTAGTAGGTAATTGCCTCTTAAATCTGCTAACAGATGCACGGACAGGACTCGGCTATGAGTAATCCAACAGGGTGTCAATCGTCGGCATTTTCTCCGAACTTGGACAACAAAGACGCTCAGATTACTGCATCTGAAGCACCAAAAGCGACTAATTTTACGTCTGAATATAAACGTTTTCTACACTCATTACACACTAAGTTTTTTGCTGTGACGTGAATGCCATGGAAACACAGAAGGCAGATACATAAATACCCAGACCCAGAACAGAAATTTAAATTTTTCATATAAATGTCTTTCTGCCCAGGGATCGAACTTGAAACCATGTCAGATTGGCATGGTGATTTCTATTCATATTTTTCGTCAAATATTATAAACAACCTTGTATGTATTTAACTTTAAACCTCAACTTTGGTATATTTTTCGAATAATGTTCAATAACGAAAATCAAGTAGACTCTCGTATACCTACAAATAAAATTGTAAATTAATACCTAAACAAATTATCCAACCAGAGATTCTTAGCTTCGCAGTCGGTTGTGTTTATAGCTACCAATTTAAACTCATAAGTTACTTTTTTAATAATATTGAAATAGATTGACCTATGTGCTATTAAATCCTTTGACCTACTCTAACACTACGAAAATATACCTATGAACAACATTTTAATATAACTTAAATATGTAAGACAACACGCCAATATCACCCACTATTCATTGTATCATTTTACATGAAAGTGGCATTTATGTAACCACAACCCCAACTCCGTAATTACTCCCAATTGCGAATCATTGCTTGTACGTATAGTCCAATTTGTAATTGCAATAACAATCGTATGTGCTTTCACCGGCAATAAAAAGGGCACAATTTAATCTAACAAGGCAGTGCTTATGTGCATTGCCTAGGGAGGCCACCGGATGTCAACGGCGGAGGGAGGTCGTGTACATAAACATTTTCCGAGTACTTACCTCCATAAATTAGTTCCCGAGAAGGCGGGTATAAATACTCGCGAAACTCCTGCCCATTCGCTCATTACCATCTAATAGTTTTATTTATTGACTTCCTGCACACTACGAAACAGTCTAAGCTGAGTTTGAGCTCGTTTCTAAACATTTTTGCTCGTTATTCGTCAGTTTTATTGTGTTCATAACGTGTTTGAATTTACACGAACTTAAATTTAAGTAGGCAAGTGAAGCGAACGATACGTAACTATACCTTATTATGTCTACTCGTCTATAAAAAGATAAAGGGTTTAACCCCAACATGACATCAATTTCCAATACTTAATTATGAGTAGTTCCCCTTATGGGCCTCCAATACAAATTCCCACCTCGGAACAAACGTAGAAAGTAAACGGTGTCGTTTAGTAGGCATAACAGTCATCAATATAATAAGCACCTTACCGTAGACACCAGCCGACGAACCCGTGTCGGCGAAAATTCCAAATTACACCTCACAAAGTTTCCCAGCCGTTTATCCGTAAAAAAGTTGTTCGACAATCACCTATCATTATTCGCGCGACGCAGACACAAAAGACGATGCCACCGGAAAACGAAACGATAATTAAAAGTTTCCTACAAACAAACCAACAGCTGTCATATTAAACCGTCAAAGTAAAGATTACAAATGAAATATTCACGGTGAAAGCGGGGTTCAGCCCGTGGTTATGTAAATAAGTGGCTACGAAAATGTACATAATTAGTTTACACGTTTTCTCCGCGGAACCCTGCCACCCTCCCCCGCGGCATATTGCGTCGCCCGGAAGGGGGCGAGATTAGCCTACGATACACTCGCTAAGGGTACATTTACATGAATCACACATCTATTACACGCTGTGTTCAAATACGGTGCATGTGTTCTCTTCACATAACCCAAATAGATACAGATAGGGTTGTGTGCGTGAATTATTAACGTGATGGGAATTAAAACAATACACGTGTTGTCATGTCATCCCTCTCTATTGCCTTTCCAAGTAATTACAGCCTAAGTAGTCAGTATTCCTGTATAATTTGTTCATGTACGTTTTTTATTCCATTACAGTTTACATTTTGACCAATTTGTCCGTCAATGTTTAATTTCCTTTAATAGTTGATTCAACAGAAAGGCTAAGTAATAGGTTCGGCACAAAGGCTTAGAGTCTAGGTCTGTTATTATTGAGGGCTTCTATACTAATTGAAAAAGGTGGATAGATTAATGCGGGTAAAGTGTCAGTTAATCTGCAGAGACAAAGTGAATTCGCAATGTCTGTGATGGGCGGGGAGGCGTCGTCGCGTGTCGGGCTAAGAGTGCCTCCTTAATTCTTTTGTCGTTTTCAGCTCCGTCAAATATCGCGGTTTCCCGTTTGCATACATTTTCGAACACCGCAGCGCCACACCGACGCCGTCTTTTACGAATAAAATTAGTGTCGGCAACGTGACACCAACTGAATTTAAGCTTAATAAGATATTTATAAAGAAATTTCCGATTCAGCGGCAAAGTTCAAAATTTGACTCGGACTACGTAAAGAGTTCGGTGGCGTTTTCAATTTAAACTTGGACCAAGTTAAATAATGTGCGAGCTTCCAACTCGTTTCATTTAAGGTTTTAGTGAAATTAGCTTTTGAATTCGAGTAGCATTAAAATATCCTTGTAACACCGCGGCGCTGAAGTTCACTTAATTCTATTATTTAGATGGATTAATAAATACCTATACACCCTTATATACGTATTTGTTTGGCTAATCAGGTTTAGATCTTTGTGAGTACTGGTAAAGGATATTTTGAAGATTCTTAATTAATATGTGTAATGTATGCGGACGGGGATAGGTGTCGGTTTCACCTACTACTACTTGGCTCACCACAAACAAGAACTTTCAGGAAAAATGTGTTAGTTAATAAAATTATCTAGCTTTTTTATTTGAAAGGTACCTTTGAAAGCCTTTCCTTTCCTTTGAAGGCTATTTAATATTGACTATAGTGTGTATAATAGATAGGTGGGAACAATTATGTTAATTTGCCTGAACCAGGTAACTTTTGACGTACTGCGCGTTCATACGGGAATGTTCAATTATTCGAATCTGCCACTGGTGTTACAAATGCGAGCAGTGATTAACAGGTGAAAAGTAAAGTCGCGATAATAGTGTAGCGCGAGCGTGTGCATTTCGCGCGTTTGGCTCGCACCTAATGTGACCATAAATCAGAAGTAACACGGTCACCCGCCCCGCGCCACCTCGCCGATAAAATTCCAAATTGTTTTCTCGCCCCCGGCGGGCGCCGCCCTCGGTTCGCTCTTAAACGCCGTTTCGAGTTGCACTTGTGAATCGCACTTTTTACTGTTCTCGAAATTGGCGTCGCGAATTGCTTTTCTTCCTCGCTCCTGACTTTTGTGCGGAGTGTCATGTTTTACGTTACCGAAATCGGTCGGGCGATTTTTAACGTACGAATGCTGACTCGCTGGCATTGGCAAATGCGAGCCAATTAGAAGATTAAGCGTTGACAATTACGGTGTCGGATCGCGATCGTATATCAACAATTATCGTGCGAGTGCGACAAATGGCGGCCCTCGTACGTGTAAGCGCGGTGTGCGCCCGCCGGCCGGCGCGCCGCGACTCTGCCCGCAAAAAAATATAAACCAATGGATGTGCCATGCATGCCTAAATTATGTGTATAACTGAACACCACAGTTCTCAAGCATTAGAAGGATGTGGTTTCAGACATGTTTCTGCTTTGACTGCTAACAATCAAATGACTTGAACACTGAAATATGAAAATAATGTCAAATCGGGTGTCAGACTCTATAAAGGCTTTATTTCTTCAGTGTTCACGAGTGGTTTAGCAGGAATACCAGATTTATGATTTTACTCTTCTTTGTAAGAAGCAAGATCTTCTTCTTCTTTGTAAATAAGCAAGATCGCAAGCTGAATTACACAAACTGAACATCAGAAAGATTTGAATCGTAGTATGTACCATATCAATTCGTGGTTCTGTTATGCAATATCAACATGATGTACTCTCTACAACAACATAGAGAAACAAAAAAGTGTAATGAATACAGTTCATGAATCAATTCATTCAATGAAAGATTTCCCTTATTTTTATTTATTGAGCAAAACATTATATGCATTATTTGCGTCCTATTTGAATCATACCTTTTCTACTCAGCATCAAAAAGGATGGGTTACCCTAAAGGCAAAGTTCACAAAGTTTAGAGAAGTGCAGCGAACGTAAAACCGCTGGTATCCACGTTACAGGTTAACAAACACAATACAAGTTTGCTCGGCGGACACATTTGCAATATAGTTCGATAAATTGCAGCGGACCTAGTACTGGGAATTGAACTCGCGATCTATGCAGGTCGCTTCGGAATAGATGCATCAATACATTCACATATCGCACTAATATCGATATATGTTAACGGTAAACACGCATCCTACGGATATATATCTCGCTATATCAAACTATATGTTTTTTATTCGCTTCAAAATATCTCATATCACTTCCGTCCTATATAATTTATAACATCAAAGCGTTAGAGACGCAATTAACGTCCTAGCATTTGACGTTAATCATCAATTCATCAGATGAAAACAATATAGTTTTGTTTGAGATCACAAAAGCGGAATATTTACGGGCGAGTAAACGGTCATTATAATTCATCATATATTTGTAGAAGCGTATGTTTATAGCGGGCATAGTGGTGAGAACTAAATCAAAGAGCGTGTTGCCTGCCAAGTCTGTGATTACAAACAAGTATTGGCAACGCTCGCGGCGGAAAACATCTTCAACACGCTTCGCTGCCGATCGACGATAGATTCTAATATGAAAACATGTTAATTTAAATCTATTAAGACTCGTTTACAATCGCGAGCTAGAAATATTAACGGCGATAGCGAAGAAAAGACGCATGAATATATACGTTCATGATTTACGATCCCGATCCATTATAAAGTAGCAAAAACAGTATGCGACTTAAAATCATATTTTTTGTGGCGATAACCATCAGTAATATTTAAACGCTTACACAATTATTCCACAGCTCCTGACAAAGCTCCTCTACAATTATTAGGTATATTTTATTAATAAATATCGCAATTCTAATTCTCGCTCGTAAACGCTACCGAATTCGATTCGGACTACTGACAACCATCAAAATATTTGCAGAGCGGATGAAAAATTGTCCCGCGTTAAATAAACTAAGAGTCAAACAAAGACAGGTTTTGGAACGGCTTAGCGTTAGCTGCGCGAGATTAGTGGCGACTAGCGACCAACAGACAGACATATTTACATTATTCTATTAAGCCTGTTACGATAATCTCTGGGGGTGAATGCAGCTAATGTGCTCGGATCTAAAGTCGACGTAATTCTCATCTCCCCTTTCTGATACTTATGCATACTAAATTCGCCTGTCGGATAAAACAAAATTGTAGAATAATTATGTTTGTTACCAACAAGCATCGCTCATTTATGTTTATCAACGTCCGTAAACGGAAAATATGCCTAATATGATACAATATTTTTAATAATACAAGTCAATAGCAGAATTAAACCTTAAAAATATATTGAGAGAGGTTTTAGGCGTGAGCGTTACTCAATCTTTTTTTTTTCAACTATATTCATTTACTTAACATATTCTTAGATCCAGTAAAATTTATTTAACCTCTAAAGTTTTTATTTTATGTCATCTGGACGTCATTTGAGAAGGACGCATGAAAAATTAAGCAACCTATACGCCAAATAAAGTGAAATGTTTCCTCACTTATTGCTAGTTGTTAATTGTTTATATTTATCCAGCAATAAGGAAAACATTTCCACTGTAACAAAACCGTTGAACGAGGACACCTGACTCGGCATTACGCACTCGCACTCGTGACAATTCGGCAGATCTCAGTGGAGCAATTCAATTACATTGAAAGATCCCTCATAAGCGAATCGTTTTTCCGAGTCATTAATTTTTTCGAACGACACGGGGCTCGTGATATGGCAGGGTGGGTCCAGGCGCGCGGCTATCTCGCGAGATAATGCTGATTTATGCGGGCGGGCGACGGTCGCGATTCGTCGCGCATCGCCGCGACGTCGGATCGCCGTCGCCTCGTCGCCTCCTGTTTGCTCGTCTCGCGCCCTACGTTCATTTGTGACGGTTAGTTGGCGAGATTTATGCTAATCGACGAGGCCGGATAAGCTATGTGTGGAAAATCGACATCGCGATTTTCTGTACCCCCGCCGTCCGTGTACAAACGACCTAATTTTTTTCTCTCACATGACCGAAACGGAAAGATAATTTGAAAACGAGATAACATGAACGAATTACGGTTCCAGAATTTGGTGGTTAATTTTTAAAATGCGTAGGAGATAAAGCCGTTGGCGTTGTATTTCCTATTATATTTCCCAAACGAGTTATTAAAAATCGGCACGACATTAACATGCACGTTGATTGTTCTGGGCTACTAAGTTCGGATATAAATACGAGTGGAATATATTTCCAGATGTCGTATTTTATGGTGCATGGAATAAAAACCGAATGCCCGAGGCGTCGTTAACTCGAGAACAAATAAGAATAAATAAGTGAGGTATTAATACTGGTTTATAGCGCGTGAAAGAACCCTCATTGCTTTGTGCACTGCACTTGGCCTTTGTTCCAATTTATTTGTTTTAAGGTAACGGAAATAACATTAAATATTTCACAGTAAAACTATAAAAGCTCTCACCACTCTTGGTTTTATTAACAATAGCTATGCGAAATTCTTTTAAACGATGATATTTAAAATTGCTCAAACCAGAAGCTCAAATAAATAAATTTAGGTGATATAACTATTTCCATACTATTTATTCACTTCTGTCATATATATGTAGGTAATACATGGCAGTGATAAATTCATTTCACTACGTAATTATATGGGGGTAGGTTTATACCTACCCGTTCAAACTATATCATGTACTATACTCAGACATCCTCATGGTAGACTGAGTTTTTCCACCCATTTCTAGTGTAAAACAGTACTTGTATATCCGTGGAAGAGTATAATCGCTGACTCACTTCATATAATGAATAATAATTTGAAGGTGGTAGAACCAGTGTAGTTCGACCAGAGAAGTACCACCGCGACACCTATTTCTAGCGTGAAGCATTTCTTGTGTTTCGATGGAAGGGTGTAGTGGCCGGAACACTTTCACATGAAGCGATCATCATAGTCTTTGGGAGTAGCAACGCATCTGTGATTGACTTCAGGTGGAACCCATTTACCGTTTGAAGTTGATTACAGTTGTCCATGAGCGGTAGTGACCACTTACCATCAGATGCACTGCATGCTCGTTTGCTACTTCAGTGGGATAAAAAAAATAAGACGATCAGCTTAGTCCTTAGGAGAAGCAACGCATCTGACTTTAGACAGAACTCTTATATTGAATTGCTTTTAGATATGTGGGTGGCAGTGACCACTTGCCATTAAGTGGACAGCATTGCTAATTCAATCTCACATAACAAAACATTAGGTAGGTACGTGTAAATTGCTACAGTTTCTGGTCATTGCGTTGTGGTTACCACATTAGCTGCAATGTCTTTGTCAGAGAAGCCGGTCTCAGTGTCGCTTGTAGTTGTCGGTTGCAATGTGGTCAGTATTGACTACACTATTGATTTGAAAAAAACTGCTATTTTTAGAAATCTGCGCTCGCCCACGCCGTTGTCTGGTATGGAAAATCTATGCTATTTTCTACAAATTTGAAGTTAGTATAGTTAGCAGGTCCTTACTGTGTTCTAAAAGTTTACGTGTTTTCAAATTTTGATCTGTTATTATTCCATGACACTGAGAGTAGCCTTTAGTAGTCAATGGAATTATAAATATTTACAATAAGTATGTGTAACATTGGTGCATATTTGGCCGATACCGGACATTATTTTAGTACGAGGTTGAGTGTTGAGAACGGTATTATTATTTTCAACTAGTAAATGGAAATATTACAATATACACGTAAATAATGCAAAGGGATATTTTTTGTGTTTTTATAAGATTAAAGTAGCAAACAAGCACGCAGTCCACCTGATAGTAAGCGATCGCTGCTGCCCATGAACTTCATGTAGTAGGTCTGAATCCCCAGAAGCGTTGATGCTAAGAATTGAGATAATCTCTTATGTAAATGACCTTTTTTTTTTTTTTTTTTTTTTTGTTTTCGAGGGGGAAACTTTCAAAAAGTACCCGACGTCGTGGGAGCGACGCGGGTTATGTGGGATTCTTACCGCACTAAAACCCCCCCGGTGGCCGACTTCGACGCTGCGAAGAGGACTCCGGGAACTCCGATTGACCGCCGCCGGTGTCCTCAGCGTGTGCCCCATCGGGCTCTTCCCTGGTGGGCGTGAACTGCTCACCGCACCTGCTGGTTTTTACGGCAGCGTGCAACCACACATGCCACCGTCCTTCCCGGGGTCGCTTGGCCGGACGGGTCGAGCTCCCACTCTTCCCGCCCGCAACCCCGGAAGCCTCTTTTAGTCGCCTCTTACGACAGGCAGAGGGTACCGTAGTCCTATTCTGGTCCCGGAACTACAGGGACACCGCGCCGGGCGGACGCTACCTGCGTCCCCGGCGCCTCCTCCTTCGCGCGGGATCAGCGCGCTCTCTGGCCCGTTCGGCGTCCTCTTTCGCGTGCATAACGCGGTCGCAAAAGTCGACCACGCTATCCCACGCCTCGCCAGAACGGACCATTGCCGCAACCACTGCCTCCAGAGAGAGGTCCGGACCTATACATTGCCGCAGGACCCGCCGCTCGGGTATGTAAATGACCTGGCAACCATTTGAACCTAATGATGTAAGTGATCGTCCCCGTAAGAAGCTTACATTTTTATATCTAAACATTAGGTACATCTAAATTTACTCAGAAAATGTTAACCAATAGAAACCAAAAGGGCTCCAGTATTTAGGCTGTTGATATCGATAAGTGTGGCTCTTATCAAATGATTGCGTTACCGGATTTGTCACGATCAACGGACTATCGCGTTGATTTACGTTGCGACGATAACGTCACGCGGTCGCAACGCTGCGATAACGTTCTCGGTGGCTACCCAACTCAGAGTTGTAGTAAAGTAGAGGGCAAGCTGATTTAGGTATGAACAGTAGGCGCAGGTGAGAACGTTGCGGAGTAAATGACGAACGGTGTTAGTTCAAGCTCAATTGAAATGTTGCTTTGTTGAAGACGCGGATTTTGTTGATATATTGTAAACATCGTAATATTAACAGATTATATACTGTGAAATATATATTACTATAGTACGCTTCACATTAGATTTACAAATCGCACTATTGCGATTCAATCTCAAGTAGGTGGAGCTAGAGTGCTAATTTTGTTGATTTTATTGTAAATATCACAATGTTATTATTTTTTTTGTGAACATTAGTAGCGTAGTACATTTTATGCTAGTTTTAAATAGTCCATAGTCATGATTCAACTTCAAGTGGAGCGAGTGGGTTGACTTTGTTGATTTAATAGTAAATATTATACGTTAACAATGGAGCGGAAGGATATTAATAATGGAATGTGCTATGAAAATTAGTAATATAGTAGATACATTTCACACTAATGCACTACTTTAAACTTTTGCCTACGATTCATATCAAGGTGTTGGCGGCATGACGCACTCTATATAATTATAACTCTGAGCTAGCCTCCTATTACAGGTACAAATTACTTCAGCGCTCTTTGAAATTTGCACGCTACTTGTCATTGTCAGCGAGCTGGGTTCTCTGGGTTCCTTGTGAGAAATTTTGATAAATAAATTAATGACATGAGTAGAAGTTTGTTATTTAATATTGTTTAAACAAACATGAACACAGTCAACAAGATTCGAAATTTATTATTTACGTAACGTAAACGCAAATGAAGACGTTACTGTAAATTGCTCATGATCGGTTAAAAGAACACAATGATGGTTAGCCACGATTTAATCCAATTTATGTAAAGTTCTTCGATAAACGAAATACTGTTAAATTGCCATTGCATATGTCAATTTAACAGTATTTCGCGGTGGGTACTGTTGTTTTCAGACAATAATGTTTGACGACGACAAATTTGTATACCTTTTACTAATCAACTAGGTAGGTAATCATATACAGGTATTAGTAAGTCACCGGTAGCATCATTTCGTGCGTTTAATGTAGGTAGTATAGCTAGGTACATCGTTCACATTACTAATCATACAAACGGTACGGTTGGTAATTCACCGGTAGCAACATTTCGCGGTGGGTACTGTCGCGGCGGTCCATTGTTCCGGCGAGGCGCGACCGCCACGCCTCGCTCCGACGACCGCCCTTATCGCCACTACCGTGATCACCACCAATTGTTCGATTGCCACCGACAGAGTACATACTCTAATCGGTTTGATTGCCCGACTCAATTTTTATTACCAGCGTTGAATTACTGAGGCTTGGTTTCGATAGTTGTAATTATGCGATGGATTAAGTTTTGCGTAAAGACTATGAAATACTTCGGATAAATCATATTCGTGAGGCTTAAACTACATTTAGTAGTTGATATTTAAGTATTTGGGATTTTGTAGCTCAAACACAATTGTTGACCATTAGTTATGTTTCTATCGAACTCAATTAAAATCACTGAAAGGTCATATCTATTTCTAATCATTTAGGTAAATCTATTTCTCTTCCCAACGCTTATAATATTTTAAAACTTATTTCAAAATAATAATTGTGTTTCGTCAAAATAAGCATGGGTATCAGTTACTCTAATCACTAAAAGTTAATGTAAATATAATATAACATTGTCCGATTGAATTATGTCTGAAGAAATGTTTGCATCACTTACCATTGATTTGATTAACAGATAAATAATTTCAATGCCAAAATATTCAGTTTTCCTGCTACGTAGATGTGTTGATATTTAAAAATATTGTTATCTACATTTGTATTAAAATTTTATCTAATTTTCATATATTTTAATTGGGGGTCGGCATAGTAACATTGTTATATTTTAATACTAGTTAAATCCTGCGGCTACACCCACTTAAGTCATATCTACCACGGTAATACCCATTACAGAATGTGTTAAATCGGGTTATAAACTATATGTGTCAATTTTGTGTGTGTGAAACACACCCTCACAAACTTTCGTTATTATAATATTTATATTATAGAATTTTCGATGAATCGAGGCAACAAAACTTAGGCTATCTTTTGTTATCTTTGCCGTACGATACCCTACTCCTTTAATTTCAATTAGAATAAGCCTAAAAATTAAGTAGTTTTAGTCATGTTTCCCATTACCAATCTTTTACGGCGGAAAATGCCCGAATAATAAGTTCTTCAAAACGAAAAAAGAGCTACCTCTCTTCATAATAAATATAGAGCTACCTAGTATAATGTCTTAAGTCTATGCGTAAATACCTTATTACATAAATAATACATATCCAACTTACCTCCCAGTCTTAGTGATGATCATTTCAGTTCCCAGCTCGTTGAACTTGTCCCACAGCTCCTTGGTTTCCAGGTGGCACTGGATGTGCCTCATCTCCTCGCTGGACCAGCGCTCCGCGAGCTGCGGGTTGCGGGGAGGGGGCGAGAGGGCACGGGAGGCCGCGGTCCCGCTGGCCGACCCCGCTTCTGATGTGGAGGACACGTCCACTGGGGAATCCCTCTCGTACTCCGGCAGGGGAGGCGATGGGGATCCGGACGCTGATGCCGCTGCGTCTACGAATTTTTCTGTAAAATTGTTTCGATTAGCTATTTTTTTTGTACTATGAAATATTTGGAGGTTTCGAAGTTTTATTTATTACTAGTCTATTACATTATTATTTGAAAGTATCAAACGAGCATGCTGATCGCCTGGTGGTAAATGGCCACTGCAGCCCATGGGCTTATGAAATTAATCCTAGATAAGATCATAGTTTAATCTGAAGTAAGTTACTGTTGCACTGTTACCTAATGACTAAGTTAGAACACAGCAGCGCATACCAACATTATTGATACCTAGGCAGAAATAGGTAGTGCTTCAGCAGTTTAACCCCGAAAAGTTTTACCATCTTGACGACCTGCATACCGGTCTGACGCGCAATGGGTACCGGGTTCGATTCCTTACCAGACAGGTATCGGAATGATGAGGTCTGGGTGTTTGTGCATTCGTCTTGCGTGTGTCCATGGTACCCACGACAGAGGAGAACATCCTAGTGTGGGGCTATGAGTGTAGAAAGCGTGTACCTATAGCGTGTATAACCTTTGACTGAATGAAACAGTTAGACTAATAATAATAGCTGTGTTTATTGTTTTGTTTTCTTATTATATATTTGATGCATCCTTTTTTTTATGAACTAATATTATAACAGTCGTATTCATCTAGCCACAGGATAATATAAATAATACTGAGTTTAATTTTTAACGTCGAACTTTCATTAGGACTTATAATTGTTTATAAATGTACATATTTTTAATAAAAAATATGTTTGTCAAAGGTACCTATGTAGGTACCAACCTACCTACAATTTCTTAAGTATGTAAATCTATATTTGACTACCATAATAAATATATAAGTTATGTATATTTAAATTATTATGTTTACAATTAGTATGTTAAACACCTTTATATTGCCCAAAACTATTAATCATTATCAAGTAAAACATCACGGGGCGTCCAAATTATTATATCTTAATTAATGTTGCGTTAATTTTCGCGTCATATTAACATTAATTTACGGATCATTAAGTTCTTTTCATTTTATTACATCCCTCTAGTTCATAAATTAAAATATTTATATTTTTGAAATGTCAATTTGTTAATATATTTTAATCTGATGTTCTCGTATGTGAAGCGTGTAAGCCGCCCCGCAGTTTGCGTAGGTGTAGGTACCAATCTACTGTTAAACTGATGACCATTTATCTATTACCTTTTTTAGGTTAGTCATAGGTAATGGGGGTTTTCGCTGGGCTGGACATAGGCAACGAAGCTGGACTGGACATAAGCAATAGTTACTGCCTCTAGCATGTGTGTTTGTGACCGCAGTGGGTGTTGGTGGTTCACAGGAAGACAGTGCTGCTCGTCTCCTGGATTTTGTTTTAAGTCGCCTCTCACGACATCCACGGGAAGTAAAAAAGTGGCGTACTTAAGATCGTCACCACATGACACCCGATAGCGAAATCCCTCGAACTTCGAAGGCATTCGGGGGGCACCTTAAGCCACTTAGTCAATAAACACCAACCATAAAACCGTTCACCAATACGCACTTGGCCAGCGCGGTGGACTATGGCCTAAACTTTCTCATTCTGAGAGAAGAGCCGTGCCCAGCAGTGGGCCAATAATAGGTTGACGATATATGAAACCGTTTTGGAGGTCAGATAATATTCAATACCTATGGATTAATCTGCATCTTTCATCAATATAACCATCTATACTAATTGAAGCAGTATTGTTTTATTGAGGCTTGAGGATGAAAAGGACTGCGGCCATATTTCAAATCATTAACTATATAAATAATGATAATATCTACCACCGTTATTTTTTAACAAACAGACAGTCAGTTCACATAAAACATTCATAAATCAAACAAAATCATAACGTAAGAATTAAATATATCTACGACGACACCTTTCATAAATAATTTAAATAAATTCTCATGGGAATTAACATAATATATTTTCAACACTTTCCCAGCAAATATTATGAAGTAAGTATTCATAAATTAAAAATATATTATATTGTATAACTTATTCGCATATTAAAGTCTATGTAAATAAAAACTTACTTGTTTATGGGGACATTAGAGGTTAACCTAAATACCAGTTACAGAGAATTGATTTTGGCTTTTGTAAGCTATTGTATAGCTTTTATCGCGGCTCTGAGTGCGGCGACCGAATCAAGTAATTCCGTAACGAAAAAACCTAACAATGCCTACTCCGCCTACCATGTCGCGGCTGAGCGTTCGCTTTACGTGTATGTGTAAGGTACGATAGTACGAAGCTCGCACGGATTGAGACGAGCTACTCGGAAGTCGGACAAATATGTAGGTAGCTGTTTGTGAGAAAGTATATAGTATCAAAGAAATAAACTTGAATTACTACTATCAAAGAAAAAAAAACTGCATAAATAAATAATTATAATTGCATAAGTTGATAAAAATGCTATGCAATAGCTTACCGCGGCAACCTCCAAGTGCCGCATGTTTTTTTTTCAATATATGGCTGTAGTGTGTGATGGTATTCGATGAGAGATACATTCCTAATTTAATAGGCATGGGCATCTTTTCCTACTTCAATGGGCACATGTTTCTTCTGAGAAAGGAAAGGTTTTTCAAAACATAGTCCACCACACTAGAAAAGTGAAGTTTAATAAACATCTAGTCAGAGGTCTGAATGAACTTCCAGGCCTGAACTACGTCGTAAAGACCAGACGGAACGGTGGCCCAGCCTAACACCCGGGAGGAGCCGTATGCGGCAACGCGTTCAGAGGATTCCGGTTGCGTTCTTTGGACATCTCAAAGTAATCTTTGTAGCGCTAAGAATGGGCCCCGAGGAGGTTTTACTGGGGTAAAAATCCTACATTAACCTGTATCACTGCCACGGCGTTGGGTACCTTTTGAAGGTTTCCCATCTTATAGACCTATATATATCTACCTAACCTATCTGTGTATATTTGCATTATTCCACACAAGTATGAACCAAATTATTTTCTTACGCTTAAATAAATCTAAACATTTAAATAACACAATTATCATTCCATGTCCTACTACCCTTTTGCATTTTTATCATTTGAATTTAATTAGCAGTGAGAGCATCAGCGTTTGGCGATAAAACTATTACCCTCTATCTGACTCAGTGGGGTAAAAACAAAAAACTTAAACGCTTTCTACACTCATAGCCCCACAGTAGGATTTGCTCCTGTGCCGTGGGTTCCATGGACACACTCAAGACGAATACACAAACACCCAGACCCAGAACAGGAATCTAAATTCATCATTCAGATACCTTGGCCGGGAATCGAACCCGGAACCCATTCCGCGTCAGACCGATATGGTAACCACTGCACCACGCTGGTCGTCAAAAACAAAAACAAACAAAACATTATATGTTAGAAGAACACAAAAATCCTTCAAATAAATTGTTTCGAAATTATCTGAAATTTGTTAAGTGAATATTTCATGGGATACGCGTTAAACATTTTATGATCTATTTGGGAGACTTGATTCATTTTAACTTACATTAAATAAATGAGAAGTCTAACAGTGCTATCGTTACTTCGCTCCACAATTTTGCAAAAGAAAATAATTGTCATATCGATCATAGTATATATTATGTATAGGTAGGTACATGTTACTTGTCATTGCTTGGTTCCCATGAGAATTAACACAACTGTAACGAGCCCTGTAATTGTGCACTACTGATATATATGCTTATTAGTATGTAATAATTTAATTTCTATAGTATATAGAGTAAAGAGGCAGGACAAGTACCTATTTATTTATTTCAGAGATGTACCATCTCCACACTTATTTCTACCGTGAAGCAGTGCTTACGTTTCGGTAGAAGGGCGTAATTTCCGGCTCAATTTCATTTGAAGTGACTTAATCCTTAGAAGTAGCAATGCATCTATGATTATTTTTTAGTAGAACCGCTGTTCTATATAAAGTTACTTAAAAAAATTATGGACATTTACATTTATATATCAATGACGTACATCTTTAAAAAATAGTACATGTTATATATTAATTTACAAAACAATCGTTCATATTCAGTTCATATTTTTATATCAATTTCAAACTATTTGAAATTGATATAAAAATATGAACTATTTTTTATTGAATTACTTATAGGAGTGTTTGAAGGCCTAAGCTTTAAACATTGCCATGAGTAAGGAGCTGACTTTTATAACCAATGTAAAAGCAATATGGCAAAAAGAAAAGATATACAAAGAAAAAAAACAAAGCCACTGAGTTTCTTGCCGGAACTTCTCAGTTGAGTTCGTGTTCCGATCCGGTGGTAGTGTAAAAAAAAATATATGTGACTGACAATTTGTAAGTACCTCCATAGGGCTATACAAAATAAAGACATTTCATTTAAAGAAAATCGGATGTGCTGAAGGGTTCAGAACGATGCTTGAATTCAATTTTCTAACACCATTAAATTTTACTAAACTCCATCGATTAGTATGATCCTATTTCTATTCAGTTTAATTGGCCAAATTTAGCTCTCTCAAGAACTTTGGCAGGTGCTAAAAATAATTATCTATGTTAATCAGTTTAAAAATAACAAATAAAGCATATTTTCAATTTTCTTTTTGCCAAGAAACAAGCCCAAGATTCTTAGTAACAACTCAGAATGAAATCCAAGTCTAGACTCATTTGGATATTCACAACGTTTTAAATAAGGATACATAAACTTATATAGGTATAATTATAAATCATCAAGTAATTAGTGCTTACAAAAAAGGGTATTCAATCTGATAGACATCTAACATACAGTATTCATTACCTTAAAAACACTTTAAAATGGCTTAATTCAATATTTCCTACATTATGGATGTTATTTAATTAAAATTTTAAGGCAATAGATATAAATTACAATAAATATGATTAGAATTAATTAGCGCAATTGTAATTTAATGAAATATTTATTTAACTAAGCACACCTACTTTGAAGATCTTCAAAGAGATTCTAGATTTTATGAACATAGTTATACCAACTACACAACAATTTCATAATACCATTAAGATATAAACTCCTAAGTTATACCTATTGTAACAGAAATACATAGGAACATCTGGATATAACATGGCTTTAAGTTTATATTTAACAAAACTTTGGAAGTCCTCTTCAACTCAAGAAGACTCAAATTGTCAATCACTGGTGCGTTGCTACTCCAGAAGATAGTCGCTTCAAATAAATTGAGCCGGTTGGTGCCAACACATGCATGTCCCACTGTTGGGCATGGGTCTTCTCTCAAAATGAGAGAGTTTTAAGACATAGTCCTCCGCGCTGGCCAAGTGCGAATTGGTGGACTTCACACACCTCCGAGAACTTTTTTTTTTATAAAGAACTCTCGGGTGTGTAGGTTTCTTCACGATGTTTCCCTTCAGCAAAAAGCAGTAATAATTAATTTCTAATAGCCGGTTAGTAAACCCTTTACAATTAATCGCAAAAATTGTTTTATGCTAGAAGTATGTGTGGAGCAGGTACCTCCTTGGGCGAACGATAATGGACGACTATGGAAACCATACTAGAATATTTCCTCGCTATTGTTGCAAGTCAGAAGCACTGGTGCATTGAGCCACCAAACCAGTTCATTTCGATTTAAATGGTTGCATAGAAGCAAAGTAGTTTGACCGGAGAAGTACCACCGCCACACCTATTTGCAGATTGAAGCACTTTTTGCGTTTCGATAGAAAAGTGTGGTTGCCGGCACACTTTTATATGAGGCGACCATCATAGTCCTCGGGATTAGTAACGCATCTATGATTGACTTCACATGGAACCCATGTTCTGTATGAAGTTGATTACAGATGTCAATGGACGACGTGACCACTTACCATCAGGTGGACTGCATGCTCGTTTGCTACTTCAGTCAGATCAAAATAAAACTTGTAAGAATACCTTTGTCCCGTTGCTTGTAAGAAGTCTTTTTTCAAAGTAATCTTTTGTAAGCAAAACAGACAAGTCTATTTTTGCTCGCAAAGCCACTGGCTAATGCTAGCTAGATAATTGAAATACATCAGTCCCTACAGAATGCGAGATGTTAAAGTGTCAATGTTGGTGTGATGAAAAATAAGGTGTCAATTTATTAAAGTTGGCAGACGAATTTAAACTGAGCCGGTAATTACTGCCAGCAGTTTAATTAGCGCGCCATCGAGTGATTAGGTGTATGCTACGAAAGATATGTAGGTTTGTTTCGTCGTCAACCCATTATTGTCCCACTGCTGGGCACGGATCTTCTCTCGGAATGAGAGAGTTTTAGGCCATAGTCCATCGTGCTGGCTCTAAAAAAATATTAGGCGGGTTGAGGTAGGTATTGGCTGTAATTTTTAATACGATTTTATCATAGTGTTGTATGCATATCTACGTGATAAATGACATAAAAAACCATTGCGTTCTTACATTTATATATTTCTTTTACTTTTTTGGAGAACTTCGTTGCACAAGGCTCTTACGATTTTATCTTAAAACAAGTAATATTTTAAACTAAATGCAGAAAAATCAGAGGATGTTCCTGAGATGAACCCGGACCTCGAGAATTGGTTCAATATCAATTTTATTACCACATAACAGAAGTCGTTTAATAGATTTTAATAAATTGTTTAATAAATTTAGGTACTTGCAGCCTATAATGACAACGGATCACGTAGGATTTTTAACTGATGTTTTTCACTGCATTCATGTATTATAATTTTTGATTTTTTTGTTTAACTAAATTAGTTAGATTATTTACAAAAATCTAATCAAACGAATTCGTAAATTCATAAAAAATATTTAACATTTTTTTTATGAAATGGAGACCTTAAGTGCTAAAATCCTAAAGATCAATAGATCACTCTTGCGAATAAATGATTTATCTTCGTCGTGTATAATATCAATATACATATCTATTTGTGTTTTACGACGCAACTTTGAGGCTTTTTATTGTTTTTAAGTAACTTATTCAACCACCTTACAAATTCCCACTCAATTTACTTACATCTAAAATTCATCATAAAACATTTGTTAAGTTGTTTATTGTTCACTATATTCTCGCCGCGACTTCGCTCACATGAACCTATACGCAATTTATTTTTAACTATGCAAAGACCATTGTCATTTTTGAAATAAAAGTTTTCTTATGTCACTTCTTTAAACACCTTTTGGCAAAGGGAGATCTCCCGCCAGGCTAGGTGATAATGCCTAGGGAGCGGCCTTGCTCCGACACTCGTTGTTCGGAACTTGTATAAATGTAGGGTATTGAGAATACTTCGACAGCGTGTTTCAGAATACTAGTAGCGCCATCTCTTGATGAGTAGCGGGAGGTCGCCACTACCTCTATCTTTTTGTATTAGTCCCATTACAATCGTCCGAGTCGTTTCTAAGTTTTTGACGTATAAACAGACGGTTACGATTAAACACGGTTGTTATAAAATAACAGTCAATTTTATTTATTTGTAAAGGTTTCACGCCAGAATTGAATGATCACACGTTTAAACAATACTGTTTGTTTGCTATTCACACGTAAATACCCGTTGGAACCATGAACTTTTCGTGGCATTACCTATTACATAATTTGAAATTTAAATAAGTTGTGTTGAAAGTATGCTTCTTAATTTATGTAACTTGTATGCTCATGATTGAATTTAAAATTTTAAGTGACGTAGAAAACGAGCTCCTGTTCCACCTGGTAAAGTGGTCACAACTACACATGGGATACACAACTAAAACGAGTACAAATATTTTTTCTTGAAGTCGAATTCTACAACAAACTTAAGATTTTTACGCTAAGAGAATATTTTTTATGAGTTCAATTTTAAATGAATCTAAATTATTTTTAACGGCAAGGACTTAACGAGTTAATCAATTTGTGATTGATATGCATATATGATATAATAGGTAAAAGGGCTGTATTTATTCAACTAGTGAACATTAACGGTCGATCTTAATATCTGTATTTAACAAGCTGACAAAATTAGCTACCATAGATAGGTACTTACACGCAATTACATTGCTGCAAAGTATTTGCGTTTCAGTAAATTATAATCCATAGGAATTTCAATCATTTACTTTTGTTTATCTTTGAAATAAGTAGAGCTATAGAAAATAGGTATCGCATATGTAAAATATTTTAATAAAGTATAGCAAATTTATTTTAAGCAAATTGCTATCTCTAAAAGTTGATTTCGAAAATTGGTGAATTGTCTTCCTAAATAAAAGAGAACCTTTATTTTTTTTTAAAGTAAGCGCTTAGTTTGTCAAATGATTCCAGTATAACATCCTTTTATAAAAAGATTCCCAAACTGTTTTGTGTGTAGGATCAACATCACGTTGAGCTATGGAGCCAAAAGGATTGACCAATGTGATTTTTAATCCTCTCAGGAAGAGAAAACTCGGCTAGCTCTAGACCCTATTAGGCTGTATAATTTAGGATATACCTATCAATTAAGGATAAAAAGTAATTTCTATTACTGGAAGTTACACTATCATCAATCTTATAGATAGATACATTCAGGAATTATGAAGACTAAATATTCGCGCTATAAATATTATTTATTGTGCGAGTAATTTCATCACTTCAATATATAATTTAATATTATTTGGGTTAGGTATTCCATTTTAAATAACACTTAATTACATTGAGCAAATAAAATTTGTTTACAATGGTACTTACCTAGTAATTAAAAATAAGTTTTTATAACGATAAACACATAAACATTTAACCATTAAAATTATTTGTTCTGTCGTACGGTTAATGTAATTAATTAAATTTAATTTATTTAGACAACTATAGCCTACAAAGAGAGAGCATCTTTATGTCCAGATATATTTGTTTCTGTTATAGCTTTATAAGTATATGTTTAATATATTTTTTTAAATTTTATTTGAACCGACTTTATTCATACAAGAACACATACTATGCGTTATATTGTTTATATTAGATACTGAATTTAATTTTAATAATACCTATGCCCACTAATTTAATTTATATGCAGATATTTTCCTTTATCAGTTGCTGAGTTAGAATTTGCATATTTTATATGATTAATATTGGTACATAGATGACTTTTTTAAAATAAGTATAAAACAAAAAAATACCTAAAATTTTAAATATAATAAAAAGTTCACAATAATAAATAAAAAATCTAAAGCGTAATTATGTGACTAAATAAAGGAATCGGTTCCAAATAAATTATGGAATAAAAATAAAAATAAAAACTAGAGAACTACACAGTTTAAAAATAAAACCTTAGCGCTTAAGTATTAATGGGAAGCCATGCAAGGTAGAAGAAGCCTCATCCAAATCATGTTCTCAGGTAAGATGATCGAGATAATCTGATTATGAGGTGTAAAATAGAACGGCCACAATACTTTATTGGCATAGGAATATCATAGCTGCATGTAAACTTATCCTCCTTGTATTATATTATAGATTACTTTACCTGGACTTTAAACTTTATAGGATTTAGCTATTTTCTTAATGGGAGTTTTATGAAAAAACGTATTAGACATAGTAAGAATATTATTTAATTGGACTAAGGTATAAAATCGAAATTAGGTGTACTATATCATAGAAAAAATATTTGCAACTATAGGGATAATTAAATATTATCTTAAATCAATACATTTTTTGGATCAAATTTTAAATTTTGTTATAATTTAAGTTGTTGCAATATTAGCCTGTGGAATGGTCATGATAACTATAATATAATATTGTTAACAATAACTATAATATTATATTACTGTTGAATGAAAGAGTTATTATTACAAAACATTTTTCTAAAGTTTAGGGCAAAATTAAAAACGATTGCCTACCAAGAAAGAGCGGCAAGCAGTTGTTAAAAGATACACATGGCACTTACCTAATGGAGTAAGGGTATCTTCTCTGGGATCCCTGTGTCTCCTGCGCTCGCGCCGTTCCTGCCGATCCCTGGCCATGATAGCGGCGATGGAGAAGTCGGTAGCGCAGGGGCGCGCCGAGCACTCCTCCTCCATGGGCCCCTGCCGCTCCCGGCCCTCTCCCTGGAGCAGCATCAAGTTGACCGCCTCCGAACCCAGCCTGCGACCTGCCCACACGATGTCACCGTCCGTACATCCCATCGGTCGAACAAAGCATAATCTTTGCAACTCTTATGTGTTTGTTGCGTTTGCAACTGTCTTATTCACTGTGTATTCAGTCTCGTAAACTTGCCCGAAGTTAAACAAAAGGAATCGTTGAATTACAATATATTTGTAGTGAAAATATCCCGCGAATATACAAAAGTTACTCAAAGTTAATCGCGTAAAAATCACGGATGCGTTAAAACTACACGGCAAAAGTGTCAACGTATTGCGAGTTAGCGTTTTTCAGTGTTTCAGCGTGTTGTCACCACGATCGGAAGTTTCGGAGTAACGTGAAACTTTTTACGCGGCGTGCGACCGGAGAGCGGACCGGTGCGACTCCGCGCTGTCGGTTCGACTGAACGGCGAGGCGGCGACGAGCCGCAGGGAGGGGCTTGCCGCCGCCCTACACCACACTCCGACCACGCACACGACCGCTTTTTTATTACTTCTTTTACCTCCGTCCCTCTCGCACCTCCGCTCTCTTTCTCGAGTTTTTCTCTACAAACTATTGAATCGCTAAATGGCTCACCGCGGCACTGAAAAGGCTGTCGTTAAACGGTGATCCTATCGAATTCGCGTAACTAGCGACGACGAGCATCGCTATTTATGCTCTGTGAGAACTCGATTACTGCAAACGATTCGCGGTTATCGTTATGAATAAGTAAACCCTCTTAGCTTATTACTTACTGCTAAATTAGAACGAGATCAGTATCGTACTACAAATTTTTAAAATATATATTGTGAGGATTAGTAAATTACCTACCACCTACTTATATATTTTAAAGAAATTTAAAAAATGTGTTTTTACTCTATTGGATATTAAACGTAGAGATAAATCTCTTCATCTCTCATTATGTCTTACATATCCTTATATGTACATTGTACCTAATAAAATTACAAATTCTAAATGAATTGTTCCAAGAATAAATGACTACCCTCTACTTAAACTAAATGCAACTTTTTTTTATTACTCTACATGAGTTTGCCAAAAGTACCAAGTATCAAAAACAGTGCAAATACTTGGGAGCACGGTTTTGTGAGCTGAAAATCTTTTTTTATTTATTGCTATTTTAATCAATATATTTTTAACGACAATCCTTCTATCACAATATGTAAAATTGATATATTTTATCTATCTGATTGATATAATTTACGGAATTTATACTTATTTATAGTTTTTAAAACATTTTCTATTTATAATCAAGTAGATATTTAATAACTATTGACATACTTACTCTCACTACGCAAAACCAACAATCAGTATCGAAGGTTGTATAAACTTCATTACGGCGATATAAAGGTACTCTAGCTAACTAGCCACTTGCGGTATACCGGACTCTACCACACTGAAGTGATTTTGTGTCTGTAAATAAAATAACTTTGTAGAGTTCAACTCTAAAATGATGAGGATAATAAAGTAATGTTTTCAATTAATAAACAAACATAAATGAATAAACTTCTTTTTCAGCAATTGCATTTGGGTGGTGAAAACTATTAAATTACACGCTTTCTATACTCATAGATATTTTTCTTCTGTGTCGTGGGTACCATGGACACACACAAGACGAACACATAAACACCCACACCCAGAACATAATTCTAAACTCAACCTGTCTGGCTGGGAAACGAACCCGGGACCCATTGCATGTCAGACCGGTATGGTAACCGCACCGCTATGCAGGTCGCCAATTAAATGTTTGCTTACTATTAAAATAGATTAAAATACTGCTTCGATTTATTAACTAATGAAAACCAACTTTGCTCTAAAGTCTTAATTATAAAAGAAAAATTAAAGCCAGTTCATATGCACTGCTATACTGATACGTGTAGGTACTCTACATCTGCCTCACAGTGGCAGTGATCATTCAACCGTGGTATGAATGAAGGTCAAATTTTAGAGATGAAAAGAGTACCTTAATTTATTATAAGTAATTAGTTCTTTTAAAAATATGTCGCTAGTAAATTAATTGACTTAATATATTTTTATTTTATATCTCTATACCTTGAGGATAGCCGATTCTTTAACTAATAACGATAAGCTAGAATTTGTCTTACTCTACAATAACTACATACCATTTGTACGTCAAGAATTAGTATTATTTGGGAAAGTATTTGAATTATTTGGGAATACAATTCTACAGTTACTACAAATATACCTACTTATTTATCTTAAGTTTGCGAAAATTGAGTATTCTTGCAGTCCTAATTCTTTCTTTTATTGATATTGAAGAGAGAGGTCACTTAAAAAAAAAATTAAATTGAATACAAGGACATAAATGCAATTAATCATCACGTGACTTTAAAATAAAATTTTCACAATATTTGTTTAGTGACTCATTTAATGTTTTTACAGATCCCTGATAATATAATCTAGTATGTATATTATTAATATGTATGTTTAATATATAATTTATTTGTAGGTAGTAGAACCAGTGTAGTTCAACCTGGGAAGTACCACCGCCACACCTGTTTCTAGCGTGAAACATTTCTTGCGTTTCGATGGAAGGGTGTGGTTGCCGGTACATTTTTATATGAGGCAACCATCATAGTCCTCGGCAGTAGCAACGAATCTGTGATTGACTTCAGATAGAACCCATGTTACATATGAAGTTGATTACAGATATCCATGGGCAGTAGTGACCACTTACCATCAGATGGACTGAATGCTCGTTTGCTACTTCAGTCATATTAAAAAAAATCGAATAACTACACAATTCACCATAAAAAGCCACCTTAATCTATTTATATACTGGTTTTATTTTTACTTCTAATCTTAAAACAATAGTTATTACTATTTTATCCAACTTGCATATGTGAAAATAATACTAACATGAGGTATACCGGAAATCACCTATCAATGTGTAGCCTAATCAAAGCAATCAGACCCGCCACTTATTTTCCTTCCCGAACAATACATGTATGCAAAATTAAGTTTTTTCTTTTGTTTATTGTGTTAAAAATATTTGTTAAAATCAAATTAATACTCACCGCTTTATATTAAAGACCAAAGATTTTGTGATTTTTTACTGCAAAAATCATATTATATTATGTCCCGTAAGATTTCGCTGCTGGAAAGTGTAGATACATTTATAATGCAATCAAAATTGTATGGCTATAATTGTGGGTTCTCTATATAGAATTAAATAAGTAAAACATATAATTGAACTGAGAACTCGTTTGTTTAAGGTTAAAAAAGAGGTCCTTTTAAGCGTTGTGTTTCTTGAAATTCCATTCTGCGTTGAACGCCATTATATATGATCAGATTTGCGGAAAATTGAACTTACAGACTTTCCAGTTTCGTATTTATAATTTATAAAGTGAGAGGTTCAAACTAACCGTGTCGATAGGCAGTAAACCTTATCGGCACCAGGCACACGGCACCCGGTAATGGCGACCAAATGGTAACGATACGCGAAATGTGACGAATCGCATTAATTATTATGTTGATTTCTCCATCGGTTTGATGGTAATTAGAAAAATTGGCCAAGTGCTAGTCGGCATGCGCATGGAGGGTTTCGTATAATTTATAATAAACAATAATAAAATGACGATAGTTGTGTGGGAGTTTTAATCTGTTTTGTTATTTTAAGTGTTTCTTCTTATAAAAGCATACACCATCTGTATAAATTTCAACTATCTAGCTGTCACGGTTCATGAGATACTGGTTATAGACAGACAGATAAACGGACAGACAGACAGACGGCCAGACGGATAAACGAGCAGTGAAGTCTTAGTAACAGAATCCCGTTTTTACCCTTTCGTACGGAACCCTGAAAATAATAATAGCTCTAATACAAAATACACTCGTGACATTTATTGTAGCCATTAAAATAATCGAGCTCCATCATTATTTTAATTATTTAACAATTAATGTCGGCTGAGAACATTTAGTAAAAATAATTAGTATTTTTATCATTTATTTTGTTAGTTTCGGCTTGTTTTCATAGCAATTAGAAAAATAATGAGATATTTGACATAAAAATATATATAGTGGGATATAATTATTAATTTGAATATTTTAGTCCATCATTTTCTTACGTTACCTATCAATTATTTCTTCAATTTATTTTACGTTGAGGTAATAGTTTGGATATTTAATGGAAATTTAATAACTGGGACATAAACAATAGGGTTAAAATCATTATTAATTTAGAACTTCGTTCCGATATTGTATAGGTATCTTTAAACTTTTACTTTGTTATATTAGGCGCTCTACGTTTTATGTTTTTCGGAGAAAAACCTTTTTTTTAAATACAAATAAATAATTATTGATATATAGGTTTTATAGGTTACCAGATATTGCTACAGTAATAATAATAAGCAGATATATAAATGTATAAACACTATTTGCTAGAAAAATGCATTTGCATCAGAAGTATTGTTCTCAATACGCTTTCATTCTGAAAACGAATTAACTTTCAACTAATAGAAATAGAAATACTTTATTGCTTTTCAGTTTAAGTTCAACATTAGGTTATTACAATATAAGTGGCCAGAGCCTCCTTTGAGGCAAAATATGCCTGTGTTAAGAGGCTCTGCTCTTTCGCAGGGTTTACATATTAAATAGTAGGTAGGTATAGATAAAACTAATGGAATTACTGTATTTTAAAACCAGCTCACATTCAAAGAGGCGACTATCTTAGATCCTGGGAGACTTGATAGTTTCATTATCTGTGGTTGACTTCAGGTAGTACCTCTATTCTGTATGAAGTTGCTAACAAATGTCATCAGGTGCACTGCGCACTATTTATTACTGCGTATTTGATTACTGCGTATTTTTAATGAGATTAAAGTAGCAAACGAGCACGCAGTCCATCTGATGGTGAGCGGTCACTGCCGCCCATTGACATCTGTAAGCAAATTCATACAGAACATGGCAGTCTAGTCAATCACAGATGCGTTGCTATTCCCGAGGACTAAGATGGTCGCCTCATATAAAACTGTGCCGGCAATCACACCCTCCTATCGAAACGCAAGAAATGCTTCACGCTAGAAATAGGTGTGGCGGTGGTACTTCCCCGGGCAAACTACACTGGTTCTACCTATAAATGCATTTTGCACATAAGTGAATTTCTCGCTTCATATTATTGAACTACCTAACTATGCTTAAGTGATTTTATAATCAAACATCTTTATTTGTTGTACTTTTTGATAGGTTATTTTTAATTTGTTGGCAAAATACTAAATAACATATTATAAAAAGTCATACGTTGGTAGTAAATATCAGAAATATATTAAAATTAACATCTAATTTAGTAAACACTTAACCTTGTTAACCTTAGCTTATTTTGCAATTAAAGAAAATATTTATTATATATTACATTAAATTTGCTTTTTTTATATATAATTGCAATTACTAGCTATACTACCATTTTGTAAAGTGTAATACCGCTTTCTTCTAGTTTAAATAACTCAGTAATTATAACCAATACTAGTGTAATTAAATTCATTTTTATATTGCTACAATTGCACCAACCAACATGCAGATGAGAACTAGAAATAATAAAATGAAATGAAATGAAATGATAATTGTTATTTTATTTAACACAGTAAAATTTAATCTGTAACATCTTTCATATAAATAATAATATTGAAGTTTACCTTAATCGTTATTTATAATCGTTATGACAGGTTATTATATTATTACTTAACAGTTATATTATTCAATTATTTTCAAAAATACATGTAGTTACATAATCGTTTATCCAGGATATAATTTTATTTCACAAAAATTATGGTCCACATTTTTACTCATTTTATCGATTTATTCTGACTCTACGTAGAGTTCGAAACCGGCTTTCATTAAACTTAATCTCATCCGCTACATAACAAATCTAATATTACGCGTTTCACACTTCGGATCGAACGTACCTTTTAACTTGTCACTGGATATCTTTTTTATCTTTTTTCAAAAACGACTTCGAATCGACTTGCGATTAAAATTTAAAAGTGAAGCAAGTCGTGTGAACGCATTCGAATGACGGAGGGGGGAACGACGCCCCTTGTAGGCGGGACGTGGGGTACGCGAGGGATAATCACCCCTATACCCTACACATAGAGTCGAAAACAATTTTACGTAGAGTTGCAGTTGCAAGACGGGGACTCTACTAAGTAGCAATAAGCATTCGAGGAGAGTCGCTTAGTTTTTTCGTTGCTATGATATCGCCTTTCCTATTAGTAAACATTCGGAGCTAATGTTCGTCTTTATTAGCTTTGCTCTTACTTAGGAGTTTTTAATGAAGATTATTTGATTAAATTAACATAACGTTTTTTAAATAAGAAGATAATATTGTCGTTAATGTTTTTGTATTTGGGTTTTGGTTATATCTGCATAACAGAATATTTATATCGTTGTAACAATTTCTATTAAAACCCTCATAAAAACATTAATTATATTCTCCCTAAAAAGTAGGTAACTTTTTTTGTAAGGGTTGATTTTTAAATTCGGCATAGGTATATTAGGCACTAAAATCTGCCAAATAAAAAAAAATCTATAAATAATTTATACAGCTTATTTTTCTTTTTAGAATTTTAAAAAATGGGTATAATCAATATTAATCATG
Source organism: Spicauda simplicius (assembly GCA_949699795.1). NCBI lineage: Eukaryota > Metazoa > Arthropoda > Insecta > Lepidoptera > Hesperiidae > Spicauda > Spicauda simplicius. The sequence continues at coordinate 7,991,398 of OX453064.1, forward strand.
TGCTTAATTAACTCTCTTAATAAAGAGATATGCACAATCATAACTGATGCGATGTGGTGATCGTGTTGGTAACAGTGGGCATTGAGGTAGGTACTACAGCAAGTCGCTACTGTTCATCTTGAATTTTTTCTTGTACTGACGACCTCGTGGCGGAGCGGTATCCATACCAGTCTGACACACAGAGGGTTTCGCGTTTTATCCCCGGTCAGACATCCAGGCATCTGAATGATGAATTTAAATTCCTGTTCTGGGTCTGAGTGTGAACGTATTCTTCTTTGTATCCATGGCATCCATGGTACCAGAGAGTATCTTGTGTCGTCAACTCATTATTGTCCCACTGCTGGGCACGGGTCTTGTCTCATGAATGAGAGAGTTATAGGCCATGGACCACCGCGTTGGCCAAGTGCGAATTGGTGGGCTTCCACACCTTCGAGATTTTTTTTTAAAGAACTCTCGGGTATGTAGATTTCCTCACGATGTTTTCCTTCACTGAAAAGCAGTGATAATTAATTTCTAATACGCACATAAATTCAGAAAAATCAGTGGTGCGTGCCTGGGTTTGAACCGCACACCTCCGAATCGAGGAGGCAAATTTCAACCATTAGGCTATCACTGCTCAGGGAGTATCTTAGCGTGCTATAAGTATAGAAAGCGTTTTTTTTTATTTACTTATCGCCTTCTACAACGGAAGATGGGATGATGCTATTAAAGAAATCAAGTTCTACATCAAACGACAAGACTAACAAACTACGAATTTATGTTATACTAATTAATACATATTATTTACGATATCCTTCATTTAAAGCTGTTAAAGATTTATTTCTAAAGGCACTTTCTAGGCTCGATATTGATTACGATGATGTTCCTGGGAGTCGAGTTCCGAGTCCCTAGAATGAAAAACGTTTATGGTCCATTGTAAAAAGTTAAAAATTATCATCGTCATAATAATAATGATACACTTTATTGTACCAAAAAAATATATGTAGAACACAAAATTTTAATAACAATACAAAAAGCGTCATAGTTAAATGCTTATCTACTATTGGACGCGGGTTAAAAAATATGATAAATATTAATAAAGTTTGGAAAATTGACATTGACGAGACTAGAGTAGAGCGCTGAGTCAAACGCTACGCTTTCGAGACGTGCAATATATTAAAGAAAATAATGAAATGGCTTCTTCGAGCCGATGAAAACTGTAATCAACCCCACATAAGATCAGTCTTACCTAGGGTTAATCACAGGTGCCTTGCTACTCTACCTTGGATAAGACTGATTACATAAGAACTTGGACAAAAATTTGTAAACTTCTCCGAATTTCTTTAAAAAATTCTTAGCCATATTAATTTGAATTTGAACGCTGAGTATTTGAAACCTAGTATGAAAAACATTTTCAAACCACTAGGCTACCACTTGTGTACCATGACTCTACCCACCATACCACCATGCAAAACCACATGGATTGAATGCAACTGTGGTATCTCTCTATATCTCTATAATATAATAATACCAAACGCATACTACACTTTACCCTACCCTAGAATTTTCTCTTTTGTCATGGGTACCTTACAATACGAATACACAAACACAAAAACTCCAAGAAATCGAAATATCATTCAGAATTCTGACGATCAAACCCGTCGCCCATTGCATGTCAGACCCGCTCCGCATCTCATCAATATAAAAAGATAGTTCCTCTCAGTATAATGCTAACATTTATACTAATATGGCCATAAAATAGTATTGCAAAACCAACGCTGCCTCGGCTCTCAGTCACCGCAATGAAATTTTAGTGGTACTTGCATATTGCAGAGCTAAATCAAGTTCGACACATAAAGGTAAGCTGGAACCAATATTGTGCTCAGATATTAACTATCCACGTGCTATGCCCGTGCTTTGAATAATGGACTAATATCATGTAAGGCTGTATTAGTTTACGTGGTATGGTTTAAAGTATCATGATTGTTTGATCTTATTTTTTTACCTGACGCGTCCTTCTTGCTTTTATTCCAAAAATATTTGAATTATACACTTTTATATGAGGCGACCACCCTAGTCCTTGGGAGTAGCAACACATGTGTGATTGACTTTAGATAGAGCCTATGTTCTATATGAAGTTTCTTACAGATGTCCATGGGCAGCGGTGAACACTTACCATCAGGTAGACTTCATGCTGGATTGCTACTTCATTATTATAAAAAAAAAATGATATTCTGAAATAGTATTGCTAGATATGTAGTTGAAGGTGTTAAAATCGGTCGTGGTTCTCATCTGGAGGCTATTTATTTCCTAATAATAACAAACACAGCTTGAAGGATGCAGTTTAAAGAGATACTTATACTAGACGTTCCGACTTAGTTTTCGTAGGCTGTAACACATCGATAGACTACCACATTTGTTCCTGAAGTCGGCTCTGATTTTATCTAGGGCTGTACAGACGTTCAGTGCCGGTAGTGGTCAATTGTCGTCAACCCATTATTGTCCCACTGCAGGGCACGGGCCTTTTCTCAGAATGAGAGAGTTTTATTCCATAGTCCACCGCGCTGGTCAAGTGCGAATTTGTAATGTAATGCTTGGTTACTATGTCTATAAAAAAAATATATATCAACAGTAATTTGGAGCAATTTTTTTTAATTAGCGATCTATCGACTAGGGATCTGAAGTATTTTGGTAAGTAAAAAAAGTAAGCGAATTCCCAATATCCTTAATAAATCATTTATGAACAGTAAAGGATATATGGTAATTGAATCACATTTGAATACCTTTATATTAAAGCCACCTAAAAAGGTAGGTACATCAACGGGCTTGATAACTACTTTTAATTTGTGCGAGTAGAACCAGTTGTAATTTTAATTCATCTTAATTTACCACCAAAAGCGCAATTAACATTTTTTATAAATGCGCCAAAATCAGTGTCTATATGAGGAATAATAAATAAATGCAAGACTATTGTGACCATTCGTTTGGGACGCCGTGGCCACCAAGAAACATAGACTAATGTCACATCGGTAGCGTCTCCACGTCACCTGTATAAATTAGGACGGTCCGATGTGAATTAATGGCCACACACTCCCGACGTGATTAAAACCTCCAAGGCGCGGCTAATGAACTGTTTATTGTCAAGTTTACGGATTTCATTGTAAGTTATAATATATTTCGGAGGTGAAAGCAGGTTTTAAAATTAAAATAGGTTGCTTATATGGCTTGTTGATAACAAAAGTATATCATAAGCTGTAAAGCTTGTGCTTAAAAAATTGTATTTTTTTTTTATAAATTTTTTGAAACTACATTTTTAGATATGGTTAAACTATGTACTATTTTTTTTCGCTTGTGCAATGAATTTTTGAATCATTATAGGTACAACACTATAAATTTTTTTAGAAATTATAACGCTATTATTTTTTATACGTGTTAAATATGATTGTAACACATTACAATCTGACCTCACCCAATATGTAAAAACTACAAGTGTTTATTGAAATATTTAGTTTAACTACAACAGTGCTCACTTGATAAATATTACCTACAAACTAGCACATATATTTTTAATGTTATTCTTATGAAATATTTCTGTTTTTCCTTACTTGTCATTTAAAACCAAAATCTTACTAAAATTAACAAATATAAACTAACTATACAACCATAGAAATGAAACATCTATTTTACTTTGTAACATTACAAATCAGTTATATATGCGCTAAAAATCCCTTGTGAAAACAATTCCATTTCTTTAAATCGAATGGATGATTACAGAGCATCCCTTGAGTAGGGTGACAATACGCTCCACCGGACAGACGGCGTCCCGGGAGACGCTAAATCGCTCGGTTACCCTTCCTCTGTTTGTTTAGTACTTTCCGATCTGTACGTTCAAAGCTAAATGGAACTCTTCAGTCAACTGTCGTGAACAAAATAAGACTTTTCTTAGCATAATTTGATATCCTTTGGATTTTTGAGTGACTTTTCAAGATTTGTTTGTGCTTGTAGAAATGTGTGCCTGCGTGTGCGTAAGTATTAAGTCTTTCAAGTATTCCTTATTAATTAGAAGGACTGTTGTCGATATTTGTCTTAATAAAACCACTTTTATCTCGACCCCGCACTTTAAAGAGTAGTGTTATAAGTTTAACATTTAACAACAGTTGTATATTTGTGTATTTACCTATGACGTCATAGTTCCTAAACAGATGAACCGATTTAGTTGGAGTGTAAGTATTTCTTTTTTTATGGAAAGGTGCCTTTGTGCTAGCGTTAGTGTCCTTAGTCGTGACAGAAAAATAATAATATCTGTTTGAAGATCATTAACAATTTTATTCTTCGAGTTAGGCGATATTTAAATTTCATATTAAATATGTAAATAACACCTTTATAATTGTATATTGTATGTTTGAGACAATAAAGTCGTTATTATTATTATTATATTTATCTTAATTTATAGGTAACTTCTTTGTAATTTATTTATTGTTATTTCCAAATTATCGTACATTTACTTTGCTCCCATGAGAGCCAAGTGATGTTGCAGCATCTGAAACCAAAGAAAAAAATATGGTCATAAATAGCAGGTTCTTTTAAAAACAGTTTTGGAAAGATATTCGCGAAAAATATACCGAGCGTGTTGTACTAGCGTAGGGTCCACAATTCCACATAGTCATAATGTGCAAACGCCAAGCTCTCCACATTTGGCTGACAGTGTTCCAAGCGGGTGGCGGGGTGTGGATCCTCTTATAGCGGATCTTAAACCGATCTTTAATGTTTAGTACATTATGAAATTTATGATTTATGTGTGTATGTACATCTAAAAGGCTTAAATAAAATTCAATAAATATTATTCAGATGGACATATGTACGTACTTATTTATATCTTAATTATATTTTTAAAGAATCTGGGAATATGGGGAATCTGGGAATAATTGGGAGAATCAGTCATTATGGATTTATAATTAGTTTTATTCTTACAACTGTATTTTAAATTTTATTACGTAATGATTTAATACAACATCGAATGGTTTATTTTACCACTGCTAGATCTGAATGCCAGGATTTAAGCGATAGTTTACTATCGAATTGAACACTATTGAAGATCATTGAACATCATGTAGAGGTTTTAGGTATCTTGCTTTTCTCATGATGTTAAAACAACAGACAATTATTAATTAACTATTTTCTTGCACGGACAAGCTGTCAAAAACTCAGAAATTGAACAGTTGCCCAGGATTATGGACCTACTAGCTGAACCCGCGTTAAAATAAATCGATGTATCGATTGTCCCGTGCGAGTAAGATATTTTTTCACAGTAAAAAGTAGCTTATATGTTAATCCAGAGTGTCAGCTAACTCCCTACGAAATTTTATACAAATCGCTCCAGCCGCTTAGACGTGAAGAAGTAACAAACATACAAACTCACAAACTTTCGCCTTTATAATATTAGTATGATTTATGATATAGTATGATAGTATGATTAGTATTGGTATTAGTATGATAAGTATGATATATTGCACTGAATGCAATGATAAAATTATGTGAGATGTGAAAGTTAAGGAGTAGGAAAAAGGAGTAAAAGTATTCTAATTTAATCTATATGTTTATTAGACAGTAGCCCGTGGAACAAAGTATCCCAACGGATAATCAATTCATTGTACGCCAAGATACCACTACAGTAGACTAGTTTTTAGAACGACTGCTAGAGAATCATCATTATATTATTTAGTGTAAGTAAACAGATTCTAATGGCACATTTTGAATCCCGCTAGCATTGAGTATTTACTATAAGCAGCGAGCAGTGATAATCGATCTCTTCTTGTCCGTTTTATTTTGTTTCAATGTACTTTCAAAGAATTATGAATCGAGCATTACGATAATCGTGCTACAAACAAGATCATTATATTTATATAGTTTAATATAATCGTTTTCTAAACTTACATTAAATCCCGCTATCAGTGAGGCTGTACTACAAGCAACGAGGCAGAGCGAGGCGCGAGGTTGCTTTATCTGCGCTGGCTCGGCGCGAAACAATATATTTATTGGACAGTAGCGCGGCGCGGGGTATCCCGGCGGATGATCTATTCGCTGTACCCCACGTTGCCACTACAGAGGACTCTTTTCGGAACGACTGCTACTACACTGATATAATGTGTTGCTCACAAAATAAAACAAAAGACGTTGTAACTGAATATAATCGATCTCATATTGTCCGTTTTCATTTATTTTAATGTACTTTCAAAGAATTGTGAATCAAGCATTACGATAATCATGCTAGAAATAAGATATACCTATAGTTTAATGCAAACATTTTTTATACTCCCACATTAAATCCCGCTATCAGTGAGGCTGTACTACAAGCAGCGAGGCAGAGCGAGGCGCGAGGTTGCTTTATCTGCGCTGGCTCGGCGCGAAACAATATATTTATTGGACAGTAGCGCGGCGCGGGGTATCCCGGCGGATGATCTATTCGCTGTACCCCACGTTGCCACTACGGAGGAGACATAGAGGTGGAACTCCTGCACGTTAGAATTCGCCGCTATGTATGTTTTCTAAATGCATTTTTAACATTTTATGAGGGTACACAAAATAGTAAAACTATTGGTATATAATAATTGAGACATAATACATAAACCTTGTCTTTGACAATAATAAAACGCAAGAAGGGTTTTCAATGACAATCTTATTTATTTAAAAGATTTATGTGAAAGACTGTGAGGATTTATATGCGTTTGTTGCTATTTCACACAAAACTATCGGTCAGAGTTCGCCGAAATTGGCACACGCATAGTTTGTGACCACATAAGATACTCTTCCACATAAATTATCATGACCATGACCGATACGGGCAAAGCCGCGGGAATTATCTAGTGTTCTATATAATTATCTTCACACAATCCGATTTTTTTCTATTGTCTTCCGTTACTTAAATTAAATCAAGGACATTATAACTATGTCTACAAATTTATTCTTGACTAAAAATATGTCAACACTTTATCTTTCAAAAATTCAAATATGTATTATTCCACGTTTACGTCCGGGTATGAATGGTGTCCCGAGCTCAGAATTTCAATATTTCAATGGCCGGTTAGTCCACAGTGCAGGCACATCCCTCATTCGAGAAGGTCACATTTCCGGCGCCCGCCCTGCTGTACGACGCCCAGTTTTGTTTTTAAGATTAGGCGAAACTAAACTGCAGCCGGTAGCCGTCCACTACACTGGTCCAACACTTATTTATTGCTGCCGTATGATTCTACTGGCATAAACAGAAAATAAACATAGAGAGCTGTTTTGCAACAATTATTGTTTATAGAAGTCGTCAATGAAGAAACTGATAAATGCAGACACTGCAGCATGTAAACAATTATAATTACCCAAATCCAAATGAAAAATACCTGTCACAAAGGTATAATTTTTAACTCCATCTGTAAATATCTATCTGCGTATATCTATTTGTTATAGACAAACCAGCAGCACTACACCATGACTCAAACAGTGTTAATAGTGAAACCGTATACAGTAAAAGTAACATATTCAAATAAAGAAAGCAATATCGAAAACACTGTTTACGTAAATTGTTACAAATAAAGGGCGTCTCAATCAGGACTCTATTTGTTCTGGAACTGGTCTCCGGAGAGGCGAACAAGATGGATCGCGGTGTCAACACGAATTTGCATCCCTTGTTTGTCTCCACGGAGCCTCGGAAAAAACACCGCAATCTCATTGGGTTGGTGCACCGAGTTCGCATCAGTTATTCGCAGCGGCCAGCTAACACGATTATCTGTCGTTTCGACCGAGACGCTCTTTTTTCCCGTTCCCTTGTTTTCCAACTTCGTGTCTACTCCGTGTTTTTCTGAATAGGAAATGGGATATGTCAGACGAAAAATTGACAAAAATATGGCCGACTCCGATGGAAAATAGTGGGTATTGCGATAGCATCTGGATCGCGGTTGCCGGAATGAAATTTTATTTGCAAGATCATTGTCTTCTGTGTTTTATGTATTGCTTTGTTTATGAAGCAAGAATCCCTCGAACTGATCTTAACACTCATCCATAAGTATCCATATTTGTGTTGTTTGCTTCGTGTTGCTTATTTCAATAACCGTATTTCATTCTACCATTTCTAACAATAACCTTGTTAAGTCTTGTTTAAAATACCAGGCATGGTGTCGTGGCGGTAGTTGTCCCGTGTCATGTCTGAGTGGGCGGTACTGAGGTCAAAACCTTCTGTCGTGCGTTCACGTTACCCACATAACTACTTTCTGTTACTGCTTTCAAATTCTGATTATGATGTATGTTAATTTGTACACTAAACTTTGTAAGGACTAGAATTTTTAACCTTTAAACGTTACTTGTAGATAAATCTTCCACGAGTGTTTTATGAAATATTACAGTTGTTATTGGTTCTTACAATTCCATAGCATGATTACAATTGTATAATGCGGTATTTACAATACCACACGTTTTCAGAATGTTTATGAAGTGATGTGTCTCAAATAAATCAAACAGATGAAAATTTGGCAGGTGCTATTAGATTTGGCACCAACATCAATTTAGAAATTGATCGTAAATCATGATTTTACGTCCTATTAACTGCCACAACTTGCGACTTTCGAGTATCCGTTGTACAGCTCAACGTCTTTACCAAAATTATATAACCGAAGATAAACAATTAGGATAATGTTTGCGGTCAAAATGCCAGAACCTTCATAGCAAAAGTCAATTTTAGAGCCCTTAATTAGTTTATGCAACCGGCCTTATATGATGCTCGTCTACATAACCTAAACGTTCGTACTTTGCAAGAATGGATCGTAACACCTTTTTCTTACGTAACGATTTTAATAACTTATCCAATGCAAGCCGCGTTAAGGAAGTTTATTTCAATAAAAGTATATGTGTAAAATAAAAAACAAGGTCCCACAAAAGGCATAACATTCCATCTCTCACTATTGTCTCATTAGCAGCAGTCGAGCAAAAACTTGGAAGCGCAAAAACTCAACGGATGACAGATACGATTCCAAATATTTCGGCAATGCAACGTTATCCTGAAACAAGAATCCCAAAGTGATTTATAAGGCGTCGTAAGCCATTACAAATTGTTTTGTAACGATGAGCAAACTTAGTTTATACTTTTTCATGCAAACTCATCCGGAAACAATCACACAGAGATAAATTCGAATCAGACCCACAAAAAATTAAATTACGATTCGATAGTTTGAAACCGACTCTTATTCTCAAATTGCAGGGACATGAGTTCTGATTGCGCCACGAATTACCAACTGTGGCAACCACACGCAACGGATCATAAAGATCTCTCTTAATGTCTTTATATGACTCTCAGAGTGCCCTGACACGAACTAGTGGATTCGACGAAGTAATAATTTCCCGTCAGTGGAGCGAGCAGCCTACCTCACACGCTCTAGTCGAACCACTAATTCCGACTTAATTATATCCTACAAAAACATTCATAACCCGGAACTTCCATTACCATCGGTAGCCAAAAAAATAATTATTGACGCCTCATGATAGTAATTAGCACCCATCCGTTGTTACGTCAAATCTTTACTTTCGGTAGACGCTATCATGGTTAATGAGTTGCTTATTTCTCGACGATTCAAAAGACCGTTTGATCGCTGTTGTCTTAACGTGATTTGGATCTTTGAATTGTGAATATAGGGCTCCGTTTCAAATGATTTACGTGTGTGTACTAGTGATGCGAAGTAGAGGTGTGAAGCTTACGCCTCCAGCGGGCGGCGCGCGTGCAGACCACCCGCGCTCGGCCAGCGGCCCAGCATATGCACGCTAACTTAGCATGTGTCAACAAACGCTTGCAAAAAACGTTCACCTTGATCCATTACTTAGTTTCGGAATGCCGGACTGGAGCGCGGTTTATCTACGTTCGATCGCTCCGTCATGTTTCCTGATGACTATCGGTGGAATGATTAACATACGTCAACAAGGTTGACCTAAAAGTAAACACGATTCTCATGAGGTACTGGTTTCAGTGTGGTCCGACGTTGAGCGCTGTCGGCGCTACGGCCGGCACGCGCGCTATGCGCCAACTCGAGCGCACCTTACTTTACGCTTAATAAATGACCAACGCGCAGTATTAGGCGGATCGAATATATCATTTATGTAAATTGTGACGAAGACATATCTAAGTCGCTCGGTCGCCTTCACTCTACACGACGTGCATTCCACGCTCGTTTTGTTAATAAATCCACAAATAAATAGTTAGTGCTCATTACGGTGACTGGTTGCGTTGTCAGGATTGGTTAAACAGCATTTGTAACATTTATTTATTCTTTATGCAATTTAACATTTTGCAGTAAAGGTGGTCTTAATGTTCTATGCATTTATCACCAATTAACCCTATAACAGTTTAACAGAAAAACAAGGCGATATAATAAAAATATTTTATTCCAGTCAGCTTTAAAATGTGTTTATAAGGGTTACATTTCAATATATTATGGAACTTTATATATTACTGAAACTGAATTATAAATCATTATGCCTACATAAATAAATACATAATATATTACTGCCAGTAATGGCTATATAGCAATAACAATTAAACTTAATGTTTATTTCACTAACATTAAATCTTGTACCTATCTATACTTACTGCTTACTTTCCCAAGATCAATAAGACTAATTGCTGATTTTCGTATCACCCTTCACTCACATTGAGTAAGACATCTCTAGTTTCACCACAGCGTGACTTCTAGCCAGGTGGCAATGCACCTCACAAGTCAAAAGTTTACAAGCCCTGTTCATAATGAAGCATTCCATCAATTGCCCCATTGAGTGCAAATTGTAAGGGATGGAGAAACTCTTTGTTTGTTGTGGAGTATCTTCCCATTGTGCTCTGACAACTGTTTGGTAACTCAATATAAACAAGATTGATTTGTGAGCTCCTTTGAAAGGTAGATATTTATAAAACTATTTAAATGATGTAGATCATTTTTCTTTGCTTGTAGGGTTGGCATTTGTACTGGAAGCCGCAAGTCATGGTTTTCTTAAAATATTTGGTTAGGCTTTGGGCCATCCTGCTGTCATTTATCAAAGTAACACGATCAATGCAAATGACAAAAAATGTTAAAGTACAATAAAACATTTATGAATATAGGTTTAGATATATTTTAAGGTAAGAGTAGCATAGTGACTAAACGATCACCTATCGGGTTTTGATTTTTTTGATACTTAAAAGGTACTCACCTATTGGATTTTTTAAAATAAGTATACCTGTCCACCACATGATCCACCGCATGATATAAAGGGCAAGTAACAGTCAAGTTAACACGCTTTCGGGTATATTTTCTGCTTATTTCCTGCTGCTTAAAGCTTGAGGTCTTAAAAGTAAGATTACAATAAAACTACACTATCATGGTAGTTAGTAAGCAAACCATTCATTAAGTTCTCGTAACTATGAAGACATTTGCGAGCTGTTTTGTGACTATGAGTTATTGAGGGCGGTTCTAGTTCACGCGGCGACACAATATCTATGTAGTTTTTGCGACCAGTCGCCGTGTGTGTTCCGGCTATGAAATGGTTTACAATTTTCAATACAAAGATTTTCTTGTATAATTAGAATATTAGAACGAGAACGGTAATAGAAGATATTTATATCCTTTTAAATAGTAATGGTCACGATTGATTTTATTTAAACACTATCATTAGATAATTGTAGCTGCCTATATGTAATTCTTTATACCTACTATACAAGTAAGTAAATCGGTAAAATTTCTTATATTTAGATTTTTTTATTATTGAACAATATTTTGTCAAGGTGGTAGAACCAGAGTCGTTCGACCGGGAAAGAACCACCGCCACACCTATTTCCATCGTGAAGCATTTCTTGCGTTTCGATAGAAGGGTGTTGTTGCCGACACACTTTCACATGACGAACATCATAGTTTTTTTTTAAGCTTTCTACACTCATAGCCCCACACTAGGATTTTCTCCTGTGTCGTGGGTACCATGCACACACACAAGACGAATACACAAACACCCAGACCTAGAACGTGAATCTAAATTCATCATTCAGATACCTGTCTGGCCGGGAATCGAACCCGGGACCCATTGCGCGTCAGACTGGTATGGTAACCGCTTCGCCACGCGGGTCGTCAGGAGTCCTCGGGAGTAGCAACGCATCTGTGTTTGATGGAACCCATGTTCTGTATGAAGTTGATTACAGATATGCATGGGCGGCAGTGACCAGTTACCATCAGGTAGGCTGCATGCTCGTTGACTACTCAGTCAGATAAATAAAACAGATTAATTTGTCGTTCGAATAAACAGACATAATATTTATAATTTAAGTAGAGTTTAAAAGCATTTCCTTTGTACTGAGAAATGTAAGTTATTAAAACGTATTTCTGCGGTCACTCGCTAAGTAGGTTTCTGTAATTCGTGACTTGTAAAAAATGTCTTGTGACAGGTTTCAACATTACAAATAATAAATAATATATTTGTCCATGAAATTCTGTGTAAAAATATTTCGATAAGGTCATATTGTTTGTGCCTGAAATGCTATTTTTATTATAAGTTAAAAGCTACTAATATATATATCTTAGAAATATAATTAGAGAATTTATGAAAGAGTAATGAACTTAATGTATAGTATTTTTTCTACGAATATCTCAATCTAATGTATACCTACAAGTATACTCGAAAATAGTCCAAGAACAGTTAAGAACTTACCTTTATGACTTTTGTTAGTTAATCGACTTTTTGTAAGTCAATGTCGGTTGATATTGGATCACTTAGACATTTTATCGATCAAAATATCTAAAATACTTCAATTATGACTATAATTAAATTTCAACAACCAAATAAACACGACAATTATAAAAATGGAGTACATGGGATACAACTCATTATTGTCTCACTGCTAGGCACGGGTCTTCTCTCAGAATGAGAGAGTTGTAGGCCATAGTCCACCGCGCTGGCCAAGTGCGAATTGGTGGACTTCACACACCTCCAAGAACTTTTTTTTTTAAAGAACTTTGGGGTGTGTAGGTTTCCTCACGATGTTTTCCTTCACTAAAAAGCAGATAATTAATCTCTAATACGCACATAAATCAGTGGTGCGTGCCTGGGTTTGAACCTCGGACCTCCCGATTGAGAGGGCAAGTTTCAACCATTAGGGCTATCACTGCACCGCATTATAAAAATACCTACATAGAAGCAAGTCATTATACGTCCAACGAAAAGAATACAAATCACACCCGAAAATCATCTAATTCCAGAAAGGACAACACATGTCCACTGCCACGTGGCCGCCCACTGTCCCTGTTTGGACGTTGCCATTAGGACCCCTGCGGTTTTTTCGCCACCCCAGCCCGTCATCTCGCACATTAGCCAAGGTGTTCCCACCATGGTGGTCTATTTTTTGCACGCTGTTAATTGGTGACAATTGTGATCAGCGGCTGTTTGGGTGAAGAGAGATGTTTCCACAACAAATGTGGCTTACCGGAATAGTTTTTGGATCTGACATAACGATTTTTTTTTTGTGGAAAAGGAAATATATTGAAGAAGGTTTATACGTATCAGTGTCGTTTATACGTAATTGTTTCAGACTTAAAGTAATAAAGTTAAAGTTAAATTTTACTATTTTATGGTTATAGTGTGGTTAACAGCTGGTCATATTTTTAGCTATGTGGATACGTAATTAAAAATCGTTTACCTAAAAAAACAATTCACATGGCTATTTATAACACTTGAAGTAATCATTAAAATGTATTCAAAATAATATAATATATTAATAATCAGTGTGTAAGGCAAGATAAGGATTTATTTTACTAGTGAAAAGTAAAAATATAGTGGGAACAAACTATACAGGACAAACCTAAATAGAATTGAGATAAAATCTTTACATTAATTAATATGAAAGTTCCGCGTATCTATATATGACACATATTAGCAACAAACAAATAGTTCGTAGAACTGAGAATAAGTAATAATAAATCCTGTATTTAATTCAACTTTTCTGGTGTCTGTTTATCTGTGATTTTAAAATCGCGTCAAACCAAGACTACTGGATTTAAGTTTTCAATGAAATTAAATGTCTTTATTTTGTATAGGCCTCCGGGGCACTTACAAATTGTCAGTTACATTTTTTTCTTACGCTACCACCGGATCGGAATACGACCTCAAATGAGAGGATCCGGCAAGAAACTCAGCGGGTTTGTCTTTTATGTTATTTATAGGTATCTGTTTTTTTTAATATAATTACAACCATGTTTTTTTACATGGTATTGAAAGTTAGCTCCAGTATCTTGCCAATTGCAATCAAAGTTATGTCACTTTTTTTAATGGCGGAGCAGGGCTGGTATTGCACATTTCGGTGTTGACATCAATGGCTTTAAACCACCATGATTACACATGGGCTCACAAAAAGCCGCTTCCATTAAATGGTAAGTACACCATAGCAGATAACCGGGCCATATGCAGTTTTTCTAGCTATTTCGGTTCCATCAAGTGCCGTACTTACGGTAGCGAGCTCCTTCAGACAAGATTTCGTTTAAAGTCCCCGGTAGCACTTATTTTTATCTCCATTTTCTGCCGAGCTGTTAAATTTCATTTTGTGTTATAAAGTTAGGTATACTCGTAAAATTTAGAAAAATAAATCACGGGTAGATCCATATCAATTAATTAATTACATCAGAGGCATCATTTGGAAAAATATATATATCGTCAACCCATTATTGTTCCACTGCTGGGCACGGGTCTTCTCTCGGAATGAGAGAGTTTTAGGCCATAGTCCACCGTGCTGGTGAAGTGCAAATTGGTAGACTGGAAAAACTGGCCGTGATCGTCAAGCGCTTAGGTTACGTTGTGGAAAAATATATTACGGTTCATTTGTATTTAGTTACAGACATTGGACGTGGTAGACTGGGGACAAGCTGGGGCAAATAAAATCATATTTTTCTGTACGATTATTTAAGGGGCACAGCCAGTCTGCGCACCCGTATATGTTCCTGTCCTCTTCTGATCTTTATCTGACCGATGAGTGGTAGAACCAGTCGAAATAGCGACCATGGAGGTACTCTATCACACTTATTTCTAGCGTGTATTGGTTTTGCGTTTTGGTGAAAGGGTGTTGTTGTCGGACCACTTAGCTTTATATGTGGCGATCAACTTAGCTTCCAGGATTAACAATGCATATGTGATCTACTTCAGATAGAACCCATGTTCGATACAAAATTGCTAATGTCCTTACCTAATCAGTTACTGTTCACTGAGACAAAAATGTGAATGTGAAATGTGAATGTGAAACTTTACACTTTGATTTAACTCTTATTTTTTGTGCTTTTATTGCTTTCCAAAGTACCTCCCTATATTGCATCATGTACACATTTTCAAACAATGAACCAAGGTGTGGAGTGGCGAGCGAAGGAAAGCGGACAAGCTCGCTCGATCATGTTTGATCGGGATTTAAGCACCTGTAGCTGGTAGCCGGCTTCTTTGTACACGCCGCCTCACACGGGTACCGACAGCATATAAATACCAAATATATTACAATGTTACAATATTACTAAACTCAACCCCAAAATTGTTTGGCAAAAATGGTGTATTGGCCTTTTGTTGAGTACTTTTCGTCGAAACCCCATCAAAATCTATCTACGTAGATCTATACAAAATCTATCCTTATATACCTAAGTCAAAAAGACTACTCAATAATTCAGCTTGGCAGTATTTATAAATATAATAAATCAATAGTTACAAAATAATTCAAGATAAGATTTTGTAAATATTTAGAAGGTAATTTTTGCTGACGTTCTTTTCTTGCTGACGCTCCTCGATCAGTTTACTGTTAATATGTGTTTTTTGTAAATTCGGTTGGCGTTCGATCGGTCTCGCCTATTACTGCTTTAAGCTATAACGATATCATTTTATTACCAAGAAACCGCTTTTGCTGAAGGGAACCATCTGAGATATGTCTTATTTTGTTTTTTTTTTATTTGAAAAAAAAACTATGTAAAATCATTAAACAGACTTTAAATACTGCATATATGTAAATTAATAAATGGCAATGACCACTAATCATCAGTTGCATAAAAAATGCAAATAATAAAGTATTGAGTTTAGTGTTATGTGTCGTGAATAACAGATTCATTTACTAGCACGCATATCAAGCACGGTGACTACTGGCAAAAGCTTCCATTAGGAGAGAGGCAGTGGACGTCAAGAAGCTGATGAATGGTTAGATGTCCAGTTGTCCATCCATGTATCGCTTACAAGTTGCAAGGATTTTGGCTCTCATTACATATATCATAAGATAGTAAGAAGACAAAATTAGCGATATAAACATGAGAGCTGCGATAAGAACTCTTTTATGGCTTAGAATTCTTGAATATCCAGAACATTTGAATTTTTAATTGCACACTAATTTATTTAGTCTTAAAACTCGCTCGTTGTTGCATAACGCGGTCTTCCCCCACAATCGAAGCTAATTACCGCTCCGTCCGGGCTGGTGTTGATGAAACAAGGTTTTTGCCCAGATTCGCGGTACCCGGCTTATAGCGCATAAACTGTACTACTGTATGCCCTTTTAATGACGCTAAATATATTACAGTTACACAGCGGGTTGCGTCAGAAGCTGTTTTCGAAAATTGTTTTTGTGCGCATTGCCTTGCTAAAGTTGCCCGAATTCCTCAAAGTTAAACTAATATGTGTAGTCCTTATACAAATCGTTGTAGACATGAGCGTACAAGAGTGGTATCTCCTTATTCTTAGTATCTATACTAATATTATAAAGCTGAAGAGTTTGTTTGTTTGTTTGAACGCGCTAATCTCAGGAACTACTGGTCCGGTCCGAATTGAAAAATTCTTTTTTTTTTTAATAGACCATTTATCGAGGAAGGCTTTAGGCTTTATAACATCACGCTGCAACAAAATGACGCAGACAAAGTCGTGCGTAACAGCTACAATTTATAAAGCTGAGAAGGTGTTTTGCAAAAATAAATTATGCCCAAAATAACTATTCCACGCGGACAAAGTCGCGAGCACAGCTAGTAGTCAATAAAAGGTAAATCATTCGCACCGGAGAACCTTAATTTAGTTTTTTGTCAACAAATTTCGTAGTCTATTTAGTTTGAACTCCCCGTTAGTATTGGGTGGAAAGTAAGCCAACATGCTGCTTCAATCCTGATTGGAAGAAAGCGAAAGCTTAACCCGTGTCGGAAGTTTTCAAACATACTGTAAGACAAACGCCACCCATAGTAATTTGGTCACAGTCAACTTCATATTCACCAATTCGCACTTGACCAACGCGATGGACTATGGCTTAAAACTCTCTCATTCCGAGAGAAGGCCCGTGCCCAGCATTGGGACAATAATGGGTTGACGATACACCTTCATAAAGAACAGAGTATCTGCCTGCAGTCAACTGAAAAAGTATTGCTATTCCTGAGCACTAAGGTCGCGTCGTCAACTGGCATTCATGGATTATGAAACGCAAGGACTGGCTCGAGCTAAAAGTTAGTGTTGCCTCTGGATACCTCCCCAGTCGAACCACACAGTAAACCACCACCCATAAACCCACGCCATTAGATTTTCATGCGTTTTCCAACCAGTTTGTGTTCTTGGAAGAAAAATCAAAGAACCTAATGCATTTAATAACCTCGTTAAAGCTGATAAGTGTTCTGAATCAAAGGAACAGACGTCGTGCGAAATTCGGCGTCGGTGTTTTCATCGCGATGGTTGAGCAATGGCCATTCACGCTTACTGTCTTTCATATTAGCGTAAAGATATCGCTACTAAATTAATTGTACGTTTTCTGCTCTCATAGATCCATACTATGTTTCTGTATGGTGTTAATGCCTTGGATATAAATACAAGTTTTTTTTATCTGATTAAAGTAGCAAACGAGCATGCAATCCACCTGATGGTAAGTGGTCACTGCCGCCCATGGACATCTGTAAGCAACTTTATATAGAACATGGGTTCTATGAAATGAAATGAAATGAAATGTCTTTATTTTTTATAGGCCTACGGGGGCGCTTAGAAATTGTCAGTTACATTTTTTTCTTACACTACCACCGGATCGGAATACGACCTCAACTGAGAAGATCCGGCAAGAAACTCAGCTGGTTTGTCTTTTTTTCTTACTTACATCCATCTTTTTTTTTTAATAATTACAATCGTGTTATTTTTACATGGTAGGTAATGAAAGTTAGCTCCAGTATCTTGCCTTACAGTTCAGTAAAAGAGAGCCCTGTTTATCTGAAGTCAATCACAGATGCGTTGCTACTCCTGAGGACTATGATGGTCGCCTCATATAAAAGTGTGTGTGTGTGTGTGTACAAGTAAATAATTATCGATAAGCAAAACTGCAATACATACATTTATTGAAATTTCTGCATGTCTGTTCACCAGATATATTTGCATAAAAGACAGTTTGCAGGATTGCGAATAAGTAAGAATCGTCATTTCTAAGCTTTATTAGACATTTCGTATGTCTGTTTGTCCGTGTGTTTAGAATCACTGTCTTAACATTGCTTGTTAACCTAGATATTGATGTTTAATCGTTTTAACGTAACTGTACGCTTGTATATCTTAAATTGGTCAACAAAAAGAGGCTGTTATAGAACAACGGAACAAAAACGTCCACAAATGTAGCCATCGCTTTCAAACCGCTAGTGTAACGCGTCTGCTACTGATTGAAGCTGGCAGGCTGGTAATAAAACGCGTCGGTGGTCGTAAACTGGCACTCGAAATCGCTACTGGCGCCCGCGCCGATCAAAGACACGCCGACAAAGACGCCGCCCGCTCTCCTTCCCCTGTCAACGCAGTCACGGTACATACGTAATGCTTGCCCACGGCTGAAATTACCGATAAGTGCTATTCAGAATTGAATACCAATAGACCAGATCTGCATAAGCAATTATGCTAATGACCTTAACGCGAATTAAGAGCACCGAAACCGCAATAATTTATAATGACCCAAAATGCAAAAATTGCATCTGAAGTCATTTGTGGTATTATCGATGTTAAAAGGGAGACCTATCTCCATAAATTCCAAAGGTATGTAATATTTTTTATGATACATGAGCTAGTAAAACTATTAGTGCCTCGGTTCTAATGCTAGTCACACAACAGCTAATTTACCTTGTGTCAGCAGTGCATCTATGCTGTTTAGAACTGATTTGTTTAAGATTAAAAAAACTTAGTGCTTGTGGGTAGCAGTGGATTTGTAGCTAAAGTACCTAATCTTTTTACGATCGTTTACCTAAGGTATACATTCGCCTCATCGAATACATACTACAATGGGCGGCAATGACCACTTGCGTTCAGGTGAATTGCATGCCTTTGCTACTTCGTCAAGTTAACTCAAGTATGCATTTAAATACGTGTTGTAATTATGATAGATTTATATTTTCTGTATAATTATTGAAGCTTTCAAAATGATTCTTAAATTTGGCGGAATCTTAGACTTAAAAGGGAACACACATCGCCTGCGCAAAGCGAAAATAATGCGAGTTCAGTACTCATTATTGTAGTGTCGCCGGAGTGATGCTAATCTGGCTGGAACGAGCCCAAAAACTGTGGGCGTCTTAAGACGGGAGTCGCCGTTTTAATTGGTCGCATTAGACTTGATCCTCTTATTAATAGGTTGATTACTTGCGGGCCGGCGCGCGGCTTCGCGGGCGACGGACGCGCCGCAGTCAGGGATCTTAGGATGTGTCCACGGTTCATTCTTGACGTCGTTTTGGAGCAGTGATATCTCAATGATTGGAACTTGCCCTCTTGATCGGGAAGTCAGAGGTGCAGATCTGGCTGGCGTCACTGATTTTACTAAAATGATGTGTGTGTTAAAAATTGTTTAGCATTGCTTTAAGGAGAACTTACACAGTTAAGAGTTCTTTTAAAAAGCGACTAGTGTTAATCTTGACGATTATATCTAATCAAACCACAATATACATTTTTTTATGAATCTTCAGTTCTGTTTTAAAGATGAATATGTTTGCATTTACTATTCTTGCCGATAAAGTTTTACATAACTGTGATATTAAGAAATAGATCATAATTCCATATAGGTACTTGTAGTAAGACTTCATCTCAAAGATACGACAAGGCGTAACCGCTACCGGACACCAAAAACCTAGACAGTGGAAACAATCCTTAATCCTAAGCAACAGCGCAAGGAAAATATTAACGGAATGCAATTGCATTAAGCTATACATACTTATTGCTAAACCGAAGTGCATTAAGGGGCCTTTACAGTTAATCTATCCAGTCTCCATAAACATCGGATCCCATTAAAAAGATTGATTGTTATCCATTTCGGTTATTTCACTTTGTGGAGTACTTTAACGCGTTGGAAGTTGATAGGTATGGCTGAAAATATCAATATTGTCCGAAAATAGCGGCCATATCTGTGTAGCGGCCATAAATCTGCGAGGTGTCGGCTGCTATCAGACGCTCATTCTCTGCCTGATGGTTTGTATCATTTGCAAAGCAGCGCACGAAGTATTTTAAGTACTTAGCCAACGTATGGGGAAATAACTGGCCGTAGCCGAAATATTACACTTTTTTGCTTTAAAAGACTGTGTTACTCAGTCAATATTGTATTTAGACTATAATGTCATAATAACGCGTGCGACATGCGTGCGATCATGAACACGCGTGACTTGAATAACGGCGTAAGGACCAAGTGGCCCGCGTACATATCTAATCGCACACTTACCACTTGCATCCGATTGTTTCATAGATACTTTTCCTGTTGTGTGGGATATGCACATTCAACATGTCACGCATGCGAGTAGGACACGCGAGCGTGCTTAAATCTAATAGTAATCTTACCTAAAGTTGATTACAGATGTCAATATGTTTCATTGGCCACTTCCCATTAAGAGATGGATGCTTCTTTCTTACTCCGATGTCTCCGACATTTTAAAATGACAATTCTTAACGATTTAAAACGGTTGTCAATGCTTTTTAATTGTTGTTCACCTATAGAAAAACTCCCGTCAACCCATTATTGTCCCACTGCTGGGCACGGGTCTTCTCTCAGAATGAGAGAGTTTAGGCCATAGTCCACGGCGCTGGCCAAGTGCGAATTGGTGGACGATAGAATAACTATTAATGACTCTGTAATAATTGTTATGACATGTGTAAGAAGATCTCTTATGACTTATATTATCTACTCTCATTTATATTCGCAACAACAAATTGATTCGGTCAAGGCATCTGAGTTTAATTATTATTTATTATAATTCAATAGTTACATTCACTTCATAGTTAGTACATTACCTAGCGGTAATAAATGTGATGAATTGTGGTTCTTTGCATTGAAACGAAGTAAGATTTATTATCCTTTTTGTGTATACAATTATATCATCTTCTAGTGTGTGAGTATATGATTACTGGCTTCAAGTAAATCTCTCTTGGTGGTTGTGTTAACACTAAAAGTTTAGTATTTTTATGTGACGACTTACTATGTGATTAGTACTCTTTATTTAATCTTTATTTTACACATCCCCTTTTATGATCGGTATATACTTTTGTGTTTACTTAATATCTTAATTATTGAATTAGTATATCTACATATACTTATATTTTAAGTAATAAATACTTAAGTATCTAATAAAATTTACAGTTTGAAAGACTCAAATAAAGTATATATCTCAGCAAGTTACATTGCATATAGCTAGCTAGAGTCAAGATATTTATGTAAGTAGGTAAAGATAGAAAAGACCAGGCCCTTTTCCTGTTATGCTTGTCAACTTTGTTTCTATTTACGTTGCTAGGTTTATATTTTATATAAGAAAAAATAATAAAAAATTGGCTAACAGCTACTTTTAATTGTTGGATGATGACAAAATTCTATATTTACAAATGTTTTCGTTTTGCACGCCTACAAAGCGATTTATGCGAGCCGAAACTGTTATTGAATTGACTTCTCAATTTTGATTTTATGATCAGTGGTAGATTCGTTTAGCGTGTTTATTCATGATACGGTTGAGAGTACCGGGCACGTGCTGTTTGACTCAGCGAGGTAAGTGCTGCTCACAATTAAGATTGCCGATGAAGACACACGCTGAAGTGTTTTCTAATTATGTTCACCATCAATCACGCTGCCCAGAGCCAGAACACCGCCAATCAAGTAATTGCATCGCGTGCATCGACTTTTCGGCCCTCGATAATAATAGGCATTTTATTACCCGTAATGGAGTCTCTAGGGCCGGACGGTTAATGCTCGACGTTTGGTAACCGCTTTTAATTCAGATTAAATATATTCAAGAAGCCAGGAAGCGATGTATTCATTGTTTAATCAATTAAGTAAGCTATTAATACCCGGTTGTCGGACGATATGGCCGCTGACAATCACGTTGATTGATTCTAAGACACGCAACGCAATGGGTGCTATAAATATTTTCACGTATGAGTCAACTGCTAATCCGTCCGTCCGTTGTCAGCTAGATCTTGGAGGCGGATCGAAACAGATTTCAATTTGTGGGTCGGCACTGTGACCCGTAAGGTGATGCTAATCGGACAGGCGGGCTGACGTGGGATCTTCGGTCCGCGTCACGCAGGTGGGGTGGCGGGAAGGGCACCTAAATCTTGTTAATAGGAAGTATTGGTTTTAAGCTTTCGGTCTTTTTGTTTAGAAAAGCGTTGTTTGGAAGTGATACAATATATTGATACCGTCCATATCTTCTGAGTATTTTTAATATGGAAGTAGTACAGTGTATCCAGTCTACCTGATGTTATGTAGACATTGCCTTTTTTGAATATCTGTAATCAATTCCAGATAAAGTTAGACCACAGAGGAGTACGTCGAAACGCTTTTCTTATGTATGTCTCCTTTACGGCATTTCAGTCGAAAACACTGCGACCCAATGAGGCGTATGTGCACAAGTAACAGGCATATCTAAATGAATACTCTTCGTATTGTGTGACAAGATCTCAAGTGAAATGCCATGGATTCCTCAGAAAGGTATGAGATAAGCTCCTATCAACTTCTGTTGACAGACACACAACAAAGCGTATATAAATAAAATAAAAAACACGCTTTCTACAGCTATACTATCAGCTATCATGCAATAGCCCCAGAGTAGGATTTTTCTCCTGTATCGTGGTTACCATGGACACACACAAGACGAATACACAAACACCCAGACCCAGAACACAAATCTAAACTCATCATTCAACTACCTGTCTGGCCGGGAATCGAACCCGGGACCAATTGCGCGTCAGACCGGTATGGTAACCGTTCCGCCACGCGGGACGTCAAATTGAACAGGCACATGTTGAAAATGAACTCAGTTCTTTCAAAAAAATGAGAAGGTAAAAATATTTATGTCGACGGAGTCCGACCTAGAATCATCGAAATTGTTCATAATATTAAAGCATACTTAAAAATCTTTTGTCGTTACTTCAAAACATTTGTAAACCTACACTAGTTCACGTAAAACTATTCACCTATTTCCTAACATAAATTCACTTGCCAAAAATGAAGAATTGAATATAGCTAAAGCTGTTTAAAAACTATTCATCAATCACGATTCGTTATGAACTTCAAAAATAGCACGACCTGTTACGCAGTTGAAATATTCTGTTACTGCACTCCGGTTACAAATACTTATAAGCAGGGATGTTATGGATATGAAATTTCGGATACGGATTGGATACGGATATAGGAGTTATTATAATACCGGATATAATAGAGCAGTGATAGCCTAATGGTTGAAACTTGCCCTCTCGATCGGGAGGTCCGAGGTTCAAACCCAGGCACGCACCACTGATTTATGTGCGTATTAGAAATTAATTATCACTGCTTTTCGGTGAAGGAAAACATCGTGAGAAAACCTACTCGCCCGAAAGTTCTTAGAAAAAAAAAGTTCTCAGAGGTGTGTGAAGTCCACCAATTCGCACTTGGCCAGTGCGGTGGACTATGACTTAAAACTCTCTCATTCTGAGAGAAGTCCCGAGCCCAGCAGAGGGCCAATTATGCGTTGATGAGATGACAATAACGGATACGGATCCGGATGTGAAATTATTTCGGATTATCCCTAAATTTCGGATAGTTTTGGTTACGGATTTTATATTTTTAAAGAATTTCAAAAGTAAAATAGAAATAGATAATAAAATGGCATTACTCATAGGTCATAATTTGATAGGTACTACCTACAATTAGTCTATGAGTAATTATTATAGGTATTTAATAAATTTTGAGTATTACCTTCTTCAAATATAAAAAATCATTAACACAATTATTATACTTTATCGCCCATTTTATATTAAGAAGAGAATATAAATAAAATAATGAAATTTGGAATTCACATCATACTACATGACATGTTTCATTTAGACGGCCTTATCCGAAATTATCCGATACTTTTATATCGGATTCGGTTACGGTTACGGATAAAAACACCGAATATTCGATAGTTTCGGTAACGGATACGGAGCTCCACAACATCCCTACTTATACGCTATGAGTAAATAAGAATACGAACGCATTACTGTCAAATTCGTATCGTTATCGATATTTGATTAAGTTGCCTACACTAGCTATAGACTCGCGTCTTTACTTACGTATGATAAATTAATAAGAGTTAATAGTTTTTAGCAATTTGAGTTAATTGTAGAAACATCAACATTTTGAATATGGTTTAATCTAGGAGGTCTCAACATTATTTCTATTTGTAGCGTGAAGCAGGTCATGAGTTTCGACGTCGTTGAATGAGTGTGGATGTTAACTTCCTTACATACGAGGAAACCATCATATTTGTCGTAAGTGGTACGTTGTGCTACTACTGCCTTTTAAAATATACATGGACTTTATAGACATACCTACACTTTATAGACATATACATTTTAGAATGTCGTCGGAATCAAACTTTCAAATCAAACACATTCATCATCAGATACTAGGGTGACATGACTTAGAATCTGGACTCATTTTGCTAGATATATCATGTCACAGGTATAAATATAACGGACTTACATAATACGAAAAAGGATTGTATTGTTCTAGAAAAAAATAAGGTAAAAATTCGTTTTTAGCATAAAGGCATTGTGGATGCCTCCTGTACCCAGGGAACTAACCTAACGGGCCCCCCATTTTTATTAGCTTCACCTGTATGTTTGTATGTTTGTAACCGACTTCTTTGGGCGCGATTTTGACCCACTTTAAACGGCCAGATTTCGTTCAAACTTTGTAGATTTATTGAGGACCGAAGACAATACACTAATTTGATAAAATTATTCCATTTTTTAATTTGACTAAAAAGTAGAAAATAAATAATAGTTTAAAAAACTAAAAAACACGATTTTTATAGAAAACCGAGCTAAAAAATAGAAAATAAATTTAAATGAATTTAAATTAAGAAAATAGTGTTAAAATTTCAATGAATATAAATTAATAATAGTGTGAATAAAAAAAAATATTTTATTTAAAAAAAAGCGTGGGGTGCTTTTTAAGTTATTATCGAAATGATAATCACTCTACTCATATCTGTCAATAAAATATCTATAACCATTGACACCATGCACCCCACGCTTTTTTTAAAATAAAATATTTTTTTTATTCACACTATTATTAATTTATATTCATTGAAATTTTAACACTATTTTCTTAATTTAAATTCATTTAAATTTATTTTCTGTTTTTTAGTTCGGTTTCCTATAAAAAGCGTG
This sequence comes from Spicauda simplicius, assembly GCA_949699795.1. Classification (NCBI taxonomy): domain Eukaryota; kingdom Metazoa; phylum Arthropoda; class Insecta; order Lepidoptera; family Hesperiidae; genus Spicauda; species Spicauda simplicius. The sequence continues at coordinate 8,017,021 of OX453064.1, forward strand.
TTTTTTAGTTTTTTTTTTAAACTATTATTTATTTTTTTATCTAATTGAAGTGGCGAACGAGCATGCGAAGATGCATGCGAAGAGAGCATGCGAGCATGCGTAAGTACCGAAGTTCTATCTGAAATCAGTCACAGATGCAATGCTACTTCCGAGGACCAAAATGGTCGCCTCATCTTTAACAGTAAGTCTCACATAAAGTATTACATTCAGCTTCCACAATCTTTATTCTAAATTTAAACCGTTACAAAATAACTAAATACTATATTGAGTATGATATTTTATTGGCATAGTTAATTATAACTTTTCACCACAATCTCTTTGATACACTTTTTTTCTATTTCTCCATCTTCTAAAAGTTTCTACACTAAATGTCTGCGATGTAATAAACAAACATTAAACATTTGAAAAAAATCAATGACATAATTTAAACAAATAACGAATCAAAGCTTTCAAAGACTAAATGTTTCAAAAGAGCACATCTTGGCATCATTGATAGACAAATAATAATTGATAAATAATGGAACGGGCAATCGCCTGAACCAACGAGCCTTCACTGACTGCCGCCCGCACCGGGATGGGTCAGTTTCAATATGTTGCAATATTCATTTGGTATCTAAACGGTATTTAATAAATTTTTACTTGGATTAAAACAAAAAATACTAATTTACTTATAATATCAGACATGTTTGGATCCAAGTAAAGATAAGAAATTTTACGGGTTGACCGTCGACTTTGTCATTCATTGTTGTATGTATCACATTACAAAAATATAATTGTTATTGGTAATTTAATTTATAATTCGTACAGCATTTTCAAAATAATATGATAGATTCTGCTTCAATAATGATTATTTCATATGTTGCTTAATCGGAAGTATTTTTATTTTCAGAATCCAAATACGATACCATTTTCTGCTAAGAGCCAATGTCAATCAACGACTTCAAATGTAGCTATAATTACCTGTTCCGATGAATGTACTTAAATCACATAAAGAATATCCTCATATTATATTACACGTTAAAAAAAAACAAAGAAAAATATTTCATCGTTAATAAAAAGTTTGCATTAACACTTCATATAAGAAACTCGTGCAGATTTTTATACATTTAGACCCAGCAGTTAAAGCCGAAAGTTGTCCGTCAATTCGACTTCTGTAACGTCATAGATGGCTCACAACTGTACCCAATCACTACGTACGAAACGGGCCGCCTTTAACACCATGCAAGTCACCGTCTCGTAAGCGTATAAACAGAAAGCTAGGAGCGGTCAGCCGTCGCGCCGATCATCACTGATCATGATTCACGGAGCCGCTGATAGCTGATCAGCGCTGACTATCCATTTGGGTAACAAGCACCATCGTTAATTCACATTGTTGTGTCAAATTGTTATACTACGCTATACGTCAAATAAGCCTTGTTCATAAGAATGAGCAAAAGTTTAAACAACAATACATGACTATTATATTATAATCTCATTTCTTCGGAAAGGAAGTTATGAAGTGCCACTCAACGGATAGTATGCGGTTATTTCCACCCGTGGACATGTGTAAGACTGCCGTCTATGGGCAACTGAAACAGACTTCAAGGCGTCTTTCCTGAAACCGATATCAAAGACATTGCCTATCAACCTAAGAATTAAGTTGGTCGCTTCATATGTCATTGGACCGACGTCTACAACCTCTCGGTACATCTGTGACATGTTATATCTTGTAAAATGAGCCCAAAGTACCATCCGATGAACTGCGTGCTCGTGTGTTACTTCAATAAGATAAAAATAATGTCTACTAGACTAGACTATTTCTGTACTTTCTAACTTGTTTATAGTTCTAGTATCGATATTGTCATGATCGGAATTAGTCATTACGATGACTAAGGTATAAAGTAAAACGTGTACATATTACGTGTGTGTCCCAAAATGATAAAAACGCCGGCATTTCAAAGGCAAGCGAACAAAGGCAACAAGCGGGTAAGCGGATAACTTGGTGATCCGTCACCGCGTGACACAGGCACAAAGCGGGTAAGGACCCGCTATCTGTACTAACATCGATGGGACATCTCAAATTCCTATCAACATAATCATAACAGATGAAATGAGGTTTATAAAACAAGATATTCCTCAGCGCGGATGCTAAGGCATAAGATTTTTATTGGGCACAATTAAGTGTTATTTCTGATGTCCCTTTAATATACAGTAGCAGCCTGTTAAACAGCATAATTTATACCTCTTACAGTAGACGTGCAAGAAAAGTGGCTAGAGGTGGTATATAGAGCCGTTACTGAAGTTTTCACAAAGCGGGTAGAAATCTTCTATCTAATGTCCCGTCAATATTAGTAGGTAGAAGTGGCATGCCATCACCAACTTATTTTATTAAAGTTGAAAATTACAAATAAAGAAAAGGAGATTATAATAGATATGGAGGTAGGTACATAGAAATAAAGCAAGCTTAAAACTCAAGTATTAAGCAGTAAATCTGTGTATTACTTGAGTTTTAAGTATTCATCGATATAGAAATACAAAAGATACGCAGTCTCGAACAAAAATGACACCTAAAACTGTCGTCAAATGTACATAATTATTTAAAGATGGTCATAACGACCATATATTTTAGCAATATAACCTTACGTCCATGATTTAAAGTTGTATTTACAACGCTAAAAGCAAAAAGCGATGAAATTTTACTACTTGAAATGAGCGCACAATTTTGAAATTGAGCGCTCTTTTTCACCGGACAGTTTTGAGACGCTGAAAGTGTATCTTGGGTTTTTCTATATCGATGGCTGTGTTAAACAAATTATTATTTTTTATAAGATTGAAGTAGTAAACAAGTCCACATGATAGTAAGTCTGACGCCCATGGAAATCTGTAATCAGCTTCATGTATTCATATAGAACAGGAGTTCTATCTACCACTATTCCCTCACTACTCATATAATGGTAAATCGGCAGCCACACCCTCCCAACGAAGCGTAAGAAGTGCTTCACGCTGGATACATTCAATTGATACCTGGATTCTAAAGAATTGTAGGTTGGATATAATTAATAATCTTATCAATAATACATTTATTTTACCGCATCCCAAATTAACACTCGTCTTTACAAATTCCCTCAGCAACAATATTTTTATACCTCATATTTTTAATACGAAGATTAGTATCAACGGTAACACATCACGACCTTGTCTTACACGAGGATGACTTGGCTGCGTTGCAACTGGTAGTCCGAAAGCAATCGCTCAAGTGTGACAGCTGTGCTCGCGATGTGTGGTCGAATACCATACGAATATTTTGGCCCTTTAAGATATTGGCTTTTAATAGTTCTGCTAAATGAAATGGTGCTAAATGAAATTTATAACGATACAACTTTCAACCCAAACTTTATTATAAGTAATAGTATAAAACGAAGTCGCTTCTCGCTGTCCCTATGTCCCTATGTTTGCTTAGATCTTTAAATCTACGCAACGGATTTTAATGCAGTTTTTTTTTTGAATAGATAGAGCGATTCAAAATGAAGGTTTTTATGTATAATACATGTAAAAAATAGTAAAGAAACACTGATAATTTTATATTTTTGACATTTAGACGAAACGAAGTTCGCTGGGTCACCAGTAAGTTATAAGTACTTAGTTGTTCTAAGATAGTACAAAATTTGGTGTGCTTTGGTGTATTCTCTTTTTAACTGTAGAAGGTAACAAGCACGAAGTCTAACTGATGTATATGGCTACTGGCGCCTATGAATATCTGTAACTCCAATATAAAAGTGACATTTTACCTTAAGTCGATTACACATATATTGTTACTTCTGAAGACTAAATGAGTACATGTATTCAAGCGTCCGCAAACTTCGCTATTGCTTGCCACAAAACTTCTTCACGCTAAATATAGGGATGACGGCGGACCCTCCCAATCGTGATGGCCACCTTCGTCACGGCTGGTTCTACCACCTCGACCGGTGAAGTTATGATACAGCTCAAATCCTATATTCAATTGATAACAGATGTCCGTGGGTAGCATTGACCGAGAGTTGCACTATATGCTCCTTTTCTCCTATTAAAAAAAATCATAAAATTTCAATGGCGGTTTCTCTGACACCTACCCAATCGTGTTATGACGTTCTAAGATGAAATGAATAGAACTGAATGCACCCATATTATATTCATAAACATTCTATTGTGTTTTTGCGACCATTTGCAAATGAAAGGAATCACAATAAACGTGGACAAGTATTCATTCATGGTTGGTTACGTATAATTCTTTATTGAAAGTAACTGTCACTCAAACGTCAAAATATTACTTGACTACGGATTTCTCGCCTAATTTCCTACAGAATAGAAAATTTTAGATATGGTCATGTAAAGCGACAAGCAAATAAAGGAAATCAGAACTTTTTTGCCTCTGTTCAGCATTAAATAATGCTTATGGTAAAAAATATCATATCATTTACAAAAACTGCGAACAATTGGTTTGTTTCAAGAGTTCATAACATTTGTAGATTTTGCTACAGAAAATATAACTGTAAATACTAAATACTTAAAAATAATTTGTGAAAATGTAGAAAAGTATATGTATATGGTGGTTTAGTACATATTCATAAAATCGACGCTCAAACATATATTTTTCGCTGGATCATGACGATGTTACTGTGTCAAATATGAGCGCCCTCTTCCACAATTGATGGAAAAACCGATGAACATACATAATAAAAAATATAAACATTGAAATATAAAACCTCCTCTTTTTTTGAAGTAAGTTAAAATTAGAAGTGGGTTAAATTAAGGTTGCAAGATTTGACCTAAACATACATACCTAGAAACATTTCAAGTTCAATGAAAGCTTTTGAAAATTAAATTAATGAAATCGGAAGTGTTTCATATTAAAGCAAAATTTAATTTAAAATTATTGAGTCAGACAAAGTTTTCTGGTTAGACTGAGATATGAATAAGATGAAATGAGATGAGATGAAAGATGGAAATGAGTACAAAGTGTACCAACTGGCAGCCTCCGCGTTGTCGGAGCGGCCGCTCGCATGCGGCGGCGCGGGCAAATTATAGACAAATCTCTGGACGTATTATTTTTTCAACGCGCCGGGTGAGAAATGCGTGATTGGGGGCCGGCTCCAGATTACAGGCCGAGACACGCCACCGGCCGCGCTCTCACCCACTTATGATCATTATTTAGACTGTAATAAAGTGTTAGTGAGTAATTATTACCACCCAACAAGTAAAAACTATTCTAAAGACACCGATACCCCTCAATCATCGATTCGAAACCTCTACCTGACGGAGATTTTATAGAAACCCGAATCAAATTATATCGGCGAAATCTCCATATGTAGAACTGATCGTAAATTAGAATATCGCCAATTTTAACACGTCGGATCGCGTCAAATGCTTAGAACAATTTTATGCAAATTCCGACCCAAATTGCATGTTTAGAGTGAGAATGTTATTTAGAAAATTATAGGATTGGAGCACCGACAGCAGATTGCTGGGAGCAATTGCCGCGCTTGTTATAACTATCGTGAGTAGCTATTACGTAAAAGTAGTTCGTCGGTTCGTGATTCACTTTAAATTAATAATAAAGTTATTGTATTCTGAGCAGGAAGCGCTGACAGGCTCAAGTCGCTAACGTTTTCCATTAATATAACACAACTTAAGTCCTAAGTCTGTACATACAACAAAACCGATATCTTTACAAATTAGGTAGTTATTGCACCGTATTCCTCGGCGTAAAGGTTCGGAGGAAAATGACGGTAACAAATTAATTTGATGTTAATATGTGTGTTTCGAGTGTTGCACGGAGAGCGGTGCGCTGATTATAAGGCGGAGGGTAATAGGACCGCGCGTCCCACCCTATACTCAACTTAATGCTCTCGCAATTTCACTCAAAATAACGAATGGAAAAAAAGAAGTTTTTGGACCTTAAATGAGAGATGGCGACGTGAGCTGCCCATTCCTTCATTCCGATCGCTGTTCGAAGAACGCGTGTTTCGGCCCAATTAGATGGAATTATTGTCAACGTGAGACGACGGGCACTGATGTATCGGACAATTACTTTATCCTTATATGCACTTTTAGTAGTGATATCTCTGGTTTAGATTTCATTTATACGATTTCAAGCACTCACTTAAGGGAGATTAATACCTAGAAACCCAAGAGAAAATTCTTGTATTTGTTTCAAATTTTTGAGTGACCTACTACTATAAAGTCTTGAACGTGTAAGGAACACCTTCTGTATACATATATTACCACGTTTCTGCCAAATAACAAATGTTGAGTTTGAAGTGATGTGAAAGCTCCAGATCTTCAAGATTCCCTTCATTAGTATAAAAATAAAACGTGTTTTTACTAACTTTGGATACCAACTATTTTGTATATACCTAATTATTTAAGATACTGTAAACTTAAATATATTATAAAATATAATAATTTGTTTGTATTATCTTTAATGTATGTAAATTTATTAAAATAAAAGTAGTAGATTAGAGTAGTAAAATATAATAAACATATCAGAAATTACAGTAGACATTTTGTGGATACCGCTACTAAAACTGTATGAATACCTATTAAAAGATAATGTATTTATTATGTACTTAAAGGTAATATAGTAGACCTCCACAGTCTTCTACTATTGTAAAATCTGTAAATAACTTTAAATGATACAGCGGTTTTATCTGTAGTTCATCATATCAATCGACTGCTACTTTTGAGGACTAAGATAGTCGTCTCATATAAAAACGAGCCGGCAATCACACCCTTCCAACAAACCGCAAGAACTGCTACCACGCACATCTTACGAACAAATGTCGCAAAAACGATTTTTGAATATAATTTCAATTCAGTCGACATAATCTATATATTCTCTATATATTATGACGTGAACGAAAAGCTTGTGATTCGGTTTTGAGATACTTGCCGCGGACGGAGGACGATAAAATTATGCCGTTACAATTGATGTAGAGAAGATTACCAAATGCTAATATTTTTTTCAAATAACGCATAAAACATACCTAAAATCAGCTAAAAACGCATTACACACACTACCTTGCATTTGACACAAATACATAATAAACGAAATAGAACATTCAATGTCTTACTATGAAAACACATAACGTCAAAAATGTCAGATGTCTTTGTCGAAATACCCGCTATTGCTTTTAAACGCAGCTTAGTTAATTTAAACCTCTTGTTACCTTTAACGGATGATTTTTAATAAATAAAATCAATACAATTAATTAATTAAATATTCGTGCTACTTCGGACAAAATGAAGCTTAGTTTTTTTAATTAAAATTACGGTCGAATTTCGACCATTGCGGCGGGTGACTAGTATTCAAAATACGTATTACTGTTGATGTTACACAGAGAGCGACTGCAGATATACGTAGTCCCCGCGGACAATCAGATAACTCTACAATATGACGACACTTCGTAGGCTCCTTCGGGCTGCCAGCTTCCGGCTCGCGTTAGAATCCCACGCTTTAAATTACGCTAAAGATTATTATGTTATATCAAAAATATATTAATATACGTGCTGAAATTTTACATAACATGCGATTCTAAAGAACACTTTGTATGAAAATAATTTTAATTAAAAAGTTGTATGTAAAATGATAAAGAAAAAAAATCACACTTAATGTGAAAGGTGCGCATGAAATACAGTAAAATAAAATTAACTTATTTTAAGTTTATAAATGTTATTCATCCTAACTTGATGTTACAAATTCCAATTTTCCGAACAGTTTACATAAGTACTATCCACGATTTTTATCAAGTAGGTACCTAACTATGTAGTTTATTCTTCCCTTTTACTTTTTAATTAGAATATTGACGACCTGGTGACAATAATTTATACAAATCTATTTAATAAAAAATAAACAAGATGTAATATTTTTAACCGACTTCAAAAAGGAGGTGGTTCTAAATTTGGCCGGTATACATTTTTTTTATGTTGTTAAGTTACATATATTTAAAACAATTTAATACACTCTACTTAAATTAAAGCTACAAAAAGAACATAACAAAATCACACCATACTCGTAGATACAGAAACACATATTCCACTTGGTTTAGCAATACGAACTGTCTCGAAAAGAATCCGCTGGTAAAGCGAAACCAAAACAGATGGATTTAGCAGAGCTGGGTGGCGGGGCCGAGGGGGTCAGATAGCGGAGTGGCCAGCGCATCTGATACCGACTAATACGACGACAATTCGCAACCTCCCGCTTTAGTACTTTGAAAATAAAGAACCTCTATCACCCTCCGCACACGCGATCTTTTTAATCTCTTTTCAAATGTGGTCTTTTCGGAACGGTCGACATAAATTCGTGAGCTCTTCTCTTAAACAGCTGCAAAAAACGTTTTTTTCTAATTGAAGTAGCTTACGATGCAGTCCTGATCTTGACATGGACTTTGGCATTGATGAGAATAAAGATCACCTGATATGTAAAACATTATCCAAAACCTTTTACCGTGACTCTAAAGATGCTTCACAATGGTAGGACCATGGTCCAGGTCACAGAGCCTAGAAAAGCGCACTAGTTCCACTCTAGTCAACCTATTATTGACCTATTGCTGGGCACGGGTCTTCTCTCAGAATGAGAGAGTATTAGGCCATAGTCCACCGCGTTGGCCAGTTGGTGGTCAACTGGCGGATTGGTGGACTTCACTCACCTTCGAGAACTTTATTTTTAAAGATCACTCGGGTGTATAGGTTTTATTCACGATGCTTTCCTTCGCCGAAAAACAGTGATAATTAATTTCTAATACGCACATAATTTTAGAATAATCAGTGGTGCGTTTGAACCTCGGACCTCCCGATCGAGATGGCAAGTTTCAACCATGAGACTATCACACTAGTTCCACTACCTTCCTGTTAATCTACGTTCTATAAAAGTGGGATCAATTGAAAAAGTAATATAATCAAATAAAGTATCTGTTAACGCTGTAAACTCGGATCCATTTCCGGAACTTCGACGACATTAAGCGACAACATCAAACAATAATTTCGGAAAAAGCAATTATCATTATCCAGATAGGAGGGTCGAAGGCGATCGCATTAACATCATAAAGGGGGCGAAGTTCGTCTGCGCCCCCGGGACACCCGTCGGCGACGAGACAGTTACATATTACGCAATAAAGAGCTGTTCTCGCGAAAGGAAGTGTGAAAATGAACAACATCAAGGGGTTATCTTGAATTACTCACTAAAAACTTATTGCTGGTGCTCAGGGAGGCGTATGGGGGTTAGGGGGTGGATTTGCCGCGAACAGATAAGGGCACGCTATTGGGATCGCGCCGTTCTCATCCAATTACACGGTCGAGCGAACGTAGAGGAGTTAGATAAAAAGCAAAGTTGCCTCGACTGTCTCCGCGGGGATTGTCGCTCGGCTAACGTTTTCACCTACGCCCCGTCTTTCCGTAATGTGTGCCCTTTAACAGTGATAACTCGAGGGTCCCTGACAGTCCTTTTTAGTGCCGAAAATTAAGTACTTGGTAGAAAAGCAGCTATTCAGCTTTCATATTTTCTTCTAGTGTCGTTAATCAAGTATTTAGAGAGGACTAACAAATACAACCATGATGGAACACCATGACTACACCTCCCCACATGACAGCGTGATTGACGTTACCACAAACAATGGTGTCGTTGAACTTTGAAAATTATGGAAATAATAAGGAATTTAAATTTAAATAATAAAGAAAAATCCTTTAAAATATCCATAACAAGATGAACAAAATTTAAATCTTCACATTATTCGCAAACACAATTTTCTAAGTAGGGTGGACATAAAAGCAGATTTGAGAAGACACGAGGAAGCAATCTAAGTTGACGTGCTAAGGGAATTGTCGGTCTCCACCGCGAGACCGCGAGCTCTTGATTCAATTAGGGACCTCGCTGCGGGAACTGTTCTTGATCTTACTTGTCACGCTTTCGCAAGTGCGGTTCGTATTCTTTGTTCATGCATTGGTTTGTCATAGTTTTTAAATAGGGTGACCATACAATCGGATAACTGTGTGAATAAAACTATGCTAAAGTCTTTAGTAAACTATAAGGCAAGATACTGGAGGTAGCTTTTATTACTATGTAAAAAAACAGGATCGTTAATATATTAAAAGCAAATCTTTAAACAAAAAAAAAGACAAACACGCTAAGTTTCTTGCCGGATTTTCTCATTTGAGGTCATGTTTCGATTCGGTGGTAGTGTTAGAAGAAAAAATGTAACTGACAATATGTAAGTGGCCCCGTTGGCGTATACAAAAGAAATACATTTCATATCAAAGTAAATTTGATACCACTTTTCTGTGAAACAATTCAGTGTTTATTTAAGATATAAGCTTAAATAGGTCAAATAACAAACACTTCATTTCTTGTAAAGCTAACGTCTCAATTGGACATTCGTAAGTAAGCCCTTAATTCCTGAATTAAGGTCTTATGGTAAAAAAGTACGAAAGGGTATTTTTGATACTTGGTGTTCTTCAGCAATCTCATGATTTTCAAACGTATATCCATCGTTAGCATAATTCCTTCCTAAGGTCTAATAGTGGTGTAACCTAATAAATAACAGTGACATTTGTTTTCGGTACTAAGCCCCACCCTCTGTCACAACGGAACCCAATCCGACAGCGCGCCGGCCGCCGTATGTAAATAGTTTACCGAAAGTCGCCGCTCGTCCATCACGCGTTGTCACATAAATTATGCCGCGGCGAATCCGCGGTCGAATCATTGTTTGACTTTTATCTTATTACGTATATCTCCCGATTTTGTTCGCGTCATATTTCTTCTGACTTATCGGCTTTTATCTATCGTTTTGTGGAGAGTCGCACTATCGATCACCCGGGCCGGCCGGCCGACAAATGTCTCCGAATGTTTTGAGTGGATTAGGCGAACTGTCGGTACGGTCCACGGTCACCGGGTGACTAATAGGTGCACCGGCTTATATGGAGCGCGTATCGACTTATTGTCGCTTATCAGATGCGCCGGCGCAGCTCGCGGCCAAGAGCCGGCGCGGCGCAGCGCTGCCTGCGCTTCGCCACCAATCGTTCACATGACTAATGACCGCTCTTCTGAATGTCTAAGAAAAATTCTCCGCTGATCGCCGTAATAAATAAAGTCACGCACTTGACTCCGATGGAATGATGTTTGATTTCATGTAATTTCCATACAAATCTAATAAATTGCATGTATCGACCGAATCTACCATGGGTCTGTTAAAATTCGTGGTCACGTTTTAATATGCTCTAACCCAAGATGAATTACACACACGCACACAAAGAAAAAACCAAAAATAATTAAAAAATATTTTAATGCGAAAAACTAAACCTGAAACTAACTTGTGATTAATTAATTTTAGGTGGTAATTTTTACAATAATCCGCCCAATTTAAAAAAAAGGTTTAAAATTCGACTTACTTGAATTTGCGAATATTATTACCTAAATACATTATGTTACACAACAAATGCAATATTTTGTAACCACTACACTTGAACTTCGTTTTTTATAAAAATGTTGTAACATGAGAGTACACATTCCACTTTACGGTAAGCGGTCACTGCCGCCCATAGACTACTGTAAGCAACTTTAATTTGAATAAGATATACATCTGAAGTCAATACATATATTTTTTATTATTTAATTTGGCAATTTGTTTGTTTTTACATTTCAGTTATTATTTGCACATACACATAATTATTAAATTAATTATTTAATACTTTATCATTTTCAAATTAATAAAGATATAACCAATATATTATTTACATGGCAAACGAGTTTGATTACTTATAATCAAATTGATGGTCAGTGACCATTGACATGGTCTTGTGTAACTTTCCTCAAATAAGATCACAGTCATACCTGAGATTAGTTTAGAGATGTGTTGGTGCTTCAGAGGTTTTTGTGCAATAGAAAAATGTAATAAATAATGTTTAATTTAATTTTTGTATAATTGAAATGGAATAAAAACCTTATTTGCACACCTGAATGAGTAGAACATAAGGAAAAATATTGTTAATTAAGACCTATTGTATATTACTATGTTCTTGCAATAAAATAAATTTGAATTTGAGGACTAGAGTTGGAACGCTTTGAACAAATAGGTATTATGTATATATCCCTTACCACACACTTAAAACCAGAACATAGCAGCGCCTTATCTATTAATTCTTTTATTAATGTCTTAAGAAAGTTATCTCAGCTATAAATGTTATACAGTAGTCAAAGGCGAACCACGAGCGCTATCTCCGATCAAGCTGGTCGTAAGCACAACACTCGATACCTTACATTTTCGATATCCACCTTAAATTAATGAAAACATCCATCCATAAAGACCCGAACGCCTCTGCCTTCTTATGAATGAAATTCCACTGTATGGGTCCGAATCCTTTTTTATGATCATCATAAATTAAACAACCAATTTCCAGCGAGTGTCACAGCGCGGATAAAGGAATCATTTTTATAATATCCTCAGCGCTTAACAAGGGTACAAATAAAGCCCACGCATATTCACGGAGCTATAAGTCCGGATCGAGCGACTGGCCACTGACTGCTAAACTGTTAATATAAATAATGAACTGTGTTATGGGCTGGTGTGGTAGGTAGTTCGTTGACTAACTGGCCTTTTGTTGTCAGAGTCGTTCGGTCTGCCACAATATATCCGGAGAGGCGCTCGCGACGTCGCTCTGAGAGGAGATTATCCACGCTTTTGGCATTTCTCGACCGCTCCCGACTCACATTCATTCACAAAACACCTTGCTACTGCAGATATTCGATAAGGCCGCGTTTAATTCGTACAACAACAAACTGACAGGTAGTTAAAAATAAACGAGGTGAACATTTCAAAGATTATGCTCCGTCGCGTTAATACCTCATTATATCTGTCCTTATCATGTTTCAGAGTATAAAATAATCGTAAATTTAAGTATTAATATTTTTTCCGCCGTTGAAATTTGACATTTAGCGTGTAACGCAATACAAAGCCATTGAGAAAAGTCTAGATTTACTACAGGCTACCGGCTACCCACGCACGGTGACCGGCGAGGCGACACGGGAGGCAAAACGACCTCTAATTTATCTTCCCGCCTCAGTCAGCTGGCTGACTTATGACAACTGCGCTCTGTGCCCTTTTACGAGTCCACGTTCAACGTTTTGTAGATTCTACCACACATTGAAATATGGCTTTATCTTTTAGGCTAGGCAATGCTTTCTAGCTAGACATCAACTGATGACAAACGCCATAATGCAGAGTGAAACTTTAACAAATATAGTCCAAATATAGTTTTTATTTACATTTTTCAATAATATTATGATTGAAAGTCATCACAATTTTAATATTTTATAGTACGTACGCTCATAAAATAAACGCACGCGATAAAGTAGGTACAGATAATATGTTAGGCAGGATGGAGTAGCAAATTCTATTTACAAGCTGTATATTACAGGAATTGACGTTATGATCGAGTCTGTGGCGAGCTAGCTGCCCGTAGGACACTATAAAACGTCCGCGTTAATGATTAAGTGCTAAGTTACGGGGTTTGCTGCGCGCGCGCAGCGTGGCATCACCATTCACTGCCCGGGGTATAACATTACCTTACCGCCGAAAATATCAAATCGACAGGCTGAGATGTTATCGCACGGAATGTTATAAAATTGAATATTTTCATATATTAACCACGTACTAGGGCAGCGCTTCTCAAACTTGAGTCGAATCCTGAAAATGACAGTCTGTTAATAAAAAATCATCGTACTATATAAATCGTATACTAAGGAAATTAATTCAATGTAACATTGTCCAATTGAATATAAATATGTAAATACATCGATACTTTCTATGTATTAAATAATGATTCTATAACATTAATTAATTACTTTTAAATATAACATTAGATAAAATATTATTATGATTTCATAGTTATGGTAAAGGATCGCGAGAATTAACTTCTTGGCCTTTGTTTTTGACAAAATATTACCTCCCTAAAATATTATTATAATTTCATAATTATAATGAATGGGCAAGACTTAATTTTTTGGCCTTATTGTTTAAACGTGAAACAAGAAATAGTTGAGAAACAATGTCCCAGGGTGTCGCCCGCAGAGTGCCTCTTCCGGCCATACTGACCGTCCGTCCACCACCAACTATACATTTTATGATACACTTTATGGTGAATAGAGATGTTATTTAATATCGCTGTTAACGTCTCTACAATATTTGAAAGATGCTCTTTTACCTTTTTCTGAACGAGAAAGCCTCCTCTGTTGCTCGATTTTATGGATCCTATAAATATTTAATAATACTGCTAACCGTACAAAGTTATTTCATATAAAATAGCTAGTTATGATCAAACTTACCACCCCTGTGTTTTAAAAATGTTGTTTGAAAAAAAAAAATTTGATGTAAAAAAACAAAGAAAATCTCATTTTGCTCTACATAGTTATTGTAGAGCTTACTTAGTAGTTTATCAATTCATTTTCAACTTTATAATTCGACGACCCGCGTGGCAGTGCGGTTACCATACCGGTCTGACACGCAATGGGTTCCAGGATCGATTCCCGGCGAGACAGGTATCTGAATGATGAGTTTAGATTCTTGTTCTGGGTCTGGGTGTTTGTGTATTCGTCATTATGTGTGTCCATGGCACCCACGACACAGGATAAAATCCTAGTGGGGGGCTTTGAATGTAGAAAGCTTTTTTTAAAATTCACAGTCACAAATTCATATTCATAATTATATTACCTAATGAAAAAAATTATATATATTGTTTTGAACTAATTAATAACTACTAATCTGTTTTTATCTACATCCTAATTATTTTTTCCTAAAAATAATGCTACATCATATATTTTAAGCATTGGGTTTATATCGACTTTTATTAAACTCCATATGAAGCTGTAAATCCGACTCGTTGAATGCGTTGGCGATTGTTATTAGGTTTAATGAGCCGCAAAAGCTAATGAATAAGCAAGCAGAGATTCTAAATCTGAATTTTATCATTTGTCAAACTGGCGTTTACTCACCTTCGTAATTATACGGTCATTGGAAAGTATTACGTGAAATTGTTGAGTAGTATTGATTTACTACCAATTGACCACTACGATCATTTTGATTTGGAAATGGAAATGCAAAAGATACTTATGTTACTAATATTATTAATGCAAAAGTTTAAAAGGATAGACGGATGGATGGATGTTTCTTACTCTGCACACTTTCATAGGCAGAGCCAGTGTAGTTTGTCCGGGGAAGTACCACCGCCACACCTATTTCTAGCGTGAAGCAGTTCTTGCGTATCGATGGAAGGGTTTGGTTGCCGGCACACTTTTATATGAGGCGACCATCTTAGTCCTCGGGAGTAGCAACGCATCTGTAATTGACTTTAGAACATGAAGTTCTAAAGTCAATGACAGGTGCGTTGCTACTCCCTATGGAGTTGCTTACAGGAGTCCATGGACAGCAGTGATCACTTACCATCAGGTGGACTGCATGCTCATTTGCTTCATCAGTCAGATAAAAAAAAACTGCGGGAAAGTGCTAGTAAGTCTTAAAAGGTGGAATAACGCTTCTAAAATAACTATTAAAAAAGAAAAAACGTTATACTACTTTTACGGAGTCGTAAAGGTAACTTAGGCGATTGCAACTTATTTACTAAAATGACATAATTATCAACTAAATGATATTTTGTCCATACTTGAATTTTTGAATTTTAATAAAATATCAAGTTATATAAATCACTTACAGTTCTTTAAGGGATATTTTGGTACTGAAATGTCTACTGATCTGTTTTTTTTCTTATCCAATTTTAGGCGGAAAAACGAAATAGATAAACTCTAAAATTTGTTAACAAATCCTCTTATCTGGAGGCCGCTACCCTCCCCTCCCCCCTTAAATATGCCAATGGTAATTGTTACATGACAGGTGTCCATCACGTAAATATCCGCTTTACATCAAGATTCGCAACTTCTTATACGTAATCTGTTTCATCCGATTGTACCCGAAAATCGCTATTAACTAACTTAACAACGCGTAGGTAATGCAGCGTGAAGTCGACTCGCTGGGTTTCTTGGTTAATAAATAAATTTGGACATTTTTACGCCAACGTCTGTTCTAATGAATTTGAGGTCTGGAGGTGGGTGTACGAGACCATTAGAGACCCGGGAGATTCGCTAGTTAGCATGCTAAATTGATTTCAACGCCCACGGATAACATAAACGCTCGAAAATCACTAATTTAACACAGATTCTTAATGTTATTGCCGTTTATAACTACAGTTTACGAATGAAACGGTCTACAAATTGGGTCTAAAGACTTTGTATCAGCATTAGAATAATGGTACACGATAGAAACATATGTATGCTAAGTAGATATTTATTAGAATTTAACGTTAGATATACATGCATGTTTATGTAATTAAACTACATAATACAAGTTTCTGTTTACTAGTCACCCGTCACATCGGTCGAAATTCGACCGTAATTTAAATTAAAAAAAAACTAAACTTCATATTGTCCAAAGTAGTACGAATATTTCTCAAGTTCAATTAAAATGTATCTAATAATTTTGAAGTAATTTTGAACGCACCCGTTAATTATAAGAAAGAGGTTTAACTAGCTAAACCGCATTTCAAAGCAATAGCGGGTATTTTGACAAAGACACTGACATTTCTGACGTTATGTGTTTTCATAGTAAGACATTGAATGTTCTATTTCGTTTAGTATTTGTGTGTTTGCGACAAATGCACGGTAGAGTGTGTAATATGTTTTTAGTGTATTTTATGTATATTTTAGGCATTATTTGATAAAAATATATACATTCTGCACTCCTTCTCTACACTCCACTATAACCGTGCAAAATTTTATCCGTCCGTGGCATATTAATTAGAAATGATTCACAATTTTTTACTTGTGTGCTTTACTTATTAATATGAAGAAGAAGATAACTGGTGATAAAAATGTGAAGATTTTCAGTCACAATAAGTCAAGAGCAGTTGAACTAGGAAGAACAGATTAATTGGAAGACTCGTCACATTTTTAAGAGACACTAAAAGTTTTGAGGTTATCAACATTTTGACATGAGATGTTTTTACGACTTAACTTTTAGCGTCTCATATGTCTTAATACTATGTATAAACCATTACTTATAGAATTAATGTAGCAAACCAGTATGCAGTTTGGTTAATATGATAAGTGATAAGTGATCGCTGGCACCTATGAACATTTTTAATGAACTTTAATTTTTGTTTTAGTATGAAGGCTATTTTGTTGATAAGTTTAACTAGCTTATACCTACTATATAACTAAGTAAATAGCTAACTAGCTATACCTACTACATGCTTTTTTATACTAAAACAAAATAGCTCCTATTTCAAGACATAAAGCTTTTAATAAACAATTCTCATTAACAATAAGATAGGATAAGAGCTTAGCAGTGGGATGATAATAATCGTCGTATAATTTTATACGATTGTAATGCACTATAATTGAATTCATAATATAACGCATTCGCCTTTAGTGTCTACGCAAATAATAGAGGAATATAATTATTAATTTACGTTTATTTCTATCTGCTCAACGAAAAGCAAAACACTGTAAAGTGATACAAGATAACGGGAGCGAAAAAAGCGTTGATATTTAAATCGACAGCAACTAAATATACGCACAGGTCGCGAGAGCTGACATTAAAAATATTTATTAATATGGATATATAGATCTTGTCCAAAATAAAGAATTATTATATTTATAACATTTTTAGTAAAAAATCAATGTACTTTGTATTTCGAATCGCTCAGGCTTATACTTGCTTAAATAGTACGAGTGTCCGGCGGTAGGTGCCGTCCGGCGTTACGGGACTTCCCCCTATAAATCTGAAAAAGAAACGATTATACCTACATTTATTTCAAGCATAACTGTAAAAGTGTAAAATGAAACGCAGCAAGGATAAATGATGCGACGATCATTAAATCGACAGCAACGAATTGAAATACATCCCCTACGATACAAGAACTCATATATAAAAACAGTTTTATTAATAACACCCGCTCTAAAAATAAAAAATAACTTAAAAAGTATCATACAGTTTTCTACCAAGCAAAACTGTAAAAGTTGGCAAAGAGAGATCGCCTTGCTAGTGTGATCATGTCCGAGGAGCGACCATGCTTCGAAAGTCTCTGTTCGGAACTTGTAGGTATATATGAAGAATATTGAGAAAACTTCGATAGCGTGATTCAAAAACCACGCCTATTTTGATATGTTGTGGGAAGTCGCATAGTGTAAAATAGTATAAATCAAGCATAACTTATAAGCCGATCTTTAAATCGACAGCAACGAAGCAAAATACGTTGCGCATACAACGAGAAGTCATAAAACTGGTTTATTAATAACACTTGTAGTAAAAATAAACTAAAATATAGTTTAATAAAATTCTATCATATATTTTTCTATCAATATCAGGTAAAACTGTAAAAGTGTAAAGTGCAACGATGCACGCGGCATAAATCACGCGCCGATCTGTAAATCGACAGCGAACTAAAATACGTCGCACATGCTGCGAGAACTGACACTTTTTGCACTATTTTATTAATAACTAGGCTATGCCCTCAGCTTTGCCTGCTGGTCACGTCTACCACGGTAATGACTATCGCAATTATAATGTATTAATATAGGTCTTAATCTATGCGATGAACATTTCACCGAAATCCGTATCTACCGCCCGGACTGACTTTTGCATGAAACAGTAACAAACACACATACATGTACACAAAGTTTCGCATTTATAATATTATAACGTACTTAAAATATGTACATAAAACAATATTAAACATTTTAATGAGAGGAACTTATCGTGGATCGCTTTCAAAAATAGCAGTGTCGCATAGTTTTTGGGTTCGAATGATTTGATACATCATTCGAACCCAAAGGAACCCCCAAGGAGGAGGAAATAGTAAATAATAACTGAAGTGTTCTTACTTATTCCTCCGCGATAGCATCTATCGTAGACCTTAAATAAATTCAGTTAAACAATGTATATTGGGCTGTAATCCCATTTGCTAAAATTTTAAAATAAATGTATACCCAAACTCAGTTACATATCTATTTTTCTATTTACTACCAACATAATGCAAAGGTACAAAAAAATTGAAAATTTAATGAAAAATAAAGAAAAATACTTATACTTTACTAAATGCTTAATATTAAATAATTTTCCATGAAATTTTGTGTGAAGCTGTAAACATTTAAGTGACCCTACAACCGAAAATACATCGGACATGCTTTGTTAAGGTACCTTTGTACAAAAGTATCTTACTTTTGTACAAAACTAAATTTTAGCACTATTAGTCTACTAGAGAGAGAAAGGTAAGCCTAAAATTCAAGTGTAAAGTGCAGCGAGTCTGCGAAGACATCACTCGCTAATTACTACGCACGCTCTATGAGATATCACACTTTATTGAAACACATTTCTTTAGTCACATTTGTCATAGAAAAAGAGGTTACTGTAAGCTACATTACAATTAGAGCGAGAAGTATTCTTCGCTGAATTGAATATTTAATGGGGGTATTTTTACTAATGTAGTGAAATTAACTGTACTTTATACATATATTCCATGTATAGGTCATACATGGAATATCCAAGTAAAGCCGTAAAGTTCATATACAGGTACCACGAATAATGGATTACAGTTATTTTTTTAATTACTTTTTTTAGTCTATTGAAGCAGCAAACGAGCATGCAGTCCACTTGATGGTAAGTAATCACTACCGCCCATGGACATCTACGAGTAACTTCATATAGAACAGAGTTCTATCCGAAGTCAATCACAGATGCGTTGCTACTCCATAAAAATAAGCCTGTATAGAATAATCCAGCGGTAACTTTTGGTCGATTCTTCGCGGCTTGCACATCTTCCAAGAATACCTCCTTGCGGGCAACGTATCATCCAAATATTCCCTTCTTGCGGTCCGCAAGCCTACCTGTAACTATTATTTGCGTAATTTTGCGTAACCTCACTAGAATTTTTGCTGTTACTGTCAATTTTCTTGGATAGATTTCAAAGACTTCAGACACTACCTCCAAATACTACTTACCATTATTACCTCAAGTAAATAGTTAAATTGTGTCTCGCATAGATAAAACGTCATAGATCGCACATATAATCTATTAAACAGGCATTTATTACATTTTGGGCGAATTTTCTAGTAATTCATACAGTATTAATCAACGATACCTGTCCAATACATGGATACATTTCCCTGAAAATTCAGTGAACAACAAAGCTTTAGCATCGTAGACAATAAATAAAGTAAGTAAAGCCGAGAAAAACTGTAGGTAGAGCGAGAGCACGATATAGCACCGCGGCGCGTCAGGCACCCACGGGCCAGCGAGTGCCATCGACTATACGGCCACGGTAGCCACCAATCAAGTATTTTTAAGGACAGTCCGTTAGTACCTTTAGTAGATATTACACGGCAATCATTCTTTCAAAGGCCATTGCAAGTTGTGGCCGAATGAAAAATAATCATAGGTATATAAGAATAAATATTTGTATATGGATCTACATTTGGCGAGTCTTGTGCTAACAAGCTATTATCATTAGCCATGGTAAGTGGTCACTGCCGCTCATAGACATCTGTAATCAACTTCATACAGTACATGGGTTCTATCTGAAGTCAAACACAGATGCGTTGCTACTCCCGAGGACTATGATGGTCGCCTCATGTAAAAGTGCCGGCAACCACACCCTTCTATCGAAACGCAAGAAATGCTTCACGCTAGAAATAGGTGTGGCGGTGGTACTTCCCCGGTCGAACTACACTGGTTCTACCATCTTCAAGTCTTAATTGTTAACATCAACTTATACTTTAAAAAAAATAACGATTGATTAATTGCGGTACGATAAAATTGCAATCGAATAGGTACAAACACATGAATGCCAAAATAAACTGGCTTTATCCGCCATTTTCCCTAAACCCTGGCAACCCCGCTACAACACATGGCACGCGAAAATTATTGCCGTTCGGATTTTTCGAGAGCATTAATGCAAATTTATCGAGCCGCGCAGCGCTAATTGCGAGCGACGCGAGCCCGCTGATTGTTTTCTCGTCCGATTTATGGCAACACCTATTGCAGATTTAAAGCTTTAATTGTAAACGATTCGTGTTTTATTGGATAGTCCACTAGTATTTATTCGAGTGGACGGTGCGGTCTCGCTTATTGATTTTCCGACCCTGTTTGCACTGGCCAGCAGTTTAAGTTTACCTGTCGTATCATGACACTATGATTTATCGTCTGTGGCCTTTGTAAGTTTTCAGTAGATATGATGTAGGTGTGCGATCGAATGTTTAGGAATTAACACAATTTTTAATCTCTTTCCTTTTGGAGGTTTTAAGTCCTAGGATTGAAGTAACTATGTATTAATTTAGGAAACTGTTTAGTTCATGCAATATACTGCTAATAAACTAGTTAAATGAACCCCAACTATTATTGGAACCATGAGTGAATTTAGCGACAAATGTGGTATCCTTGAGTATTAGTTAAAATGGGATACGTTGTGCATTTCAGTTCATTTTCAGAGTTCTTGTTCTCTCTTACGGACTCTTGGACTTGGACTTATGGACTCCAACCAAAATACAGATTTGACTCTGATGTTGTAACACATTAAAGGCTTCTCGGTGATCGAAGAAAGTCAAATCACTAATGTTTTTTACTTATCCATGACCTACTTAAATTTTAATTTTACGAATACACCCATCAATATGCGAGAGAAATAAACGCGTCGCATTGTAATGACTGTCAATAAAACAGAAATGAAGCGTTCCGTTACTGTAAACTGTTCATAATTAAAGTTCTCGTTTCAACAATAAAATGAAAGGGCGTGATTAAAGCTCTTTACAGAAACGTTAAGTGTCTACGGAATCGTAATTGTGAATGAACATAGCGTGAACACTGGAAAGTGTCGTTAAACGTAAAAATTAGTGCTCAGCAAAGGTAGGAATGTGTTAATAAATTGTGTGACGTCACATCCGAGCAGTTAACAAAGTTAAGTGGCGGCCGGGGGCGTTTCCCGCCTTTTTCGCTTAAGTTTTCCGCGCCGCCGGCACCGGAAGTTCGGCCATTATTATTTTACGCGGGCAACAAGCGGCGCGATAATATCCTACGCTTCAGCCAGGTCCGTGCTTAAGACTGGCTTTAATGGCCGAACGTGTCTTCCTACTTCTCGCTTAATAGGTGTAATAACTTAAACAAAAAGCCAGATTTTAAACGAGGTACCTTCTTATCCGCCGGGGCGAGATTTAAATCGGCCAGGACTATATTTCAGTCGATTGACTAAAGAAGCCATTATTGACCAGCGTATTTAAATCTAAGGAAATTAAGAGGTATTTAAAAGAATAATTTATTCCATTAGCTAAAAACTGGGTCGTAGGTTTATATTTCACGTCAGGTAGCTTTCTACCTATAGAACTACCTACTTTAGCAGTTATATAAGTAAGTTTTAACACTGTTGTTTGATTTGAAGGGTATGGTAAGGAAGAAACTTTCATTCATTCTAACTTGTTTCTCAGAGGCAGCAGTCCACTTGTAGTCAAGCTCTGGTAAGACTCTGATTGGTTCCCGTTGGTCATTGACCATTAGGTGGACTGCATGGTCCTTTGCTGTCTTTATTATTATTTAAAAAATATATAATTATGTTTCTATATAAGTAAACATATAGTCATCTTGGCAGATTCGCTGACGGACCTCAGCACAATGCTAGGCGACCTCAACAGTGCCTCACAACGGGTGGGTCTTAAGATGAACATGGACAAGACGAAAATCATGTCTAATGTCCATGTCACACCCGTACCGGTAGTTGTTGACGGCACTCCTCTCGAAGTTGTCGACGAGTACATTTACCTGGGACAAACGATCCGGATGGGTAAGTCCAACTTTGAGAGGGAGGTCACTCGTAGAATCCAACTCGGCTGGGCTGCGTTCGGGAAATTACGTAGTATCTTCTCGTCCAAAATTCCTCAGTGCCTGAAGTCGAAACTATTCGAGCAATGTGTGTTGCCAGTGATGACCTACGGCGCCGAAACGTGGTCCTTCACGGTAGGCCTCATTTGGAGGCTCAGGGTCGCTCAGCGTGCTATGGAGAGGGTTATGCTCGGAATTTCGCTACGAGACATGATTCGCAACGATGAAATCCGTAGACGAACGAAGCTTACAGACGTAGCTCTCAAAATTAGCAGGCTGAAGTGGCAGTGGGCCGGCCATATCGCTCGTAGGACCGATAACCGATGGGGAAGAAAGGTCCTCGAGTGGCGACCACGTTTAGGCAAAAGGAGTACAGGTCGCCCCCCTACCAGATGGACCGATGACCTGAAGAAGACAGCGGGAAACCGTTGGATTCAGAGGGCACAGGACCGGTTGGAGTGGCGCCATTTAGGGGAGGCCTATGTTCAGCAGTGGACATCAAAAGGCTGATGGATGGATGGATGGATAAGTAAACATGTGTGCTGTCATTTTCAGTGTTGCAATAATTGAATAAAATTTCCACATAATTTAAAGCAAAAATATCGATAGTTTTTAGTAAGGTCCAACAACCAGCCGCGCAAGATGCTCCTTTCCTTGAATCACACACACACTTAGATAGTAGATATGACAGAAAAACAGTGAAATTAGTACGGAAATAATAATTACTCTTATTCCGTGAGTCTATTTTTGCCAGATTAAGTAGCAAATATGCATGCAGTCCACCTGATGATAAGTGGCTACTACCGACCATGCACCATCAATCTCGTCAACCCATTACTGTCCCACTGCTGGGGACGGGTCTTCTCTCAGAATGAGAGAGCTTAGGCCATAGTCCACCGCGCTGGCCAAGTGCGAATGGGTGGACTTCACACCTCCGGGAACTTTTTTTAAGAACTGTCGGGTGTGTAGGTTTCTTCACGATGTTTTCCTTCAGCGAAAAGCAGTGATAATAATTTCTAATACATAATTAAAAAAAAAACAGTGGTGCGTGCCTGGGTTTGAACCTCGGACTTCCCGATCGAGAGGGCAAGTTTCAACCACTGCTGAACCATCTATATGCAACTTCATATAGAACAGTGTCTACCAATTCAGACTTAAGCAGCGCGGTAACCTATGGACTATGACTATGAAAGAAAACCCGTGCCCAGTAGTGAGACAAGAATACACACACACACACACACGTTTTCTATACTCATAGCCCCACAGTAGGATTTTCTCCTGACACACACAAGACGAACACACTAACACCCAGACCCAGAAAATGAATCTAAACTCATCATTCAGATACCTGTCTGGCCGGGAATCGAACCCAGGACCCATTGCGTGTAAGACCGGTATGATAACCGGCATGAATGGATGGACGAGATAGAACAGTTCTATCTGGAGTCGATAGACAGATGCGTTGCTACTCCCTAAGGACTGAGTTGATCGCGTCATTTAGAAATACGCTGGCAAACACATCCTCACACTGAAACGCAAGAACTGCTTCAAACTTACTTATTGCTTGTAACTTTGCTTTATTTTATGGCGATAAAAATGTATAATAATTTACCAGATTCAATAAAACACTTGACATATAACGAGATTAAAAAAAATCACATCGTGGATTTGAGATAAATGTTTTTATTGTATTAATGATTATTTAAAATTAAGATATATTGACATAAAAATTTGAATTGACTATTTACCTATAGATTGCATTTATTAAATTGATTTAGTATTTATATTATTGATTATAGTAATACAAATAAAGACTATTGATTGATTGATTACTTATGACTTTACTTCCTTGACTATTTCTAGCGCATGCCGCATTAAACTCCGTTCCAAAAACTAGTGATACATGAGCTAGACTCCATGACCCAAATCCTATATGGATTTAAAATCAAAAATGTAAGCGGATTTGGCTAGTTGCGGCTCGTTTTATTCCCCTTTTGCCTCACACGAGCTGATTTACGGGTTGGCGGGACACCGACTTTGTCCCAACTAAACCTTGTTATGGAAACGGACATGCAGACCTCGTGACATGTGCGGAAACTTGGGACATAAATAAATGAGAGTATTTAAATATATTCGTTCTATAAAACGATAAAATACATTCCTGTTGTACATAAAAAATAGTCTATTGCTTTGGCCTAAGGCCTCACACATTATTTTATTCATCAGCGGCAGTTACCACTTACCATCTTAAGGCTCGCGAAGTACAACGGATATGTGGTTAACTTCAAACAGACCCCTGTTCTATTTAAGATTCTTACAGAAGTCCATGGGCGGCCGTATCACTTACCATCAGGTAGACTGCATGCTCGTTTACTACTTTGATAAAATTGGAAACGATACGAAAATTCTGTTAAAAAATAATTTAAACAAAACAAACAATTTGCCTTGTGTTTAAACAAAAAATACAAAATTACGTGACTGCCGTGTTTACAAAATTACACGACCAACACAATCCTACTTTCAAATATTTAAACCGAACTAACAATAGAATAAAATAGTTGTCAGTCCATTGTGCGTTAAATTATTCACGAAGTGTATTCGTCGCTCCAGATCTTTGAGATCATGCGATATGGGGAATTACACACGTTTCCATATTTCATATTTCATGGTGAAACCTGCCTGATGACAATCGTGACAATGTATATTGACTTTTGTTCGGTTAATGGTGTTTATGCACACGTAAACTACCGCGCGTTCCGCCCGTAATGGATATTTCAAAATATTAAGGCCCGAGTAGACATGCTACTTTTTTAACGACCCGCGTGGTGCAGCGGTTACCATACCGGTCTGACGCGCAATGGGTCCCGGGTTCGATTCCCGGCCAGACAGGTATCTTAATGATGAGTTTAGATTCCTGTTCTGGGTCTAAGTGTTTGTGTGTGTCCATGATACCCACGACACAGGACAAAATCCTACTGTGGGACTATGAGTGTTGAAAGCGTGTTTTTTTTTCAGCAGTTTGCCTTTTGGGGGCGACGCTACATCACATTTTAGCATTAACTGTAATTTGCACAGATTAAATAAACACACGTGTTATCGGCTGTATTATCACTTTATCGATTTTTTGTGTTTAGTTACTGTCGACTACCAGCTAGCAGCAGACTATTGAATTTCAGCGCGCAATGCAAAATGTGGCATTTGGTCGTTGCATTTACCTACAGAAAACTAGGTGAATACTCGATCGACAATGATAAAAGTAGCATGTCTGCTACGCCCCTTATGTGACGGATTATAAATTTTGTAATATGTGTAGCGGATTTAAGGAAAGTATGCTATCGAATATAGGACCTATTTATACGTCCGAGCTTCGATATAAGATCGATTAATTAAATGACAATTGAGTAAATAAACAAATATTTTTTATTTATTTTCAGTATGTGACAAAAATATTACATTACAATTGAGAGCCTAATATGATTTGTGTGAATTTGTATTACCCTTATGTAGTAACATCGTTAGGAAAAGAAGACATAAAAGATGTTAATGCTAATTTTAATAATAATGTTAAGCTTAATAATAATGTTAAGTTTCCTTTTAATAATAATGTTAAGCTTCCCCTCAAAGTGTTTCCGAAACGCTACGACATTGGGCTTTTCAAAAAAGTTACAAATACTCCGTTACTAATGCTACAATTAGCAAATACGGCGATACATAAGTGAGTTTTCTGATCGTTAAAAAGTTTATGGACACCCTTAAAAAAACGATTAAAGACGTCTTATGCGAAAATATGTTGGTAAATAAAATAAGTATTTAATCGTTTACTTCTTGACCTCATTCAAGTAGAACATATAATCAATATAAGATACTAACGCTGCCAAAATAACAGAAATTGAAGCCTCAAAATCATAACATTTGATTGATTCGTACGTACAAAGTAAACCGTCAATTTTAAGGTAGCCCCAGGCGCGATTATTAAAAATTAATCGCGCGCTTTCATTGATACGTGGATGATTCGAGTGCGCGCATCCGGTGGGCCAAGTCGCTATTAGGGCCGGCACTCATATGACGGAGCGCAGCGCAGCGCATTTTTTGCTGTCAAACTATTATCGTCATTGTCCCTTTAGAAATAATATCCAAAATTAAATAACAGCAATTTATTTCTGAGGAGCATGGAAGCGACCACATGCGAAAGGTAGCGCGGGAGCGCGACCGCGCGCGCATCCGCGCGCATTCTCCCAGTAATTAGCGCGAATTTCGGCTAGTGTGTGATTCGTTAAGAAAATTTCGCGGGCATGCGCTGCGCTGCGCTGCGCTGCGCTGCGCTGCGCTGCGCTGCGCTCCGCTGCGCTCCGTCATATGTGCGCCGGCCCTTACCCGCCCGAGTAGGGACGCTATAAGATTTGTTGTTTTAAGGACTTTTCAAAAATCAAAATGTTTTTATTGCTTTACAATTTTTTTAGACACTAGTTGCAAGGGCCCCTGTACTAGGTGACTGGTGAGTAACTGGGTACCCCGCTCATCCACCGAGACGAGTTGTAGTAAAGAACAAACAACAAGAACAACAATCATATAACAAAGAAACATAATAATAATAATAACAATAATAATAATTTTTAGAAGGGACCGACAGTCACTAACGTTTAATAATGGCAGAGATGGTGGTGGGGTCCTCGTGGCTGTCCAAAAGTCATTAAACGCTTATCGTAATATGCATGTCGAATCCATGTGTGAGGATCTCTGGGTCACTATTGACTTACAAAGCTCTGGTAAATATCATTGCAGGAAAATACATTTGGGCGCACTATACCTACCACCCCCCGTTAATAGTGATTGTCTTTCATACTTCACATCAAATCTGGAGGGCTTTGTTGATTCTTTGGATAATGTCTTCCTAGTTGGGGATTTTAATCTCAGTCAGATTAATTGGGATTACAATCAAACTAATACATGTTTATTACCTCAAAGTGCCAATACTAATGTTTGCACAATATTAATAGATTTTATAAACAGTGTTGGCTTAAGGCAATTCAACTTTATTAAAAATAAACAAAACAAAATTTTGGACCTAGTGCTGTCAAACACCTCCCTTCCAACCACTGTAACAGCGGCAAAGGATGTAATCAGCAAAATAGATGATTATCACCCACCAATTCAGATAGATATTTCGACCACTGTACAACAAACCCTACATCAGAATAAAAAAACAGTTTTTAAATTTTATA
This sequence comes from Spicauda simplicius, assembly GCA_949699795.1. NCBI lineage: Eukaryota > Metazoa > Arthropoda > Insecta > Lepidoptera > Hesperiidae > Spicauda > Spicauda simplicius. The sequence continues at coordinate 8,045,165 of OX453064.1, forward strand.
ATGCAGACTACAACTTAATTAGAGAAAAGTTAAACGAAATTGATTGGACAAGGAATTAGATTCTAGATTTTCAGTAGACGAGAATGTGAATAGGTTTTACGTTATCATAAATAAAATTATTGAAGAATTTATACCTAAAAAAAAACCTGCTAAAAATAATTATCCAGAGTGGTATAATAGTAGTCTTATAAAATTACTCAAAGAAAAAGAAAAACACAGACGTAAAATGAAGAAATTTAAAAATAAGCTAGATGAATATGAATACAATTTACTAAAACATAGAACTAATACTATTATCAATAAAGCTTACTCTATTTATATAAGAAACGTACAAAATAATGTGATTAAAAATCCGAAATATTTCTGGTCTTTTGTTAAAAGCAAACGGCAAAATAAAAGTGATATTCCACAATGTATGCTTCTGAATGATAAAAAAGCAACTAATGGTGAAAGTATAGCAAACCTTTTTTGTGAGCATTTTGTAACCGTGTATAAGAAACCGCAAAGCTTTATCTATCCTTGCCATCTCTCCCCTCATAATATAACAGGCGACTCGCGATCTTTGAACCAAATTTTAATACAAAGAACTGAAATCAGCTCTCTTATGAAGAATTTGGATAATTCTAAGGGCTGTGGCTATGACGGGATTCCCCCTTTATTCGTTTCAAGTTGTTCTGACGCTCTGTCAGTTCCTCTTCATATTTTATTTAACAAATCATTAAAAGAGGGAGTATTTCCTAAAATGTGGAAAGATGCAATTATAGTGCCAATACCAAAATCTGGCGATAAGCGATTTGTTGAAAACTACAGGCCTATCTCCAAATTATCCGTCTTTGCAAAAATATTTGAGCGGGTTATCACTCCCTATCTTACCTGGCACATAAAACAGATTTTGAGCGAACATCAACACGGTTTTATTGCTAAACGATCTACTTCGTCTAATTTGTTGTCATTCGTGGAAAAAATATTGTCTCATATAGGAACGGGTAGTGAAGTCGATGTCATCTATAGTGATCTTAGTAAAGCTTTTGATAGGGTAGATCATAATATACTTATTATTAAGTTAAACAAACAATTTAATATAGAAGGTCCAATATTACATTGGTTTAGCTCATATTTGACAAATCGTAGAATAAAGGTTGTTGTTAATGGTTTTGGCTCTGAACATTGTGTTCCCCTTTCAGGTGTTCCTCAGGGTTCAATCTTGGGTCCTATATTATTCAGTATGTATATTGATGATATCAAATATTGCATAAAGCACTCAGAATTTCAGTTATACGCAGATGATTTAAAATTTTATCGAGCTGTACAAAACAGTAATGATCAGGAATTATTACAGCAAGATCTTGATAGTGTCACTGAATGGTGTAATAATAACGGTATGGAGTTAAATATTGACAAATGTGTACATATTAAATTCTCACGTAAACGAAAAAAATTTGATAGTTTTTATAATATAGCTAACGTGAGGTTAAAAAGAGTAGATGAAATAAAAGATTTAGGAGTTATATTTGACTCAGAGTTGAAATTTGAAAGTCATATTAATAATACAATAAAAAAGAGTCTTAAAATGTTAGGTTTTATTAATCGTAACACTAAAGAATTTACGTCTGTAATAGCTCTTAAAACTTTATATAGTTCTTTAGTTCGTAGTCACACAGACTACTGTTCCACTATTTGGTATCCTCTCTATCTGAATAAAATTCAACGCATTGAGAATATTCAGAAAAGATTTATTCGTAGACTCTCGTTTATTACTAGGACACATTATTTCATTGTAAGCTATGAGGACCGTCTACGACACTTCAACTTTCTTCATTTGCATAAGCGTATTGACTTTCTTAGGATATTGTTTCTCTTTAAATTATTTAATGAACGAATTGACTGTCCGTTCCTTCTCTCTAGAATAAGTATCACGGCTCCCAGAGTTAACGCAAGAATAAGTAATTTCAAGCCTTTATGTACGCAACATAGTAAAGCCAAATATCTGGGAAATTCTCCTTTGAACCGAGCCATGAAATGTTATAACTCTGTTTTCCAGAATGTAGATATTGACCTTTTTTCTGACACAATCGGAAAATTCAAAAAAAAGGTCTTAATAGCGTTAAGTAATCTCTAGTGATTTTTATTGTTAGCGTTGATATATATATATATATATATATATGTATGTGTATGTATATATATATGTTGTTATATATATATTATTTAATAAAAAAACATGTTCGTAAATAGAAGACTGCGATTAGTTTCTTCAATGTCGTCTATATTTTTTCTGTATGGACGTTAACGCGTTTGATTTTGATATATGTTTATATATTTTTTTTTTTGTTTAAATGTTGTCGTCGTCGTCGTCGTCATCAACCCATTATTGGCCCACTGCTGGGCACGGGTCTTCTCCCAGAATGAGAGAGTTTAGGCCATAGTCCACCGCGCTGGCCAAGTGCGAATTGGTGGACTTCACACACCTCCGAGAACTTTTTTTTTTTTTTATAAAGAACTCTCGGGTGTGTAGGTTTCCTCACGATGTTTTCCTTCACCGAAAAGCAGTGATAATTAATATATATAATACGCACATAAATCAGTGGTGCGTGCCTGGGTTTGAACCTCGGACCTCCCGATTGAGAGGGCAAGTTTCAACCATTAGGCTATCACTGCTCACATTAAATGTTGTGCAAACCTATAATTTAAGTGCATAAATGCAAATAATTTGTTCGTGTGTCATTAATGTAAGATTATTGTATGTACTTAGTTGGTATGCCTTAATAAATAAATAAATAAATAAATAAATAAATAATTTAATTGTGTACGTGTCTGTGTATGTGTCTCTCTCTGTGTGTGCGTGAGAGTGTTTGTGTGTGAGTGCGTATATAACTGTCATATAAAGTAAATTTAGAATTTAGGATATTAATTGTTTTATTTCCTTGTAATTTAAATTTAATAATATTTCAGTTACTGTCCGCCTCACTTCAAATTTGGTCATGGGGTATATGTTTAGTCTGCTATAAAGTTAACTTCTCTAAAATATGTTCATTGAAAATCTTACTAATATTGTTAAGGCGGAAATCAGGAAGTGTGTATGTTTGTTACTGTTTAACACAAAAATTACAATTTGGACTTTGACGAAATTTGGCACACGGAAAGTTTATGGCTTGAATACACATTACCATGGTAAAAATGACCGAACCGAAAGAAATCACGGGAAAAGCTAGTTAGTAAAGTATAGTTAAATGCTTAATTACATACACCAACGCTTTTATATCACCAGGGAAAACATTTTTTTTTCTGAACATTTTTAAGGTAAATATGTACCTATTGAAATGTATGCATACGTTACATATAGGTGTAATAATATTTGTCTCTCTGTCAATTTACAATTCAATACTGATTTTTATTTTTATATTACATTAAACTATAATATTTCATAATACTAATTAGCTAGTAGGTACATTATCACTCTAAACAGAAATGTAACTAATAAAAACCACTCATGCATTTTACCTACTCGTGATACTTGTGAAAATTACGCATAATATAGGATACAATTAGATAGGAGTAAAACTTTTCTAACTTTATCTAAGGCATTTAAATTTTCTTTGTAAAAGCATAAGACAAATCGGGAACCAATCTCACTTCTACATGCATTTGGCAACACTACACTGGACGTTTCAATTCGACACATCTTCAGTGTTTCACCTCGCCCAATAATTACAGAGCGGTATCATTAAGCCGCGTGCACAACAAAACGTAATAACGTTGCAATTAGACGTCTGTCATTAGATTGTAATAGAGTTTCGTACAATTTGTGAGTAAAATCGTCAAGCGTGTCACATTACCGGAGTCCATTAGGGCGTTTACACAACGGAATTGAAACGAGCGTCCACAGATTATCGTGATAGACAAACAGACCGCTTTGTCTCGATAATAACGCCTTATAGCGGGTGTTCTGTGACATTTCTCTGCTGTCAAAATGATGAATTGTTACACTTTATTTCCTAAATTATACTATTTTACCATTAATTACTATTAAAACTTTACGAATGAAAGTAATTTGTAAGAACCTAAGTGCAAAAATATTAACTGATTGTTCTTCTTGATACATTTGTTTATATTTGAGGAAGTAGGAAACTGACATTCCGTTCAATTCATTTGTAGCTTTCACTACTGTCCAGAAAATTAATAAGACTAATCTACCTAAATTGGATTGCGGAATTTCTAGGTCAGCTGGCCTTCAACGTATCCATAACTACACAAGGGAAATCTGGAAATTAAGGATGATTTTGGTGACATACGAGTCACTCCCATCGTGGACTCCGGAGTCTCCAATGGAATGCACTGTTGTCCTTTTGGCGCGACATCTCTCAAGCTCAGTCGTATACCGTCGTTCTTCTCAGGGCTGTCTGGGCAATTCGAACGCCTAATTTAGTTACCAGCAATACCAAGAATCTCCTTTATGTCGCCTTTTACGACAGGGAGGGTATACTGGGAGGGATGACGACCCGCGTGGCCGAACGGTTATACATACCGGGCTGACGCGTAGTGGGTCCCGGGTTCGATTCTCCGCCAGACAGGTGTCTGAATGATGAGTTTAGATTCTTGTTCTGGGTCTGGATGTTTGTTTATTCGTCTTTGTGTGTGTCCATGGCACCCACGACACAGGAGAAAATTCTCCTGTGGGCTATGAGTGTAGAAAGCGAAACTGTAAGTCTAATCTAGTCACAAGTTACACGGGCAGGCGATGACGTGACTTATCTCAACTTAGCATACATCTTCATCTAACACCAAATAAGAGAAGTACACTACGTACAAAGACTCTGCAAAAACATATATAAATAGACATATTAATCAAAGCATATAAATACATAACACCAAAACATTATTAGGAACACGCTATACAAACATATCGAAAGCCATGTGTCGGATAACCAATGCGTATCCGGCGATTTCGGCAGGTAGCGATAATATCCACACGTTTCGAATTAGGATCGGTGATAAGATCGTATCGCCTTACTTAAATAACATGTTTCCTGCAATCATCGTGGTAATTCTAATAATATAATTACCATGTTCGGCGGCTGCCTTTTCAGACTTGTAATGACAACAAACAGTGGCGATTAAGCAACGTACGAATTACACTAAGCTGTCATTAGGTAATATTGAATTATGTCATGTATGACTCTTTGTGTTTTATAGGCAAAAAATGGGAAACACTGATGCAAGTGGCATTACAATTACCCGCGCTACATACAAAGCATGTTTCATAAATGATATGGCGCTGCTCATGTTAAATTCTTTATATCGTGTAGTTTTAAACGCGATTTAACATTTAGCCTATTTCTAGCGTGAAGCATTTCTAGCGTTTCGATAGAAGGGTGTGGTTGCCGGTACACTTTTATATATGAGGCGACCATCATAGTCCTCGGGAGTAGCAACGCATCTGTGATTGAGTTCAGATGGAACCCATGTTCTGTATGTAGTTGATTACAGATGTTCATGGGCGGCAGTGACCACTTACCATCAGGTGGACTGCATGCTCGTTTGCTACTTCAGTCAGATAAAAAAAGCAAAAAAACTGTCTCACAAACTGTGAATCAAGAATTAACGAGTATAATAATCGCTATTTTTTTTTAATTAGTGGACCTATGTGTATATATAGGGAAATCCTCAAATCTGGAATTATAAATTGTATGAATATACAATCCGGCAACTTATTAATGAAATCTAATTAAACTTACATTTCTTACTAAAATAGAATTTTCTTACACCTAATACTTGTTAATAAACATCACGCCTTCGAAGGGTGCAAGCTTATTTTTATATTTATTATAAATTTTAAGCTTCATTAAGGAAGAAATTAATGTAATCCAACTTCCTAAACACATTTATCTTTAATTACGTTAGTTACAGACTATGGGCACTTATTTCGATGAAAAATTAACCCTTATAAATAACAGCATATGGGCATGGTAGGATTTGATTTCATGTCACCCAAATAAAACAAAACTTACACATGGTTTACCTTTATAAATATACATAACATAGAAATACAATCAGAACTTCTATTTTTATTATTAATAGAAGAAAGAAATACTGAATATATTATCATTTGTAATAAGTGTAAACGGTACATAAAAATATGTATATGTATATATACATATACATATTTTTATACATAGATATACTGAATTTATGTACCGTTAATATACTCACTTATCACAATTCAGATATTATCTGAATTCAGCTAAGCGCAGAAATTGTCGTAAGAAATACAGGTATATTTTAAAACTTAAGCAATTTACCTACCTTAATAGGTACCTATATTATTCAAAAGTATGTAAATATGTTTTTGATGACGATATTCGAAATTGGATTGTCGTAATAACGTGGTATCTTACCTTTTAATCTAAGAACGTGTAATAAATATATAATATCGTCACATTAGTAAGGCGAGAGCGATATAATATTCAGCAGCGGCTCTAATGACGGTGTCAGCTTATTGTTTTAAATCGCCGCCGCCCTCTAATCCACTGCATCGCCTGTAATTAAGGTCTAACGTGCCGAAAAAAAACACATCAACTCACCCCTTCAATATTGCATGTGTCTGATACGGGACCAGTTTAGAATAACCGTTATACTCATTTAAGGATTTTTTACCCCAAATTACCCTTCCGAATCAGCCCACACAAGAATCTCTATAGATTCTCTTCAAGTACTCTATAGTACTTTGCAATGCGATTTCAGCGGAAAAGTGGAAAACGCCCTCTTTGCCTACTTTTGATTGCGCAAACGATTGGGGCAGAAAAAACTTTGTAACGGCCGTCCAATTAGTTTAAGAATCCGCACAGAAGCGCTTCGTCGACCCTAAATTTTTCTCAAATTAAATGCAAAACTCGCCCTGAAGCACCGGTGGTGGTTATATAAAATTTAAAGTCCATACAATTCGCGCAACACAAATTTTTATTACCTTCGCCCTATAAGTAAGTAAACAAAAAGAACAAATTAGCCAGAGGTTCGCAGGAGACGTCGTCCGCTTACATCCCGGCGGGACACAAGGGTGTAAAAAGTAAAACAATAAGGATTCCGTGCGGCTGCGAGGGGATATTTATTGTTAATGAAAATGGCGGGATTTGAACTAACGTCTTGTAACTAAATACCCTCTCACGGTTAAAGCGAGCACTAATTTGGTTTTTATAGCGCGTCCTTAATTTGATTTGGCGGCATCGCGGCCGCCACTATTGCCAGTAGAAGCAATTAATTTGGTTGGATTATATTTTTCCCGGCGCCCCGTGCGCGTGACTCCCGAGCGGCCCGCTATCGAACAGAGGAGGAAAAAATAAAATAAAACTTAAGCCCCGTTTAATTTGAAGGGTGGTTCTGGGCTATTAAAGTAACACGCTTATGTATTGCAAATTATATTGAAATTTGTCTTCCATTACTGAGCGTCTTCCTCACACAAATGTTGCCCGCATTACGAGCGGGAGATTTTTATTCTTCGCTACGCCCACCCTTGTCTCCCGGTTTTTTACGTCCGAAGTTTTGTGGTGCCTTTTTTCTCGCTAATTAAAACTCTTCCGCGCTGTTTCCTCTGAGAAACGAGATCCGATCAATTAATTTTTGGGCGGCGTAAGCTATCTCGAAATTTACTGGGTTACTAAAAACAATTTGTTCACAAAAAACGACGAGATCTAAAAGTAATTGATCAAATAAACTTTCAAACGAAGTCGATATCTCTATAGGCAATCACTATTGTTACTTTGGGTACTATCGTATAATTTGTTTTGCTTCTCAAAATCGAGTTTGTATCTAACGGCGACCTCACACCAAAATAATAGTAGCCTTTTGCAAGCAGTAGCGTCTGCCCAAGAATATTAAATCACGGACGGCATTGTCTCAGCGAAACATCCGTAATTGCAGCTTATATTAACCACAATCAATAAGATATCCTGTGCATTCATAATCGAATTTTAAAATCAATATTCCGAAATTTTACGTCGTAACATATTACCACACAGTATTACTATATTGTACTAGGAATGAAGTAACTTATGTATATCAAATATGTTTGTCTGTTTCGTTAGAGGAAAATAATGAACGCTTGTCTTTAACATTAACACCTGCCTCAAATTTTCCAGCCACCCAGTGTTGACTGTTAGAGAATGCCATCAGGCATTAAGTTTACCCTTTTGTTCCTTTTATTTTTATAGAGGTGCAATAAACAAATAAATAAATAAAATAAATGAACCCATTATAATATTAAAAATCAGAATTATAAAGTACTTACAATCTCCTCATTATAATAAACAGAGTACTTAACGACATTTAATTATGATTTTTACAACGTCAAGGAAACCTAATTGCCTGTACATAAGTGTAAATAGAAGAACAAAGGCATCTATATGTATATCCATTTATTTACCCTTCAATCATTCGACCGCCGATGGTGATCGAAGCAGTAATTCCCTCTCATTGTACCATTTCTGAGCAAAAGGGTACAACGGGAGCACGCGCTGAATTAAATGGAAATCAATAGCTATGGACGCACGTGCCCGCCGGCCCTTAAGATCTCACTCGGACGTGAAAAACTAATTCTGACAATGCTTTGTACTAAAATGTATTGTGGGCTGGCTCATGTAATGCTGTAGGATTTTTGTAGGTTGTAGGGACCTATGTTTATCTTGCTTTACATTAGTAAAATATCACATAGACACATACGTTCGAAAAATATTACTCTAATTCTGACGCAATCGGGTAAAAATGTTTAAAAAACATTTGAGTATATAATGTTCTAAGTATATAGAAATAATTTGTATTTATTGAAATACTTATGCTAACTAATTTAGAAAATAATCAATATGTAGTAGATATATCTTGTCACATATATGTTTGTTTACGATATATCCCATCATCACGATAGTACGAGTAAAAAAGTTATTATAACCGTGACTATAACTATTAACTTACTAACAAAAGAGAAACAAAAGATATTGTATCTACACTAGCATTAACAGACAAAAAGTTGATGAAGTCGATTCACGACCTATCGACGGCAATTTAGTAGCAACCGTCGTAGCAATAGAAGTAATACGGAAACCATATTCAATTATTTCATAGACAAATTATATATAAATAAAGATACACCGGACCATTCGTTTTAAATTACCGGTAACTCAATATTGGGTGGATATTGTTCTACGGGAGTCCGCTGGAACAAATCGTGTCGAAATCACTACTCTCCGAGACAATGACGGAATCAATCGAAATCGACTGCCATTATCGACAAAGACTGTGTAGCTCCAGAAATCCTAAGTCATACATGAAATTCCTCAGTGCCTGAAGTCGAAATTATTCGAGCAATGTGTGTTGTCATACATGAAATTCCTCAGTGCCTGAAGTCGAAATTATTCGTTGCCAGGGATGACCTACGGCGCCGAAATGTGGTCCTTCACTGTAGGCCTCATTCGGAGGCTCAGGGTCGCTCAGCGTGGTATGGAGAGGGTTATGCTCGGAATTTCGCTACGAGACAAGATTCGTAACGATAAAATCCGTAAACGAACAAAGCTTACCGACATAGCTCTCAAAAATAGTAAGCTGAAGTGGCAATGGGCCGGCCACATCGCTCGTAGGACGTATAACCGATGGAGAAGGAAGGTCCTCGAGTGGCGACCACGCTTAGGCAAAAGTAGTGCAGGTCGCCCCCCAACCAGGTGGACCGATGACCTGAAGAAGACAGCGGGAAACCGTTGGATTCAGAAGGCAAAGAACCGGTTGGAGCGGCATGTTTTAGAGGAGACCTATGTACAGCAGTGGACCTCAAAGTGCTGATGAATGGATGGACATGAAATTAACGTTCATATTTAAATCTTCTTAATTAACTCCTTCATATTTATCGACGTTGAACTAATTTTGATTTTATTTTTTTGTAATTTTAGGTAATAAATTTTAGGTATAAATTTTATTTTTATGTAATTTTGCTGGGAAATACTTACTAAACAACAATTCTGTACCCGAAATGATTTAGGTACTTGATTGCTTTAGGTAAATGACACTTTTTGCGTCCAAAACATTGTATATTATCCAGTTAACAATCATAATGCCACCGAAACAATAACGATACAAATGAAGCTGATAAACGTTGCATTCATACAAGAATCATGAGTCTCAAAAACATTGGAAGCACTGTACCGATGTTGCCTTCTGTGACCATTGCGGAATGTTGAGGGAACACGTCCGCCGACAATGCGGCTGCAGACAAAGCACTTGCTCGAAGTCCGATGATTGATCAATCAATGCATTAGAAAGGCGGACTAATTGAGGCAATTTGCGTTTATTTGTACTGGCGACTGCAGCACAGCGCCCTTCTATTAACTTAGCCACTTTCTGTAATCAGTCTAAGTATATCATTACACGGAGGTCGTCAAAGTGGTTCGAGGAATAGGTATCAAGTAACCCTTGTTTAATTTGCTATTGATTAGCGGTGGACGTTTACGAATTCTGCCTTCGTGGAGTTAAGTTCACGTGAATGTGACTCACTTAATTAAAAAAAGGAAAGTCTAAAGGAAAAGATTTTACCAATTGGTTTTTAAAATTTTAATACATTATTGTACAAAGTAGGTATTATGTTTTCACTATTTCACAAAGAACAGGAGCAAAAACTATTTAACAAGAACCTAATATGTATCCTGTGTGTTAAACATAAGCTATGTGTGAGCCAAATCATATGGGTACAACAACACATTATTGTCCCACTGCTGGGCACGGGTCTTCTCTCAGAATAAGAGAGTTTCATATACATCCTTACAATCTTTGACACTTAGGTATAATATTTATATAACCTACTTAGCTTACAAGATATACTAACTTGAATATTTTTGAGTTAATAAAGTCGTAATAGTGGAGATACTATGTAATTTACGTAAAAACTAATTTTGCTACTAAATTACCCTATTTAAAAAATATCAATTCTTCTCTCTTAACGCAAGTTAAAGGTCAGAACAAAGTCCTAGTCTAAAATAAATGTTCTTAGAATTTTAGTAAAAGAAATAAAAGTGTGGATACATCTGCAATTCCCCTGGTTACCATAAACCACGTTGGTCTACTTAGATTAACTTGAATAGACTGCGAGTTTTCGTAAAGTTTGTACCTACTATGTTTTCGATCTGAAAATGTTGTTGATATACAGTTGACTGTGCCCGCATTACGACTTTCCTATATTTCCTTAAAAGAAGCATTGTTTTTTTTTTGCTTATAAGGCCTGTTGTACATGGCACGTTTTTTGAGCCGTACGGCGTCTTTACCTTACACGGTAAAGATTTACAGGAACGAATGATGAAGCATTCAGTCTAAGGTGTCAGATGTATTAAAACTAGATGTAACCCATAATTTTATTTGCAATTAAAAATATAATCCAAATTTCATATTATTACAATTTTTTGGAAAGTAAGACGATGCATAGGCACGGAAATGTTTCATTTTTTATATGAATAGAGGATGATATGATAACTACTTAGATTATAATAATTGATAAATAATCAGCAAATACTTAGTCATTGACTCAACCTAATGATCAATCGCGTCAATGCGATAATTATTCTGATGAAAGAAATTATTTTCGTATGATAACAATAATAAAACCATAGATATAGAGAAAGACATATTTATCTGTAGAGACACAATTCACTCATGTTTATGGAATATCGTAACAATGAATCTTTAATATACATAAGTATTATTACTTTAAATATAAAGAGAATTAAGCAAGAAAATATCTATTCCATCTGTAACTTCCAAGCTTAATAAAAGAGTTTTTTCAATATAATTAAGCATTCAAGCAATCGTTTACTAAAATACTGAATCCAAAAATGTTTATTCATATAAGTCAATTACGTATATCACGTATATTACGTATATCATAAGTTTCGCAAAACCAAAGATGTGTAGTTACCCTCATTTTTGTACATAAATACCAACGAACAACATACCTTCAGCAAGCGACAATTTCCACAAGTTTCCTATATAATTCATCCAACCAATATATAGTTAGCAAAGCAATATCTGCAAAAGGACAAAATATCGCTGCAAATAAACATTTAAGTTTATGGACTCGAAAGATATTACCGATTCGTGATCTCCTTTTTCTTTAGTTTCGCGTTTCGGTCGAGCGGCCATTTTGGCGACATGTGGCGGGAGATTTAGGCGGGAAACGTGCCCTGCCGTATTAGATTATGTCGAAATGAATTGAGCGCTACTATTGGATATGTTATTGACGTAGATTTGCGATCGGAGGAACGAACTGATATTTCGTATTGTTATTAAACTCGCAGCGCCCCCTACCGACGTGCGCGGGGTTCCAAGTTCGCCCGATACCCTTGCGGACCTATCGTTTAGGCCTCTTTATATTTTTCTTATGTAAATACGGTTTCATATCCGATGAGCTTTATTTATGTGGGAATCGTTTTAGCGAGATAAGTCTCTTCTGTTCCAGTGTTCGCCGCTCGTGACGCATGCAAATTTTGTTTTATTTCGGTAGCTTGATTTATCTTATCCATGCAATGCATATATTTACCTGCAAGTCTTGCTGTATGATTTAAGTTAGGAATAATAAGCCAAACCGTTTTATAAGTAAGACAAGAAATACTTTGTAATTCTCACAAATTACAAAGTATTTCATGTGTATGTAAAGTATCTCATAATTATACTTAAACAACTTTATAAGTACAACTCTCCATTTAAGTTATTGCTATTTTTTCTTGACAAAGTTTTGCAGTAATACCGGTACCTATTACATAAACTACTACTAAGTAAAATAATATTCTTAAATCGAACCCATACAGCCCTAATTTATTTTAAAGTGCATAAAAATGATTCATCTAAGAAAATATTATAACATTCTCGAGTACCATATCCTTAGAATTGAAAAAAAAAACTAAATTATACTTTTCCTTATCTTATATTACTTCCTTATATTACTATCACAAATATTATCATAACATATGGTTGCAATTAAAAAGAAATCAAAATTTTCCTTATCCAAACAACTATCACAAATTAATCTTATGTTTACATTATCTCATGTAGGTCTGAATATTAACCTACTAGTCCAATTTTGTTCGGTTGCTTTCAAAGTCTGAAGTGTCGCCAACATCAAAGATGAGATGCAGGCGGAGTGTTGTTAAAACGTCTTCAAGGGCCCGCGCTGTAAACAGTAGCCCGTTGGGTGGTGCAAGCCGAAAATATAAGCGGAAATAAACAATAAATAAACGCTTTCTACACTCATAGTGATACTAGAATTTTCTCCTGTGTCGTGGATACCATAGATATATATGTCCTCGCGACACCGCGTATATATGAAAAACACGTCGCCGATAATAATTATTTTAGTTAGTTTAAATATCGAGAATTGTTTGTTTATTAAATTACCAACATTTAATGATTTTTAGAATTGTAATTTAGTTTACCCTCTATCAATTTGTTATTGTCACACCACCAAACATTGTTATAAAAAGGCGAGCGTACGCCGGTAAAAAAAAGATTCTTGTTTAACCGTCGAAGCGATCGGACCTCCTCAAGTGTGAATAAATGGAAGAAGTTTACTCCTGTGTTTTACTTGAAATCTTCAAGAATGGACAGTAATGAAGACTCCTGGCCTTCCTGATATCACGCATCACTCATCTCACTTCGTTATATAGGTACAAAGATACAAAAAAAAACCCAAACTCCGGCGAAGAGTCTAAATTCATCACTCAGATACCTGTCGCGCCGGGGGCGAACCCAGCACCTATTACGTATCAAACAGGGATGATGAAAATGTTTATAAAATAATACCTATGGCACGGTAATGTAAAAAATAATACCTATGGTAAGACGGCAAATATTTTGTTATGTTATTTTTTTTTATCAAAACTAAAATTTTTCTACAGTAAAAGATATTTTATATAGTAGATTTTTTGTTACACAATTTACAGATAAGGTCACAGAGTAGGTATTCTAACCGACGACCCGAAAAATAGTAAATAAAAGCATTTAAGCTATTTTATTTAAAATTTAGGTTAAATTAAATGAAAATTAGGATGTATCTTAAACATCGCAAATATTTTGGTTACTTATTTATATATTACATACTATTATTTTGTGGCTATTTTTAATTATTTTTTAACAACCAGATATCAGACTAAAATGAATAATACGTATCTTAATTAAAACAAACTACGGAAAAGCTATTCATTAATACGTAATGGCTTTACGCTCGATCCTTAGACCATACGCGAGGGCGGCGCACGCGCAGCTCGGCGTCTTTGATCTCGCGAGGGTAGTTATGAAAATTAATAAAGCAACGTGTAATTGCTTCCGATAAGCCGATGCGCAGGAGCACTCACGTTTTTTGTCTCCATCTTGTTTCTTTTAACAGGTACGCGCTTAATATTCATAAGCAAACGTTTAGTAATTGGTTTCATCGAGAGTGGATAATAGTCGTATAAATTGTTAGCATCAGAGCCTCCTTCGCAATGTCTTAGTGGAGTAATGAACAGATTATTTCTAACGGATAAAATTAAGTAATGTCTGACTTAGACATTATCGGTATCGGTATTAGTTATGGATTTACAGCTTTTCATGGGTTTTGACTTGTACATAAACCAATGATTTTGATTCAACCTCTCAAACGTGAGATCCAAGGTTCGGAACCTGGGCAGGCACATTTGATTAAAGTTATATGCATGTTAGAAATTATCACTACCTGTAATCGTAAAATATATATCGTGATTTTTTTCTCAAAGGTGCGTGAAGTCTTCAAACTCGCACTTAATAAGCGCGATTTATCACTTTGAGGACTGTAAGGACTTTTGCCCAGCAGGGGGACAACAGTAGGAAAAAAAGAACATCGTTTGAAGAAGATGTTAAGGTGCTAGAACCAGTGGAGTTCGACCGAGGAAGTACCACCGCCACACCTATGTCTAGCATTTCTTGCATTTCGATAGAAGGGTGTGGTTGCCGGCACACTTTCACTTGAGGCGACCATCATAGTCCTCGGCAGTAGCAACGCGTCTGTGTTTGACTTCGGAACCTATGTTCTGTGTGTAGTTGATTACAGATGTCCATGGGCGGCAGTGGCTACTTACCACTGACTGCATGCTCGTTTGCTACTTCAGTCAGATAAAAAAAAACTTTTGAACTAAATTTTGGTAGAGACAGGTGCCCAGCTTACGTCTGTTGAATGGTAGATCTTACGCCTCCGACGGCGTCACTAAATACTTACATTATCGGAGCTCTTCGGCAGGCGCCACTCTTTCCGATAAGTATCGTATTACTTTTAAACACTTATCTGTAGACACAAAACGTTTCTACGCGCCACTTGACTTGGCAATGTTTATTAGGTAAAACATTTTATAAATAGAATATCTTGATGCAAGGCTGAAAGGTTTTGTTAGGAAAGTTGTTTAGAGCATTTCTCATAGCAGCAAACGAGCATGCAATTCATTTGATGGGATGTGGCCACTGCCGCGTAAAGACTATACAAGCCCAGATCAAATCAAGGATTTAACGGCAAAGATAGATTCTTTGCTACACATGAGGATTATATTGGAATTGGTGGAATATATTTACCCCCGTCCTCCCTTAATACGCATTTTAGGCAAAAAAAACGTGCGGCACTCGGGGACTGCCGCGGTAAAGCATAGCATTTTTTATCAACTTGTGCAATTATAATTATTTATTTATTTATGCAGTATTTTTTCTTTGATATTCATTCAATTTTTGTCTTTGATACTAGGTATATACTTTCTCACAAACAGCTGCTTACATATTCGTCTAATTTCCAAGCAGCTCGTCTCGATTCGTCGGAGCTTCTACTGTTGTACAATAAACATACACGTTGAGTAAACGCTCGCTATATGGTAGGCGGAGTGGGGGGTGTTAGGTTTTTTCGTTACGGAATTTCTTGATTCGATCACCACCCTCAAAGCCTGCGATAAAAGCTATACTATAGCTTAAAAAAAGGAGTTATTAAACAAATATAGTTGTACCGGAGGTGCCTCCACAGTCAAACTATAAAAAGTTATACTATCTTAAGCAGTAAGACTTGCAAAACAAACACAAGTGCTCCCTGTTATGAAAAATACAAAAAGATATTTAAAATCATATTACACATAATCTCGACAAGCTGACACACTAATCAATTTCAGCTAAATCATCATACATTACCAATTCAGTTACACAATTTCGACCCAACTCAAGAAATGAATAAAGTTAAAAGAACCTATCAATAAAACCGAACTTAACGTGTCCCGAAATAAAACACTTTGTTATTAAGTTGACAAGCAACCGTAAAAATGTTCTTTTAAAATGTAAAATAAACAGATCAATCATGTTAAAGCGATCCCACCGGGCTCGATCCCCGAAAAGAAGCCTACGTAAGCGTCTATTATAAGCCACAGATGTTACCGCAACACCGATTTTATACTCTATTACCTTCGCGCAAACGGCATACGTAGTCGACAGAAAAGGATGGCAAATAAAAGTGATACGTATTTTTATTCTTTTTCGAAATAAGAATTGTTCTACATTCGGGAGAGTGATTGACATGCGGTCGCCGGCGGCGCCCCCCGACGCGGCATTAAGCGGTTCACAAGATGGCCCTAGCATTATCATTTTATAATTTATTACACTAATTATGAAAGGTCCGTATTAAAACGAAACAAAGGTCCGATTGAGGCCGTTTGTAACAGCTTTGCAAACGTGGCGTGCTACTTCGGAAAAATAAATCTAGCAAGGGACATCAATCAAGTTGTCGGATGGAAGGGAAGTCCATGTATTATTATGTAGATCCGCGATTAAAACATTAAAAAAGTAACGAATTCTCGACGTAGGTGTAATGTACACGTTCCACGTACCCCTTTATGTCGGATTATTATGAATGTATCAGATCGTCCAACGTGTTAAATTCATTTCGAAAATATGTAGAGTAATAAATGAGCTGCTTTTTTACGAAATATACGTTTCGTGTTCCAATTACTGCGATATAATTTTTAATTTATTATAGAAGTATCAAACGAGCATGCAGCCCATCTGATAGTGAGTAGCCACTACCAGCCTAGGAAACATATGATCAACTGTAGAAATAGATAGAATTCTTCATTTCGACCCAAAAAGCGTTACTAATCCTAAAGACATGTGATATATGCGCTATGACATGGGGTTCTTCAAGAAAGTTGTAAGAAGAGCCTACAAAGCCGGCGATGCATTGGCGACTCCTCTGGTGTAGCAAATGTCCATAGGTGACGGTGACTGCTTCCCATAAAAAAGACTAAGTTGGAACACCTCTATAGTTATGTCCCCCTTACCACACCTCTCAAATCTCATATAAAAAAATCAAGCGGAAATCGCATCCTTCCACGATAACGCAAGAACTCTTTTACGCTAGAAATAAGTTTGGCGATGGTATCTCCCCGATCGAACTACATTGGTACTACCACCTGGTACCACTCTAGATTCTACCATAACTAAGTAAACTAGTGTATATATAAGTAAACTAGTGTATATATGTCGCAATCCAATGGATTGTTATCGAATGGCAACCATTGTCGTCCAACGTATTTGTTCAATTTCAAATAAGTGTACGTATTTATTGACAAAACCATCAACTGCGCTATTGACTGATTCCCTGACATTGACAACTAACGTGGTATATTCTTATAATATGAATGAGGTCGTATACCATGGTAAATTTATTTATTTATTTATTTATTTCATAAAGTTAACCTACGGTTGTCACATTTTTAACACATCCACAGTAAAATTAAAAGTTCTTATACAGTAGACAAAAAATGTACGACCACTTAAAGGCTAACATCGCATGCATGCGTTACATACAAAAATAAAACAATCACAACTAAATTAAATATGCTTTTAAAACAATGTGTATTTGAAATTAAATATTAGAAATTAGAAATTGCCTTTTTAAAGGCTAATAGAGACATATTGTTTATATCGATGTCCACTACGCTTGTTATAAATTGATTAATTATCTCTAACATATATACATATCACTAGCCTATTCATATACAGACAATTTAAGTGAAATAATTAGTAACACACGAGCATTCATAGGGCTATATAAACCAATACTGATATAATTGGGCGCACGACGTGAGGAGACTTGCTATTCGCTAATCCTCTACCCACACTGGGTCTCTTCTAACAACGGACGTAAAGCTAGTAAACATATAGAGTCCTATGCCACTGTAGTAGTAGTTTATGCAACTCGTATTCAATATTAAGTAGTGACAATGAAATGATAGATAGATATATGGATAGATAGATAGATAGATAGATAGATAGATAGATAGATAGATAGATAGATAGATAGATAGATAGATAGATAGATAGATAGATAGATAGATAGATAGATAGATAGATAGATAGATAGATAGATAGATAGATAGATAGATAGATAGATAGATAGATAGATAGATAGATAGATAGATAGATAGATAGATAGATAGATAGATAGATAGATAGATAGATAGATAGATAGATAGATAGATAGATAGATAGATAGATAGATAGATAGATAGATAGATAGATAGATAGATAGATAGATAGATAGATAGATAGATAGATAGATAGATAGATAGATAGATAGATAGATAGATAGATAGATAGATAGATAGATAGATAGATAGATAGATAGATAGATAGATAGATAGATAGATAGATAGATAGATAGATAGATAGATAGATAGATAGATAGATAGATAGATAGATAGATAGATAGATAGATAGATAGATAGATAGATAGATAGATAGATAGATAGATAGATAGATAGATAGATAGATAGATAGATAGATAGATAGATAGATAGATAGATAGATAGATAGATAGATAGATAGATAGATAGATAGATAGATAGATAGATAGATAGATAGATAGATAGATAGATAGATAGATAGATAGATAGATAGATAGATAGATAGATAGATAGATAGATAGATAGATAGATAGATAGATAGATAGATAGATAGATAGATAGATAGATAGATAGATAGATAGATAGATAGATAGATAGATAGATAGATAGATAGATAGATAGATAGATAGATAGATAGATAGATAGATAGATAGATAGATAGATAGATAGATAGATAGATAGATAGATAGATAGATAGATAGATAGATAGATAGATAGATAGATAGATAGATAGATAGATAGATAGATAGATAGATAGATAGATAGATAGATAGATAGATAGATAGATAGATAGATAGATAGATAGATAGAGAGATAGATAAAACATTTATTTCTTAACTTAAGCCACAACACAAAATAGATTTACAAAACATTGAACATAAGTTGGTACATACAAAAACACAAAACAATGATAAAAAGTATTAAAATTGTTAATCTATTTTCTAATTAAAATGTGCTGCAGCAAAAGTCCATGAAACAGGCACCGGCGCTCAGTAAAAGCTGAGAAATGTGAAGTATTTTTCGACTGAGAGTTAAGATAAGTTTGAATAATGCAAACCAAACTAAATGCATTCAATACTTATCTTCCCATACAAGGAATGATAGCTTGCTTATTACATGGTATTGCCATATCTTAAAAAGAGTTTAGTACCGTAGGCCACCAGTCCCGCCACGCTGACTCTACGTATACAAGAAGACTTCACTTCAAAGATATTTGTTGACATAAGAGAACTTTCCGAAGTTTAATTATTATAGCATTTTCTTTTCCAGTTATCGCAAGCGGTAGTAATTTGCAAATTGGGACCTAAACGCGAAAATTATATTGTTCTAGATCTGATCTTATAACAAAGTTTCCGTTGCTCTATGCAAACTGCGTGTTTTACTATTGTATAATTTATATATTCTTTATCACGAAAATACTGAACGAAATCCTAATGTGGGACTACAAATATAGAAACCGTAATTAACTTTATTCTGAAATGTAGAATAAATATTCCTTATTATGGACAGTTTCCGTACAAGTTTGAACATATAGTAAACATTTCTAAAACCCCACCTGATTAATGTATAGCTTTAAGGACAAACTACGTACATTATTAATAGAAATAGTTATACACATTCAGAGGAGCGTAAAACAATATCGGCGTAATGCCGTCACGACGTGAGGGTACTGGCCACGACTGATCCCCGATGTAATTGGAGGTTTCGCGAGATAACACCGTGACCCCTAATTAAGGACCCTACCCTCAGCTTACTATGTAACGAAATCCGTATAGGAGTGAGAGCTTATTGTTTGTTTATCTGTAGTTTCGCTAAACAATCGAAGTGATTGCTATTACATCTTCCATTTCAACTTTTCTCAGCGTCTAATGACGATGTTTGAAGTTGACGACGACTCGCGTGGCGGAGCGGTTACCGTACCGGTTTGATTCCCGGCCAGACAGGTATCTGAATGATGAGTTTAAATTCATGTTCTGGGTCTGGGTGTTTGTGTATTTGTCGTGTGTCCATAATACCCACGACACAGGAGAAAATCCTATGAGTGTAGAAAGCGTGAAGTTGTTAAAATTACTAAATAGTGACTTTTCAGCTATTCATTGTAGTAAAATGTGTCACAAAAATTCTAAACACAAATTCTAATAAATATCATCTATCCTTAGAAATACTTATATGTACACTTAACTTTAATTAATTTCCTAAATCTATAAATTAACACGTAATTTATAGATTCAGGAATGGTCCTCAAATGTCTATTTAAGTACACAAATATAACAACATAAAATCGATTAAGACCCTTCTGCACTGAACTAAATATTCAACATAAAGGGGCTTTAACACTGAGTGTGTTTGCCAAGACAATCACACATTAACCCATATGGCTAATCGAAGAGATTATCATCGCCAAGTTACGCCCGTTACGAACTCTGGCCATTCGGATCTACCGACCGTGTGAATTTACTGTCTACTTAGCAGATATACGGGCGAAACGATCGTCAACTGCCTATCCTGCCTACAGTTAGCTTTGAATTTGATAAGCTATAAAATTAAAGACTTGCAAATGTTCCTTCAATTTCCTAAAAGTAACGCTTTTTATGTTGGGTGTGTCTGAGGTCGCTTGCTAAAAAAAATCAGTTAAATTTGTATATAAAATAAATGAACAATGTAGTTCATTTGACGGTAAGCGGCTGCTGCCCATGTAGGTACATGTGTGGTCAACGCCGGGTAAAATTAGTCCTACCTGAACTCGACCGGATGCCTTGCTTCCCCTGAAGAACAACAGTCTTAAATTCGAAATATAGTAATGCTTAATACTTTTTTTACGTCCATGGATGTATGTAAGAATATAGAATAGTTGTTATATGTGAAGTCAATCACTGACGTTTGATGCGTTGCTCAAAACGACTCCTAACGACTAAGACGGTGGCCTCATATGAAAATAAACCCGCAACCATACCCTACCTCCGAAACGCAAGAACTGCTTTACACAGTTTAGTAAAGAACCATGGCAAATACACAGTTGTTATTGCAATGATATCTCTGGAGCCAAAACCACGTTGAGTTCTATAACCTTCAAACACCCATTCTGAGTGGTAAAGTATTTTGAACGTTAGAATTGGAACTAAAGTGTGTAGAGGGTTAGAAACATTTAACTCTGAAGTGGATAGCGACGGATAAGTGAAACGGGGACTTGACGGGCGTTTCGTCGCGATTCCCTTCGCCGTGAGCCGGTAAGCCGCGGGAGCGCTGCAATTGAAACGAACGTAAGGGCAGCCACAACTCTGTACTCTTAGTATGAGTATAATAGACCTCCTCGAAAACAATCATGGTTTACGTTTTCGCCAAAACATTGGAGAATAATTTACTTATTTAATGAATGTATTAACAAAGATTATTTTGAAGTGAAGTGAAGTTTTAGGGTGTTTGAATATTCATTGCAAAATTAATTGCATGGATAAACGAAATAAATACTTATATGGAAGGTAAAATGTAAAGCTTTTGTTTTTCGGGGGAAGGCTGTGGTCGCTGGCTGGTTCGATCGTTGATTAACTTTAGATATAACCCCGTTTCCATATAAATTTTCCTTACAGATGTCCATGGGCGGCAGTGACCGTTTACCATAAGATAGACTGCGCCCTCCTTGCCTATCTTTATTATTTAATCTTATAACAAAATGATTAAACCTTTCCCAAGAATGTGATTTTTTTAGGTATGGATATGAATATGGAAACTAAGTTCTTCTGCTAGTCTAGCTATCACAGTTCATGAGATACAGCCTGGGTAACAGACAGACAAAAGGACAGCGGAGTATTAGTAATAGGGTTCCCTTTTACCCTTCGGGTACGGAACCCTGAGAACTATCGACCAGACCAAACGAAGAACAAGTGGCTTCACTAGAAAGTCTTCATATTACTTAAAATCCTCCCAAAATAGTAATGATTAAATCCACAGAATTTCATAGACTATGCAATCAATCGACGATATCATATAAGAATTCCAAATGTCATGATCTGCTGCAAAATCTATACTCTATACTAATATATAAAGCTGAAGAGTTTGTTTGTTTGTTTGTTTGTTTGTTTGTTTGTTTGTTTGAACGCGCTAATCTCAGGAACTACTAGGTCGAATTTAAAAATTCTTTTTGTATTGAATAGACCATTTATCGAGGAAGGCTTTGGGCTATATAACATCACGCTGCAACTATTAGGAGCGAAAAAATAATGGAAAATGTGAAAAAAACGGGGAAAATTATTCTTCCTTGAGGGTTTGCGTTGCGTGCCACGCGGACGAAGTCGCGGGCACAGCTAGTAAACAAATATTTGATTGTGTCTACAATGCTATATTTTTTATATTTTCTTATCAGTACAAAGCACAAAACCAGCTCGTATGAGCCGAGCCTAAAGCATTGGCTTAGCGCGTCTCACGCCAAACTTGATACCCGTCTTCTAACTTGTAATTCGAGATTTAGGCGCCGAAATAACGCAAATTCGCGCGAGTCAAACGGAATCGCTCCCTCCCCTCTGTTTAAATTACATGCAAACTTTATATGCTCTGGCTGTAAGGATTTTAATAAATTTCTAAGTTAATCTCAAGGATTTCTACCGACGGATTAGGTTTTGAAAGGGCTTTTTCAGTTTGTAATTGTTTAAGACATTTGTTACCTAACTAAATCGGGTTGGACTGTCAAATATTTGTATATGACATAAATAGTTACGAAAAGACCATAGTATTGATGCAAGTATTAATAACTTTTATTGATTTCATTTGTTCCCATTTGTTTCTAGAATTCCGTTTAGTCTAAAATTTATTTTAATTCCTTTAATCAATTTATGATTTGAGTCGATTTCCGTCAAAACCACATCTGAGGTATTTAACTTTAGATTCGAACAGGTATCTAATATTAACTACCGACAAATGTAATAAGTGTTTACAGAGAAAACGTAATACTTACTACGTAGGTATGTATATGCGATATAGACAACACATAACAATTTTCTAAATGTTCGATATTCATATATTGGCTGTAGCTTATACCCTAGTATATATGTATCAAACCCGAATAAATGACCGTGTGTGGTAGATTTTCCGACGTCTTAGGGCTAACAAACTGTAGCGCCCGAGAGGCTTGACATGGCTGGCTAGCGTCACAGCGTCCACTCCGCAAGACTGCGTGGTCAGGGGCGTAATCCTTATTTATGGTAAGACGCCTCCGCTGAACTGACTATTTGTCACACTGCCCAAAGGCGCCAGCATCAATCTCCACGAGTTTAGATCTCCTCTGCGTACTGACGATGCGTCTTAGTCAGCGTCTCCATTTGCTACATACTAAATAGCCTCCATTAAGTGAATAAAATAGTTCGCTAAAAGCATAAGTTCTATTTGACTCTGTGAGAATTTTAGAATAACCAAACATCCATCAGGCGTTTTAGATTCACTGAGTCCTACCCTAATGGGGTTTTTGAAAAAGTTCTCAAAAGTATGTGAACTGTATCTGTATCTGTAACTGTAACTGTATATACGATGGACTTTATATTAAATCAGCACTAAGACACTTTTGTCTACATGTATTACAGTAATGAGTTACGGTGATTTATTTTTCACAAATACTCGGACGATCATTATAATAGTAAAATCTATATAAATTCGATCAATTTAATCAATCACTCGGGTCATAATCATTTAACATCGTAACGCCTACGACAAAGAAAATGACCAGTGTCCTCCCAATGACTATTCATATTACAACAAAACAGTTGTCCAACTGACGATCTAGGTGGCCATATTTATCTGTAATTTATTTCGGACCACAACAGGATAAGCCAAAACGAATGCTCATTTTCATTGTGTCCGTGCAAATAGAGCCATCGTTATTCGAGAGCTATTATGTGATATTGATGGAGTGGACGCAAGCTGACCAACAAAAGTGAATCCGAGCCCCTTTAATACAACAAGAGGCTTGCCCCAGTCGTTACCAACGTTAAATTACGCTCAACTTACACAGTATCATTATTACGACTCTATTTTGGCAAGTCATAGGGTGTGGCGATCCAAGCGGGGGGTCAGTGACCATTATCCGTGTAGTGATACACTTTTTTCAAAATCACACTGACCAGCCCTCATGCGGGGTGTCGTGTAGATAAAATCGTAAATTATAACCCAATTCCGTGGCTGTTAAGATTTGACAGATGAAAAGGCTTAGTTGAGTGTGCCATATCGTTAACATGAAAATAGGGGCTAAAGTTAAAACTACATTAGAATTAATAATCGTTTTATACTGGGGTCGCTTTTAAAATTTAACGGTAAATGTCATCTGTAGGTTTTATTACCCGTGTGGTACAGTTTCTATGCTGTAGTGTATGTTGAAGCGTGGATGGCTCTCCGGGTTGTTTAGATGATAAAATTGTGTAGATACACACTTCCTACACACTTTCTACACTCATAGGCCCCACACTAGGATTTTCTCCTGTGTCGTGGGTACCATGGACACACATAAGATGAATACACAAACACCCAGACCCAGAACATGAATCTGAACTGAGCATTCAGATACTCGTCTGGCCGGGAATCGCACCCAGGACCCATCGCGCGTAAGACCGGTATAGTACCTAAACGCTCCACCACGCGGGTCGTCAAAATATAGGTAGTAAAACTAAAATAAGGATAACATAGGTAGTAAAACTTATTTGCTTCGACTCGACCTTTTCATGAATAGAAATAGCTATGCGCTTTTGTGTCCTGGTTTGAAGGGAGTGGAAAGGCTAACATGTTTTTAAGAGCCCTTCCAACTAATTTCTCTGAGTCGTCAAGGCATCTGTGACCAACCTCATTATGACTAATCTGGGTCAGATATCAGGTGTTCACGGTCAGAAGTAGTGAGTTACCACAAGGTGGATAATAAACAATATCTTAACCGATCTTTTCTTTATAAGGTTGAAGTAGTAAACGGAGCATACAGTCCACATGATGGTAAGTGATCTCTGCCACCCATGTATACCTGTAAGCAACTTTACATAGAATATGGGGTCTATTTGAAGTCAGTTACAGTTACAGAATAGTGTAGTAAGTTTTATGCTATATCTATAATATTAAATCAAATTTGATTAGACTCGGATATGTCTGGTAGACGGTATGGAAAATAAGAAAATAATTAGGTAGGTATGAGAATTAACTAAAATGTATGAGAGTTATTACGACTAGCTATTTTTCATACTAACCATCATAAACTAAGGATTTAAAAATATTTCGACTACGACTTAAAAATATTTCGTTAAAATGTATTGTAATTAAATTAATATAGAAAACCAGCAGTGATTTGAAATGTCGTCAACCAATTATTGTCCCACTGCTGGACACGGGTATTCTCTCAGAATGAGGAGTTATAGGAAATAGTCCACCGCGCTGGCGAAGTGCGGATTGGAAGACGGTGATTTGAAATGCTGTCACAAATCTCGTCTTCCTGAAAACTAGTCCCACACGTTGATATATTGGATCAAGTAATCCTGACTCTAGCCATAGGATTAAACAGCATAAGCATCAATATGCTTTAATAAACAACAGTGTTTTGATCCCTAATTGAAAGCAGTAGTCCGATTACATATTTACTGCTTTTCAAATGCGATTATTAAATTAAATCACAAGGATAGCGCTGAATAGTAACCCCCCGTCGTTCAGCCATTCTCCGCGCCCACAAATATGCTCCATTATAGCTCCAATTTTGTCCGAGGACATAAATGCTCTTGATATTTTACACCGTACAAATGAAACGCTTAGGTCAATATAATATTCGTTTTATAAATTGTATTAACGGACGCAAAAGATGCTTAATAACAAACAATAAACAAACTAAGAGTGTCCTAAGGTAGAGTCTTTTTAAGGACTATAAAGAAATAAATAAGACTCTTTTTAATCTGTAATACTCATCATCATATTGCATATATTTAAAAAAGTAGGAATTTCGAGTTAAAATAGCAACCAACGTTTTATCTGTAGTCCATTTTTTTGCTAAGTGCGTACAACCCATTATTGTTCTACTGCTGGGTACGGGTCTTCTCTCAGGATGAGAGAGTTTTAGGCCATAGTCTACCGCGCTGGCCAAGTGCGAATTGGTGGACAAGCAAGCAAGGTTTTGCTAAGTAGTTACTCTTAAAATCAAATTTATTCCTTTAGTGATAAAAATGTATTTACAGTTCTGATATTGTATAAAAATTTATTTCATTTTTATTTATATTTAATAAAAAATAAAAATAATTTAATATATAATATAATAATATAATATTATATTATTCTTACGTTTTTATTACAGATACCAATTTATTAAATAAGTCTGTTATTGTTAAATACGAGTATGTGAGTGCCATACATTTAGATCGCCTTAACCGGCATATTCAATTTTTGGCGCCCTTTTTAAACATCTTATGTAATCAAAATTATTGTAAACCAAAAATTGACTACATAAAGGTCATTATTATAAATTCACAAATCAAAAATAATTAATTTAATCAAATAATCTGAAAATAGCACTACCAAGGACACCTAGCTTAGACGATTAAGGCAACTAGGACTGAAAAAGATGTAGAGCTTAAAATAAAAGGATCAAAACAATATTCATTAGAAGGCGCCCAAGATGAAAGCACGTTGCAGTTGGGTCTGCCATGCGGGACATGACTTCTATTCATTGATTAATTTACGACCGTCAATGCGTAGGCCTTTCTTCTATCCTTAATTCCTACCCGTGAGATACTTTGACCAAAGGGTCGTGGTTTAAGGATATATTTTTTATATTACTAAGTAATTTCCTACTATCTTTTCCTCCACTTTTTTCTAAATATTTAAATACTCATATACCAAGGAACCCATTGTTAGAATGGGAAGTAGCTAGTAGCATTATATATGTTTAAAAACCTTTTCAACTAAACCTTACCTTTACCTTGAACTAAACTAATTAGGTATTCTTAAGAAAGGAATCATAAAGAAATGAAGGAAGATATGGCATAAGATATACCATGCATTTACAAATGTTACGAACGTAAAAATTCCCACAACTACAAATTAATAATTACGCGGTTTTTGTTACAAATATTTTGAAACCTTGTTTAACTACGGAGCTTTTAATACTTGGCAAACGTATGTATAAGTCCGTATTAATTAAACATTTTCATAGATTTATTTCGTAATATTATATCTCTCAAAATATGACTCGTAATACGGGTTGTAAATATTTCCAAAGCATAATAAACAAAATGTTGCCTTTACGAGCTATGACAAATCTGAATTACAATCATAACCTTTGTCCAGCGCATTCTCGACGCATTCGGGGCAATAAAATAACTCATGTCCAATTTATGTTAATACAATAAATAGTGACATAAATAATCCAAAGTGATCGTCCGAAAGACAAATTTAAATTTATGAAGATAGTGATCTAGAGAGGTGATCTTAGATCACCAAAACTATAAGAGATCGTGATTTTAAACGCATCACAGGCGGCTAACTAATGAGGGTAAAGTGAAAATAAACACGCAATCATAAAAATATGTCGTGTAATTTTAGCAATTTACGTGTCTCGAGGCGTATTCAATTGGAACGAAAGTGTTTGCGTGAAAGAACGACCACAACAATAACGACGTAGCAAATAATTGTATCAAAGTACAGTTATTTAAACGGAAGAGCGACAAACCGACAGATGCTCGCGGCCATCTTGCGGTGCGACAAAACGTCGTCTGCCGTCTTCGTGACTTTGTGGTCACAATGTCTCCCGTTTAAAATCAAATTTTGGTAACAAAACACCTCCGAAATTACGATAATAGCTGAAAGCTGCACATTGTTTATAGCTTGTGACCAAAAAGGAAATAAAATTGCATTACATTTACGACCTTCCAAAGTAACAAAGTTGTTGACTAATTTTAACCAATTTTCTGATTAGACGAACGAACGAATTGTTAGTAATTATTGTTCATTATTACTGAAATTATGAAGCATAAACATTATTTCGTATTTTATCGTCTTATCATATCGATATTTATTAAGCCGTTATTCACAATACACGTTGCAGATTAATCAGATAAAATATACATGCCAACGTCCATATCACTAAGAATTAGCCTTAAAAGTAAACAAAAGATTAAATTCAGCTATTACATAATATTAGAAACAAATAGTCCGTAATGTCCCGTAACCGTCGAACGCAGGCGGGCGGTAGAGTTTATTAATCAAGTGGATTCTGTGGCATTTTTCTTGAAGGCTGTCGTGTTCATTATTCCCGGGAAGGCGGATCGTGATGAGAAATTAATCCGAGCGAGCAGGTGGTCGTCGCAGGTGCCCCGCCCGGCCAATTTGCTGCAAGGATATACCACA
Organism: Spicauda simplicius; assembly: GCA_949699795.1. Classification (NCBI taxonomy): domain Eukaryota; kingdom Metazoa; phylum Arthropoda; class Insecta; order Lepidoptera; family Hesperiidae; genus Spicauda; species Spicauda simplicius. Next base: position 8,073,973 of record OX453064.1, read on the forward strand.
CTCTTATCTCTCCAGCTTATCCGTAAGACTATTTTTCCACGTAATACCCTGTAATTGCAAGCGCTACGTGAAATTTGTCGTTGTGGGTTCTTTAAGCTCGTTATTAAAATTATGTTGTTTTAAATGTTTCTTGTTGTTCCTGCGTTGGGTAGTTAATTAAAGTCCAGCATGGCTTTGTGGATATATTTTTGAGTAATGATGATAACTCAGTGGGTTATAAGTTTCGTCTTTAACGAGTGAAAATCCAGGTGCTTATCTACAATACGCCGGATCAAACACACACATATTTGTTCTTTTCGGGTTATTTTTCTCATAAGACATACATAATTACATTGTCACTTACAATGAGAAACTTATTAGTAATAAGTTATTACTACATATTCGTGTGACATAATTAAATTCGGCGAATTTTTTTCAGTGCAAAATGAAGACTGGGTTTGTATGTATGTATAGCTCTCTCTGTATGTGCGTGTGTGTGTTTGTGTGTATTTCGTTATATAAAACTAGCAAAAGAGCATGCAGTCTATCTGACAAGTGGCCACTGCTGCCCATAGACATCTGTTATGAATCTCAGACAAAATTAGTGTTATTTGAGGTCAGTCACTGATACTTTGCTTCACCATAAGAGTTGGAATTGGAATACCGCGGATAAGGATATTTCTCGTACCACAACCTGCACACCACAACGCAACAGCGCTTAACACTGGATTATCAGGTTTGACGGTAGTCGCTCTTGAGTCATACTTCTAATGCTTCTACTAGGGAAAAGGACCCGAATATTGGATATTTTTGGAAAATAAGGTTAAAAAAATATTAAATGTAGTTAAATAAAAGTCGGTGTAATTACTCTCAGATTCATACTCTAGGTATACGCACTTTAACAATTTAGACAGTTGCAGAATTAAATAATACACGTAATTATGTCATTTCAGTTTAATGAAAATTTTAGGTCTTAACCACGTAGGCTACTAATATCGGATATCACTTTTAACATATAAGAGGTAATTTCTTTCAATAAAAAGACAAAAATACGGTAGCTACAACAGAAATAGGTATTAAACGTTTCATATTTTAAGTACTTATGAAGGTATAACAAAAACTTTAAGACACTAATTAACATTTGTAGGACAATTGCTTTTCTTTTCAACCGCAAGTTCCGGGTCATATTACAAAGTAACTACTAATAATATTACTACAAAGCAATTTCCAATATTGAGCAACATCATGTAGATATATCGGGTACATGTTGTTGCTCCATTTAGTTTTTTTAGAGTAATTAAAAGGAAAATAATAATCAAAAACTTAATTTTCATATGGATTTTTTTTTTAAACAAGTAATATATCTAATACTTAGAATGAAAGCATAACTTAATTATGCATTTAGTTTTAGAAAATACTTTAAATAATCACTATTTAAATTTTTAGGGGACAAAAATCACAAAAACAACACTGGCGTCGCCCGTTTGACAGATGCCGCGCTGAATGTGCCGCAGTGCTTCCAACTAGTTGCCTTCAGATAGTAACCGATCTTTTGGATACATCTCGTTACTTGTTTTAGGATATATTTACGCATCCGATATTCGACAACTATCTGATAATAGGGTCTCCTCAATGTATGTAGGTAGGTAAGGGACATATACCTAAATCTCGAGTGTTACATATCAGGTAAGAATCTTTAGATACTTTCACGATGCTTGACAATGTTTTCCATTGCAATCTTGGAACCAATTTTTTACTTGCCTTTTTCTGTACTTTTCAAAAATGTATAATATACATCAACCCGGATGTGGGCAGCGTGATGAACAATGATCTTAATCTTGCTCAGAAAGGACACAATATCATACATACATTTTTTTAAATAATATACCTATATACTTAAGTACATAACCAACGTATGCGTTATACATAGGTAATGTATTTGAACATCTTTATTCGTATTGTAGTCACAATACGTGTATTCTAATACGCCGCGACTGAGCCGGAGTTTCGTTCGGAGCTACTGTTCGCGAGCTGAACACGTCTTCCTCTATTTTCATTTAGACAAATCCTCGGGAGGATGAGACGCTCGCAAAAATAAATAAAACTGTTATTGAGATAAGCATCTGCGCGTTTTCCGCTAAGTCCCGCCGCTGAGCAATGCACTGAGATACGTGAGGATTACTGAGCGCCGCAGCCTCCAGCCTCTTCTGACAACTTTCACAGCTGAAGCTAGAATAAGGACTATTTATAAAAATGTTACAAGAAGCTGAATTAATTCGCTGTGGCGTTATTTACGAGATTTGTTACTACTTTGTTACTTTTTACTTATTCTTTGTTAAAGTGTAATGTTGATTTTAAAGAACCCTTAAGGTACCTATATTAATTAAATTTTTTGTCGACAAAATAAAGGATGTTTGTAGATTTTTTTTCGCCTGTAGGTACTAAGAGAAAGAGCGGAACGCCTTATCCTCCGTCTCTATACCTACTCATGGTGCTATTACTCATACAGAATATTCCTTATGAAGATGCTTCCAGATGTCAATTGGCGGCAGTGACCACTTACATTACCAATGTAAAAACACTTTTTTATTGCCAAGAATATTTTATCCAAGTCTCGTTCATACATTTGTAATAACAAATATTAAGCCTCTCATTCTGAGAGAAGACCCGTGCCCAGCAGTGGGAGTGATAATAATGGGTTGACGACATGATACATAAAATTACGCAAGAAATTATTTTTGTTTACTTCAGCTAATATCATTAAATATCTTTAGTCGATTTTTTTTATCTTATATTAATTATTTTTGTTACATATCGAAACAAATATAAAGACAGAAAAGAGTCCGGTGACACCACACCATTTTTACTCGCAGCCAAAGAACTGAGCACTAGACTTATTCATTAGAGTGAATGTCGCCAGTCCCCTGGGACGTCGTTGACGGAACAAACCAATCCGAAGCGGCAATTACGGCAAATGATCTAATTAGCCGGTGCGCTTGCGGCGCCACAGGGCAACGTCCAGTTTTTCACCTAAGCGCTGCTGCATTGTCTATATTTTCTTTTCTGTTTACTTGTATCCAGATTTTTAGACATGTTGAAATGATTACACAACAAAAAATGTTGCTCTTCAGTTAAAACCATTAAATTTATTTATTTGAGTTTTCATGTTATATTATATTAATAATCGTTGTAGAAGTTAGCGAAACAAATATAAAAACACAAAAGAGTGCGGTGACACCACACTATTTTTTATTCGCAGCCTAAGAGGTAAGCACTAGACTTGTTCATTAGAGTGAATGTTGCCAGTCCCCTGGGACGCCGTTGACGGAACAAACCAATCCAAAGCGGCAATTACGGCAAATGATCTAATTAGCCGGTGCGCTTGCGGCGCCCCAGGCCAACATCCAGTTTTTCACTTAAGCGCTGCATTGTCTATATTTTCTTTTCTGTTTACTAGTATCCAGATTTTTTCACATGTTAAAATGATTACGCAACAAATAATGTTGCTCTTCAGTTAAAACCATTAAATATATTTATTTGAGTTTTCATGTTATATTATATTAATAATCGTTGTAGAAGTTAGCGAAACAAACATAAAACAGAAAAGAGTGCGGTGACACCACACTATTTTTATTCGCAGCCTAAAAGCTGAGCACTAGACTTGTTCATTAGAGTGAATGTTGCCAGTCCCCTGGGACGTCGTTGACGGAATAAACCAATCCGGAGCGGCAATTACGGCAAATGATCTAATTAGCCGGTGCGCTTGCGGCGCCGCAGGGCAACAGCCAGTGTTTCACCTAAGCGCTGCATGGTCTCTAAATTATTTTGTGTTTACTTGTATCAAGATTTATACACTTTTTTAGTAGTATAGATTTCGTACTATTTCTTTTAATGATTTAATTACCACGTTTATTTTGATCGGTGGGATATAAATGATGTTATGAACGCTCTCAAATACATTTGAAGTTATCTTAATAAGAATCAAGACGATGTTGGTACCATAGAAAGTAATATAAGTTTTGTTGACAATTAACGACTCTAAGCGTAATATTATATCCAAGCGTTGAAATGTTTATTTGGTAGAAAAATCCATTGTTATTAAATCCATCGCCTTGATGTTACGACCCCAATTAGAGCCAACACTACCTACTCACGCTATGCCAAATACTATCACTTATTACACTATTTAATTTAACAGAATCTTTTATTTTTCCAAAATTATTAAAATATAAAACAAAACACATCATCAATATGTAAAATAAAAAGAGTCCTACAAATTGCATAAAAACGTCGATCATTCTATTAATCACAATAATATAAAAAATCAAGTAAACAATTAACAGAAACAACACTCTATTAACAACACTACAGCAAAATAATACAGGCATTGGTCTAAAATATAGAACATAGACATTTTACAATTTATTATGGTTTGTTTTATAGCGCGACGTTGGGCTCTATAGCGGACGGGTGCTGGAAATACCTACCGCAAGCATGCGCTAAAAATACTCTTTAACCAGAATTGCCGTATCTACAGAGGTGATTCCTATGGTGCGACGTAAGAGATGCTGGATTCTATAGCGGGCGAATGCTCCAAATATATATTTGTAGTGCTCTGCGGACACGTCCAGAAGCTTCATGTACGCGCGCTCAACTCTTATGGACATATCCGTCACTTGTGACACTTCTAACACATCTTTTGCCATATTGTCTAGTTTGTACAGGGGTTAAATGTCAGAAAATATTCTATGATCAGAACAGCTTGATTTTACATAGATCAACGTGACGTTAGCGGTGCTGGGCTTCATAGCAGCTTTGTGCAGGAATAGCCGGGGCGCGTCACGTCTCCGTAGCTCATCACGGAGTAGCGCCAAGTTCTCATAGCGATCCGCGGACGCGTTACAATATTGTCTAACTTATAAAGGGGTTAAATGGCAGAGAATAATATATGAGCAGAACAGCCATAGTATTGCACTTAGATTAGATCAAGGGCACGACGTTGGAGGTGCTGGGCTCTATAGCGGGTGGGTGCTGGAGCAGCCGGGGTGCGTCACATCTGCGTAGCTCGTCGCGGAGTAGCGCCAGGTGCTCGTAGTGTTACGGGATGCGTCAAGGAGTTCCACGCACGCGTGCTTCACGCCCATCGACATGTCCGTCGCTTGTGAGGCTTGAAACACATATTTTATAATACTATCTAGCATGTACCGGGGTTTGTCTGAAAATACTTTATAATCAGATCAGCTGAATTTTACATAGTTTAGAACAATGGCGCGACGTTAGAGGTGCTGGGCTCTATAGCGGGTGGGTGCTGCAGCAGCCGCGGGGCATCTCGTCTCCTCAGCTCATCACGGAGCAGCGCCAGGTGCTCGTAGTGCTCAGCGGACGCGTCTAGGAGCTCCACGCACGCGCGCACCGCCACCGCCTGCCGCGCGCGCTCCACGCCCATCGATATGTCCGTCGCTTGTGACACTCGCAGCACGTCTTCTACCATGTCGTCGAGCCTGTACATAGATGAGTGTCAGGTCTAAAAAGAAATGGCTGGAAATTTCATTTTGATATATTAGTGTCACGAATAATCAGCCAAACCTTACGTAGGTATTAGTTACTTTACCAAAACAAAAATTGACACCTCCTGACATGACATGAAAGTTACTGCCCAACGATATATATACCTACTCGTAGGATTTTCTTTATGTGGACGGATATTAAACGTAGGGCTTGCTGTAAAGCGACTATACCTATATGCTATTGTGTTTGTTTATTTCTATCAGTGTCGACGTGCTTTTTTGTTATAAATATCAAGAATCAATATTGTTATTGTGATTTTATTTCAATAATTTGTTAATTTATCCTTTCATATGGTATCATTCTTTTTTCAGTTAAATAAACTCTTTGTGTCTGTTTAGACAATCGGACTTAAGGAGTAAACTGCAGTCGTGCGTCGGAGCTGACACACACACACTTTTTTCACACTTTCTGCCTACCTACTATATTTTCAGTTAAGAACGAGTCTTGTAGGAATACTAGACGTTAAATTATAATGATTTTAAATAATCCAATGTTTCGTTAATGGATATTTGTGAAATATGTAAAAGGCGGGACGGGAATCAACCAACAAACACGGTAATCATTTGCACACTGATTTTATTTCAACATCTATAGACGGGGGTCGCAGCCGCACGCAATTAAACCTGTGTAGGTACACTTAAACAATATTGAATAACTGAAAAGCTGATTGATTAATGCAAATTCAACTAAGTAAACAATGTATAGCAAATTGGCAAAACTTACTTTCTTTTCCGAACTTCGAGGTAAATGCAAAACAACACGCCAAGCAAGCCTATAGCTGCAGCATTCATTTGCGGCCAGGTGAGATGCTGACTGAGGATGTGGAATCTGGTGACTTTAACCTTAGGGACCACATCCCATAACGAGAAATTTGGAATAAGCAGTGTAAGGGGAAGTGCGAACACCACCAGGGTGCCCACTGCCGTCGTCCATTCTGACTTATTGGGCATTACTTGTAAAAATCATAGCATAAAAAATTTAAAGAGAATTTCGTTAATTCAAACGCCAAATTGAAATTGACAGTTACTATTACATATTTTATTATATTGTTTTAACAGGCTTAACTTCTGGTCTTTCAGCCCTATTTTATTAATTTTCATCGTTTTTATTGCCACTGACAGGACCTTTATAGTTATTTTTAGTTTGTATTTGAAAACCTAAAAATATTGCTCATTGAGTATAGTAAAAGAGAAATAAATACTGACTAGATACTTAGGTGAAAAATAGCAATTTGCTTCTAACACGCTACCCTTCATAACTTAGATACGTATCTAATGCCATTCCTTATAAACTCTATAGGTAGGTAGTTTACAGAAGTTTAGTCATGTAGAGTTCGATAAATTGTAAATAGGTACGACGTTTAAAAAATATATACGGCTAGCGCAGGTCCTATGAGTCGGTTTAAATGTACTTTACAATTTGATCATCTAAATAGAAAAAAAACAAACATTAAATACCTAACATTGAAAAAACCCTGCAAAACTCGCTAGGCAGCAAATGAGTCGGCGGGCGCTGGCGAGCGTCCGTCACATGTACAAGCTGGCGACGGCACTCGCGCGGCATATCAATTTCTACTAGGTACACACAATAAAATTGGACGGTCTCCGGAGAGGGCTTAAACGATTCGCCGTTTTGTCTCGGGCCCAGCTGCGTAATGACCGGAGCAGGAAAAAATTGTCAGCAAGAAAACGCGAGGGTACTCGGGTTTATGTGCACGCGGCAGATGGCGCTCCCGACGCTCTCCTAACGGCCTCTGCTTACCTCGCAAAACCCGCGCCAATTTTATTTATCGAAAATATAAACCGATTTGCAGAGGTCCGTCGTAAATTCTGGAGAGCCGATTTATAGCTGTTACCGGGCGTGCTTAAACAAAGTCGTTTCTTAAAACTTTTCTCCGTACTCCGCAAACATTCGACGATGAGTGGGATTTCTTTATTTTCCAAGCTTAAGGGGGAATTAACTTGTTGTGCCCCAAAAATATCAACTGGGGAATACAAAATACCTACTGTCTTATAAGCCGCATGATCCAATGAATTATAATTTCAATAAGAGGTGTGGTGTTCCTCCCTATGCAGAATTTTCGTTGCATTAACTATCTTATGTTTTCAATGTTTCCAACCCAAAGGGTAAAAACATGATCTTATTTCTAAGCTTATCTTGCTGCGTATCTTTCTATTATTTAAAATAAAGTGTAACGAATAAAAAAATTATAAGACTGATACCCAGTGGCGTAGCGCGGACCAGTGTAGACGTAGGCGAACTCCTATCAGCGAGGCCCCTTTTCTATAGTTCCCGTGATCTATCCAGTAAATGTATCTTAACAAACGTGCTTTGACGCATATTTACTCATGATAATGAAGTTTAGAAAAGTCTTATTTTTTACAAATAATGAAGTTCAGAAAAGCTCTTATTTTTTACAAAAAAAAATAGAAAGAGAATACCCAAAAATCGTCGACATGGTATTTTCAGAGAGAAAAAAGAAATTGCATTCCATGGGGTGGACTCCTTGTAAATGCTGCCACCTCCTTCTCCACAGAGGCCTCCTTAAGTGCGAGGCCGTGGGCGATGGCTCACTACGCCTACGCCTAGATACGCCACTGCTGATACCTACTTAGTTTAAAAGATCGTTTACCCTTTACAATACCTATACCAGTACTCTACACTAGTAAGGTTTAAAAGAGCTCTTTTAGTCCAATTTCTTAAAAAAAACAGCTTTTCGAGATAAAAGCGGGGTTAAAAAGGGGTTGAAGAATACAAATAGATACCTATAATCCAGAGAGCTCGAGAGAACCATGCTACTCAGTGTCCTAATTAAGTTTAATGGATAAAAATATGTGTATAAAAGATAAATATATGTATATGTTTACACAATAGGTACTTATAAGTATTTGTGGTGTGAGAGTGGACGCATTAGCACTACTATCTTGATTACTGCTGCAACGCATTTAATGGCCCATATTCACTCACTCTTACTTTCTTGATCACAGTAGGAAACCTAGAGCATACTTCACCACTGTGCTCCAACACACATTAAATCAAGAAGATGCGGGTGTGACACGGTCAGAACCACTATTATTGCTCTTATAGGCAAGAGAATTACGGCTGGCCATAATGTAAGATTCTATGTTAGGCATCAACGATGCGCCTAAGGGCTCAGTTAACTTATTTTCACTAATAATATCACGTACTTTAAATCAATACGCATTACCGTTTCGTGACTATTTGAAGTTCATTAATAGATTAAGATGTTTTTCGCTATCCATTGGCTGCGATCAGCTCTTAACAGCAACGTTGGTATTTCCGTTTAAATTGGCATCAAATAGATTGAGTTTCTTCTTTTTTTTCTAGTGCGAGAGGCACTAGAAAATTGAATTCATTCAAATTGATTTTAACAATTTCAAAATCAAATTAAATAAAAGCTTTTAAAATATGGAGATACATAACTAAAGTGACTAACAATAAGACCTAAACACGATACCCTGCTAATAATTATTGATGCATTGACCATATGCTATATGCCTGAGCAATCAAATAACGACGATATTACGACGCACGATAACCAGGGCTATCAGAATGTAATTGGAACCGAATTCATTAGCATTATGAAGGGCAAATTGTTTTGGTGAATCCCTTGTCAATTTACTTAAGTACCAACCGTATCGTTATTGTTATATGTCCGTAATAATGTTGCTTAGTCAATATTTAATAAGCCGATTTCGTCAATTATTATGGATGTAATTCAATTCAATTGCGTAAGTAAGTCACGCATTTGAGTAAACGGCTTGCGTTTTAAATTAAATGAATAAAAATCAAATGTTATTGTTCTACCGGATCGGTTTAAAATTACCCATAGGATGAGAAAAAAATCAGAAACTAGACTTAGAGCTTTTTACGCCAACTGCTACAGATGGACTCCTTCCTTAACAAACTAACTACCATTTTACTACTAAATGCTTTTGGATTATACAGGTATATATAATACAAGGAGAGAATATTAACAAAGGCTGGGGCATAGTAAGGCGTGAGCGGTTTGAGCTTCCGCCTATGGCTTCACGTTGCATAGGGCCTCTCGCTGACAAAAATTTTCTCCAAGACTTGGTGTTGAGAGCTAATGAATCTGGCGCCCTTTTTTTATTTTTGGACGTCAAATTGCAAGATCGACTTGATTTGTATACACTTGGCGACCTTTTTGTTTTTGATCGTCAAATTGCAAGATCGACTTTAATTTTGCGACCTTTTTTTGGTCAACATTCACCAAAGCCAAATGCTTTGGTGAATGTCGACAAACTGTAATTCGACTTTAATTAAAGGGCCTCGCGAATTCTTGCTTGGCCCCATTACGTTTAGGTCTTGGGCTGCCACTGATCCAAGGGTTTATTCTACTTGTAATCCTATCTTGGTAATACCATCACGAGACTCAACGAGCAAATAGGTCTTAAATTAATACTAAAAATAAATATTTTTTCGCCGGGATAAACGAACATTTAAATTACTACCAAGTTTGTTTCTTGAGACAATTGGTGCCTTTACTCGGTTCGTAGCTTGTCCAAAGACCTCTTTTTCATTAACAACAAAAATACTGAGTATGTATTTTGTATCCTCCATTTATCTAAGAATAATTATCGTTTACGCTTTGTGTGCAATTAAACCTTAGATGTCACGTACTCACGGTATTTTCAAATATTTACTTACCATACGGCTGTGTACAGAAGCCTCCAACTTAGATGTCTAATCTTATCACTTTAATTACAAATGTGCCGTGATTGCTTAGCATCAAATAGACAGCAGCATGCACGTATGTTAAAATTGTCTGATGCACAATTCTTTATTATACTTGCGGATTTTTATGCATTACTCTTCATGTATGACCATAACAACCTTACAAAGTTATCTACTTTAAAAGAAAATCTATAATATGCCATAGGTATTAAAAACTAATCTTGATCATATTTTAAACTAAACTTTTTATTACGACAACAATTTAAAAAGTTTCCCTCAAATTTTAACTGAATTTTGCATGTCCTATTATCCTGTAGGTACACTTTTATATTAATACCAATAATAAAACAAGGTAAAGTAATATCACATCCATATATTTTAATATCATATGGCTACAAATGTATAAAATATCAGTCACCTTAGAGATTACATACATTTCTAAATAATATCGTTAAAAGGTGCACACAGCAAATAAAATGTACAGCCAAAAACAAAAATATATTATGTATATTGATTTTTTATTATACATTTTTACAAATAATTGCTCTCCGTATTTGGCTGGTTATTTAAAAAGTTCCATGCCTTGATCATTGTCTTTTTAAATAAAATATCTTTGTGGTTCTTTAAAGCTTAAGCCTATTTTCTTTAATAAATACTTGAAATACAGTCGAAATTAAGGAATCTTGAGTATGCTTTGATTTTAGCAATAGTACTTCCATTATTGCATTAATAATACCACGAAAAAGCGCTTACATAAAAATCAATATCTTTTTGTTTTACAAGTTCATTAGCAAAAAATTAAAAACTTCGCAGGACTATATGGTATTAGCATCATAAGAAACAACTTTGCTTCTCTAAGTTTTCACAGAATATAATATTTACTACGCTATGAGAACAGCTACGTACACTATTAGTTTACTATTGCTGCCGCACAAAGCTGTCATATAGGTTATATGTATTTAATTTTAGACTGATATTGATGCAGAATCGATGCATTTTTATACGTAACGGATACTCACGACAAGCGGTTTTAGAATTTTTTTTTAGTATCTACGTGACCGTCAACTGGGTAGAAATGTCGGCAAAAATAATTAAAAACGAATGTACGAGTATTGAAATAATAATACATCGAAATATTAATCAAATAATCCGAAAGTTCGAATTATCCGAACATCAATATTCGATTCGGAAAAAATAATTCTAATTATTCACACACCCCTATTTAAAACCGATTATTGTGAGTACCCATAAAGTATCAAAAAGGTTTTATTTAGACAGGTTAATTTACACATTATTTATTTTGTATGTAAAAATAATTTGCCGTTTATTAAACTTCAAAACAAATTTAATTGCTTACGATGCGAAAATTATAACCCTGCGATGTTACTAACATTTTACAATGGACCTTGTGTATATTAACAATAATTATCACAAAAATAATCGGCAAAATTGCATACATTTTGGACTAGATTGCTAAAAAAAAAATATATCGGTAACCATCTTAATTCAATCTATATATTCAACATTAATTACATATAATCTCACTTTTCTTTATAAATTGACGAACTTGATTTGATGTCTAATTTTATTATGTGGATACAATTTTAACCTTAGAGTAATAAAAGTAATGATATATAAATAAAATAGACTACCATTAAGACCAGACTTATTAGCTCAATATATACCTGCCCATTTATTGTATTGTTTAAAAATGAATATGTTACGGGGCCGCATCGTGACAATGTCGTGAACTTATAATGATGAAAAATCTTATTGCAATTATTGTACACAATTATTTTTTACACGCTATGTATTACCTTGACTTGCTACTAATCAACAATGTAAGTCTTGCAAGTCAATTTTAAACTATTTCCTAATTGTCGCACTGAGTTGATGCCGTATTGGTATGTATATCGAATGACAACACAATAATTTAGTATCTTGGAGCTGATGAAATAATGAAGCCAGGAGGTGATCTGCTGAAATATTTAATAGCTAAAAAAATTAAGTTTGATCTCAAGTAATTCGTAGAGTTCAATGGATTAAACATGATATCGAGGATTCAATGACGAAGTCAGAAAGGTGGATAATAGCATGATAAAATAAGTGCTTTTTAATTGAATATTATTATCCAAACACTTTTTCGCCATCCGAATTGTAAAGAAATGGAGCAGCATTTTGCATGTTACTATCTCATCTTTAAAAGGTTTTTTTTGTTTTTATCAGACTGAAGTAGCATCGAACATGCAGTCCACCTGATAGTAAGAGGCCACTGCCGCCCATGGACATCTGTAATCAACTTCATACAGAACATGGGTTCCATCTGAAGTCAATCAGATGCGTTGCTACTCCCAAGAACTATGATGATCGCCTCATGTGAAAGTGTGCCGGCAACCACACCCTTCCATCGAAACGCAAGAAATGCTTCACGCTAGAAATAGGTGTAGCGGTGGGACTCCCCCGGTCGAACTACACTGGTTCTACCACCTTCAAAAGAGTCCAGATAATCTACAAGGAGACGCGTAAATTCACGACACGGCGTCGTGCCGACGACGTCAGTATGTGTCACGATGCGATGCCCAACTGTGTGTAAGCATTAACCCATACTACTCAACCTTCCTTATTATAAAAATATGCATTGATTTCATTTCCAAATATCAAGTATAGTTAAAACATCTAAAAAGTTAACAGATCTCCAATGCGTAATTCAAAATCTAAAAATCTTTTAACACACAACATACATTTTACTGTGTACAATTTTTTCACATGCTATATAATGCTGCACAAGAAATTATACTCTTAATAATAATTAATATAGTCTTATATTATAAACAAATAAAAGCTCTTATCAAATCATTATAAATTGATTTACGACTCTACATAAAAATATACTGTAAAATAAACTCATGATTAAAAATAATAAACAATATCATTTCTTTAAGATCTACAGGATTTGGTATTCTAATGTATCAATTGACTACTTCCGTGAACATTACATTTGGTCTCACTAAAGTATTTGGATAGATTTTAAATTAAAATACTATATTATATGTAAAATTTGCTACCACTTCTAAATGCATAACTGCGTAGTTGAGGGCCCTTAGAATATTTTATTATTGCGTTAAAACATTCTTGTCTCTATTTTTACTCTAGGAGGCAATATATAGCAAATATTATATTTATAACTATGTCCATAAATTGCAGTTAGTCATTGTACAATTAGTATAGGCCCAATGACGGCGTTAATATAACTTACACAATATCTTCTACCATAGTTTAATAACCAGAAAAACTAGAACAAAATGTTGCAAGACTCAAAAACATCTTTTGATTATTTTTTTTGCTAAGACGATTGAAAACTTAAATTTGTTGGGTTTCACAAAAGTCAAAGAAAAATTTTTTTTTTTCAACTACCAAAATTGAAAAGTAGGTCAAATAATTTTAACGCAAAGAATTTATCACAAAGATAATACATAATTATAAAATTTACCGCCTCAAATAATTATCTACAAAGAAACAATTGCACCATCTTATTAAGTTACTAAACATTAAGCAAACATAATAGAAATGTAATACAATCGCAAACAAAAATTATACATCATATCGTATTATGCTCAATCTCATTATCCATTAATTAATTTATTTAGCTACAATGTTTTACAAAAATGTGATAATACTGCGTAAAATTATGATATCCACATAAGGGGCCATCCATAAATTACGTCACAAGAGTGACAAGAGCTGGAGAGGATTACAAAATTTTGTATTGTCACATGGAATTTTTGAACTACTGTTTTTAATTTAAAATTTATATGTGTCGGATACATCGATATAGAAAAACCCAAGATACACATTCAGCGTCTCAAAACTGTCCGGTGAAAAAGACCGCTCAATTCAAAAATTGAGCGCTCTTTTTCACCTTTTTTTGAAGGCTGTATTGCAAAAAAATATGGTCGTTATGACCTCCTATAAATAACTACGTACATTTGACGACATTTTTAGGTGTATTTTTTGTTCGGGACTGTGTATCTACTGTATTTCTATATCGATGGACGGATAGCAAAATATGTGACATCACACTAGCGAGGGGTTTCATAAATGTGACTAGTTGTGACAAAGGGGGGGGGGGAATCAAAAATCATACTTCTTGTGACATAATATGGATGACCCCTAACTTGTGTAAAGTTAACACAAATTTCAAGTATACACAATTGATTGATTATCTTGGACTCACGTGACGTTACTGCGTTCAGCCTATGACAACATTATTTATCTTTATTGTGACCATTTATTTTTAACACATAACGGGACGTCCGTTTTTATCAATAAAGTTGATTCATAAAAAAAATTAACGATATTTCCAATCGAATACTAGTATGAAAAAATTGCGGAAATGGTCCTTTATTCACCTAAATTATCAACACCACGGTTTGAGAACCCCGTTTCCTTAAACGAAAACGGGTTTTCTCGAACCGTGGTGACGATATTTTTTACAAAAATAGGTCATTTTAGGGTCCATAAATTTTTATCGGAGACAGTGGTAGGATCAACCAAAAATAAGACTTTCCTGTCGAAAACGCATCGAATGGACACATTATTTATCGCTAAGGTAAGATGATTTACTTCGATTATGTACATTGCACAACATTGGAACATCACGTGATATCGATTGCATTGCACATGATAAAATAGATGATTAGATCTGTTGTTACACTTGACTAATATTTAAACTAAAACTGTTAGCACTAAATAGCAGAAGAAAATGGCATTGTTTTTGTTTTTAAACTAAAAATCTGCTTGTAAACAAATTGTATTGTCCATGGCACCCACGACACAGGAGAAAATCCTACTGTGGGGCTATGAGTGTAGAAAGCGTTTTTTTTCATATAACATTGTAGTAGCATGCAACCATGGGCATGTGTAACAAACTCCATATCAAACAGTACTTTCGAAGACTAGAGATCGAACTCGACCCTTATGACAAAGAATCAGCAACCCCCGACCTCCCGCCGAAACAAGCTAGAAATAGATGATACCATTTACCACTTACCATCAGATAAATTATATACTCTTGCATTGAATCATGTGAAAAAATAAGTAGAAATAAATTATACGAGAGTACATCAAATCTTCAAGTAGAACATGATCTTTGTCCAAAGTAAACCAATTTGATGTGTGCTGTCACCTAGCATGACGCAACCAGTTGCCCTGACACAAATTACCAAACTTAGCATACATTACTCTTACGACCTCTTTATACATTGTTCTTGAAAACATTGGTATTTTAAACATACTTTGCTACAGAATAAATCTTAGCTAAAACTAAACCGACCTGTCGTCTCTAATCGTAAAGAAATGCCCAGATCTTGAGATGATCAAATTGTACTAAATCATTTGCAGATGAGAACATTCATATCTTTGTCAATCAAACCTGAATTAAAGCTTTTCATAAAATCTCTTCATATTATGGTGTTCAAATTGTCAACTGCTTCCATTAAACTAGGCACGGAGTCCACCTTCATTCCCCGTCTGCGCAACCCATTCAACTCATCAACTAATTTTGATTTGTCTCTCCCAAGTGTCTCCCTGAAAACGAAATTTTATAAATCACATTAACATTACTTAATTAATGCTTTTGGACCAGTTTTAAATATTTAGTTTATGATTGTTGATAAGGAGCAAAAATTTACATAAAAAAAGAGAAAAAATATTTGTACAAAATGAAATGAAATGTCTTTATTTTGCATAGGCCTTCGGTGGCGCTTACAAATTGTCAGTTACATTTATATATTTTTTTTTACACTACCACCGGATTGGAACACGACCTCAACTGTGAGTAACAAAGAACCTGACTGCTTAATAATAATTACATGAAAATAAATAAAGGAGATACTGGTCCCTTCGCCCTCTATTTTCATATTTGTTGGACCCATTTAAATTATATTGCCTATTTGACGACCCGCGTGGCGGTGCGGTTACCGTACCGGTCTAACGCGCAATGGGTCCCGGATTTGATTCCCGGCCAGAGAGGTATCTGAATGATGAGTTTAGAATCTTGTTCTGGGTCTGGGTGTTTGTGTATTCGTCTTGTGTGTCCATGATACCTACGACACAGGAGAATATCCTAGTGGGGCTATGAGTGTAGAAAGCGTGTATTTCACTCCCACAATTGAAATTAATAAAAAACATCCATATGCTAAAATCCAACAGCAGTTTGAGCTGTAAAGCATACTAACAAATAATACATACATACCTATGTAGGTATGTATGTATTATTTGTTTTTTTCGGGGCAAAGTATGTACTTTGCCCCGAAAAAAATACCTCCCTTATGACGCAATAATAACAATGAATAGATGTTAAATGAATTTCTAAATAACCGTTTATATTTGATTTAGAACTTTACACCTGATACTAAGTAAACACAATCTCGTTAGAATGTAAAATTGACGGTAGCTCTAGCCTAACCGACTAATATAATGCGTTACAATGTTTTGTTCCATTTGTTTTTGTTTGTTATATGACTTAAGTTTGATGCAACAGTAACATTTCACACAATTATTTCTGTATTATCGGATTTGATAAGGAAGGAAGGAAGTATTCAAGGGTAATCAGATAACATTTAATTTTAGACAGAAACAATAATGATAAATTTTAATGAATAACCATAAGAATAACAAATCAGTGAATAAACCGCCACACCTATTTCTAACGTAAAGCATTTCATGCGTTTCGATGTAAGGGTGTGGTTGCCGGCACACTTTATATGAGGGGACAATCATAGTCCTCGGGAGTAGCAATGTATCTGTGATTGACTTCAGATTAAACCTATATTCTATATGAAGTTGCTTACAAATGTACATGGGCGGCAGTGACCACTTACCATTAGGTGAACTGCATGCTCGTTTGCTACTTCATTGTTATAGAAAAAAAAATCCAATTCATTCAATAGCTTTTTAAGTAATAAATACTTATAATAATTGGACCTTTAACATTACAATAAAAACCATGCAAACAATCATTGCAAAAACCATGCACTCAGTTGTTACTTTAGTTTTTCGTACCAACACAATTCAGTTTGACCATTTATGTGCTGACATCAATGTAATTAAACAGTGTAAAATGTCTAGTTGTTTATCAGAATAATTATCTTGTATTACAACATAAGGTATTGCCACACATATATGGCAATAGCTGCTCTTTGTAAATTACATGGCTTGAATGATTATATTATTACTAGCAGTTCCCGCTGTTTCACTTGCACTTAAAAAAATATAAGTTGAGAGATTCTGTATGGGGGAGGTGGAGTTAAGCGTAACGTTTAAAGGGCTTCTCAAAATGATGCTCATAAATAAGTTGAAACACAGCATGGAAGGTCCCGTTTTTACAAATTAAAAAAAAAGGCAAACTAAAGTATGTGGGGTATTTTCCTATCTTTCAACTTCCCGGCTTCACCTCTGTACACATGGATAAATATTTACATATAGACAGACATGGCACACTGTGGAAGCGACGCAGGGTTATGTCGGATTTTTGCCGCACTAATCTCATCCCTCCCGATGGCTGTCCTCGGCGATACAAAGAGGACCAGTACTTCCAGAGATTAGCCCGTTCAAACAAACAAACTCTTCCACTTTATAATATTAGTATAGATACACAGAAAGCAATAAACACCAGTTCAATGACTAGTGATAAATGATACTCACCAAATTGATATACAAGCATGCAGCAAAGGTATGTAGATAAGTAACAAGTCGGAATCACTGACTGCTTCATATCGTCTAAGTGCGAGCTGCGCCCAGCGTTCCACTGGCCCCGCCAGGGCTCCGCCGCTGGAACCCGCACAGGCCACGATACGACATAACACACTGAGCACCACTCGAGATCTGTCTGTGTATACCTGGAATTATATTAAATTAAAAATGTTATATCTGCTATTCATATATGTATAAAAAAATTTGATGTGGTAAGTTTAAATCTTAGGTGCCGTAATTTAATAAATTGATTGATTAGAAAAATGTACACAATGTGTACATTTGTAAATTTGTAATTGTCAATGTGTAAATTTAATAAATTGATTGATTAGAAAAATGTACACAATGTGTACAACATAGTGATGTGTAGTACACATCACTATGTTGTGGTTTTAAACACATATTATCATAAAATACATGCAATTTTTTATCTGTTTTTTTTATTTTGTAATGATGATAAGACATATTTTCAAAAGAAGTTGTTTGCTTGTATCACCTGATAGAAAAGGAAAGTATACTCCACCACTCCTTGTCTTAAAGAAGATTAAAAAACTTACACAACTAAGGTGTCTTTTAGTAGGTATTTTATGGATAAATTATACCTATAATACTACATACCTTATTTAACAATTTAAAACTTGTTTCCAACACTGATAGTGCTTGGTCAAATTTGCCCTCATCAATGAGTCTCCTCGCTTCCCTTAACTCTACATCTTGGAAGAACGCAATAGCTGCTGGTGCATCCCTGAGACGCGACTCCGTGGCTAGCAAGGTCAGCAAAGTCTCAAAAGCTGTACATCTTGTTGAAATTAGACTTGGATCAAAGTTGCCCATTACAATCTGGAGATAAAATAAGGCTATTAATTAAAATTTGCAATTGAGTTGTTACATAAATTATGATTTATTTATTTAATTGTTCATATGTAATGAAATCAATCTAATATGCTACTAAACATTGAATTATCCTTTCTCTTATCAGCCTTTTTGAAATCTACCATTGAACATAGTACTTCCCCAGTACTATCTATTATTTTACCCATAGTTACACTTATAAATACGCAGAGGCGTATGGGCGGGCCCGGCGGGACTGCCCCAAATGGAACTTTTTGAAGATAAATATTTCACAAATTATATTTTATATTCCCCGACACTTCGAATACGTATTAAATTGCATTATATTAGTACTAGACAATTTCATTTTTACTGACTGTTAGTAGTAATCACCCTCTGATTAAACAATGGATCTTCAGAAATCGAAAATTCTATGCATGAACTGAGTATTGTCTTAAAAATTCATAAATAGAACGCCCTAACCGCAAACAATTACTATGATTAACAAAACAAAGCAATGTTTACATAATTAATCATACCTTACGCGGAAATGAGACATTGTTCAACAATGCCGGATGTTCTTTTTTCAAACCGTTGTAGAGGTCCAGGAAATGGGTGTATCGACGCTCCACATTCGCGGGATCACGATCAAAGGCCTGGGATTCTGTGGAGTTCTGCCGAACTTGCAACATATAAGCCACATACTTTTTTTCATTGTCTACGCCCTCCACTGTCCGAGAAGACACTATCTCAAACTTCAACATGATAATGATTTACTTATACTCAATCTCACTAATAGAAAAATTACTGTATAAAAATATAATTAGATTTATTTATTATTTTATTTTACTGAGGAAACACTATAGAACGTCTTACCTACCAAAGGAAACAAATAAATGTCAAATGTCACGCTAGCAAAGGGTTGCCAATGGTAATTTATCAAAGTCCCCAAAAATCCAGATCATATACCCCAAATTTGGGGACAAAATTCTCTGATTCCCCACAAATTGCCTTCAAACATTTTATAAAAAATAAAAGCTTATTTAACTATTAAGATGATATTTATTGTTTTTTTTTTCATATTTTTGCCGAACCAAATGGTTTCAACTTCACACTACCGCCCAGATTTTAATCTCTTCCCTTGCAGCAATTAATGATACATCAGAAACTGTATTTATTGCGATTTTAAGTTTTTTGTTTTAATTTCTAAGAACACTAACTTTCTGCACGCATTAAAAAACATTGAAGAAACTTAGTTACATGGGAGCCTCCTTTATACATATATTTTACTCTGTTTTTAGTATTTATTGCTATAGTAGCAACAGAAACAAATCACCTGTAAAAATTTCAAGTATCTAGAAAACATACACATATAGACAGTAAATAGTGTTAGTTAAAAATTTTAAACTAGATATGGCGATGGCTTCTTGGTGAAATAAAAATAAATGCTTTTTATAGTAAAATATATAAATTCGTATGAATGTATATATATTAGCATAGATTTCAAATGTTATTGTTCAACTGCAAAAGCACGTTCACTGTAATAAACGTATAATTCATGAGTTATCCTAGGTAGTCTTGTAAGTGACATTTTTATAATTTCATAAGATAATAAATTCTATAAACCGATGTTGGAGAGCCAAATCCAGCATAGCATGACTCACCACTCATCATGAAATTTTTGGGCTGTCACAAATTTTCCCTTTTTTAGGTATTTTCCATTCTAACTAGGAATGTGCCATACATAATCATTCTAAAAATGTTGATATCGACAATGAATGATGAAATAATAACCTATGAGAATAAGATGTCAAAATCCCCACTTTTTCCCACAAAATGCCATTCCCCAACAAATCCCCAATCAGATTGACATTCCCCGCAGTTTGGGGAATTCCTCAAAGGCTGGCAACCCTGCGCTAGCAACTAGACCTGGGAAACCGTTTGCATACAGTAACCCAAAGAGTAAAATAACATCAGTTACGGATAAGCAGTCTTTCATACGGTAAATCAAATCGTCGAAATCGTCGTCGTCGCACTGCTGTATTTGGCTATACTTGGTGTACAATGATGACAATTTGATCCGACAAATTTACAAACCAATGGTTATACGTTGTCATTCATTTATTAAATATAAAATAGAAAATAAAAGCAAGATCTTTAGGTTTCAAAGGTGTTTATTAGGTATATAATGTGGATATTTTTAATATATTTTATCTTAAAACTTTAAATTAAACAGCAAGTTTACACATAAAAATTGAAAATTGCAAATTTAAATATGTTTATCGCATATGGTTATTGCATTTTTATGTGATTATTCCATAGCATTGTGTAATTCTATCATTGTTATGAAAAATTAAAATACGGTGTGTAGATCAACAGATGGCATTAATTTTACCTGCACCGGCTGATCCGTAAACATTTAATCATTCACAAGTTTATCTAAATATCTTTTTTAATGATTTCATTGAATCATTATTTTATTGAATTATTACTCAAAGCTATGTAAAAACTTTTTTCTTTCGTATTTCAATAATATGTACTAATTTTTATGACTTTATAATGCACACCCATCTATTTTGAAAAATTGCAAATTTCATACGAACAGGCCAACGCAATTCGCATGCCATATTGAAATAACGACACGAAACACGAAAGTAACGAATTCTCATTGATAAAGTAACGAGTTTAAACGAACACATAAATTTTTCGTTACTGTCACAGTACTACGACACTATTTAATCGATATTAGTGAAATATCGATACTTTAATACGATATCGATAATTGACGACCCGCGTGGCGCAGCGGTTCCCATTCCGGTCTGACACATAGTGGGTCCCGGGTTCGATTCCCGGCTAGACAGATATCTGAATGATGAGTTTAGATTCTTGTTCTGGGTCTAGGTGTTTGTGTATTTGTCTTTGTGTGTATCCATGACACCCACGACACAGGAGAAAATCCTACTGTGGAGCTATGAGTACTTATAGAAAGCGTTTTTTTCTTAATATCGATAATGAGAAATTGTGCATATCAATATTGTAACGGATATGCTTTACGTTGCTTTATTATTCCTTAATTCAACGTTTTAAGTAACAGTAATACAATCTAACACCATCCATTCATCAGCCCTTTGAGGTCCACTGCTGAACATAGATCTACCCTAAAGGACGCCACTCCAACCGGTCCCGTGCCTTCTCAATCCACCGGTTTCCCGCTATCTTCTTACACGCATACAAAAACGAAAAACTACTCTCATACTGACGCAGTTGGATAAAAATAAAGGATAAATAGTCTTCTGATTGATTGGAATGAGGTTGGATAGAATAACTTCCATTTACATGGCAGCTTAGCTGCAATATTTTTTATGTTACTACTTCCCACTTTTCTGAGAGAGATTGCTATTCTGAAATAAAATCCGTAAAATTGACCGAAGGATTCAACAAAGATATCATTTTCATTAAAATATAACAGTTTGGCGGTTGTAAGAAAAATATCTTATTAGAATATTATATATTTTAATAACAAACAAATTAACGATCGATATCACCAAAAACTATATCAATTGTAGCAATCAAAATAGAAATATCTGCTATCATTAGTTGTTTCCCCATCACAGCTAATCCAGCTAAATGTGTATAAGAACAGGGCCGTAGATAAACTCTGTACGGTTTGGAAGTTCCATCAGCCACCATGTATACGCCTAACTCCCCTTTTGGACACTCGACAGCCGCATAAGTTGCCCCAGGTGGAACCACATAACCTTCAGTGCACAGCTTAAAGTGATGTATGAGGGCTTCCATAGAAGTTTTCATTTCTATTCTCGAGGGCAAGGATATTTTCGAATCGTCTGTACGGACTTCACCTTCTGGCATCGTATCTATAACTTGATTGATAATACGTAAAGATTGTCGGAGTTCCTCGAGACGTAACAGATGGCGATCGTAACTATCTCCAAAAGTGCCAACTGGAACGTCGAAGTCATATAAATCATACCCATCGTACGGGTGGGCAATACGCAAATCCCATTTCACTCCGGTACATCGCAACATGGGTCCAGTGAATCCCAAACTCATGGCTTGGTGGGCGCTCATAGCTCCAATGCCGGCAGTCCTCGCATAATACAACCGATTTCCGGTACATACATCTTCGGTTTCATCGCAACGTTCACCCATTTTCATACACAGTTCGTGGACATCGTCGAGGAAACCGATGGGAATATCCTGCGTCACTCCACCGGGCTTCAAATAGGCACAATGTACGCGAGCTCCACAAAGTCTTTCGAATAACTCGTATATTTTTTCCCGCTCCTCGCACATCCAGAAGAATGGAGTAATTCCACCGGCATCTAAGACGGTTCCGGAGATATTCAAAAGATGATTCGCTATTCGACAGAGTTCCGAGCAGAGTACACGAATCGCCTTAGCCCTAGGCGGAACCTCTATGTTAAGTAGTTTTTCTACAGCAATAACGAAACCTTGTTCGTTAGCAAGCGTCGAAACGTAATCGAGACGGTCCATGAAAGGAAGACTTTGATTATAATGTTTATTTTCCATTAGTTTCTCAGTAGCTCTATGGAGAAAACCGATATGGGGATCCGCTCTAAGAACAGTTTCACCGTCTAATTCCAATATCAGACGTAAAACACCATGAGCAGCAGGATGCTGAGGGCCGAAGTTTATCCACATGTTCTTCAGTTTACGTTCCACTGGTTTCAGACTCGAGTTATATATCATTTTGAAATATTTTTCCGAAGCTTCTGTAGGATACATGACTGGACCGTTAAATTGTTCTAAAAAATCTTTATCTGGATACCATTTTGTAGCAAATTTCGGTGCGTCTATTTTAAAACTTCTAAACGACTGTATGGATCTAACTGACTTTAATAGTTGAAGATACTGCATACCCAATAATCTTTATTACCTCGAGAATATTGGGAAATATAAGAATATTATTGCTGTTCAATACTTCAAAGTATCGCTTTAAATCAATATTTCAAATGATCGATTGACTCTTTTTGACATCCGTAGGATAATGACAAATGTTTGTTCTTTTTACAGCCAGTAAATAGTAATATTACGGACTAGTGAATGAGATGATGCATATCACATTAAATGTAATAAAAGAATTAAATAATCTCTAAACGAATTAATTGCTGAACATGTTTCATACACTTTTGGGATATATTTCAGGCTAGGTTAGGCTAAGGACTGATCACTTGGAAATGAAATTAAAACAAAATAATATATTATTCGCCTCAAATTTATTTTGGTATTATTTCTCAATACTAACATACGAAGTACGTATTCAAAATTACATACAATAATAGTTATCTCTTTGCAATAAATTAATACATTAAAATATGAGTACAAGTGACAACAACAATTAAACAATATAGCTCCTAAAATATCTCTAAATATATAATCAAATCGAGCTCTTCAAATTTTATATCTATGACGTCTTTAAGGTATATAAATTACAATGGTAATATTCGAATATAAATAGCAAATAGGTATATAAAAATAAATCCCTGGTGCCGATATCACAAAGTAAAAATATCGAAAATTATTTTACTGCATGCGCAATTCAATACACGCAAAGTATATATATACACTGGATACTTAAATAAGACAATCTAATATAATCACACCACGAATAATAAACTATATTTTGATACTAATTAAAAAGAGGCCTTAAAAACACTCTATTTACGGTATTAAGTAAATGAATTAGGGACAAAACAAGAATTAGCAGCAGTGTCTATTGATCAGAGGCGGTAACCATTAGCTGAAACCTCCATTAGAAAAGCCTATGTCTAGCAATGAAGCTCAAAAGGAAGATGAATATATGAATATCATGTTTAATTAGTTTAATGGGACATTTCCCATAGGTAAGACAAGTTTTTAAACAGTAATTACCTATTATTGTAGGTATTATGGATATTATGTTTGTCATGTTCTTATGCGTAAATAATACGTGGTAAAAGTACTAATTAATAAAAAAAGAGTCATACAAATTTCACTAAACAAAAAATGAAAACAGCAACTTAGTACAAAATCTATATTATCATATTCTACTACGTATACTTTCTTCGGAATGCTGTCATAGGCGTAACTATAGTTTTGTTGCATGTGACTCCAACAGATGATCAGAAAAAAGAATAAATAGACTTTACAAACATCCAAAAAGGATATTTTAATACTTAACGGGTACTCACGATATGCGGTTTTTGAATTCTTTTTGCCGATATTTCGAAATATCGGACCATGATCCATGATCATGATCACGGCGAAACTGCGGTGGCGGGGAGAAACCGATAACAAGCAGTATATCTCTAATGCTACCATGCTATGGTAGTACCCATTAAGTATTAAAATATGTCAATTCCGCGATAATAGGTATTAGTCTAAAATCCAAAAAGGATTTTTATTTCTTGCCTACGCTTGCGAAGGAGACGGTGAGTACGAACGCCTTATGAATTGTATATTAAGTCAGCATAATAGATCTAGCGTATTCTATGTATAAGACTATAAGTAGAGAAAATAATAAAAAGAGTAGAACAGCGAGTGTAGAGTAGATGCTTCAGCAGACATGAGTTAGTTTTGCAAATCTCTAAGTGGCAACACTGACATAATAAGTGACTTAAAGCTAGTGGAAAATTAGGTATCAGGTAAGCATTACTTGTTGAGTCCGGTTTAAACTATTATATCTACAAACATTAAATTTGGCGAACGTGTGTCGACATATAAAATAGTGTTCTTAAATAGGTACATTTTGTAACATTAGGTATATCCACCGGAACATTACCACACGGAGACGAGTCGTATATGCTAAAGTATTTTTTTTTAAAACAAAACAAAAAAAAAGTATTATAAAGAAAGATATGATTTTGTCTGCTACGGCACATTCGATGTATGTAGATATAAATGTTCCCTTAAAACCCTTCACTGTAGATCGGTCCGACAGTCTTACCGTTCGCTGACCGTTTGATCTGGTTGTTAAAACTAAGCGACAAAAGCGAGTTTTGTACATATTTGGTTACATCGAGAGATTTGTTGTCACTATAAGTTCAACAGCAAAATCCGTCTCTCGACGAACGATAAACCTGTCGGACCGATGTAACGTGAACGGGCCCTTAGCTGTATTAAAGCATAATTATAAATTATAAATAAAATATATTGAAAAAGGATAAATATATTGTCATCAGAATACAGTACAATGATAATAATGTAGCTAATAGAGAGCAAGTCTCATATCGATAGAATATTTACTGAACGATTTACTTATCATGGATCAAATAACTCCTAACTTAAAGTAATGGCAGTTGCGCATTCATATAATTATTAGCTATTATATTTTTATAAAATACATTTTACAATATAAACAGATATATTAGAGTTTAAATTTTTAAATATAAAAGTATACACAGTTTCACGCGCAAATATCGTGTTTTGCAAAGCTACGAGGTAAGCGTGTCAAATAAATATATCTGAATTTCTTAAAGAAGAATTAAGTAATACAAAAATGCTATAAATTTGTTAAGTAATAACTTGTACCCAGATGTTGATATTTCTCTATAAAGTGCGACATGTTAGTAAACAATTGATTGATATAAAGTTAAAGTTCTTATTATTATGGAAGATGTCATAGTTTTTTTTTCAGTCTTGAATTCAGATTTAACAAGTCACAGATGCCAAAACGAGAAATATTTTTGTAATTGTTACGTGAACTCATAGAGATTAAATATAAAGTTATAGAGCGGACATGGCTATGATTTTGCAACAAATCTTTCACCCCGCTTCCCACTGGTAAGTACCACGTTGGATTGATTGACGTTTGACATATATTTTAGAACTAATATCATGGGCGCGTTCCAGAAGACGCTCACAAAGCGCAAAACGCCCAAAACGTCGTTCCACATGACGACCTCGGTCGTTGTAGTCGCGGTGAACACGTCACTTCTTCATGACGTCATGACGTCAAGACTTACGCCCACGCTAAGCTCACGACGACCCATCGAAGTGATCGTTCCACTAGAGATTATGTCGGTAACGCTTACAAGCTAGTGGAGCGGGAATAACTGCGGTCGTGAGCGTGAGCTGTGAACGTCTAATGGAACGCACTCCAAGTCGTGGATTACTTGTTTCCTTCTCATGTCCGAATTGTCACTACGATATAAGTAGATAAATGTCTTTGCGTGAAGTAGGTATATTTGTTGCTTAAGCGTTATACCTATTTGTTACAAAGTATACACAATTACAAATACACATAATTATACAACGAACTACCTATTAAGCCGTACGCAAACAATTTAATGGTCGATTATAAATATTAAAACTTATCTGCTTAATATACGCGCTAATACATTACAATCACATTTAATAAACATATAATAAATACTCTCGACTACACATACATGATATATATTGGTCCATTACATACAAATGACATATACGCACAGATCATTGTCATTTTCGCAATAGTTTTCGTCATTATCTATACAATTCAACTAGATATTTTCTCAGACGAGTCTAAGTAAATACAAGAGCATAGTTTCTGCAAGAACCTGAGTATACAGCCAGAGAATATGTGGTAGCTGGCAGGCTTACTCTTCCATCGAACGCAGAGGTAATATACGGGGATTCCGGAGAGAAGAATCGCTAGACCAATAGCGGTATCTATCGGCTGAGTGATGGCTGGAATGATGACCAAGCAGCCAATGGCGATTAGGAACAGGAGGGGTATAGCCAGGTTTACTTTTATAGGTCGGGGCATGTCAGGTCTGACCCGTCGAAGCCACAGCATGCCGACTACCGAGGCTCCAACCGACAGCCACAGCGTTTGTGAGAAGTAGTTGATGAGGGCAAACACGTTGCTCGTCGTCAGCATCAAAAGCGAGAAGAAGCACTGAAAAGACATTAATCACTTCATTAACTGGACCAGCCTATCACAAAGAGGACATCCATTAGTTACGTGAGACATGTAAAGTATCAAGGGCGAATGCTATCTTATCACTTAAAGGAAAGAGGAGTTTCGACAAAAAAATCACGTAATTATTTTTCTTCCAATTTGGGTATAGCATTTTTGTCTCCTATTTTTGAACTTAAATCTCATTTCACTTTTAAATAATAAATTGACTTTTTTCTAAAATACCTAAGTACCCGTATCTTATCATTTAACCAATAAACACCCATAAATAGATATATTGATATAAAGTTAAAAATAGGTGTAGCCTAAATTAGCTACGAGTTTGATAACAGTTTAAATATGAAAACGTAAAAGAATAGATACTTAATTTTTTTTTTCTTTGGTAAGTCCATTAAAATACCTTGTATGTAATATCTTTATTTTACAAGTAAGATATACACTAATCAAAATATTCATCTTTAAAAAAATACCTACATATATTGTATTTACAAGATTTTTAAATTACTAACATTTAACAAGGTTTAAATACTTACTGTGAATATAAGAGAGGGAATTGGTGTTTGCTTCTCTATGTGGAATAACGAAAAAAAGGCGGGCATGTGGCCTTCCTGCGCCCCAGTGGCAAACAGCCTCGCTGACGTGAACAGCACCCCGTTCACACCACCGAATGTAGACAGAGCCACGAAGACAGGAATCATCCAACTCCATCCCCCGAAGAGACGATCCCCGAAGATCTGAAAAGATTACATAAAGCCAGTAATTTTTTTTATCTGGCTGAAGTAGCAAACGAGCATGTAGTTCACCTGATGGTAAGTAGTCACTGCCGCCCATGGACATCTGTAATCAACTACATACAAAACATGGGTTCCATCTGAAGTCAATCACAGATGCGTTGCTACTCCCGAGGACTATGATGGTCGCCTCGTGTGAATGTGTGCCGGCAACCACACCCTTCTATTTAAATGCTTCACGCTAGAAATAGGTGTGGCGCTGGTACTTCCCCGGTCGAACTATACTGGTTCTACCACCTAAAATAGCTGCTTCAACAAAAAATGAAACATTTTTAATATAAGTTAGAATACGTTTTCATCATCAACCTTTAAGAGGTCCACTGTTTGACAAGAGTCCTTTCAACCGCCATGCTATATGCGGATAAATAGATTCCATATATTTGAAACTTTTTAAACTTTCTTCAAAAATTTTTGGTCAAAGTCGATTGTGTTAACTTACTTTTACCACTGTTGTTCTTCACCGCTAAACGGCAAAGAAAACATCGCAGTGAAAATAACAACTGTTATTTTATAATTTTATAACTTATACGTTAAGATATAGAATATCTGGAAATTTGAAATTAATTTCATCCATCCACATTATGGCAATAATGGAGAATCATATGCTAGCAGATGAACCGGTCGTAGTGTAGGACCGACCTAATGCCGAAAGTTGAATTGAATGGACAATAAAATAAACTATTCTGAAACACTATTTGTACATCAATTATTTCTAAATACAAGAAGTTTTTAATTAAATAATATTATCTAAAACACACGACTGATAATGAGATTGTAGACGCAAAAAATATAAAATTAGGTCAGGCATTTTTCCGAATAAAATAAAGAACAAGATGCAAATACATGTCTATAAATAGCGAGAATAGGTCAGTAAACATTTAACGTATACTACTCATAAGTAGGTATCATTTAGGTCCAGACAGACTGATAGTGGAAATAGTTCATTGTTGGAAATCACAACGAATCCGGCGACTCGAGTAACCTACTAATTTCATTGGTAATAAAATTTATTCTTGCTTTCGACCTGTTTACCAGACGCATTTCGCTATTTGGTAGATACTGTCTTTTTTATAGCTAACTACTTTCGTTTTGCGTATGAGAATCATTTATTGGCGTAGAACATTCCTACAGATCGTGAAATAGAACCATGTGAGGGAATGTACCCAAACCACGTGACTTATGACAAGTTTTGATCCCTCCTTCCCCTTGGTGACCATCCGTACGTATATAAGCAGACCCCCCCCTGTACATGTCACGTAATTATAATACTTAACGGGTACCCACGATATGCGGTTTATGAATTCTTATATAATTCTTTTTGCCGATATTTTGACCCAGTTGCATGGATCGTGGTCACGGCTAAACTGCGGTAGCAGAGAGAAACCGTTGCCAAGCACTAGTGGTAAATTAACCTATCTACCCTGCGTCTAGTTCGTTTTTCTTTTTTAGGTCCCATATCACGACACACAACACTAACTGTATCCTTACGCACAACACTTTGCACTATTTGCGATTTACATAAACTAACCACCGAATTCCACGCTTGTGCAAGTTTATAACCATCTTCTCTGTTAAAATTCAGATGTTTTTTTGATCTCTATAGCTTCTCTTACTAAACGTGGGAAGTAATGACGCTCAGCGGAGATCACCAGAGGTTTATGCTTTTTTGCAAACAGATGGTTAAAAAAATAACTCGTAATTAACTCGTTGTTGAGATATTTGGGATATAAGGGAGAAATTGTTAACTTTTAGGGTTGAAAATCTTTAACTAACAATGTAGACCGACATAACACGCTCTCCGCTGTTAGTAAGAATGCAATCCGCAAGTGTTCACCCATCCATCACTTAACCGCTTCCGACGTTGCCTAACTTCTATGTACACCATTTTTGATCTAATTTGCGTTGAGGCAACGCTCTCTCCTCTCGCGCAATATCTCCTAATCGTGTTAATATTTCTTATGCAGCTATTCCCAAATTGTAGATTGCCCCTGAATACTGGATCACGAAAGTAATATCGGATCGTAGATTTGTCTCGCCCCCTTGTAATTATGATAGTAATTATAGTAATATTGCCGTTTTGAACTAATTGAATATTTTAGGACTTCGTGTGCTTAAACGAGAAAAATCTTTGAGTGGGTCAAACATAAAGGCAAAATAATACGAATAAGTGTATCAAAGCGTAATAATGTTTGAGAAACGCTGATCTAATGCAATTAGAAAGATATAATAAATCTTTACTCACAGCAGCCACAGCGGGGTTTGACATCATTTCCATCTTGGAGACAACGGCAAAGTAGGCCAAGTTTGCCATTACGTAGATGATCGTCACCATCGGCATAGCGATCCATATCGCTCGGGGCAAATTCCTGAAATAAGTTAACGTATTGCTCGTAAAACTTTATTGTAATTCTATAAGAATTACCTCTGATAATAATATCAAAGACGAAGACGAATCGAAGACGCTCAAATAAATAGTATTTCTGCCATAACCAATGTTCATAGTTAAAATTAAATCTGAAATAACATTATACCACAATAATATAATTCCTCGCACTATGTAATCATGGTTTCAGCTCAAATAATTAAATTTTATTCTTTCACTCGTTTTATAGTTGCTTATGAAGGGACCACTAATCCACAAGAACCACTATTTTACAAGATCCGCCTAATAAAAATATCACAACAAATGAAATTGAAATGTATTCCCTCACGAGTGTGGCTAATAGTGCTTGAGTGTAAAAAAGTGAAAAAAAATCGAACTTTTTGCTAATATCATTAAAATTGTTTCTATAGTTATATCATGGAGGGCATCCCTTAAGTAGTCCAATTAAAGTCCGCTATATTAATTGTACACTTAAGTCACTAAGAAAAGTATTTATTGTCATACAAATCAAAAGAGTATGCAAAACTTAGCTCGGCCGGTTGGGGTTATCTGGTTCAAAACTTAGTCGCAAGATTTAACCTTCACATACATACAAAGTGTACGATCAACGCAATCTAATTAAAACTTTGTTATAAAAAACATACTCGTATGTTAGTAAGTGTATCTTCGTTTATCTTTTTTACTATACTTTATTTTTTATTATACTTACCTACTTGGCTCTTTGATTTCCTTTTAGTTAGGTACCTACACCGTCCAAAGTCATTAATTAATTTAGATGTGTGTCGAACATTTTTATCCTTTTAATTTTAAAAGTGAAAATTTGTAAATGGCTTTTACTCAGTATTGATAATAAGTTAATTATAATGGAACTTAGCTGTACATTTTACCAAATAAAATAAAATGCTTAAAAATATGGCCGCTTTAGCTTCGCGGTCTAAATCATGAGGCTATGATAAAATGCTATGAATACTATCTTTTAAATCAATTTAATGTCAACGCAGTACTGCGATTATTCATTTATATTGTATGCTAGCTTTTAACCGTGGTTTCGCTGGCGTTGAAGCCCTGAGATAAATATTTAAATTCACTAGTCACCCGTAGCATCGGCCGAAATTCGACCGTAATTTAAATAAAAAATCAAATGTCATCTGACATTCTTAACGTTGTGTCTTTTCATAGTAAGACATTGAATGTTCTATTTCATTTACTAAGTAGGTACATATGTGTTTGTGACAAATGCAAGGCAGTGTGTGTAATGTGTTTTTAGTTGATTTTATGTATTAAAAATGCATTATTTGAAAAAAATATTAACATTCTGCACTCCTTCTCTACGTCCACTATAACCGTGCAAAATTTCATACTAATCCGTCCGCGGCATATTACTTAAAAATCCGTCACAAATTTTTGCTTCACGTATTAATATAATAATTACATTCCAATAGAACTTACTAAAACCTATCACTTAGATTCACCACATTCACACACGCACACGACAATCAAACACTAACACACGCACTTACACATGCAAGCACACATACAAACCGCACACAAACACATACTTACATACATAATTTTCATCTACTATCCAGCAGAGTCTCATAAATACTAACTAATATCACAATATACTAATATGGAAGAGGCTAGACCCCACGATACAGAGAATCCTAGTGTGGGGCCTAGAGTCCTATGACTATATTTATTGTACATATGTACATGCCAACATTTTGAAATTGTATAACATCTGGTATATAGGTCATCCATCCATCAGCCTTTTGATGTCCACTGCTGAACATAGGCCTCCCCTAAATGGCGCCACTCTAACCGTTATAATATAATACCTCTAAGAACATACGTACAAAGTTTCATCATAATCAGTTGAATAGTTTTGGCGTGAAATATAGTTACATTGTACATTCACATCTATGATGTTAGTAGGAATGAACCACTACCTCATATCATAGATGATATTAATGAAAGCATGAATAATGCCCCAATGAAAGGAATATTCAGTAAATAAAGGCTTTTTCATTCTCCGTTATCTACACTCGAGAACCCATTGTATGAATAATGCATGTAATAGGAAGAGTGCTTTGAGGTCGAGGAAAGGACTTCAGACATTTGCTTCAAGGGGCTTAGATAAAATGCCCCCGGAAAGCTTTTCCATGTAATCGCTAACCATATAGATCTTTTACACTTGAGTTGTATAAGGACTTGTATGAACTTAAAAGAACTTAGCTCTCTCGTCAACCCCTTATTGCCCCACTGCTGGGCGCAGGTAATCAGTCTGTCTGTCAGTTCTGTCTCAGAATAAGAGAGTTTAGGCCATAGTCTAAGTAGAATTGTGTGGAATTCACACAC
Organism: Spicauda simplicius; assembly: GCA_949699795.1. NCBI lineage: Eukaryota > Metazoa > Arthropoda > Insecta > Lepidoptera > Hesperiidae > Spicauda > Spicauda simplicius. The sequence continues at coordinate 8,107,277 of OX453064.1, forward strand.
CTACGAGAACATTTTTTAAAGAACTCTCGGGTGTGTAGTTTCCTCACGATGTTTTCCTTCATCGAAAAGCAGGGATAATTAATTTGTAATATCTACCTACCATTTTTTTTCAAGTACTTAGTACTCAATACAGTACTTGAAAATAAATGTGCTATGTAACTACTCCTGGTTCGCGTCTTAAGGTACCAGTACCACACTTATACACCAATAGCAGTGTTATACGCTGCTTAGTTTTGTATTTTGAAATGTGTGAATGTTGTAAAAAAAGACATATTTATCTACGGCGTTCACATTGAAGGTTTTAGAACCAGTGTAGTTCGACCGATGAAGTACCACCGCCACACCTAGCGTGAAACATTTCTTGCGTTTCGATGGAAAGGTGTGTTTGCCGGCACACTTTCACATGAGGCGACCATGAGTCCTCGGGAGTAGCAACGCATCTGTGATTGCCTTCAGATGGGTTACCCATGTTCTGTATAAAGTTGATTACAGACGCACATGTGCGGCAGTGACCACTTACCATCAGATGGACTGCATGCTCGATTGCTAATCAGTCAGATAAAAAAAAATTGAGGTAGTAAAATAACTGTGGCGACCCTTAGGTAAAAATCATTCCGAGGTTCATTATGTTCAAATGTCAATAGTCGACAGAAGCTACTCACCATCAGATAAACTGCATGCTTATTAATATTTCTTTATTATAAAAGAATCAGACTTAGGCTCTTTTAGATTAAATTTGGGCAAATTTTTGACACAACGGATGATGCTTATCGCATCCTCTACAATCCACATTGTCATGGTGTCGCCGGCATGTTATCCGTCCGGCCTTGCGTTTATCCCGGCCATTTGTAAAGATAAACGAAAATTTAATTATAATTACTTATAAAAAATAGTTGTCATGTGCCTTTTAAAAAGCTGACAAACTGACGGAAATTAATTTCCGTACTTAAGCAATGATATGATCATTGTATTATATTATTTGGCAAGTTTATCGCATATTTGGCACGGGTATTTTGTGAAAAAAGTATACCTTACAGAAAAAAAAAACTTTCAAAAGGAACCTATTTCTTATTTAAAATTATAAATATGAAGGTTTGCGAAGATGCATGTGTCTGTTCACCCAAGAGTTCTTCAAAAAAATGTTCTCGGAGGGGACTATGGCCTATATCTCCCACATTCTGAGAGAAGATCCCAGACCAGCAGTGGGACAATAATGGGTTGACGACGATGTGTTTGTTATTCTTTCGCGAAAAACTACTCGGAGATTCGCTAAAATTTGGCACGCATTTTGTTCACGACCTAGACTAACACATAGGATACACATTGCATGTCTACAAATGACCAAAGAGGGTATATGTAGTTTAAATATAACCTAGTTTACATGTAACAAGTTGACCCGGCGAACTTTGTTCCGCCTAAAAGTTAAAAATCTAAACTTATCAGTGTTTCTCCACTAAATTATACTTGTATTATACATAAAAACCTTCCTCTTGAATCACTCTATCTATTGAAAAATCTGCATTAAAATCCGTAGCGTAGTTTTAAAGATCTAAGCATACATAGGGACAGACAGCATGGATCGACTTTGTTTTATACTATGTAGTGAAACGTAATAACTGGCCAAGTTCGTGACGATACTTTCACCGATTTTCTACATGAAAAAATGAGTACCTTTCATTGTCCCTTCACCACACAAGCCAAATATATTTCAAAGCTAAACAGTTTTTGCCACCCAGTTCGCAGCTAAGTGCAACATGAGTACATATCGTTTACTTCTAGGTTAATGCCGACAAGTATCGTGTTACTGGGTTGAAAACGATAGCTGAATTCTATACACAATGTAAGGTCTGAGATATTATCAGATATCTCTCCATAATGCTGTGCTAGACTAATAAATTATTTATTAACGTTAATATAACTCATGTGCTAAGAGCACCTAATAATGTACCTAATGGCACAGATGTGTTTAGTTATACTTATATATTTTTAACTGGCAACTGTCTATAATTTTAGAGCTATTAAACTTTTAATAATGTCTTTTGGTCTTAGACTTTATAATTATTCACTTAATGATTTAATACTGCAGATGCGTTATTACTAAAGTTTATAGTTATTGTTTATTTGTTTATGGGAATACATCAAGTTAAATAGATGACTGAATTACTTAGTAGCCCCATGTTATTACGATTATTTATTAGTCCCATGCCTGTAGTCGAATGTCCATTTGCAATGAAGGGTGGTCGTTACTGTTTATTTAGATGAATCAAAAACATAAAGCTAAAGCAATATAATAAATCCAAAAAAACATAATACGAGTAATTATAGAACAAAGAAATGCCAGAAGAGTTTATCTGTTAAAAGTTCATTTATGTTTCTTAGTTTCATAATACATAGAAATATTAGGGTTAAGACCACAGAGAGGTATTCACAAAGAAAATTCAACTGTGAGCAAATCCTTTGCTCTATTATTTCTCGGATGTTGCGAACTTTTATCGATAGAACGAGATACGTGTCTACGAGAAATGATGTTAGTTATCGGGTATTGCAGCTTCTAGCAAAAACTGTTGATCAGTGAAGTTGAGTTACCTTTTGCACTATATTTATTTAGATGTACAGTCACGAGCAATAAGATGTGACTACGAACAGATTAGCAAAAGTATCTGATCCAAGAAGGAGTTCAATAATATCTGACTACACGAACGCAGCAAAAATATCTGACATTGAAAGGCAGCATAATGCAGTAGCGTCAAAATTATGTAGATGAACGTCAAATCACATCTTATTGCTCGTGACTGTACATAAATTCTACAATTTTACTAATTTATTTATTATCTATTGTTAACTTAATTTTATACAGTTAATCTTTGTTGATAACGGAAAATTGTTGTAGGTTGTACAAATCCATAGGTCAAAACTCTATCGCAGAACATCGTAGCCTGATACTTCAGCATAATTTTACCTTGAAGTATTTCAGAGAGAGTAGCTGATAGGTAGGGCAGCACAGGGTGACTTACTATATTCCAAATGAAGTGAAATGAAATGTCTTTCTTGTGCATAGGCATACGGAGGCACATACAAATTGTCCTACCTACATATTTTTTTTACACTACAAAGTAAGAGTACCAAAGAGGTATGCAATTATTACAATGAGTTTATGCATGAGTGCGATTCCGTATTTTATGTAAAAAAATATATTTTTTCCTTTTTCTTTTTACTACAATATGACATGGAGTTATTCAAAAAGGAAATCTCCAGCAATTCTTTACTTATTAATAAGCACTTATCCAATACAAGGAAAATTGACAATAATAAATCCTAAGCAATACATATTAAGGAAAACCAAAACAAAAATTCTAGTAAATAACCATTTAGGTGAAGTACCCGGGTATCTCGAACAATGGTGACCATGATGTCTTGTCATACAAAAGTTATGTCCGAGTACGGATCCCAATAAACAATATCAATTCCCAGAACGATAGTTCGCTATATTATTTGCTTTTGTTTGCCCACGTTTCTTTAAATATCTGAAGTCATACAATAAGATACTATTTTGGACAGACCTAGTTGAGGAGTTACATGTCAAAGATTCATTTTTGCTAAAAAGTAACGGATGTTTTATTTATAACGCAATATCAAAATATTATCCCTTATTACCACAACCACTTATGAGGAAATTGAATCACTATCTCAAGCGTAAAACATTTACACACGCATACACACACACACACACACAAATGTAATCTGTGCCATGATTTAGTCAGAAGAGGCATGGGACGCAACTAACACCTATGCAACGGAGGTCCTCACTGGCATCGAAGTAGCAGGTGAAAATAGCTGAATCCTTCCCCCGTGTAGTAATACTTGACGGTGATTCCATGGAGAGTAACGAAGGTAGACAAGCGTGGCGGTTTTTTAGTCGGTACAGGTCGCTATCCGACTAAGCCCGACATACGGGGTCGCAAACATCTTGACACTATGATACGTAATTGTATTTTTTCCCTCCGAAAAAGAAAAAACACACACACAAACAAGCATTATCCTCCAACCCGATGGCCACAAAATATTCGCTTCTAGCGTTATAGGTACGCATGGCACTACAAGTACCTACCATTAAATGTTCACACATAAATTTCTTACATACTTCACCAGCATTATTGCCCTACTGCTGGGCACGGGTCTTCTATCAGAATAGAGAATTTTTAGAACAAAAATCACGGCGCAGGCCAATTGCGAATCGGTAAACTTCACACGCCTTTAAGAACTTTTTTAAAGAACTCAGGTGTGTAGGTTGTGACGATGTTTTCCTTCGCCGTAAAGCAATGACAATTAATTTTTAATACGCACACCATATTCGATGGTACAGTCAATGGTACGTGCCTAGGATTTGAACCTCGGATACTCGATTGGGAAGCCCAGTTTCTACCATCAAGCCATCACTGCGCTGATTCCAGAAATTTGCTCAATATTGTTGCAGCACCCAACAAATATTTCATGACACTCGAAAAAAGTCGATCAAAACTGTTTCCACGATTTAAGTATTTATAGATATCAATTAAACAAGTATAAACAGTTTAACATCCCAGGCAGACTATTTATTTGTACTGAATACTTACTTGTATGGGTCCTGTAATTCTTCTGTGACGAAGTTGAGGTAATTCCAGCCTCCAAAGGCGAAGAGACCGGAGTAGAACGCCAGAGCCACCTGCCCTGCGCTGTACTCTCCTTTGAAAGAATCTTGGAAATTTTCTGTGTGTCCTGTAGTGATAATAATTTAACAATTACTGAGGTTTTTTATAAAAAAATAATATGTTCATTATATATATTTTTCGTTCACTTCGATATCAAAAAACATGGTAAACAATACTATGACAGCTAAAAAGTGCTAAATGTTTAAAGAATTGATAGATTGGTTTACCTATGTAAGTTGAGTGGATAATCTAATTCTATAATTTGGATCGTAGAACAATTGTCAGGAAATAGGTCGACGTCCTTTAAGTTGCATAATACCAGTCCCATTCCCCACGGTGTATGGCTTCGTAGATCTTATGAGTAATGTAATCTAGGAATCATAAGACGGCTTGACGTAGGTGTTTCACACGGAAGCGGGGCACATATTCCTAACTATAATCTACTAGGGTAAATCTAAGTTTTTTTATCTAATTGAAGCAGCAAACGAGCACGCAATCCACCTGATGGTAAGTGGTCACTGCCGCCCATGGACATCTGTAAGCAACTTCATATGGAACATGGGTTCTATCTGAAGTCAATCATAGGTGCGTTGCCCCTCCCGATGACTATGACGGTCGCTTCATATAAAAGTGTGCCGGCAACCATACCCTTCCATCGAAACGTAAGAAATGCTTTATGCTAGAAATAGGTGTGGTACTTCCCCGGTCGAACTACACTGGTTCTACCACCTGTTAATCAGTAAACCAGTGTAAGTAAAACATTAAAGAATCTTTAGTCTGCAGAATTGCAGTTTGAATGCAGTTTTTGAACAATTGACTTAACTGTACCCTATCAAAACCGCTAACCGATCAAGAAGTCGTAGACGATCCTATTTTAACGAATGCCTTATAAAAAACTAAATTATTAGCAGTTTCGATACAGTTACCTCCATCGACTACGTAAAAACCGCATGGAAATTACGACTGAAATTTTCCAGTTACTTTGCTATATTTTGCATAAATCCTCATGGGTTGCGGTGAAACCATACATACCTGTTCATTAAATTTATGACAATTCAGTCACAACAATGACTCAATAAAAATAATGAAATTGTCGATGAATTGCAAATGATCGAAAGTTATGGATGCTTGTCTGACTTACATAAAAGGCAACCGTCATCGTCCTCAGAGTAACAAGGCATCTGTGGTCTATATCCGGGAGAACACCTGTTCTATATAAAGTTACTTACAGATTAGTGCTGTCGTAACCACTTACCAGCAGGTGGAGTGTATTTTTATTTGCAACTTTAATGTAATAAAAAAATCAAAGTACCATGATGCAATCTAGAGTAAGATAGAGTAGTAATAGTTTACAACCATGAATACACTAAGTATTGTGGCACTGTCTACTACTTTGTTAAGTTGCATGAAGCCTTATACATCAAAATAACTTCGGTTGGCGATTTCATGTTCGTATTAGGTACCTAACATTTTAATACACATTTATTTCTAATTCGCTGTTTTCTGTTTTGTAATTTATTTGTATTTACATGCGAAATTTGGATACAACTCATTACTGTCCCACTGCTGGGCATGGGTCTTCTCTCACAATGAGAGAGTATTAGGCCATCGTCCATCGCGCTGGCCAAGTGCAAATTGGTGGAGTTCGCACACCTCCAAGAACTTTTTTTTAAAAAACTCTCGGGTGTGTATGTTTCCTCACGATGTTTTCCTTCACCAAAAAGCAGTGATAATTATTTTCTAATATGCACATACTTGATTTATTCAATGGTGCGTGCCTGGGTTTGAACCTCGGACTTCCCGATTGAGAGGGCAAGTTTTAACCATTAGGCTATCACTACTCAACATGCGAATTTACACCCAGACTTATGTTACAGACCCGACTTACGTGGATTCTAATCACTCCCATATGTCGCAGTTTCCAGGTATATATTACTGTATTCTAGCTGTCCCGACAAACGTTGTTTTGCCATATAAAAAATAAAAAAAAATGTTAAGGGTGGACAACCCTTAAGGGGTATGAAAAATAGATGTTGGCCGATTCTCAGACCTACTGAATAAGCATATAAAATTTGGTAAAAATTGGTCAAGCCGTTTCGCAGGAGATTGGCAACAAAAACTGTGACACGAGAATTTTATATATAAGATATAGCGCTTACCAATGCACATGTAGTAGATGCCAGATATGATGATGACTACCAGCGCCAGCAGCTTAGATGATGTGAAGACATCCTGAATCCGCATTGTCCATCGCACACTTATGCAGTTGATTGCAGTGAGGATACCTGTTAGATAAATAACAATTTATAATGTCGATAAGAATAACAAATACTAGACAAGTGCGAGTCGAGCTTGCACGTAGAGGGTTCCATAGAACCAAATTTTTAACTACTTTTATTTTAAATATTTGCTACTGCAACAACTATAGATGCTTTCATGGTAAAACCTAAAGTGAGTATTTAGTGTTTACATGTCCATAGATAAAACGGTTTTACCAGGGAGGACCAGGTATCACCGTAACACCTATCTCTAAGCTTGCGTTTCGTTGGAAGGATATCATTATCGCTTCACTTACATATAAGGCGATCAACTTAGTCCACGAGAGTAGCAACGGATCTTTGACTGATTTCAGATGCTGCTGTATATGAAGTTGCCGATAAATGTCCATGGGCGGCAGTAATCATTAACCATCAGGTGGACAGGACATTGGTTAATAATGTAATACTTGAACACTACATAATCAAGTTTCATTATTTACTGTTCGAGAGATAGCAACAGATAAAAAGATAGCGGGGGCTTCGTAATAGAGTTCCATTTTTAACCTTTGAGTAAGGATTTATTTATTATTCTATAAGGCAAAGAATTTATATTCATAGCCTTAGGTATAAAAGAAATCCATGACATGGGTGCCGTGGAAACACAAGAAAACATATTTTCAAATAAGAAATTTGATTGTCTGGCCGAATACCGAACCCGGAACTCTCTGCACATGTGACCGATATGTAGACACGCAGATCCTAATATATTGCTCGCTAAATAAAGTTCCTTTCAACCAAACTTGAGTATCATAAACTCTAGTACGTAATGATTGTAATGATAACAAAATATACGGCTAAGTGCGACTCGGACTCACGGACAAAGGGTTTTGTACTATTATATATAAAAGCCCCCCTTTAAATATTTATTTTATTCTGTTTTGAGTGTAATAGCGACAACAGAAATACATTATCTGTGAAAATTTCAACTGTCTAGCTATCACGGTTCATGAGATACAACTCGGTGGCAGACAGACAGATGGGCAGCGCAGTCTTAGTAGTTAATAGGGTTTCTTTTTTACGGAGTTTCTTTTTCTTTTTTTTGAGTACGGAACCCTAAGAAAGCACTTAGTAATTGAAATTATGATCCTACCTATTTTTTATTAGGAAGCAACCTACATTTAATTTACCCTTAAAGATTTAAGATAATTTCGTCTATTGCCTACATTCTAACTACACGAACCTGCATGGTCTTTGAAGGTTAAGGTCAGTAATCGTCAACGAGGCGTTCAATTTCAATTAACTACAGTTAAAGAGAATCATGACAATTATCGCCAACGGACATTTAATTTCCTTTAGTATTTAAAAGTTTATTCAATTCACCTTAACAAAAACAAGACATGGAAGGAAACGGACTGATTGCTGCTTCTTGTAGGTATAACGATTCATGGTAAGCTTTGGATTACCACCACACCTAGTTATGCATTTTTTATAATATAGTTTTTTTATCCGACTGAAGTAGCAAACGAACATGCAGTCCACCTGATGGTAAGTGGTCACTGCCGCTCATGGACATCTGTAATCAACTTCATACAGAACATGGTTTCCATGTGAATTCAATCACAGATGCGTTGCTACTACCGATGGTCGCCTCATGTGAAAGTGTGCCAGCAACCACACCCTTCCATCGAAACGCAAGAAATGCTTTACGCTAGAAATAGTCGTGGCGGTGGTAGTTTCCCGATCGAACTAGACTGGTTCTACCACCTTGAAATATAAATAGTAGTAGCAAAGTAGCTTCTAGTCCACTTTATATTAAATGGCCACAGCGTTAGGACATCTGTAAACAATCCCATAAAGAATCAGTCTTATCTGGAGTTAGCCACAGATTCGTTGGAACTCCTGAGGCCTAAGATGAAACGCTTCAAATAAGTCTCCCTTACCACTTCCTTCAAACCAGAATACAGAAGCGCTTAATTCCGCAGATAAATGACTGAAATATGTAGATATGAAGTTATTGCCTCTTATACGAGGCTTCTTACCTAACTTAATCTTCAAAAAAACTACGCAGCGCATTACAGATAAAATCTTATGTGAGGCTAATTGCTAGTACCCCTGCGTATTACTTACGGGTCTCTTATCAGGTAGACCACAAATAGGATGGCTAGATCTTGTACAAAATCTAGAAGTGAAACAGTCACTAAGAAATTGTATTAACAAAGGCACGCGTATAATACGTGGAGTCTATATTTTCGGTTGTTGTATATAACGAAGTGAGAGCGTGATATGTGACGTCAAGAAGGCCAGGAGTCTTCATTATTATTCATTCTTGGAGATTTCAAGTAAAAGGCAGGAATAAACTTATTCGATTTATTCACAATTGAGGAGGTGCGATCGCTTCGACGGTTAAAACAAAAATCTTTTTCTACCGATGTTCGCTCGCCTTTTTATAACAACGTTTGGTGAGGTGACAATAACAAATTTATGGAGGGTAAACTAAATTAAAATTCTAAAAATCATTAAATATTGCTAATTCAATAAACAATTTTCGATCTTTAAACTAACTAAAATAATTATTATCGGCGACGTGTTTTTCATAAATATGCGGTGTCGCGCCGACATATATATTAGGTGTAAGAATAATAACAATCAATAAACAATACAGGTAATAGGTAGGTATACCATTTTTTTCTCCCCGAGGGGGAAGCCGTTGCCCCATCGGGTTCCTCTCAGGTGAGTGGCTGAGCCTGCCGCTCCCTCTAGTCTTTACAACGGGATGCGAACACACATACCGCCGTCCTCATCGGGATCGCCTGACCAAACGGTTGGAGCTCCCACTTTAGCCGCCCGCGACACGGAAGCCCGTTTTAGTAGCCTCTTTCGAGAGACAGGGGACGCCGTAGCCCTATTATTATAGTATTCTACCCAATTAAATCAGCCTAATCATTAGCCAATAACTAATGCGGCTCTAAGTTGAAGTTCACATGCTTGAAGCTAGCTCTGATTGACGTTTAATCGTTCGCTGACTCACTTAAAACAATAAAAGCGGATTTTGTTCACGAAGTTCGATAAACAGACCGATTGTCAGTATAATGTGATCAGCAAAATCGGTCAGTCGGCGAACGGCAGAATTATCACAGATCTGATGTGAACAGGCCCTTAATTGCAATTCAAACGGTATCTTAATGATTTGAGAAACCAAAGCGCTCATTCAATAGCATCGGATATTTTAATCAATTCTGTTATTCGGAATAATAATCATTTATAATCGCAGAGTATAACGAGGACATTGGTATCTGACTTAGTTCATACTGGGTTATCGTTAGCAAATAGAATTATCAGAGAATTTTATTTAAAACTTAATTTGCTAAAACTATTTAAATAACATATACCATATCACAATACTATTTGTAAATCACACTACTGAGTACTGGCTTCTGATATATCCACTATCATCGGTTGCTAATGAGTAGGCATCTAGAATACCTATTTGTCCCTGTATTCCGAGACGAGTTAAAGCTCGAACTGTCCAGGCAAGCGGACCCTGGGTAGGATGGCAGTATATGTAGTCGAAACATAATCATAAGTCGAATACACCGTCATAAAGACGGTGGGGTGGGTCCAGCCACTCATCTGAGTGGAGCCCGATGAAGTGCCGAAGAATACTCCGATTGCATTCGTATAGAACCGCGCCTGTAGAAGGCACACACATCTTAAGTTATTAAAACGAGAGGTCATTTGAATTAGATTCCGATTTCTCCGTTAGTTAATTAGACTAAGAGGAGGCCAATCCCAGGCGCCTCGAAAGAAATCTATTTAAAACATATCAATACTAATTGACTATAAACATATCACAATTGTCACATATAATTGTTTTTAATGCTTCTATAACGCGAGGTTAAACGTGTTTATCCCCGTTAAAAGGAATGTGCGTAAGCTTGTAGGTACTTACTTCTACACTTTGTATTTATTTCCTTAAACGAAACATAGGTAAACCCACAGTATTAATATCATACAGTAGTCTAACTCTGCCGTGTCCTTGAATTTTATACCAACAGACGCGCTGGACGAGAGTTCGCGTTAGGGCTACCCGCCTAAAGTATTTTAATACATCTGTAACTATACTTGACTTTCTTTCTTACTTATTATGTATTTTATTCAGTAGATTAAAGTACAAAACAACGCGTTCTTTTAATATTTAAGAGACTTAATAATAAATTCTACGCAAATAATTGTTATACATTTCACACTGAATAATATTTTACCAACCAAAATAAAAATTATTAACACTGGACGTGTTTATGCACAAATAAAGCAATCAAAAACAGCCTAATATAGTTTACTGCTCTTCGCTACATTATTATTTAAATAAAAAGATACACTGCTTAAAAAACGTCACATCGCCCGCTCGCCACTACGTTCGCTAGCTGTTGGGTACCGAGTGCATACCGAAATCGTGGCGCGTAGGTACAACATGCGTTTCGTGCGTTTGTAAGAATTTAGAATACTGTAGATACTAGTACTGTGGTAAAACGTAAGGAAAAACATAACACCGACACCGCAAGGCGGCTAGCGGCGTGACTCTTGAAAACCCGTGGTTGTCGTAAGAGGAGAATAAGAGACAAAGTCTACAAGATGAGCAACAGCATCTTGCTGTGTATCAGTCTGTGTGTCAACTACGTATGAGACATAGATAAGTGCAAATTTAATTCCTATCAACATAATGCGAGCAGTAACTAAAACTGAACTAAACTTAAGACAAATATGACACACGCTTCTATAAATTAAACATACCTTATAGGTACAAATATAAATAATTAATTCCAGGAAATAATGTAATTTCACGTCATTAGAAGGTAAATATTGCAAAATGGTTGCATCTGCACTAACGTAATAAGTAGTGTAAGTTGGAAATTGCAACGTAGTTTCTTGTATTATATTTGTAATAATATCGCTAAGTAGCTTTAATGACATAATATGATCCATCTATTACTGTTATTATTCCTGACCTGAATAAAGAGTTGTGACAACGCACACAAGTTTGTAGGAAGAGCACGAGATTGTTTGTTTTGTTGAAATACCATTCGTCGTCGTCAACCCCTTATTGTCCCACTGCTGGGCACGGGTCTTCTCCCGGAATGAGAGAGTTATAGGCCATAGTGCGGATCGAACTCGCGTCTGTCAGCACTCTCTGATGATGACAATTGTGACCCACGCCAATACACTACGAGCGTCGTGGTGTAATGGTATAGAGTCTTACTGTCGTTCAAGAGGACGGGAGTTCGAATCCCGACATACAAACATTTTTGTCCCTGTAGTTCCGGGACCAGAATAGGACTACGGTACCCTCTGCCTGTCGTAAAAGGCGACTAAAAGAGGCTTCCGGGGTTGCGGGCGGGAAGAGTGGGAGCTCGAACCGTCCGGTCAAGTGACCCCGGGAAGGACGGCGGCATGTGTGGTTGCATGTTGCCGTGAAAACCAGAAGGTGCGGTGAGCAGTTCACGCCCACCAAAGAAGAGCGCGATGGGGCACACGCTGAGGACACCGGCGGCAGTCAAGTGGAGTTCCCGGAGTCCTCTTCGCAGCGTCGACGTCGGCCACCGGGGGGGTTTTAGAAAAAAGGCCACAATGCACCGCGCTGACCAAGTGCGAATTGGTGAACTTCACACACCTCCAAGACCTTTTTTTAATGAACTCTCGGGTGTGTAGGTTCCCTTACGATCTTTTCCTTCACCGAAAAACGGAGATAATTAATTTCTAATACGTACATAAATCAGTGGTGCGAGCCTGGGTTTGAACGTCGAACCTCCCGATCGAGAGGGCAAGTTTCAACCACTAGGCTATCACTGCTCTTTTGGTACGAAATACCATTAATAGAGCCAAAATAAAACTCCTAAATACATAAGTATCGCTCAGCAGATGCCGTACTAAAATATATACCTATGCATAGATGCGTGTTTGCTAAAGAAGGCAGGACCCTAATATAACTTTCGACCCTACATGACACCTGCACACCGCGTGCAGCTTATACCTGGCGCAAATAGCTTACATGCATTTTTATACTAAACTGTACTGACAGTTTACTAAAAAAAATGTACCTCATTCAAATTACAGATTTAATACTCAATATAGATAACTTATAAAACGTAGCTGTTATTAGTTCGCTGATTTTGATAGCGAAAATGCGCTACGTAATTTATGTCATGGTCAAATTGAACAATTCAATTCGTACTTAATTGTCGGCAAACAGTTGCTCGCCTATAACTATATATAAGATTTATAATGGATAATAAATATATTTTTGAGGTGTTAAGATTTTTTCTTCTTCATGGATCAACGGATGCACCAACACCACACATGAAATTGCCTAATTATTTATTTATATCCTCCCCCATTTCTAGCGTGAAGTATTTCTTGCGTTGCGATGGAAGGGTATGGTTGCCGGCACACTTTTATATGAGTCTGATAGCCCTCGTGTGTATCAACGCAACTGTGATTGACTTCAGATAGAACACATGTTCTGTATAAATTACAGATTTCCATGAGCGGCAGTGACCACTTACCATCAGGTAGACTGCATACTGGTTGGATACTTCAGTCAGATAAAAAAAAACATATCTGGGATTGATTACTAATGTCCATGGAAAGAGGCTACATAATTGTTTGCTAATTCAATATTTTAAAAAATACATCTTTTATTGGCACATCAAAAGGAGTGAAGGTTAAATCCAAAACATGATACATATACAACGGAAACCTCTAACTTATTTAAGGCGTTCAGAGGTCACTGTAGCTCATGGTCATCTGTAATCAACTTCATATAGAACATGGGTTCCATCTGAAGTCAATTACAGATGCGTTGCTACTACCGAGGACTATGATGGTCGCCTCATATAAAAGTTTGCCGGCAACTACACCCTTCCATCGAAATGCAAGAATTGCTTCTAGCTAGAAATAGATGTGGCGGTGGTAATACCCCGGTCGAACTACACTGGTTCTACCACCTGGTCTCCACTCTTCTGCAAACAAATGTGATCATATGCAAAGCTGGTGTTTTTGAAACCCGAAACTATCACGTGCGTACAAGTTATAAGTTAAATGTGCGAGTTGTGTATTTAAGCAATACATATTAACAACAACATAATAAAAAATCTTGTAAATGCTAGTAGCAGTTATAAAAAGCTAATAACCGTTCTGTCGACAAAGCTACTTTTATTAACCATCTATTCATGTAATAGATAAAGGTATCAAAGATAAATCAGTCTTTCGTAAGCCTAATTGCCATATTGACGGAGCCGACAATATTGTGCCACTCGGGAGTATCTCAATAGGTCCTCAGCTCGAGAAACTTCCCAGACTGACGGTAATTAGGTTAAGTGGAAGTTTCCGCTATCCAGATCTATATTTCCGCTATATACCCAATACCGAGGAGAGACGCAATTTAATGGAAGTATCAAGACTAAAAGCTTAGATCTAATGCAGTTATGTTGAGGGTAACATAAATAGCATTGAAGGTAACATAAAATCTATATATTAATACGTGAAGCAAAAACTTGTGAAGCATTTTTAAATAATATGCCGCGGACGGATTATTATGAAACTTTGCACGGTTATAGTGAACGTAGAAGGAGTGCAGAATGTTGATATTTTTTTCAAATAATGCATATAACATACATAAAATAAAATCAACTAAAACACATTACACACACTATCGTGCATTTGTCACAAACACATAAATAATAAAGGAAATTGAATGTTCTTGATTGTCTTATTGTGAAAAATACCAGCTTTTGCGGTTTAGCTAATTAAACCTCTTTTTATATTTAACGAGTGCGTTCAAAATTACTTGAGAATTATTACTTTTTATTGGAATTTGAGAAATATTCGTACTACTTTGGACAATATGAAGTTTAGTTTTTTAATTTAAGTGTACTTTACTTATAGTTAAGCGCAAAATAATTGCGGTTCAAAACAACATAATAGCTTATCAGTCATAATGTCATGACATAAATTCCAGCTTATGGGTTCCAACCTACACGAATATGTAAAGTTAGGGCTGAAATATATACTAATCATACATATGTCTTTAACCGGTGATCAAACCCGATACCGTGCACGTGACAGACCGGTATAACGTACCACTGAATCGCAGATCTTTAAAGTGAAAGTTAATTTAAAACCATAGACAGACAATTCAATTTAATTTATAAATATAGATTGCTATTCGCTACCTATCGTGATAATGCAGAGAAAGTGTAAACAAATTAAAAAAACAAGTTTATGCCAGAGACGCGACTGTTTACCTTTCTCATGTTTCTTGCGATCACCACAACATGACCACACAACGCAACACTTACACTTGTTTGGGTTAGCCGCTCACCGGAATTCCAGTTAAAAAAACGTTTTAAAGGAATTGTAGTTATTAACTACAAAGACACTATTTTTATCATCTGATTTAACTAGGAAACGAGCAGTCCACCTGATGGTAAGTGGTCACTGCCGCCCACGGACATCTTTAAGCAACTTCATATAGAAAGTGTCAGCCAATCGCAGATGCGTTGCAACTGTCATAAGAAATCAAGATAAGATTTGGTTTAGACTATAGGGTAAAATGGCGAGAAACGAAATCAGGAAATTTGCCCCATTTGCTATAGAAATCATACCAAGGTATCAAATGAGATAACGTGTCAATCGGTAGATGGCAGTGGTACTCCAAACTGTTGAGGCGAGCGACTGAGCTTCGTTAGTCAGCAAAAAAAAATTAAATCTTTCAAAAAACCGTTTGGATTATAATAAACTTCCTAGTACTGTTTTAAATATTTTTGTTATATAAATATTTTTACATTTTCGCAGGCCTCTCGGGGAATACGCCCTTTTCTATAATTTTAAAAAGGCGTGTCAGTCAAAAAAATACTAAAATTACCAGCTGAATGACCAAATAATAAGAGGCTAATTAGTTTATGTCACAGATGGTTCCTAATAAACAAGTATAATTCGGTTTTAAATATGTTTAATTAAAGAAAAGTAGGGCGTATTTTCCTACTCATAATAAATAGGATTCGACATGATTTACGTTCAGTAATATTAAATTATTTAATGTAATTTAAGTTGAGAGAATACAAATAGACAAATATTTATCCTCAAGGCAATACTTGTACTATTTTGACCTTATTGGCCTTAACTTGACTGCTTGACTGCTGAAGCTACTAAGTATGATAAAAAAAAACTTTATTGGTACATAATTTGTAGAGCAAAATCGTGTGTGGAAAACACACGATTTTGCTGGTAGGGTATAATAATGCACTTAATTCTACCTAGCCCCGAAGACATCTACACACGTCAGTCGGTAACAAGATTATGAGAATAATGCTTCCATTGTACAGTCATAGCCTTACACTAACATTTTGTATTTTGCCTTGGGTGCTATGGTCATTGATGCACAAATTGACAAATATTGTATATTTGTCACCCAAAATCAGAACGGAAACTTAAATTCATCATTTAGACATCTGTCTTGCCGGGGTTCGAACTCTGAACACAACGGGTCTCAAACCGGTGTGATGATCACTCCGCCGTACAACTTGATAAAATGTGTTACTGCCTTACTTGCCTCCTTCGAACCGGAACACACTAACTAGCTTACTTCAAACCAGAACTAACTTAAAAATAAGGGAAAAATAGGTGTGTAAGTAGGTTTTGGAGGTTCAAACCAACTTGAAATATTAACACTCATAATATTAAAATATGAACCACTAACAGTTTATCATATTATCTACTAGGTTATACCCGCAGTTTCGCTTGCTAGTCATGTCTACCAAGGCAATGCGTATCTTTGGGCATTTCAGAAAAATCGACTAGTAGTTTTTCCGAAAATGAGCTACAAACGCACAAACATCCTCACAAACTTTCACATTTAGAATATTATATTAAAAACTAATTATTAATAACATATTATAACTGCTCAAACTCATTAATAAAGGCAATCAGATGAAATCGACAGTACACTTCGCTACAACTTTTTACTTACAAATGTAGGTCAAATTATGCAATAAATCTTGTAGGCAATATCATTTCAAATGTCACAATGTAATCTTAGAATTGGCATTACGTATAAATTACATGAAAAACTCGTTAAATTAACACTTATGCTGTTTATTTACAATGCATCGATTTATGACGTCCACATATTACTGTTATTGTAAACAATACAATTAGTATTTCCTTGTGCACTTTGTATAATAATACAAAGTGCACAAGTTTATATGTCAATTAACGCAATCGTAAAGAAAATTAAAATGTAAGCTGAAACCAATATGAACTTAAAAAACAACACGCACAGACTATTTATTTATTCTTTTTGTACCTTACAATCAATGTTAGTACAAAGGTGGACTTAATGCTATAAGCATTCTCTGCCAGTCAACCATCAGGAAGTCAGAGACACATCGAAGTCTACTTACATATATGTGAATACGATTTTTATTAGTAAATTTATTAAATAAAACCGGCAAAGTGGGACTCGCACATGAAGGGTTCCGTGCATTATCTGCAAAAACTGCAAAGAAATCACGTTTGTTGCCTGCCTTAAATGTTTAATATATTCTGTTTTTAATTATTTGTTGTTATAGCGGTAACAGAGATACGTGTTCTGCGAAAATTTCAACTGTCTAGCTATCACGGTTCATGACATACAGCCTGGTGACAGACATACGGACTAACGGACAGACGACCAGACGAACAAACTGACAGCGAAGTCTTAGTAGTAGTCCCGTTTTTACCCTTTAGTACGGAACCCTGAAGATAACGTTGATTTGTGGTTAGCATTCAAAAACGTAAAGGATCGTTACCTTCGTACAGTAAAGATTACGTGTAAAGTTTTATTTACTAAAATAAAAGTGATCGAACCGGTTTACTGGTTTGCACAATGACATAAATTAATTTTTGCCTTTCTTTTTATAAACCTTGCATAACAAATAAATTTGCAACACGATGTAGTGGCCTAAACGTTGTTCTTATTTAGGGTAAGGTTGCCACTATTGGACTACTTAACTTTGGATTGTCGTAACAGAAGAAATATTACGATAAAGGGAATAGTGACTGATTATTTTAGTAAATCTTATAGAATATTGCTTTACTGTACAATTTTAGAATTTTTGAAAAGAGCATAAATAAATAAAAAATAAAAAACAGGTTTTGCCTTGGTTGCTTTATATGGACCAATGTTTCTTTGAGTGGACCAGTCAGTTGCTATCATTGGACTAAGGAAATTTTCTGTAATGGTCCATTTAATGCACCCATGGGGATTAAAGCAAATCAAATACGGAATAAATAATCATCAGTCTTATGCTTTATTTACTTAACACCTTTTTCTATAGGGGCAATGTTAAAAACATATATTATTATGAAACTTAAACTAATTTTAGACTCAAACAAATAAAATAAGTATAGAGTATAAAACATGTTCTATATATATTTATTATTTATGAGATCCATCAGCGACATTATCCCTTTTAAACGTAACACTAATTTTAAAGTCAAACAAACAAAATTAACAAATAAAACAAAAAAAGCTTTTTTCTGATATAAATATAGAGTATAGAACATGTTCTATGTACATTTTTATTATTTATCAACAAAGATATATCTTTATCCCTTTTAATTTAAAATCAAACAAATAAAATTAACAAATAAAACAAAAAGATTTTCTTGATATAAGTATAGATTATGGACCAAAGCATTGCCACTACCAACCATGTTATGAATATATATTTATTACCTATTATGAGATCAATCAGCGACATGTTGGACAAAAATATCTCTTTATCCCTTTTTTCACACAGGCACACTCTTCATGCACCCAACCTTTACACGCTAAGCACTGTATCATATCTTCTATAGAGCACAGCAGACAAATCTTACAAAACCACTTTTTAACTTCATCTTCATTAACCTTTTTTACGTTTACAGATTTCTTCACTCTTTCAGGTTTTGCTTTATTTGTCTTAGCTTTTGCTCTCTCTAATTCCCTTTTGTATGGAGATGACGTTAACTCCAATGCACGTTGTGGTTTACGGCTTCTTTGTCGCAATTCTTCAATAACCTTTTTCACTCCAGGAGAAATACTAGCAATTTGGAAATCAGCGCTATTGCTTTGAACGGGCTCTTTACTTGAAATTGATTCTAAATGAGCGGTGCTTGTTGATTTCAGATCACTAGAGTTTGAACAGACAAGAGGCTGCGTTACGAATTCAATTTGATGTTCAGAACTACTGCTTGCACCGGGGTGGTTATGACTTCGCATCATTTGAGAAGAGAGTTGAATGTTGGGAATAGCTGGTTGGATATTGAGAGTAGCTGGTTGGGTGCTTGTCGTCAATGATAAAGGATCAATATCAATATTTTCGTTATTTTCAATCAGAGGGTTTTCATCTTCTGCTAGTGTTATAAATTCATAGTCTTGAAATATATCTTTATTTAGTGGCCAAATACCACTTTTCTTAAATCCATTTGCTGCAGTTCCTACGGACGCTGCTCGGGCATATGCTTTTCCAAATAGCATTGAGATTTGAAATGCTGTGACGCATCGCCCAGGATGAGAGCGCAGCCATCTTTCGGTCTCATCTATAAAATAGCAGCTCAAAGGCTTGAAAAAAGAGGTGTCCAGTGGCTGCAATTTATTTGAAGTGTGAGCAGGAAGTGATAATAGGACAACATTGTGATCTTTAGCATAATTAATGGCATCTAAATTTTTGGTATGGCTCGTATGCCCATCAAGTATTAAAAGAACTTTCTTTGCGGGCGTTGGTTTCACACTTTCTACGAAATGTTGCATCCAGACGAAAAATATTTCCTTGTTTATATAGCCACTCTCTGGGTTGAATGCAAAAATTGTGCCAGGTGGCGCTCCATCTTGTAGTTCATCTTTGGCTCTTTTTCGTTTAAAAATTATAAGCGGGGGGATAAAATATCCAGCTGCACTAGCGCAACATACGGCTGTTGTAGTGGTACCACGTTCGCCACTAGTTACGGAACCTACTTGATGTTTGCCTTTCTGCGCCAAGACTTTTCTCGGCTTTCTTTGAACTGTCGTGAGCCCTGTCTCATCAACATTAAAAATGTATCTCGGGTCGTTTATGTTATTTTCGTTCATAATTTTCTCTAACTTCTCAAAAAAATCTTTCACTGTTGGCTTGTTAAATGCTGTAGCTCTATTAAAAGAAGTTGCCCTAGGTTGTCTTAAACTTAATTCGGGATGTCTCTTTAAAAAACCGTAGTACCACTTTTTTCCAGCCGTTTCTTTATCTTTGTTAAATCTGTGCTTTAAACCATTTTTTTCAGCAATTTTGAAAGCTAAACTTCTAACATCTTTTGGTGTAATTCCATACAAACAACCTTCTAATTCCAAAATATGATCAACTAATTTATTTTCCAAATCAGGAGTAAGATCACCAGTCGAACCAATTATTTGCTTTTCTCCTTTAGCCTTTGAATTTTTGTCGTCAAATCTTCGCTTCAGTGTCGCCTTTGGTACACCATATATCCTGCTTGCCTCATTTAGACCAGCTTCTTGTTTGATTAAGGCTTGTAATGCCAGTTTCATACTTTCTTCATTCCATGCATAATATTCGCCACGTTTTGCCATGCTGAAATAGAAAAATAACCGATGAAAATTTATTTTTAAAAGTTGCCATGATTGGACCAGTTCAATGAAAGATCCTCGCACTGGTCCAATGATGGCAATTTGCTGCTCATATACAAAAAAATATATAAAAAATAAAACGTTACTTTTCAAAGTATATTGCTTATAAAATTTGATGAACAAATAAATAAGGTAGGCAAATACTAAAAAAACTATATTGCCAACACGTAAAAATCGGTACTTACATGGTAAAAAAGTCTCAGGCAATATTACATCGGGAGCACGTGAGACAATCCGACGTACGTCCTTTCCCAACGAAGCACACGGCGGCACTGGCGGGAGCAGGGGTGTCTACTACTACAAATAGGTTATGTTTCGTCTCCTTGGTAGATTTTTAAATTTGTTCGGTTACGAGAAACCAAAGCAGTCCAATCAAAGAACCGGTTCAATGATCGCAACCTTACCCTAACATTGTATGACAATATACGACAATGATAACATACATAGATGTACCCCCAATTATGCCCATGTTTAAAATAATGCATGGAGACAAGTGATTTCGTCGATTTTATTATATGCACTAGCCCTAATTATTTTTCTTAAATAAAAGTATGTTGCGTTACTCTTTACATTAGTTATTTGCCTGTGAAAATACTAATTTATTTCGATATTACAAACATACACTTCAATTTTATTTATTTGTATTTTTTTTATCTGACTGAAGTAGTAAACGAGCATGCAGTCCACCTGGTGATAAGTGATCACTGCCGCCCATAGACATCTGTAATCAACTACATACAGAACATGGGTTCCATCCGATGTCAATCACAAATGCGTTGCTACTCCCGAGGACTACGATGGTCGCCTCATGTGAAATTGTGCCGGCAACCACACCCTTCTATCGGAACGCAAGAAATGCTTCACGCTAGAAATAGGTGTGGCGGTGGTACTTCCCCAGTCGAACTACACTGGTTCTACCACCTTGTATAATAATAGTCGAAAGTTGAAACAAATCGGTGATTATTCACTAACTCGCATACCTATTGTATATCCTGTCGTTGCCCTCCAAACCGGAGACGAATAAATTATTCAATAAAACATCGTCATCGATCATAAACTAAAACTAAAGTCGTTCCCAGCTTTGTAAACAAGTTCATTAAGTTCGCAATTGGATACCCATTCCATAAGCCATAAATGATGACAGAATGTTGGATAATGAATGAGTCGAGTCGTCATGCGAAATGTGTGCCGGAGAGCTTAGACGAAACGAAATCATACAATCATAGTGTTTAACACTATTATTGTATGATTTCGTTACTATATTATAATACTAATTTCGTTACTAAATTATACTACTAATTCTAAGCATAAATTTACTTTTCGCACATGCTTTAAATTTTACTTTTTTCTGGTAAAGCGTTGACAAAATTCACAACAAAACATATCATTAATGTTATTAGAAATATGTCACCTGGAAAGTCTCCAGGTCACGATAACCTTAGCATTGAACATTTACTTTACGCGGGTCCTCACTTGCCAAGAGTTCTAAATTTATTATTTAATTTATGTATTCGGCATTCATACTTACCACCTGATATGATGAAAACAATTGTAGTACCCATCGTTAAAAATAAAACAGGTGATTTGTGTGACAAAAATAATTATAGACCTATATCATTAGGGACTATAATTGGAAAAATTTTAGATAGTTTGATTCATTCAGAAATAAACAAAAATATTAGTATACACGACAACCAATTTGGATTTAGACCTAAATTATCTACTGAAACAGCAATATTATCTCTAAAAAATACTATCAAATATTATACTAAACGTGATACACCAATTTACGCATGTTTTTTAGATTTATCAAAAGCATTTGATATGATTGATTATAATATTCTTTGGAAAAAACTACAGAAGGCTAAAATTCCTTTTGAATTAATAAGTATTTTAAAGTACTGGTATAATAATCAAGTAAACTTAATTAGGTGGGCTGGGACTTTTTCGGATCCATACAAGTTAGAAAGTGGTGTGAGGCAGGGTGGGCTAACCTCGCCTACTCTTTTTAATCTGTACATTAATGCACTTATCGATGAGCTCAGCAATAGCCATATTGGCTGTCATATTGATGGTGTTCCCGTTAATAATATCAGTTATGCTGATGATATGGTGTTGCTGAGTCCCTCAATATGTGGATTAAGAAAACTTTTAAGCATTTGCGAAAATTATGCTAAATATCATGGCTTAACATACAACGCTAAAAAAAGCGAAGTCATGGTTTTTGGGGCTAGTGGTAAATATCCAGCCTATGTTCCAAGTTTACAAATAAATGGAACAACCCTAAAAAGAGTTAATCAATTTAGATATTTAGGACACATTGTTACCACTGACCTCAAAGACGATGAAGACATTGAAAGAGAACGAAGAGCATTGTCAGTGAGGGTTGGTTCGAAGGTTTGCTCGTTGCTCTTTTAATGTTAAAAAAACCTTATTCAATGCTTACTCGACTTCTTTTTACACGAGCAGCCTTTGGGCCAACTACACCCAAAAAACTTACAATGCTCTTCGTATTCAATTTAATAATGGATTTAGGATGCTGATGGGGCTACCGAGATACTGTAGTGCATCAGGGATGTTTGCAAAAGCACGTGTCAATTGTTTTTATACTATAATTCGCAAAAAATGCAGCTCTCTGATGCACCGTGTCCGGGAAAGCTCCAACAGTATCCTAAAAATGATCAGTAATCGATTAGACTGTCAGTATATTAATCACTGTATCAGTAAACATATGATAAAATGATGTAAATGTACATTGAGTCCAGTTACTTGAATAAATAAATTATTATTATTTAAGATCTATTTTATACATATTTTTGACGATTGATGTATGTTTAACGGCAACACTCACAATACTCACTCTCATATTAGGGATCATTTTAGTCCTCGGGAGAAGTAACACATCTGTGACTTACTTAATATACAATATGAAGTTTATTATAGGTGTATATGGGCTGCAGTGACCACTTACCATCAGGTGGAATGTAAGCTCGTTTACTACTTCAATCTGTGTAAAAATACATAAGGTAAAAGTGTCTTATATTAAAATCGATTGTGGCATTGGACATATTATGATGCGGCTAGTTAAAGTAGTCATATGACTTTCTTGAACCTTATTGGTATCAAGTTTCAAATATCAAAGCCATCAAAGGTACATAAACATTATGTATATATGACATATATTATGAGATAAATTAGCTGTATGATTATTGGTATGCAAATTTAAATTCGTCAACCAAAAACTAGAGACAGACCTACTAGTTAGACTTTAAACATTTCTATATAAGTTCAAAAATTGACCAACCCCTAAGGATTTGTAGCCCTCAGCTTATAGTAAGAGAGCTAGTGAAGCATCCAGGTAACCGGTTTCCAACAAAACTTGTATTTTTTTTAAATATTGATTTACTATCGATTAAATGAGAAAGTACCATTCTGGGCTTCTGTCATGCCTCAGCCGGTTGCATAATCCTTTGAAACTCTGAGAATGTAATTTTTTTCTTTAATAAAATGCTCCTATAAGGCTACACGTTTAATATGTTGTAATTTACCTACACATGTTTAAGTGTACAAAATAATCTACAACCTATTTTTGATGGTTGCAAGTATGCGTCAGACAGTATCAAAGTTGTCATCAAGATGATAACTCATAACCTGCTCCCACATTCGCTTGGCGCTTTGAACTAATTTTGGTTAATTTTGCTACAATTTTCTGCAAAATTTCGTGGCCTCAATATTACTCACGTATACATTTGTTTGTACGCTTAACGCTGACCATGAAGTTGAGTTTAGTGGCCCCCAGGAAAGGGTAAACTATCAGTGACCCTAGAGTGGTCATACATGCAGTCAAACAACTGTGTTGTAAACATTCACTGCTTGCGAAGACTAGCTCATTGAAAACAGGTAGGACAAGATTAAAACTTTTCCTTTAGGGATGTGTTTAATGAAGATACCGTTGTGTTTATATTTGCAAGTAAAATAAATTTCTAAGTCGATAAATACAATGCCCACCAATTCACGCTTGGCCAGCGCGGTGGGCTTTGGCCTTAAACTCTCTCATTCCGAGAGAAGACCCGTGCCCAGCAGAGACAATAATGGGTTGACGATGTTTGCAGGGACAGTAATGGGACGACGCAATGTTTTATACCATAGAAGTATCGAGAAACTAGCATTCAGTCTGAGAGTAAGTGGCTACTTCAATATAAGGATATCTATAATCATATCCAAATAAGATTAGTTCCAAATGTCTGCAAAAGTATGACCCCGTTACAACCTTCAGGTCAAAACAGCGCTTTACACAGAGTTACTAGGCAGGAACAGAGGCAGCGGTGATACCTTCGGTGTTAAACCGCAGAGAGTTCTACCAGCTTCCGGAATCTATATTTCAAATATCTTAAAAGTCGGAATCAAACATGCAGTCTACCTGACAAATTCAAACTGTCGTCCTTATACTTCGTCAAATAAGGTTGGAGTTATATCCGACGTGGGCCACATTCGCAATGCTACTTCTAAGACCTAGTTGTTACGCCTCGTATCACAACACCTTTCAGCGCTTAACACCGCTGTTACAAAGCAGAAATTATACAACGGAGACTTTCGAAGTCGAACGAAAAGTGCTACCATCCGTAAATACCTAAAGCATTTTTACCAAAAAGAAGAAAAAAGAAAGTCCACGAGAGGACAAACTAACATCAGAAAAAATAAAGGACTAAGTATTAATTCCAATTCACGATAATACTCGATAATAACGAATAAACGAAATGTAATCTCAAATTAGATTGCTTGAGTAGGTTCGTAATTTTATTCGCAGAGAAATTTCATTAAATGTCCTCCACGCCATGAAATGCAGGATCACAATCTGAAGATAAATGAGATAACCATTACACGTAGTTACCATAAAAGACAAACTTGGCGCCATGTCAGTGATAACAAGGCTAATGGTGCGGGCTAACTACATGGATAATTATAATCAAACGTTTCACTACTACATAATCAACAAATCTAAAGATATATATAATTTATTTCAAGAAGGTGTACTGTATGGATCTGGAAGATACTGGAAACAAGCAACAAGTACAATAAATACCCCGTAATCAAAGCAAAACAAACATAAAACGTAAACGTAAAACGCTTTCTACACTCATAGTCCCACAGTAGGATTTTCTCCTGTGTCGTGGGTGCCATGGACACACACAAAGACGAATACACATACACCCAGACCCAGAATAAGAATCTAAACTCATCATTCAGATACCTGTCTGGCCGGGAATCGAACCCGAGACCCACTGCGTGTCAGACCGGTATGGTAACCGCTGCGCCACGCGGGTCGTCAAACCCCATACATACTCAGGTATACTACAAATATAACGTTAAAAAAGAAGGTCGCAATCGGTAAAATTGAGCGTAATTTTTAAATGTACAGAGTCACGAACTCACAACATTTTAGTTATTGTAATACAATGGACCTAACGTTATAAAATTATTTGAATACAAACAAAAATTTGCCAACGCAACATTTAATAGATGACCTCATTTTAATTCTAAATACTAAGTATTCTCTTTCCAAATCAGTGACGCATTGGTTACACTTTTGGTGCTGAAAACTGTTCTCAATCGTATGATCTGATGACCTTCGTCCCGTTCATTTCTTTACTAGCGATAATAAATCAATTATGAGTAAAACTTACATAAACAAACAGCGGCCAGCAGCCTCACAGCATTCTGCGGCGGGTCGCACTCCGGGAAGAAAGGCTTCACGACATAATGGCCGAAGGTAAGAGCCACGATGGCTTGTGTAGTTGGCCTGATGATGAGCAGCGCGATCCACATCCGCAGAAATGCTGGTAGGGGTCCAAAGGCTGCGTAGATGTACGCATAGTCACCCCCCGACCTCATGATCGAAGTACCGAGTTCGGCGTAACACAACGCGCCTAGTGTGGAAAGTAGGCCACACACGAGCCATATTATCAGCGACGCACCTACTGATCTGTAACAAAGATAATAAAGTTTAACATGATTCGAGAAAGCTACGACTAAGGTTAGGAATAAATGAGAAAAATGTTCTGTCATAAAATGCAGACTAACTGCAACATGGCATTTTAGAAATTACTTATCATTTAATTATATCAGTCGTGTTAACACATTACTTGAGCATATTCTTTATCTATAAATATACGTTTTTCCAAAAATATATTAGATACTGCCTTATCAGCACTTTATATTTACGCTAAATTGTGTGCATCGTATAAGATAAAATAACATATCATTGTTTGCAGTCCATACATATAACATAATATAGGATCAGTGTGTCTGCACATCAATCTGCAAACATATGCAAAGAAGCGAAGTGCGATTTGGACTCGAGTACGAAGGGTTCCACACCATTATCTATAAAAAAACGGCAACAACACATGATTGTTGCATTGGGAGTTTTTTTAGAAGACTTGGTAACACGCTGTCGCGTGAAAAATCTTGGCAACATGTGTCTCACTGAAAATCTATCGCAGAGTTTTTACTTATTATTTATTTATTTATGTATTATTGATTATTTATTTAGTAATGAAGATGAAGGTTCACTGGACGATAAACGAACGAACGACAAACGAACTGAAAGTTTGTCATTTTACTCATGTATACTAACTAGCATTTGAATGAACACTATTTATTATATGTAGGAGATAATTTTGTATTTACAAGATTACTCAGCATATTACGTTGTCTACACTACTTATGTATATATATAGGTTATTTCAGAATTTTGTGGAAACTTATTATGCGAAAATGCGAATGCGTAAGGAAACGATAAAAAAAATATATGTTTAAAATGCATGAATTCTGCAAATCTTTATTGGAGGCCGTGGATTAAATTTTAACCGACGTGGTGAAGTATTCTTTAAACTCATGTCATTCCCATCTTACCTTAACTTATATTTTTATATATATTGTAGGACATTCTATAGTATTTTTCGTCCATTCAAGGAAATCTGATAAAAAATATCAATCAGTCTCGCCTTGTAAAATTGACATTTACAATCCATCAAAATTAATGTTTAGTAATCCATCCTTAACTATGACACAGTCATAGTATAAAATTCGGTGTTTAAAAAAGTCTCCAGAATTTTATTATATTAATACGTGAAGCAAAAACTTGTGACCCATTTTTAAGTAATATGCCGCGGATGGATTAGTACGAAGTTTTGCGCGGTTATAGTGGACGTAGAGAAGGAGTGCAGAATGTTAATATTTTTTAAATAATGCATATAACATACATAAATTCTACTAAAAACACATTATACCCACTATCGTGCATTTATCACAAACACATAAATAATAAACGAAGTAGAACATTCAATGTCTTACTATGAAAACACATAACGTCAGAAATGTCAGTGTCTTTGTCAAAATACCCGCTATTGCCTTTTAATGTGGTTTAGCTAATTTAACCTCTTTTTATATTTAACGGGTGTGTTTAAAATTACTTGAAAATGATTACATTTTATTTGAATTAGAGAAATATTCGTACTACTTTGGACAATATGAAGTACAGTTTTTTAATGTAAATTACGGTCGAATTTCGACCGATGCGACGGGTGACTGGTTGGAATAGTCATACCTCTGTGTCAAAAAGGAAAGTAAGTAAAATTTGTTGCAATTTTGTGCATATAGGTACATGCATTAAATTGCAACAAATTTTACTTTATTTAAATCCATCATTTTACTATTAACGTAGTATGACGAATACGAAATAGGTATAATAAAGACGAGTAAGTAATAAAAGTGGAGCACATTTCTTTCACGCAATCGCGATAAGTATTTTTTGTTTGATAAAAATGCGGAAATAAAATATGTAGGTATGTTCTTACATTTATATAGGTACTAGTTTATCCGGCGAACTTCGTTCCGCCCATAGATAAATACTAATATACTAGGTTCCGCCTAAAAGTCAAAAATATAAAATCATCAGTATTCCTCCACTGTATTATGCATGTATTATACACAAAAATCTTCCTCTTGAATCACTCTATCTATTAAAAGTGTATTAAAATCAGTAGCGTACTTTTAAAGATCTAAGCATACATAGGGAGTAGGAACAGAAAGCGACTTTGTTTTATACTACGTAGTGAATTAGTGATGATCAGACGACAAATTTTGCTCTCGTAAAGAGGCGTGTCTTTCTTCGTACTAACGCATAACACGCGTTAGTACGAAAACGAAAACGGAATATTCCGTCGGCATCAATTATGCCACAGCAGAATGCGAGAGTTTTGGGCCAAAGACCATGGCGCTAGCCAAGTGCGATTTGGTAGACATCACAGATTTCAGAGATCTTTTTCTTAAGAATTCTCGAGTGTGTTTCTTCAAGAAGTTTTCCTTCACCGTAAAGCATTGATAATTAACTTCTAATACGGACATATTTTTTGGTGCGTGCCTAGGTTTTTGACCTCTAACCTCTTGATCGAGAGCACAAGTTTCAACCATTAGGCTATTACTTCTCTTATCCCTTTAGTTCCGGGATCGGAATAGGGCTACGGTATTCCCTGCCTGTCGTAAGAGGCGACCAAAAGGGGCTTCCAGGACTAGAGTGGGAGCTTGAACCGTCCAGCCAGGCGATCCCGGGAAGGACGGCGGTAACTGTGGTTGCATACCGTCGTAAAGACTGGACGGAGCGGTGGGCCCAGCCGCCCATCTGGAAGGTGCCCGATGGGGCAACGCGCTCAGAGCATTCCGGTTGCGTTTATTTGGAGATCCCTCTTTGTAGCGCTGAGGACGGCAACCGGGGGTCTTTGTTTTCCTTTGCATTGATAATTAACTTCTAATACGCACATATTGTGGCTGTGTGGTGTCCGTCTTGAATAGCACCACTCCCTCTCTTCCCGTGGATGTCGTACGAGGCGACTAATGGATAAAACATCCAAGAGATGGGCAGCAGCATCTCCTGTGAAATTCTAACATTTACTGCGGTCACCAACACGCTTGCCAGGCGCGGTGACTACTGGCAAAACCCCCATATGACAGGTGCAGAAAAGCCACGGCCCCCAGTCCCCGGCGGCCCCGCTATTCCGGGCTACGGTAGCGGCCTAGGTAACGGCGGGGCAGGGGGTGCTAAGAATCTCCGGCAGAGATCCGGCTACCACAACCGACGACTTCTGCACCTGGCAACATACAACACCAGGACACTGAGGACCGACGAGAAGATACAGGAGCTGGAAGAAGAGATAGACAAGTTAAACTGGAGTGTTTTGGGATTGTCTGAAGTCCGAAGACAGGGGGAGGACACGATAATCCTCAAATCTGGAAACTTGCTCTATCACCGGGAGGGCGATCACCTGTCCCAGGGTGGTGTCGGGTTCCTCGTCCACAAATCCCTCGTGAACAACGTTGTAACAGTCGACAGTGTGTCGTTAAGGGTAGCGTACCTTATACTCAGAATATCTAAACGGTATTCGCTGAAGGTCATACAGGTATATGCGCCGACTTCGACACACCCAGACGATGAGGTTGAGGTCATGTATGAGGACATAAGTAGAGCCATACATACCTCAAAAACCCATTTTACCGTTGTCATGGGGGATTTTAATGCAAGACTAGGCGTGCGAAATGGTGACGAACGGAGAGTGGGGCCCTTTGGAATTGGACAACGTAACCACCGAGGTCACTTGCTTGCCAACTTCTTGGAGAGGGAAGACTTCTTTATGATGAACTCTTTCTTCAAGAAGAAGGCACAGCGAAAGTGGACTTGGATAAGTCCTGATGGTTCCACTAAGAACGAGATAGACTTCATTTTGGCAGACAAACGGCACATATTTAATGATGTCTCTGTGATCAACAGGGTGAAAACCGGAAGTGATCACCGGATGGTAAGAGGCACATTAAATATCAATGTAAAGCTGGAACGGTCACGCCTGATGAAGTCTACGCTCCGACCAACACCTGTCCAAATCCAGGGCTCCGAAGAGTTCCAGCTACAGCTCCGAAACCGTTTCGCGTGTCTCGATTCTTGCGTTTCTGTGGACGAAATTAACACCAAGGTAGTAACAACTGTCCACGAGGTGGGGTCTAAGTACTTTAAGACCCACTCCAGTGGTGGCTCTCAGGTTCTCTCAGAGCATGCTCTCGGTCTTATGAGGGAAAGGCGAGAACTATGTGTGCAGTCTCCAACCTCAATGTCGAGATACAGACTGCTCAATAAACAGATCTCTCAGAGTAGGCGACGCGATTGGCGTGCTCACAACACCCGACGCGTAAAAGACGCTATTGAGCGAAACCGGGGCTCAAGAGTGTTCGCCAGGGATCTGTGCATTGGGCAGAGCCTGCTGACGAGGTTGAAGACCGAATCGGGCACCGTAGTTTCGTCTCAGCGCGATGTTCTGAGAGAAATTGAGAAATACTACGGACAGTTGTATGCTTCCGCACGAGCTCCCGCCCGTAACAAGGCGGACGACAAACGTGCTAAACTGACCCGACACTATACTGAGGACCTCCCGGACGTCAGCCTGTACGAGATTAGAGAGGCTCTCAAACAGCTGAAAAACCACAAGGCACCGGGCGATGACGGAATCACAACAGAGCTGCTAAAAGCTGGCGGTAAACCCGTACTAGTGGCGCTCCAAAAGTTGTTCGATTCCGTCATTACTAGCGGGACAACCCCGGAAGCGTGGAGCAGAAGCGTAGTGGTGCTGTTCTTCAAAAAGGGCGATAAAACCCTCCTGAAGAACTACAGGCCCATTGCGCTTCTGAGCCACGTGTATAAGTTGTCTTCGAGAGTCCCCACTAACCGTATTGCACGCAGGCTTGACGACTTCCAGCCTCCCGAACAAGCCGGATTCCGAAAAGGCTACAGCACCATGGACCACATACACACGCTTCGGCAGATTATACAGAAGACCGAGGAGTATAATCTGCCGTTATGTGTTGCTTGTGTGGACTATGAGAAAGCCTTCGATTCTATCGAGCACTGGGCGGTGCTGGAGTCCCTTCAGCGATGCCAGATCGACTATAGGTACATCGAGGTGTTGAAGTGTGTATACACAGCCGCCACCATGTCAGTCCGAGTACACGACCAAAGCACGAACCCCATCCAACTGCAGCGGGGAGTCAGGCAAGGCGATGTTATATCGCCGAAACTGTTCACCGCTGCGTTGGAAGATGTGTTCAAGCTGATGGAGTGGAAAGGTCTTGGCATCAACATCAATGGTGAACACGTCACACACCTTCGATTTGCCGACGATAATATAGTCATCTTGGCGGGTTCGCTGACGGACCTCAGCACAATGCTAGGCGACCTCAACAGTGCCTCACAACGGGTGGGTCTTAAGATGAACATGGACAAGACGAAAATCATGTCTAATGTCCATGTCACACCCGTACCGGTAGTTGTTGACGGCACTCCTCTCGAAGTTGTCGACGAGTACATTTACCTGGGACAAACGATCCGGATGGGTAAGTCCAACTTTGAGAGGGAGATCACTCGAAGAATCCAACTCGGCTGGGCTGCGTTCGGGAAATTTCGTAGTATCTTTTCGTCCACAATTCCTCAGTGCCTGAAGTCGAAATTGTTCGAGCAATGTGTGTTGACAGTGATGACCTATGGCGCCGAAACGTGGTCCTTCACTAAAGGCCTCATTCGAAGGCTCAGAGTCGCTCAGCGTGCTATGGAGAGGGCTATGCTCGGAATTTCGCTACGAGACATGATTCGCAACGATGAAATCCGTAGACGAACGAAGGTTACCGACATAGCTCTCAAAATCAGCAAGCTGAAGTGGCAGTGGGCCGGCCATATCGCTCGAAGGACCGATAACCGATGGGGAAGAAAGGTCCTCGAGTGGCGACCACGTTTAGGCAAAAGGAGTACAGGTCGCCCCCCTACCAGGTGGACCGATGACCTGAAGAAGACAGCGGGAAACCGTTGGATTCAGATGGCACAGGACCGGTTGGAGTGGCGCCATTTAGGGGAGGCCTATGCCCAGCAGTGGACATCAAAGGGCTGATGGATGGACGCACATATTTAAATAAATCACTGGTGCGTGCCTAGGTTTTTGAATCTCGTACTTACCTCTTGATCGAGAACGCAAGTTTCAACTATTAATGTATATGTATATGTATTTCGTTATTTGCTAAACGATATTCTTAGTACGAGTTACTACGTTTCCTCAAAACGATAATTGTTTACTCCGTTACAAACACAGTAATGAACATTCCTATATGTATATAGTCAGGAGGATTTGGGTAGTGCATAGCTGATAAATTCGGTGTTACATTTTTCGACATCAACGCAATGTAAAGAAAAATTATACCCACCGAGAAACAATAACAAATTAAAATTAATTATAAGTCAAATGAAACAAAAAACACTTTCTACACTCATAGCCCCACTGTAGGATTTAGGAGATGTGGGTGCCACGGACACACACCAAGACGAATACACACCCAGACTAAAACCAAGAATCTAACTTCATCATTCAAATGCTTGTCTAGCCAGGAGTCGAATGCGCAACCCACTGCCTTTTGGTATGTTGCTCCGCAGCACGTGTCGTCAATTGTTATTTAAATGAAACAGTCGGGAAAAAATGCGGGATTTTTATCAGTTATCATAGTGTATCTATGAATGGTAGTTGTAAAACGATGCTAATAGTTGATTGAAATTGTCTTTCAAGGCGATTGGAGCGGTGAAAGTACCTCGCACGTAGCAACAGGGCCAAGGCTTTGCGAAAAAAATGAACTGAATGTTATATCATCTTAATTATTCCGATGTTTATCTAAATATATCATATATATCAAAAATTTAAATTGAAGTGTATCATAGAAACCTGGATTAAAGACGCAGACGAGCATGCTGTCCACCTAATAGTTATTGGTACCTATCAGTTATGTATATCTGTAAGCATTTTCATACAGAATTTCATATAAGAACTAAAGTTTTATCTAAAGTCAATCCTATACATCCACCGAAAGGCAAGAACCTTCCCAGTCGAACCTTATATCATGTACCATTTTCCAATAGACCATAACCATACATTAGATCTTATTTTAACTTACGTAAAACCTATGACGTATATTGTAATTTGTCATATCATATATTAATCATCTCAGTTAATAACTGAGACAACTTCAATATTACAATATGCTGTCATGTTACAATCCTTCAAACCGTTTGATATGTACAGCTTCGTAAAGAATTCTTTCTGAGGCAGTCGGGTAAAAAGCGAATAAAGCCTAATTACCTTTTCATTTCTTTTCATTGATGTGATTATGGATTATTTTTAAATTTTAGCTTTTGTATATTAAAGAAAATGAAATTAAAGTTAATCTTTTTGAACGTGAAGGTTCTGTTGCACACTCCATTTTTCTGTGACAGGCACAAGGCTGACTTGAGCCGTAGAGTCAGGTCAAGTAATTCAATACGTGCTTAGTGAGCTAACAAGATTGTCTAAATTCTTTTTTGGTTAGCACAAATTAGCCGTTACCATATAGGGCGCGGTAAAACCAGCGAGTATTGGTTAAAATAGATACCTACTTCAAAAAAATACAAACTTTGATCAAAAGAATTTTAACTCACTTTTTATCAACTCATCTAAGATTGCAAAACTTTAGTTTAAATATTTGAAACTGTTTCCGGAAAAAAAACCCCCTACAAAGAGATAATATGGAAAACATTACGTTATCTTACGAAGCTATCTTAATCATATTACTTTCGTGTAATATTAATAGGATATTTATTATAAGCAGAAACTAAAGGACGACAAGTACCTTTTACATTTGTATCATGTAATCGAATCCATTGGCATAACTAATTAGTCATCTACTTACCACATAAATGGCTACGAAGATGATACTTGATATAAATAAGGTGTAAAATATCTTTTGTTTTAAAAGAATAAACAATGTCTTCCAGGAAGACAGCCGTGTAGTAGGTACCTATAATCTCTAATTCTTCTCGTTCTACCTATAAAATCAAAAGCCTATAACAACAGATACTAAAAACAGAATAAAATAGGAAAATATTTATGGGAACCCCTTACAACAAAAGTATTTTTTGTATGATGAAAAACTGTTGCTAAGTTCTCTAAATTTGCGGTTTTTATAGATAATCGTATGGAACCCTTCGTGCGAGAGTCCGTTTTTTAAAATAAAACATTTCAATTTCAAAATGAAACAGAACAATAATGCCGTAGATGCATGATCATGAGGTTATCGGTTCGAGCTACCCCTGAACTAGATCTTAAAATAGGTACTTATTATTAATTTATTACTGAAATCAAATTAAGTACAAAAAAAGCTTCATTTCGTGCTTCCGTCCCCTTAGAAAACCATCTCAAATTTATATCATAAGTTTATAGTTTATTCGCACACTATATATGAACATAGGTACATATACATCTATATATCAATATTCCGCTAATATACTCGTACCTATACAATATTTATTTATTAACGGAACAATGCACTTTGCAAGGTAAACTGCATCCTTATTTATTCCCTTAATAATAATAAATAATTTAT
The DNA here is from genome assembly GCA_949699795.1 of Spicauda simplicius. Taxonomy (NCBI): domain Eukaryota; kingdom Metazoa; phylum Arthropoda; class Insecta; order Lepidoptera; family Hesperiidae; genus Spicauda; species Spicauda simplicius. The sequence goes on from OX453064.1 coordinate 8,142,415, forward strand.
CAATTTATTGGAAATTCCCACACCACATACATCAATAAGTTCAATTTACGTCTATACCTCCTACAGAGATGACGTAATATTTAATAATGCATTTACAAAAGCCTTATTACCCATGGGGCAATAAAAGTTGTAAACGCTAAACGTGCAATAAAAACGTATAGATTCCCACAATAATTATATCGATTATCACATAATATTTGCAAGTGGGAGTATATTGTTTAATTGCTTTAGGCTACAACCTGTGTACGATTATAGATGATGTTGACAAATATAACAAATAGTGATAGGAAACTCTACTTAGGTTAGGTAAGCTTTGCCCGTTTACTCATTTTATTGCCCCATGGGTACGGCATTCATAAAAACGTTCAGATTTCTTGGATTATAATATTATATATCAGTAATCATATATATCAGTGTCGTTATATCGTGCAAGATGAGAGAGAGAGAAGGTATGAGCTTCCTCCTGAGGTATTCCCGGAGCATTATGACATAGGGCTCTTCAAAAAAGGTGCGAAAAGAGCTCTCCTTCAAAACCGGCGATGCATTGGCAGCTTCTCCGATGAAGCAAGTACCCATAGGCGACGGTGACTACTTTCCATCAGATAGCCCGTCTGCCTTATCACTAGGTTCAATTATAAAAAAAGTCACCAAATTTTCAACAAAGTCCATTAATGCTATGTGATTTAAAAGAAAAATACTTATAGTCTAGATATCCAGTAACTTAGATCAAATGTAAATATATGATTTTTGTACATTAATGAGACTACTATTAAAATTAGTATTTATGCAACAGTTTAGGAATCTAGTCTACTCGTTTATGCGAAATACTTAGTTCAAAATAATATTGTATAATTCAGAGAGCTTACCCGAGGTCACCGTGTAATAAAATAATAACGGGTACATTAAATTATCGTCAAATTTAATATTTAACAGTTTTTCGAATTGTAAATTTCTTATGAACTTACATACTAAGGAATGGCGATGGCGGTGGAAATTGGATGAACCATTAAAAGATTTGGCCTTCTGTGTCTCGGAGGTAAAAGATAGTTGGATGACTCACAAACAGACGATTTGAATGTTGTGATACAAGTTGGTCACTTGTTCACACCTTCCACCAATCCGCTTTGTAAAGCATAGTGGAATTTGTTTCAAGCCTATACATATAATGAGAAATAAGGCAAGCAATATATGTAGTTTCAGAGACACTTAGGGTGGTATACGGTATAGTCCTTGGCCCATTTTTATTTTTGGGGAATATCCTAACAAGGCGGACCTTTCTAAAAAGACCACAGAGAGTCAAGACCGTGGGGACCATCCGGGGTTATCCTACCATCTCTTTTTAGGCTACGTGCGTGCTAGCGAGGTGCTATCCTTGGAATTTGAGGGGATACCCTTCGGTCTCTGCAGCGTGCCACTCCAGGAGGAACACCTCATTCCTAAAAACGTGTAGCACCCAAAATTCCACAGTAAACAGTCCACGCCGGGAAGGAATCTGGACTGTCAAGGCTGTCTGTCTGGGTAGACAAGCGGCATGGGTCTTTGACCTGTTCTTGTACTTTTTCTAAAAGGTCGAAGGCTCGAGGTGGCGCACACCGAGCTATTGGAACCACGGATAAAAATCCGCATCTGTAGTCCCGAGAAAGAGCGCACAGAAGAACACAGATGTCCATGTGTGGCAGTTACCAATTACCACCGACTGGACTGTATGATCACTTGCTATTTCTAATATACATCTCATCAACCCATTAATGGGGCATGGGCATGGGTCTTTTCTCAGAACGAGAGACTTAGGCCATAGTCCACCGCGCTGGCCTAGTGCGAATTGGTGGACTTCACACACCTCCGAGAACTTTTTTTTTTAAGAACTCTCGGGTGAGGTTTCCTCACGATGTTTTCCTTCACCGAGAAGCAGTGATAATTAATTTCTAATACGCACATAAATCAGTGGTGCGTGCCTGGGTTTGAACCTCGGACCACCCGATCGAGAGAGCAAGTTTCAACCATTAGGCTATCACTGCTCTAATAACTTCTAATACACATACATAACGTAATTCGTAAAACAATATATTCAATAATGTATACTCAACTAACGCTGCTCGAAATCATGTGAAAGATAAAGTTTGTTGTAATGTTCACACAGGTGTAACATGCTAATTTTTGCTTTAACTCAAAATATAGGTTAATGACGTTGCGGATTTTGCGAAAAAAATTCTGTTAACTTTGTTGATCCTAATGTCCAACGTTTTGTTGTAATAAATTTATGTCGAGTCGTTAAATTTTGTTGTATTTTTGTTTTAGACATGTAGGAGTGTGATCACCATACCGATAATCGCAGTGTTCCTGCTTCGATTCGTGGCCAGACAGATATTTAAATAAAGAATCTAGGTTTCTATTATTCTTTTGAGTGTCCATTATTTCATTTAAATATTTATAGCGCCACATTGAATTCTATTCTGCGGTTTAGTAAAGGTAAATATGATTCCACCAGAGAAGGTAAATATGAACCACAATTATTTGAAGCAGTCATTGGATTTCGGTGGGTGTAGTTGCCAGCTCATTTTCATTTGATGCGACTTTCAACCTAGGACCCTCGGGAGTAACAACGCATCTGTGATTGATTTTAGACTGAACACCTGTTGCCCACAGAAGTCTATGGGCATTGTATCAAAAACTGGACCTAATAAAATATTATCGATAACGGTTTCGAAAGTTTTTTAATGTCAATACCTACTATAGATTGTATTAAACTTATTATTTATGGGAACAATAAACTATGCTAAATTACCTTGTTTTCTTTTATTGATTATTTTCGTGCGTATTTTCGTGCAACATCAATTTAGCGACCTTTTTTGTCGTAAATTGCAAAGACACAGGTGTTAAAGATTATCTAAAGTAAGTACAACCTTTATTCGCCGACTCAGACATCTCCGACCTTTTAATAAAAATGAGATAAACAATTTGTATTTTTATTTTGAAACTATTACTTTCGTTTGGAACCAATGTAGGTACTTTAATTTCTGAAAAAAGATAGCATCCGTAGTTTAGCTATCTACAGTATTTATCGATAAATTATTCTATGGATTGAATTTGAGTCTTGCTAACGGTCGATATCGATATTCGACTAACCATCATAACACTACCTGCTGTGGATACGAAAGTAGAAAGCGTCGAAATATCACAATTTATATTTACAATTCAAGTAACTATCCGTCTAGACTTCTACAGGTCGAACATCGTAGACAACAAAAACATGAATATTATGCATGTTTCCATTTTTCTATTAATAATTCAAAAAGGCGGTAAACAGAAAAATATACTGAACTGTTTGATCTTTTTTTATTACTTACTTACTTATGCCCAAGAAAGCAAAGGTTATGAACATTTTCACAATCCCTTAAATACATTTTCGGTACAATAAATATGATCCAATACGGATACTACAATTATGGAATTTTATTTCTATATGCATATTTTCTACAGTTACTAATTTCACACCACAATCGAGCAAATAATAATAACCTTAATTCATCACCATGGCAACCGTTAAGCAAAACTACACACGTAACGTAACAAACTTTTAAAACTTTACTTACCCTGTATAAAGAAACACTCCTGTCGGAGAAATAAAGATGCCCGACCCAATAATAGTTCCAATAATTATTCCGACACCATTAAATAGTGTAATTTTACGTTTTAGTGTCACTTTTTCGTCACCGGCGTGAGTTTCTTCACCCATGCCGCAAAAATCAATCAAAGTTGCACAGTAAACACACGCACGTGATCACAGATACGCGCGGCGTACCTCCGCGGCGCTCCGGCGAGCTGCTAGCTATACGTCTACACCCCGCAAATACTCCTACGCGACTGAATCAAGACGACTGACTCACTTCAAATCTGTCTCCAGTCACCAATTTTACACACCAAACTGGAATAGTCAACGTTCACGTCGAACATGGAACGTAAGTCGTAAAGGCGCGATAACCGTGTCGCCCGCCGATCGCCTCTGGCGGAACGGAAGGCACATGGACGCAAGGCGCATGTGTGAATCGTATACGCGCGTGAAAAAAGGCCCAATTGTACTCCGATGAGGACCTGTGGCGTGCGATTCGGATAGAGACAGAAACAACAAATAAAGGGTGCGAGAAAGAGACGCACTGTCGGGCTCTCGTGGAACTTGCCGCAGCCGGCAAAATTCAAGGGTGAACAATCGGGACTCGACTTTGATTTAATAAATAATTCATGTTTGCAATCTAATAGCAATAAAAACCGCAGTAAATTCGAAATGGTCTGTAAAAGTATGTGTCTACGACAGCTATATAATCAGTAATTCGCATGCCATTGAAGCAATAGTGTGATGTTATTTTAAAGAGACGTTGCATCATTTTCTTAGACTCTACATAACAGTACTAAGAACTATGCAAGAGTGACTCTACATTCGTTGCCTGATTATTTCAATGTATCGTTTTAAAAATCGAAAAAGTAAACTTACTCGGAAATTATTTAAGGCATATTATTGTTTTCTTTAACTTTATTTATTACTAATAAATATTTCTAAGAAGCACGATATTTTAATTAACCTACCTATCAATTTATAGAAATAAAATCTTATAGCTTTGTCTGATATAAAATTACGTTATCCTTTAGATTTGAAACAGGATAGATATTGTGCATCGCGCGGGCATGTGTCTGCTTATCACAAGCGAACTTACGTTGAAAGATATGGAATGGTTAAAATTAAAACTATTTCTGACGCCTTTAAAAGGTATAACATAACAGACAGGAGGAGATGGTTTAATTTGAGGAAAAAATCTAACAGAATAATTTATGTTTGATTGTTAGCAAATTTTATAGTATTTTTATTCCGTAACTTAGACGGTGATAGAGAAATAAAAATCAGAGACTAGCCGACCTTTTTTTCTGTTGACCTTTCTCCTACGCAAATACATGCATACAACACAATTATGTTGTTTGCAATTTAGATAACCCGCGTGGCGGAGAGCTTACTATACAGGCCTGACACTCAGTGGGATCTGAGTTCGATTCCCGGCCAGTGAGGCCAATGATGAATTTAAATTTCTGTTCTGGGTCTGGGTGTATATGTATTCGTCTTTGTATGTCCATAGCACCCACGACACAGGAGAAAATTCGACTATGGGGCTGTGAGTGTAGAAAGTGTAAAGTGTAATTTAGACGTTATCTAAAAGCGTAAATATTTAAGCTTAACTAACAGAGTAGTTAACGCCGTAGTTCAAGTTATACTTATTTGGCACGTTAAATGTTGAATATTAATAGGTTTACTAATAAGAAGGTTCTTCTAATTTAATTATTTTTCTATAGTACAGTCGATAGAACATGCAATTTATTAAGCTGCGGTAACATAACAAATAATAAAAATATTGAAACGAAATAAGACAAAATTAATAAGCATAAAAACTGCTCATCATTTTAGTATTGGAGTACCTAAAGTGTTACGTTTTTGATAATAAACTGGCCAAGTGCAAATCGAACTCGCGCACGAAGGGTTCCTTACGAATATCTATAAAAAAGGGGAAATATCACGTTTTTGGTATGGGGGCTCCCCTTAAGTATTTACTTGATTCTATTTTTAGTATTTGTTGCTATAGAGACAGCAGAAACGTCATCTGTGAAAATTTTAACTGTCTAGCTATCACGGAAGACGCCGCCTGAAGACTGACAGACAAACGGGAAACCGACTAATAGCGTCCCTTTGGGCACGGAACCCTAAAAATGTATAAGAACCGACTAGGTACGTGATAAATTCATGTAGTCAGCCTCAAGGTACTAGGAACTAATCTAGGAACTGCCAAATAATTCTTAGAATACTCAATAAAATGTACCTATGTGTATTATTATTGATGAAAACGTTTTACTTCAAGTGGTTTAAAAGATTCTTATAAATGTTATAAAATTTTGCAGTAGTTTAATACTAAGCTCTTTAGCTCTTCTAACTTAGGGTATATTAATTAAACACTGTATCAACCCTCAAATAGAAAAAAATATACAACCTACTTCCAATTTCAAAAAGCAAAAAAAAAATTAAATAAACGTTTATTTCCTGCGCGCATATCTCTCCGGCTTTATATACAATAATGTTATGCAATGTTAAGCGCGGCCAGAATTTAGATGGGTGACCGCCAGCCGCAAAATTTTATACACGTTTCCGCTTCTTTAGAAGGATGCGTTAAGCTATGGCCTCGGTCCTATTTGTTATCTGGATGGATCCAAGTGAAGAATAGAGGTTTCTCAGAAAAAAACAAAAATGCTAGTTTGTAATAAAAAATACTAGTGCAATCGATTTTTGCAACTCTACAAACAAGTGTTTGTGTTGTTCAGAGAGGCCATTTTTTTGTAATTCCGTAACACAATTGAATGGTTATAAGATGACATTGACGATATATGTAGGTGTGCTATAAACGATTTATCAACGTACTTACTATATATTTATTTCGTACTAGTGATCATTCTAGTAATGACCGGATCAGTAGACTTATAGGCCAACTTAATAAATAAAATTACAAAGGTGCCATATACGTATGATATTACACTAATATTATCGCGGAATTGATACATTTGAATTAGAATACGTTACGTACGGCCGACGGGTACTCAAGATAAACGTTTAAATATTTTTGCCGACATTTGGATTGCACTCATGGCGCAGGTCCGATTCGCCGTTTAAAAAAAAAACGCTGATTGAGTGTACCCGTATTAAAATGTACAAGGGATCAATTTATCTTATATTATATCCAAAAATCTGACGCCACGTTGTAACAGATGAAATACGTTAATGGTCAACTTACCATTGAAACATATGTAACTTTTGTTAACTTTCTTTTTCGTAAGGTTTGTTTAACGTAATACTCTTATTACCTATGATAATTTAGATGGAGCGCTTTAGTAAATTTCTATTAACACATTAATTTCACTTCACAGATTTTAGAGAACAAAAGCAAAACATGTATTATACATAACAACTGATTATCATGTTTGAAGACATCGCGGGAGTCATCCTGAAATAACATGAATTTGCAGCAGGGCGGCGCGCCCGAGCGGCGGCGCTGGCGTCGCTGTACGTCGCCATTTTCAGTCCGCGAGCTTTCCCCGACCAGGTACGTGCTATTTCCTTTTATTATAATTTATCATAATATTCTCTCTTGACATATTTTCCGTGACGACCGGAGTTTAACAAACTTTGCAAAGATGTATGTGCTCTAGATTTAAATATTAGTTTTTCGGTGCGAACAATGACCTCGAGAGCACACGTAACAGTTAACATGTTTTTTGTTTTTTATCACAATACCCAGGAACAAAAACACGAAACAGTAATTTCAAATAAAGTTGCCTCCGTGTATTCGTGCAAAACCTAAAAATATTGTTGTTTCGGGCGGTCTTTCGATATTGTGGGCTAATAACATCTAAAAGTGAACTGAGGAATGTGACCGTCATGTTTCGGTTACATCAACGCATAGATAGAATTCTAACAATGAGTTAGTTATCAGTTCGAAGCAATCGAACGGTATGGTAAACCCTGTTTAAAAGACAATCTATTTATGTCATCATGTCCTTATTTTTTAATAGATCACCGAGCATCCCCCGCAGCGTCAACGTTGCGAGGCACGAGTCGTGTCGAGAGTTGCGGTGCCCTTCGCACGTGCTGCACTAACCCATAGGCGTTTTCTGATCTATATACATTGGTGTTTTTCATAAATAATAATTCAAAATTCAAAGTCCGATGACTCTTATTCAAAGAATCTGCGAGCAAAAAGCTGAAAACATGGACGGAACTATGACCAAGGAAGACAGTGGCAAATCCCTGAGGCCTGTAAGAAACAGAAGATACACTAGGTGCGTACTGACATGACTCATTAGTTTCAGTCATTATATTGTCTTTGTGCGTCACTCAAATATCAAGGAACATTAACGTCCTTTGTCGTAGCTTTTGTAAGACTGTAACGTTATGCCTACATCTGCGTATGCCACGCGTTTAATGTTTCGCGTTATATGAGTTAACTTACTAGCACTTTAGTGTAAATATAACTGAAAACAATTGCTTGTATTACAGGAGAAGCTTAGTAGCCGGACAACGTCCGCAGAAGAGGCTGTTCACGCCAGAAATAAAACGGTATTTGAAGGATTGGCTTGTGCGGCGAAGAGACAATCCTTATCCCAATCGTGAAGAAAAAAAATACCTGTCGCGCGAAACAGGACTCACGTACATTCAAGTAAGTGTCTAGTGATATATTTTTAGCCATAATCTGAAATCAGAAACCTTTTATTTGATTTATTGTAATTTGGTCTCTAAGTAACACTTTCGTGCTTACAAGCAACCTAATTGGATTAAAGCCAAGAATTGCTATTTGTACATAAATAGGCACTATTTTTGTCACAGCTTCGTTAAACAACTGTCGTTTACTGTTTGTTAAACGTATCTCTAGATTACCTCAGTTTTAATAAGACTCAATCTAAACATTTATTTTAATGTATAAATGTATTAAATTAAAAATCCATTAGCAAACAATGGCGCCGAACCGAATTAAAAAAAGTTCCCAAGGCTTCTCATTTAAGATCCCTAATAGAAAAATTATTTACCTCCTAGATTACAAACTTATAAAATGTTTTTCCAATAATAAATAATGTACGTATAATAATTTCCAGATTTGCAACTGGTTTGCTAATTGGCGCAGAAAACTCAAAAACGTCAATGCAGACCGCAACCAGCAAACATGGGGTCATCTAATTCGCACCTACAATGACCGTGCACAAGGGAACGTTGAACAGTTCAGCATCTGTTCCGACGACAGCATATGGAGTGAGGCAGAACCTATCAGTCCAGAACATGAACCCCTTGACTCGGAAATAAGACTCGATAGTCCTGAATCCAGAACTGAGTGCAGACACGATGACACAGACACATCTTCCGCATCAGTCGAAAAATACGAGAGCTTCAACAACAACTCCAACGAAGTGGACCACAGGCAGGAGAATCACGAAAACTCCAAAAACATCACAAGCCCTCTACTTCTCAGCAAGTGGCTGGAGAGCGCAGCGCGGTTCCAGCCCAGCGAGACTAACTACTCTTGGTGGGCGGAGGGCAGACGGCGCAAAGTAGACGCAAAGGTACAACGGTTGGCGGTGACGTTGCGTCACGACCGAGACGAAGTTGAAGCTGCCGTCGCTCTCACGGCTCTGGCCAGTGCTTCTAGTCGCCTTACTGCACCTTGAATACGTTTTGAAACAAAGGCCTAACTACCCTAACTTCGATACGTTACCTCGTATCAGGGAGTCGACGTGGTGTCAAGAAAACAACACTAAAATAAGCCAATCTTGCTCAAGTTTATTATCCAATACAAATTATCGTTGTGCCTTATTAATCGTAGGTTATATTTATTGATCTCTACTACGCTCACTTATGGTTGTATATGCGTTAGTGCTTAGGTAAGCAAACCAAAGAATATTGTTGATATTAGTGTAATGTTCGTAAAGTACTCATAAGGTTTTGAAACATTGTATTTAGAAATATATATTATGTTACAGCAAGTCCTAACTTTATGTACTTATCACATTGTATTTAAAGGAGATACCTACGTGAATAATGTAAACTAAGACATGTATTAAACGACTTAGATAAAGTTAAAAACATTGTATTTGTTTCTAAAATCTAACCTGGATACGAGAGCCTTAGTACATACATAATTGACTTACTATAAAATAGTAAGCAATAAAATATTTAACGATCAAAGTAGCGTAGCAATATCTAATTCTAAGTATTCTGGAACCCTATGTATTGAATAGGTACCTACTTCCTATATTCTAACGTAGCTGTTATTATCTCAGAGGTATTTCGTCCATTACAGTCCAGCCCAGTAATTTTGGAATTAGGGGAAACCAGTATTGAGCTAAAATCAGTAACAGGATCAGGCAGTAGCATCAGGCTCTAGCTTTGTAGCAGCAGGAGACAACAAACACTACACTAATAAACCCGCGCCGGGACCTACCATATGTAAATGCGAATGAAATAAGTAAATCGAAAGCTACGCACCAAACTACACTTATTTTAAAAAACATGTATGTACTTACACCTGCTAAATACGAAGTCGGTTAAATAGATGTGTCCTTGCGGTTTTTTTTCTGTTACGGACTCCCCGGTGTTATTACCCAGGAACCCCAATATAAGAACGACACATTAAAATATAATACGTTTACAGTAATAAACAATATCTATCACGCTCATGGTCATGTATATCTTATACCTGGAAGTTCTTGCAAGGTGATAGCATAGAATAGGAAGGTGGTAGTATAGTTTGATCTGGGAAATACCACAGTTACACCTATTTCTACCGTGAAGCATTTCTTGCGTTTGGAAGGATATGGTTGCCGGCACACTTTTATTTGAGGCGACAAAAATAGTCCTCGGGAGTAGCAATGCATCTGTAATTGACTTCAGATAGAACCAATGTTTATATGAAGTTGATTACAAATGTCCATGAGCGGTAGTGATCACTTACCGTCAGGTTGATAGCATGCTCGTATGCTACTTCAGTCAGGTAAAAAAGAAAAAAATATGATTCGACGAACGAGGTACCACTGCTACACTCATTTCAGGCGTCAAGCAGTTCTTGCATTTCAGCGGTAGAGTGAAGTTGCCAGCTCATGTATATATGAGGCGACCATCTTAGTCTGAGTAGCAACGGGTATTATAAACTTCTAGAATGTCCATGGGCGGCAGTAACTACAAACCATCCGGGGGCCTGCATTGTCGTTTGCTACTTGAATCGTATATATGAGGGGTCTTCTAGACTATAAACTGGTAGCATTGTAAATACATACCTACCTGACTACCGAATTTAGGAGATAGGTGCACTTCCTAAAAACCTGATAAACTTCACCAAGTATTGTTAGACTGGTAACATGATTTGGATCTTTCATTTGAGCAAAGTGTTGTTCATAGAATTCTAGACTTCTTACTCCCGACGCAAATAGTGAGTTTAAAAATTTAATGAGTCTTTGTTAAGTCTGTGTATCTGTATTGTAGTATCTTAGCTCCCAAACAGGCTGATTTGACTGCGGCTTTTTTTGAAAGCGTGTAGGTATAATGGACTTTTAGTAATCATTAGACACCGGATCATATGCACTATCAAAATGCCAAATTATGCACTATAAAAGAGCGAAATATGTACAAAAATGGATAATATACCCGAAATATGCATTATTAAAACACAATTTTTGGTTGTGAAACTGAATTTTATTTTTCAGTTGTCGAACTGAAATTCGTATAGATTTGATTGATAGACTTTTGACGCCCTTTTTTTGGTCGTCAAGCATAAACTGTGATAGGAATTAGCCAATTAACAGAAGAAACGACGAACTATTATGCCCAATACTAATGAAAAACTACTAAAATTCGCGAATGCGAATGTCCCTTACCGTCATTCGCGAATGCGAATGCGATTATTCCTTACCGTCATTCGTGAGGCGAATGCAAGTGTTTTTTTTTTCAGTTTTTGGTATAGGGGTATAAATTATAATACTTAACGGGTACTCACGATATGCGGTTTATGAATTATTATAGAATTCCTTTTGCCGATATTTCGGCCCAGTTGCATGGATCGTGGTCACGGCCAAACTGCCTTAGGGGTATAAATCTTGGCAATAGGAGCACAGGTCGCCCCTCCCCCCCGCACCAGGTAGACCGATGACCAGAAGAGGACAGCGGGACGCCGTTGGAGTGGCAGGCACAGGACCGGTTGGAGTGGCGTCATTTACGGGAGGCCCACATCCAGGCCTCAAAGGGCTGATGGACCTCAAAGGGCTGATGGATGGATGGATGGTATAGGGAGCCGGAGGATCTACATTTGATGACCTTTTTTTTAGATCGTCAAACCTACAGTTCGATTTCAATTTGGATAGATTTGGCGGCCATTCTTTGCGAGCATTGTGATGAATATTCGCACGAATTCTTGCGAATGCGAATATTTCACAACATGCGGATGTACACACATATGTTTATGCCTAAAAAATAAAAATAAAATAATGAAATAACAATTTAGAAACCCCCAAAAGAACCTATAAATAATAGACACATATTGACCCGAATTTTATGAATCATGCAATTTTTAGAATTAGGTCTTAAACTTAATAGTACTACTCCTTCCATGGAGGATGGATGGATTTCTATTTTACCCTCCATATTTTAAATAGACATACAACTGATATAATACAATGAGTAAATTATGATTGAGTGATTAATAATAACATATTAAGTTTCTTATTTATAAATATATGGACTAAGCGGACAATTAGCAAAATATTAATAGGTCTTGTTGCTGAAACATCTTATAAATGAAATAAACTTGTAATTACTAAAACTCTTTCCATATAAACATAATAAAATAACAGTATTTAAACAACTGGGACATAAGTTATGAGATAAATACTATTAAATGTATTTGTTACAATTCACAAATAATTATTGTTACTGCACTTACAGAAAAACTACTAATTAGGTCCATAAGTACAGTATATTGGTAATACACTAAATAAAAGACATTATTTAATATCTAAACTTGTAATGCATTACTTAATTTGACTAAACACTTAAATGATATATTTTAACTATTCTCAGCAGGGGCATCTGTTTTTGGATCGCTCTGTATTTCCACATGCCTATCAAGATGCGAGACAAGCATCTGCTGGTTTTGATTGAGTTGCTGAACAATTGTCGATCCAGCACTTTGAAGAATATTGCACAACTGACTTCTTGCTACGTCTAGACTGGGCATCTTACTGAACTCTACAAGCTCATTCTTAGACATCAGTCGATCTTGTATTATTCCAGCTGAAAATACAATGTCAAACATTATGTAACTATTATAATAAAACCTTTGAATGAACATGTCATGTATTGATGTGATGAAAGAATATGTATGTAGTATGAATATGTTCTAGTTTAAATTGTTCAATAAAACAAAACAGACAGCAACTTCATTCAGAACAAGGTTCTATCTAATGTCAATCACAGGCATATAAAAGTGAGCCGGTCACCACACCTCTCCAATGAAATGCAAGAACTGCTTTACTGCAGAAATGGGCTTCAAACGCTAAAACCTTTAGTATACCTGGTTACGGTACCTGTGTTACCTAATATACTGTAAATGTAAATCTAATATATAAAATTTTCAAATCACAATGTCTGTTCCCATACTCCTCTAAAACGATTGACCGATTCTCATGAAGTTTTGTGAGCATATTGAGTAGATCTGAGAATCGGCCAACATCAATTTTTCATACCCCTTAGTGATAAAGGTTGTCCACCCTCAACATTTTTTTTTTTGTTTTATATGGCAAAACAATGTTTGAAAGGTCAGCTAGTATTATAATAAAATTGTGATACTAACCCATAACAACAAGTTGGGGAGTTTTCTTAAGAATCTTGAACATCTTATCCGCAGACTCTGGCTGGCCGAAAATAATATTTTGATGAGAACTGAACAAGTGGTTGACAGCCTCATAGCGGGTCCCTTTAGTGGCCATACCCACAATTTTCTTGCCGTACATCCTCAAATGCATATCGTTCTTCTTTAACGCAGCAAATATTGGTGTTTTGTCCTCCATTGAGATCGAGTTAACGTGAATGAATACTACCATCTTGGAAGTGTTAAACCAATCTAGACATTCCCTAGCCAGTATTCTTTCGAATGGGTTATCGATTTCGGGCCTTTTTCTCTTCTCCCCTCTGTCGCAAAGGACAAAATCTGGTAATTCATGTTTGGGAGGACCATACACCGGCTTCGTAATGTCGAGAAGCAATTGACGATGGAAGTGTGGTTTACGCGGTTTCTGGATGTTAATTTTACCACGAAACCGCTTTGCTATGACCACAGGAGACAATGTCTGCAATACTGAAAAGAATGACAAACTAGTTTTAGCGTTTATAATTCCATGTCTCAAAAATATTTACTTAAAATTGATGAAATTTACATCTATTAGACGATGCCATTTTCTGGTTTTTATATAATATGTTGTGTCTTACAAATAGTGTGTTATTTATTAAAAGTAAATAAAACTCCACACATTATCTGATTAACCTAAAATCTTAAATAATCTGTCAGTGTCAGGCTTTATTTTAATTTAATTTTTAATAATTTTAATCTGTCATTGATCTGTCATCTATATTATTTTTGAAAACGACGATCAACATTATCTATTGTTAAATGTGTTATTTTGATAAAAGGTTGGAGTATGAATGTCCTAGATTTCTTGAATCATGTTGTGAAAAAACATAATTTGTCATAAATTTATTAAAAAACGTCATATTTTACGAATAAGTTAAAAACTTTATGATATTAACACATAAAACGTGAACGCAACCAAGAGATGACGTATGCTTTTATGGAATGGAATGATGACATTTAGAGATGTTCGGCTTATAAACTCTATTTCATAAACTAAATCTATCTGATTTGAGTATGAAATCGAGTGGAACCGAATTATGATATTATTTCACTTTATGATAAATTTATAAATGTTTCTGTATTCGATTAATATTCATTGTGAAATTGACTTGATTTGAAATTAATGGTATAAATATTACCTTGTTATGGACGGATTATATATTGGCTTTTGCTTTATTTGTATCGATACATTTACTAAGCAAACACACTGTAGTTCTGTTATTTTTTAGCAAGTGCGCTACAAGTACACTGTTTCCGGGCGTACATAAACAATAATCTCAGACCGAAGTTGATTTTTGGCCGAAGTCACAGCCAATTATTCAGCTAATGCCTACCTTCAACCTTGGGCCAGAGCCGAAACGCGAAAGCAGAAACACAAAAAAATGTGTTCCAAGTTGACGAAATTGAATATTAAACGATTTTAAATACTATTTTATATAAAAGTTAATGTCGAATATATATAAACAAGACTTTTAGAGTTCATTACAATTTCTTTGCAACTTCTCAAAAAATAAAGCATTTGAAAATAATTTGAAATTTAAACACAGCTGACAAAGCTCAGTAAAGGGCTTAAGTGTGCGCTTACCATTGCGACTCACACTTTCTACCGCAGTGTCATGTGTTCGGTCCAGTTTGTTAAATTTTAGCACTTGCTAAAAACATTCGAATTTGGACAAAACTTTAGCGTATTTTGGCCGAAGCCGGAGGTCGTTTTTTTCTCCGAAGATGGCTGGAGCCGAATCTTTGTTCGGACACTAATAAACTCGCAAGCTTTTTTACTGTGGTATATGATTCACATTATACATATGATATGTAAAACAAATAGCTTTAGGACAATAATAACTTTAAGATAGTAAAAAAATCGAATAATTGTATTTTATGATTTAAAAATACAAGTTATTACTCGAATTACATATTTATCATATAAAGTTATTAAAACCAAACAGATAATAAGTATATTAGAAAACTAGTTTGATTTTCTGATATCTACGTAATATTCACAATATACCTAACCAAATTATGTTGGTGTTCCAAACTAATCGATCTTCAAATAATCGATCTTAACATCGTCCATCTCTATCTCTAATCTAATCTAGCCACTACTTCACTAGTCGACTAGTGCAGTTTGAAGGAAAACATAAACATGTGATTCTTTGCAAATTTTGCAAAATAATTTATTATGGTGATTTTCTGTGGCACGATATTTTGAAAGTAAATATTCTATAGCATTTATAGTCGTCATTCCAGTCAGTTCAGCTTATTGGCTTATATTGGAAAACGAATTAATAGGTTAGTAATCAGTATTTACAGCAGTTCACCAATTCGCACTTGGCCAGCGCGGTGGACTATGGCCTAAACTCTCTCATTCTGGGAGAAGACCCGTGCCCAGCAGTGGGCCAATAATGGGTTGATGCGAATCAGCATTACTTAGCAATGATAAAATATTGCACCACATAATTCAATTGACAATTAAAATTTACTATAACAATTTTGATTATAGATAACGCAAAATGAGGGGAAATCAAGAGGACACGCCACCTTCTTCTATCGATGGGGACGAAATAACCGGCATGGAAGCTGACCAAGAGATAAATTTCGACGAAATGGAAGAGGTGCAATTGGAGGACTTGATGGAGGGAATGTCGGAGTACGGAGATGAAGACCACTCAATGCTAGTGTTCAATAAGCACAAAGGGTCAGTGTTTTGCTGTGATTTTGACCCTAGTGGAAAATTCGCTGTCTCCGGTGGTGAAGATGATAAGGCCTTCGTATGGTCTGCTGAGTCTGGCGATGTCATCATGGAATGCACTGGACATAAGGACTCGGTCATATTTGTAGGCTTCAGCTTCGATGGAGTGTACTTAGCAACAGTTGACATGTCCGGAATAATCAAAGTATGGAAATGTAATTATGAAGAAAATCAGACGGAGCCATGGGAACTAGCATTTGAATATGAGGCCAATGACCTCAACTGGGGGCTGTGGCATTTTGGTGCACGTGTGTTAATATGTGGAGCAGTGACCGGAGATGTCTTTGTATTTAAAATTCCATCTGGTGAAACTAAAGTTTTGCAGGGTCATAATGTAAAATCTGAATGTGGAAAGGTAATTAACACCCAATTTTCATCATTTGTTGCATGTGTTTGTTACATTGGGCTAGTTCTGGCACATTAATGAAAATCTGTTGTATATCACACAGTGAGAGCATAAGGGGCTTATCTCAAATTTTCAGCTTATCTAGTTAAATTTAGAGCTTACTAATAATGCAGTCTATAACATAGTAAACAAGAAGAAGATTTTGTGATAGTAAATGACAATGTTAATGTTACGTCTCTTTAATAACCATATGTTTGAAGAAACAATGAAATACAATAAATACTGTTATTTTGATGGAATTATTTAATACTAGTATGTGGCATGAGTAACTGATATAAAACCCTTTTTATACAATCAAATTTTCTACAGTTACATAAAACACAAGTTAATTTTAATAAATTTGTACATTACAGCTATTTCGAGATGGTGTCAGATTAGCCGTTGGCTATGAAGATGGTGCGATAAAGGTTTGGGACCTGAAGAGCACACAGATCATTCAACATATACCTGCTGGTATCCACACAATAAGAGTAACTGCAATCGACACCCATCCAGACAATAATTTAATGGCATCTATATCTACTGATGGTAAAACACCTGTTTATATTTTTTTACTTGCTAAATTTACTACTAGCAAGCATTTGCAAGGTGGTAGATCGAGGAAGGTTTGACCGGAGAGGTACCCCCACCACACCTATTTCAACCATAATTCAATTCTTGCATTTTTTATGCAAGCAAGTATGGTTGCAGGCTCACTTGTATTTAAGAGTATCATCTTAGCAACCTGGAGTAGCATTACATCTGGAATTGACTTCTAATCTTCTTTCTTTTCCGTAAAGTTGCACACGTCCATGGACGGATATGACAAAATATCTTCAGGTGGGCTGCATTTGCTACTTGTAAATTATGAAAACAATACGCAGCTATTATGCTTTGGCTGAGCCACATTTATTATTATTTATTAAGAAAGGGAAGTATCCTGATTCCATGAAAAGTTCAGAATAAAAAGTGTATTATTTAAAACCAATTGAATATACAAATGAAACAAATTAGTGATGTAACAAATGTTATTATTTGAACATTCGCGAATGCGTGAATGCGAGTTTATGGCGGGCTTTGAACGCAACGACCGAATTAAGAAATTCCGTAACGAAAAAACGTACCACAGGGGGTGTTTTTTTGGTACCATCTAGGGCGGTCGAGCGTTCGCTTAACGTGTATGTATATGGTACGACAGTACGAAGCTCGCACAGATTGAGACGAGCTGCTCGGAAATCGAACGAATATGTAAGCAGCTATTTGTGAGAAAGTATATAGTATCAAAAAAACTTGAGTTAATATCAATGTATCAATATAGGTTTAGATGTCCAGGTGTAGTTCCGGGATCAGAATAGGGCTACGGCATCCCCTGCCTGTCGTAAGAGGCGACTAAAAGGGGCTTCCGGGGTTGCAGGCGGCTTGAGTGGGAGCTCGAACCGTTCGGTCAGGCAATCCCGGGAAGGACGGCGGTATGTGTGGTCGCATACCGTCGTAAAGACTAGACGGAGCGGTGGGCCCAGCCGCCCATCTGGGAGGAGCCCGATGGGGCAACGCGCTCGGAGGATTCCGGTTGAAGTCGTTTCGAGATCCCGGAGTCCTCCTTTTCAGCGCCGAGGACGGCCACCGGGGGGGTTTTAGTGCGGTAAAAATCCCACATAACCCTGCGTCGCTCCTATGGCGTCGGGTACCTTTTGAAGGTTTCCCCCTCGAAAACAAAAAAAAAGGATATCCCTAAAACTCTTATTCAGGTATGGGGCAATGTGCTAAAGCAATGCTAAATGGGTATTATACTAATTAATAAGCAACACCTGCTCACCCTGTCCTTGGTCACTAACAGTTACTTTCTATATATATAAAGGCACATTAAGCATCTTAAACATTTTGATTGTTGTTTGCTTTGTAAGTCGGTAAGCAATTTTTACTACTTTTATTGAATGCTTTTGTTTTATTAACACTTTAAAAACCGAACAGTCGGACGCAATTACATTCAACCTAATATAATATTTGGCGATAAGAGTGTAAGGTAAAATATTTTTTTAGTTAATCTATGTATGACAAATATCTTTTAAACAATTACGAATATAGCCGGACATAAGGAGTAAAATACGCATCAGGTATGGGAGTAGAAGTCGGAGTAGTCGGCTCCAAACTATGTAGCGAATAGACGGTTCACATAAAACATCCATTTGAAATTTTGCTGTCTCAACATGCCCGGGAAAATAGCTTGTTTCTGTAGATAATACACGTTATATAACTAAAAAGTTGATTTAACCACCGCCAAAGACATGCCGTGCGAATAGGTCTCCACCGCCCTCGTCTCCTTAAGCCTGTAGCGAGCTGATTTTATACTTTTTACACTTATAGGAAACTCTTTTTGATTTAATACGAATTTAGAATACTAGTAAGTTTTGAAATGTAAAAAAGAAGATTATTATTTGGTGTGATTGAAAGGATAAAATGTTTTTAACCGACTTCCAAAAAGGAGGAGGTTATCAATTCGTCTGTATTTTTTTTTTTTTTTATATTTGTTACCTCATTTCTCCGGACTGGGTGAACCGATTTAGATGATTTTTTTTTTATTTGAAAGGTAGTGCGTGTCATAGGGTCTCATTTTTTTTTAGTATTTTTTTGACTAGGGCATCCATAAGAAAAACGCATAAGTCTTAAATTTGCATTTTCAATGTACGCGATAAATGTATGAATAACTCAATATCCCGCCAACCGATTTTGATGATTCTTTTTTTATTAGAAAGGATGTACTCCAGGGGTAGTCTGATAAGAGTTTGATAAGGTTCTAATCATAGGATCTTCAACTTTTTGGAGCAAAATAATAAAATTAGTGATAGTCGGCCGAACCTTAGCTGGAGAAGTCCAATTGAGTAAAATATAGAATAAAATTACTATGTAGGTATTTAATATGAAAAATTTGACCTTCAACTCTTCAATCCTGATGATGCAGGGGTACTGCTAGCCTGAACTATAAAAGTTGGTCGTTTGATGTTTGCGAATATATAATGAAATTGTTAAGCAAATTCATGGGACAAAAATTTGACCTTCAACTCCTCAACCCTGATGATGCAGGGGTACTTAAAGCCAAAACCATAGGAATAAGCCATTTGGTGCTTACGTATATGTTATAAGATTACTGAGCAAAAACATAAGATGAAAAATTTGACCTTCAACTCCTCAACCCTGATGATGGAGGGGTACTTCCAGAGGGGGCGCCCTGTTTGTATGAATTGTAAAAGTGTTTTATGTTTAATTTTTGTGAATATGTAGATGCACAAAGCAAACTTAGAGGCTTTATTTAAATACAAACATAAAAATATAGTCACTAAAAAGTGTAAAATAAAAACTTTTTAACAAAAAATATCTACCGACTTCCATGTCACAAAAAAAGTAAAAAATAATTTAAATATATTTTGGTCTAGAACATACTCAGTACTTAGTACATAGTTCTGAAGTCGGTGCTCATATAGGACGTAGTTACCGTCGTCCAGCGAAATATGTCGAGCACCGACTTCAGGACTATGTACTAAGTACTGAGTATGTTCTAGACCAAAATATATTTAAATTATTTTTTACTTTTTTGTGACATGGAAGTCGGTAGATATTTTTTGTTAAAAAGTTTTTATTAGTTTATTATTTTGTCTTGTAAAAACATTTATAATTGTAAATAAGTATACACATAATATAGGTATGAAATCGGAATGTATTGTCCTGTATTGGAACGTTCTAATTCGCTTATGTGTACAAACCGCATTTATGGGACGTGTCCACAACGAATTTATTATTAAATTATTTTTATTAAACCAAAATTACACAGGTGGACTATTTTTAAACCCAAGTAAACGTTGCATATGAGAATTTCCAACGCCATAAGTTGCCGCATCAATCATCTTTAGCCTTTTATTTTAAAATGAATGACTTTTTTCAATGATGAATGCATTCTCGGCAAATTCGAAGAATCGTATCGCTGAAAACAAGCTTTCAAATCTTCAGATCTCAGCTTGTTACCGTCTCTCTTTGTTGTATTTCGATTTCTTATATCTTTTGGTCAACCATACGCGTACAAGCATTTAAATTCTAGTGTCAGATTTTTTTGTTTAAAAAACCCAGTTATCGTTCATCGATAAAATTTCAACGTACGAAAAGTTTAACATCTATTAGCACCTATATAATGTACTGTAGCGTTGCGCTAAACGATGTTAATTTGCACCTCCACTCGAACTTCGATTACCGTTAAAAATAAATCCAACACGGGCGCCATAATGAATGAATGGGGATGGAAAGGTATTCGCACGTTACACCATTATATTTTATGAAAAAACGCACAAAATATACTTAGAAACGTTACTTATTGCTAGTACAATATTATAATTGTAGAAGTTTGTGAGGATGTATGTGTGTGCTGTGTGCAATAATTTAAGGCAGGGTTCCCAACTTAGGGGTTTTTCCCCCAAATTTAGGGGATAAATAAGTAGGATGGGGATTTTTTTAGAGGTGTAAAATTTTTAGGGGTATTTTTAGGGATTTTTATAACGTATAACCATATAGGTGTTTTTAAAGGGAAACAGGCTATATAATCATGTCTCACGTCGAAAAAAAAAAGGTCATGCACTACACCCAAAGACCTTTTTTTTCGTCGTCAGGTCAGGTTGCCACAAAGAGAATTCCAATTAATAATTCACTATGGGGGATTTTAGGGGTTTTTAACGAAGGCTTTAGGGGAATACATTTTTGAGACTTGGTAACCTTGGCCTTAAGATTATTAACAGTTTATTATTCATGATAATACTTACTCTCGGCGGAATTCCTATTTTCTTTCTTTTAAAAAATGTGATTTCATTTATTGTCATATAGTTTATGTGTCTAAACTATGGAATAATGGGTAATTAAAACAGCTAAACTATTTGCAATTTTACGTATGACAAAAAGATTGTGTAATTGTAATTTTGAGTTTTTTTTGGTAACAGGTAAAGTCGTGCTGGCAACATCGAACAACGGAAAAATCGTGGCTCAATTGGAATATGAAAATGACTTGGAAACCGTTGCATTTGCGCAGGACCCGCAACTAGGATATTTTGCTTTAGGTAGGTATATTGTTTGTAGGCTACAAATTTGTCTATGTATGCATTTCAGAAATTTATTTTATGGGTGCATTTGACTTATATTTACCAGGTAGTAGAAACAGTGTAGTTATGCCGAGGAGGAAACACGCCACATTTATTTCGAGCGTAAAGCAGTTCTTGCGTGTCATTGGAAGGGTGTGGTTACCGACTCATTTTTATTTGAGGTGGCTATCGTAGTTTTCTGGAGTAGCAACGCCCTGTAATTGACTTCAGATATAACACTCGTCTATTACAAATTGCTTACAGATGCATTTACCACTTACTATCAGGTGAACTGCATGCTCATTTGCTAAAACTTAAAAAAATACAAATAAGTGGATGATATTATCTTAATATATCTCATACACTGCACTAATGGTTGCAAATGAATAAAATAATTACATTAGATATTATTGTAAACACTGTTAACAACCAATATATCGTCGGGTAACAATTAAACTCACCAACTACAAAATTGTATAATCCCGATTTTTTCACTTAATACACCATTTTTTAACAATACATTATTATTACTTAATTAATATATGGATACAATAACCTGTACGATATTTTATTTATTGGTTTTACTTCAGGACATTTCATTTAAATGAAATTTTGGGATTAAAATATTATTAAATGCATATTATAAAACTTTTGTAGTTAGTGAGTTTTTCCTGTCATCCGACGATAATTTGGAATGAAAAACTTTCCCAGTATTTATTCTTAAATATCACATTGTTCAGACAATGCTAGTCAATTTTTCTTTAATATTATTAAACGCATCAAGCAAGAGAATGCATTGTATACATGGGAATTATTGTAACACATATAAATGGGTAAATACAAATGGCTTTCCGTGTAACCGTTTTAGAAATTAGCATGCCAGTTAATTGATTATTTGTTTCATTTAAGGAAAATATCGGTGTGTATTGTGGCAAACATATCAAATAATTTTATATCGAGTATTCTTGTAATAATAAGTTGTGTTTATATCCAACAGTTAGTTATTAAGTTATAATTAGATATTATTACTATTA
Source organism: Spicauda simplicius (assembly GCA_949699795.1). Taxonomy (NCBI): domain Eukaryota; kingdom Metazoa; phylum Arthropoda; class Insecta; order Lepidoptera; family Hesperiidae; genus Spicauda; species Spicauda simplicius. The sequence goes on from OX453064.1 coordinate 8,165,169, forward strand.
TTTATTTATTTATATATTTATTGCACCTTTATAAAAGTCACAATAGGGTAAACTTAATGCCTGATGGCATTCTCTACCAGTCAACCCTGGGTCAAATTATTATTTCTTTTAGCGAATATGCAATATGTCTAGTTTACCAGTTTATTTTACTTCATTTTATTATTATCAGGTACTCTTAGTGGATCAGTAAGCATATGGGATCTGGGAAAACAAATGATTCGACAACATTGTGCCAAATCAGATGAGGACGGTGCTAGCGGCGTCACTAAGATGATCTGGGTTAAGAACAATTTGATCACCGGATGCCTCGATGGCACGATACGAGTTTACGAAGGCAACTCAGGAGTTAAAACGCACACGCTCGCAGGAAATTGGTGTGAAGTACTGGACTTAAGCTACAATGAAAAAGAAAGTTTAATATTAACTACATCAGATGACGGAATGGCAAGGGTATTTAAATATGAAGAGAATTAATTGAGATTAAGTCGTTACTTATTTGTATTGTATTTTCTGTTTATCTGAAGTAAATGATATATTTTTAACTTGTATTTTCATTATCCGTGTTAATAAGTTTATTGCTAAAGGCGTAAGTTCCCGGTGTCTTATCGAGGCGTTTACGTTTATGTAGTCTATAGTTCTTCCGGCTCCGCTGTCATTGATCTCTAAGGATACACGACATTATAAAAATGAATTGCTCATATCCTGTACGGGTTAGGATCCATCTAAAAACGGTCACTGTGCCTACTCATCAATCAATATCACCGTATCATAACATTGTGTACCGTGTAGTGGAACAATATGGTAACATAAAACACAACCATACAAGTGCATTTTAAAACTTCTGAAGATTTTTTATTGAAAAACTTACAGTCGGTGACTTATTGGATTAATAATAATTTTGAAATTGTCATATGTACCTGAAATAACTAAAAATTGTATGCCAACTACACAATGTAGTTCACATATGGTGAGAGAGAGACAACCAAAACCTGTTGTTCAAACTTGGCAATGAAATTAGTAGTTTGCTGTAATTTTAAAACATGCCTTATTACACGGATAAAAGGTCGAGAGACGTGTACCGAGGAACGTGATAGACGCCGTTTTACATATTGAGTCATAGTGGCGGTAGACGGTCGAACTCGTGGTTAACTCGCGAGTGAATAGTAATGTGGAGACGCTTCGACGATAAACGTGTTACATATTTTTATACTAATGGATATATTCCGATAAACCGGCAACTTTTAAAATTCGCGACTTTAATTTAATTTAAAAAAATTACAATTGACTAAACGTAATAAATAATATTCAGGTTTTTTTACAATATGTTTTAAACAAGTGTTATTTTTATATAATTGTTGAATATTTTAACCTACATATAGGCATTGTTTCAGTGAACTACTAGAGCGCGTGTTATTAGTGTTATCAGTAGTGGTCACCGGTGTAGTTCGTTACATAGGGAGAATTTAGTGGTTTAGCACGTGGTGGGTTCCCGCGGTGGCTCGGTTAGGTAGTGATGCAATTTTTGTATGACGCAGGATCAGACATTCGGCTACGAAAAATTCTTCTGACCGAACAGATTGCGGCTGTTGCATTGCGACAAGATTTTACATAAGTGCTTGTAAACGATTGATTTAAATATTTAAGCTGTAGGTAACACACATTAATTAAAAAATGGCAAAAGTTAGCGATACGGAAGGGTTCGCGCCAAAAATCATTAGTGATGAAGGTGACAAATCGGAGGGCTCCGGCGAAGGGGTGCGGATGAAGAAGGAGTTGGGTGTTATGAACGGAGTGGCAATTATAGTAGGAGTCATCGTTGGATCTGGTATTTTTATGTCACCCAGTATGACTCTCAGACGAGCTGGCTCCAAAGGCATGGCGCTTATTATTTGGGGGATGTCGGGCTTCCTCTCCATGATTGGGGCCCTCTGCTATACGGAACTAGGTAAGTGTGAATTTAGCACATTATTATTTTGGTAAATTACGTTAATCTGAGTTCTTCGCATACCGTAATAAGTATTGTAGGTGCGTCATAATTAACGTCGACGACCTCGCAGTTCTAAAGAGATAAGAGAAAGTCCTAATTTTTGGCTTTGAATTTCATTAGGTTTGTTGATAATTACGTCCACCCGTGTTATTTTACGCGTAACGACTCCCTGGGTGGTGCCTCTCTAAAAGAGGTTCGAGCAGCCATGGTTAAATAAATACAACATTCCCCAAAAACATCATTTAAAATTGTTATTTATAATTTTTATTAAAACTTTTTTTGAACATTAACTCATGTACATGTATATATATTAAAGGTTTCTTTAACTATATCTTATTCCAAAAGTTAATAAAAATATTGTTAGGATTTGATATCATCTAACATTTTCTTATGAAAAATACAACTGACATCTACTCTACTAATAATAATTATTTTTTTATTTTTTTAAAAAAAGATCAAATATCTGCGCTCATCAATTTGTCAAATATGAACGCGAACTTCCGATTAATTTAACGCTTTATTTAAAAAAATATATATTTTTAGTTGACTAAAGATAAATATTTTTTCTAATTTAATGGAAGTCCATTGATACAGTAAGAAGGCTAATGGTAGAGGGTCGTGAAATATTAATATAACTACTCTCAGGATCGTGCCTTAAAACAACGGTTGAAAAATACTGATATGATAATATTGTGGTGGTGGTAGTGGTAACAATAGTAGGTACCTACAATATAGTACATTTTTTCCTAACAATCTATTGATACACATACTTAAGTAATTAATAAAACAACAAATTAATCACCGATTTTTAAAATAAATGTGGCGCGTGATTAATATAAACAATACCTAAAGCTCTTACATAAAAAATAGAGCTTATTTACATAGTTATTTATAAATAAGTGGTCTGCGGACCACTGGTGGTCTGCTATCGCATTAGCACCTGACGCAATATTTTAATCAATTACTACTCGTCTTTATAAACACCTCAGTTTTTTGTTCTATCCAAGACGTCTTCCATGCAGTAGCAGAAAGGACAGGTTACTTTATCTTTTCACTCACTCTATCTTAGACCCGCTTGTTGGTCCATGACAGGACAAAAATTTATTCAGTGCACTATTACAAAAAGGTTAAGAACCCCTGATACAAACGGTAGCTTTCACTTAGCATTTATTACTTTAAGTTTAATCACAAATAGATACGTATAACGATCGTTGCAAATTATTCAACGAAGTTTAAAATATGTTATTTCTCATACATAGTTTCTTGAAATATTTCACCACCTGTAAAATGACAATCAATATTAGTTAATAAATAGTAAAACTATAAGCATTATCCATACATATTACAAAATGGAAAAACCGTCTTTCTTTGCATAGCAAATGTTTGCAAAAAAGATACATTGGAAAGTTTCAATTTTATATTCAACAAGATCAATTTGTATATTCTTAAGTTTCGGCTATGTTTATTGTAGCATTAAACCAACAAATACTTATAAAAAAGAGTAAACGTTACCTCAAGATACGGTCATAAATATTTATGACCGTATCTTGAGGTAACGTTTACTCTTTTTTATTAAAATCCATCAAATCTAGTAATAGTTATCAATTAAAATTCAAGGTTACATTTTTTATAAACCTGGGTAAAACCATAGGGCACGACATGTAAGCATAAGTAATAAAAATACTTTACTACATTACCCGCGATAGCAGTAACTTTCAGAAAGCTTATACTTGTGCCCCTCGTGAAAAGTACTGATCATTTATTGCCATTGGCAAAATTAGACTTTAACTGCACGATTTGAAGTCTAGGTTTTACTAATGGCAAAACTCAGATTTGTACTCTTTTCACTCAGGCACAAGATATTATATAACATTTTTTATAACGATGTTATAACATAGGTATCATAACCGCAGTGATTTTTAATAATCATTAACATATTAATTCATATTGATGCAAATGAGTTTATTATAAGTAGGTATTACGAAATAACTGGTAGATACACTTTTAATTTCATTTACATTAATTATTTTGTATGAAACAACACTCATGTACTTTTTGAGGTATGAATATGAAAATAGGGTAACTTGTGAAAATCTTGTTCAACAGGCGCTACCCGACACATGCCGGTAATGAGACCAGAGTATTTATTGGTCGTATGGAAATGGGAGTATAAATATTTGCTCTATCCTGAAAATTAAACTAAACATTTTAAATGAGATTATCGTTTTTGATACGAAGAAATATTTATAACACAAATAAAAAAATAACTTCAAGCAAAACAAAGAAATAAAGATACAATAATCATAGAAAATATGTTACAAACATTTACAGATCAAAATAAAAAGCATATTTACAAGAATCCGGACTATCGCTGCCAGATTATCTTCATGCGCCTATTTTCCACAACCTACAATTGTTTGTTAAAATATATATTATCAAAGCAAATTGAGTAATAGGAGTTAGGAAACCATGCTAGGCTATCATTACTCTTTGATCACCATTTTGAAAGTAATGACACGAATTAAATATTCGACTTTCAATCACAATGTGACTGATTGGAATTGTTAGCAAATAAATCTAAGGATGTGATAAGTGTAATATGTAAGCTGTGATGTGTGTATCTAATATATAAAAATCTCGTGTCACAGTTTTTGTTGCCAAACTCCTCCGAAACGGCTTGACCGATTTTTACCTAATTTTATATGCTTATTCAGTAGGTCTGAGAATCGGCCAACATCTATTTTTCATACCCCTTAAGGGTTGTCCACTCTTAACATTTTTTTTATTTTTTATATGGCAAAACAACGTTTGTCGGGACAGCTATTAATATATGAATATTACTTCATACTTATCTTATTAGTGCTGGCAATCGGTAGTTTTTTTATAAGCGAAGAGCAAAAAACAGAGGACACTTCGATGGTTGACAGAAGTGAGCTAGTGTCAATAGTCTCTAGAGTGTATTATACATATTTTTTACCCATGTGCATATGTGTACCACATGGCTCTTATTACCCGGTTCTCCTTATTAATAGATATTAGGACCCGGTTACTACTTATTAATAGATATTATACATTATTTTTACAAACATAAAATATTTAAATCTAATTCCAAGTATTCTCCATATTACCAAACGCGCAACAGACATGCTTCCAGAAATGTAGCTTTGCCACGAATTAATCTAGCGTAAACGATATCTTTTTTATATTGTTGTACCAAATAGAATTTACATGATGGGTGTATACAATTTAGAATAATTATTACATTTAAAAATATACATTTGTCCACTATGTTCGCTACGTATTTGCGGTAGAAATCTTTTTTTGTGAATAGAAGTAGGAAACGAGAATGCAGTCCACCTAATAGTACCTAATTGATCAGTGCCTCGCATGGACATCATTCGTTCCGACTTAGTCCTGGAACTAAAAATACCGTCTTCGGTTGATCACAGATATTCATGTGCGGCAATGGCATCTATAATCTAAACATTTTTTTTTTCAATATTTTGTGGTATTTCATTTTATCCACTTCATTAATTTTAACTTAATAGTTTATACAGTAAGTAATATTACTTATTTTATTAATTTAGTTACTTGTTCTAAATTTTTTGTTTTTTTTTCTGCGATCAAAATATTTTTTTTTTTAATTTCAAACATTTTAACTTTTTTTGCACACTATACATGGGATGGACAGACAGCATGTCTGTTTATTATATGTATGAATTTATGAATTAAGGTATGCGTAATTTAAAGAATTGCAGCCATAAATATTCTATTACCAATATTATGAAACAATCATTATAGATATTAATCTACAAATAGCGTAAAGTAATAAAGTAATAATTTCAGCAAGGTAATGCCGCCAGTGTTTTGGGAACCATGCCTCACACGGCAATTTTAGATGGCTTGTTTTATTTATAGTAATAAGTTCCTTTCTGTTATTTATTTATACGTTTAGTTTTTATTTCGTCTAGTTTATGGTATCTAATTTTATTTACTTCTTTTGTTGTATCTATATAAATAAATATATATCTTAAGTTGTTTCCAAATAGCGCAAAAGCAACGCCAAACATGACTTGACATAATATAATAATAAGTGCGCACGCGCCTATACCTATATTTAAATATTGTATCTTTATTACATACTTTGTTTATGTTTATTTTCATAACCTGCTTTTAATTGTAATGAAGTCCTACATTGTAATAAAAAATACGGTCGTTAATTCACAAAAAATCTGGTTTAACTTATGAGGTCTCATAGCGATCGATTGACCACAGTTTGCTTAACTCCTTAATATTATTAACTATTTAGGCAGTCTTACTGAGAACGCACTTTTCATTAAATTCATAATGATGTTTCCAGGTACAATGATCCCCAAATCGGGAGGTGACTACGCGTATATCGGTGAAGCGTTTGGACCACTACCTGCGTTCCTGTACCTTTGGTCAGCATTGTTCGTCCTGGTACCGACTGGGAACGCGGTCACGGCACTAACTTTCGCTGAAAATATCCTTCAGCCCCTATGGGGTACATGCAAACCCGCGCCAGAAGCGGTCGGGCTAATTGCAGCAGTTCTTACATGTAAGTTATTTTTTATTTCTTTTTTGCGTTTAATTCTATGAAAGAAGGGGTATCTATATATAGACCGCCGCTATATATTTTCCGTGTAGTATAGTGCCGTGTAAAAAGTAAACTAAAATAAAGTATTTTTTTAATTTATTCTTTTAAATTTATGACTTTTATAGTCAACCGTCACATCGCTCGCAATTCGACCGTAATTTAAATTAAAAAACTAAACTTCATGTTGTTCAATACGAATATTTCTCAAACTCAAATAAAATATAATAATTTTCAAGTTACTTTGAACGCACCCGTTAAATATAAAAAGAGGTTTAATTAACTAAACCAAATTTAAAAGCAATAGCGGGTATTTTGACAAAGACACTGACATTTTTGACGTTGTGTGTTTTCATAGTAAGACTTTGAATGTTCTATTTCGTTTATCATTTGTGTTTGTAACAAATGCACGGTAGTGTGTGTAATGTGTACGTTATATGCATTTTTTTTTTAAAAATATCATTCTGCACTCCTTCTCTACGTCCACTATAACCGTGCAAAATTTCGTACTAATCCGTCCGCGGCAAATTATTTAAAAATGCACCACAAGTTTTTGCTTCACGTATTAATATATAGATTTGCAAGCGTAATTGCAAAGTTGCATCAATACTTTAGATCAAAGCATGGAGGTTGCTAAGTAAATAGAATAAAAACATTACACATTTGATTCTTATGGTTTAGCATTGCTACGATCAAACCAGTTACTACCCTCTACGAATGCAAAACCACTGCAATACATCAACTGCCCCTTCGTACGAACTACTTAGATGAAAAATAGTGCGTAATATTTATAGAAAACAAGCAATGAACACAAGTGGTAAAAGTAAATGTTAAATAGACTGTGACTCTACCGTCGTATACTTTTCTTCGAGTAGCTCTAGGTGGCTGTGTTCTGATTTCAAGGGGGGTATAATATTATATTAGGTGGGTTTCAATCCTTTGTAAAAATGTACGTAAATATCTTCGTCTTCAATGTAATATTACATGACGACCGGTCAGCCTTAGCACTTAGCCAAACACAAAGGTCCCATGACCACCAAAAATATTATGTACCGTATATGTTATGGACGAACTCCAAATAGTAAATGAACTTTAAATAGCTGTAATGTCTATACGTCAATTTGTTTTAATTTTTTTTTGTATTTCGGTTAATCAGAAATATGTACTAAACAAATGATGTAGCAAGATAACGAGAATCGTGTATTATTAGGGTTTGATTTGCCCATGAATCAATTCAGGTACATAGTTACATAAGGCCATCCATCTTTTGCTTAATTAAAATAAACATACCTATTATTATTCAGTTAAATTCCGTTTTTTTACTTTAAGTTCCAATGTAAAAATAAATAATTACTCCGAGAAAGTTAATTTTGCACTGGTCGTTGAAGATTGTTCGACGAAGCGGCGTGTGGAATATTTTGTTTTTTCTTGTCAGTTATAAATTACAAGTACAAGTTCCTTCATTTTGTTGCTATGGCATATTGTTACGTACCCCATGCGGAGTCCCAAACTGCGGTTCCCAAAACCGGAACCTCCACGAAACGTCCATTCCAAGAACTTGATTCGAAATATCTTCAGTTATTGCACTTTAATCCTGATGTTACTTGCAGGTACTGTGTAATTTTAACAAATGATAAAAACAGGCCGAGTGGTTGCTATGTGCCGTAGTATACTTATTACGTATATACTTATTTATAGGTAATAATGGTTGTCTCAAAACAATATTGTTAGTGACAAGTTATATTGTTTTAAAACCGTAATAATTTAAAGACTAAGTCTAACATTATTGACATATTTCCCTGGAGATGTAACAAACCATGCGCCTTCGTATTGATTACTTACTTAGCATTTTCTATGTCTAGACATTTCTTGTACCTTCAGATCAAGGCCTTTCAACAAATAAAGGGGTCATAACTAGCACAGTTACGTTGAACTCACACAATGATTTTGCATTTAGAGACTGGTTTTTCAAATAATTTCAGAAGTTAAAACTCCCGTCATCCATTGTTAGATCACGAGAAAAGACGTCTCACGGATAAAAATAGTTAAGTGGCGGTTGACAAAGACTCCATTCAATGTTGGAGGCAAGCAGAAGGGCGATTGTGTCCAGGTCTTTATATTCGCGCGGTCGACGCGCCGGTGCTGATTGCGCCTGACAGGATAATGAGGGCTTCCTCCCGCATCGCTAGCAGTGTGGAATTATCTTGCCCATACTCAGTAAGGGCATAGCACGAGACCATAGCGTTGAATGTCACATCCGATTGTCCATAGCATCATCCAGCTGGTACTACTAAGACACAAGTAACTTTTAACGATGTTCTGAAGGTAGATGGTATTGTAAAAGATCCTAAACTTGGATATTGAGAATGGCCTGAAAATTTCTCAAATAGAAAGATAATCCTACAGCATTTGTGTACCTAATTAATCGGATGATAACAATTAAATGTAATAACACTTAAGTTTAATATTTTCATGTATAATCTAAGGTTTTTCTAATATCTAGTCTTTTTAGTTTTTTTTTCATATAAACATACGGTACCTATATAAGACCAAAAGTGCCGACTAGTCAATTTAAATCTTAAAATATTTTTGTAGTTTCATACTACTAAATATTGTGTACCTTTTTGCATAGAAGTCTGTATTTCTTTTGTCAATATTTCTGAAGTTTAACTGAGTCCGACATTGAATACGTACTACTCCAAAACCCTTTGTTTGTTCGAGTACATTCCCACCGCCGTTTGGCTCCTTTTTGCCGTGGTCACTGTCCCCCTTACATGTGTCAATTGAAGAATATAAATAGTTAATGGATTCTGTATAATGTTTTTATGATTCATAATGCTTCAAATTTTCAATAACGCGAATTGAAATGTAATAAAAACACTTTTAGCTAAACTTGTTGTGTAGTCAATAGCGTAGCGTGGGTTCAAAGTGTTATAAATATGTACTGAAATATGTCGCCGAAAAAAGTCATTGTATTTTTAGTTGTGTTTGTTAGCTGCCTACATAATATTTCGCCTGGTGCCATATTTGGAGTTTAATAAGAGCAGTGATAGCCTAATGGTTGAAACTTGCCCTCTCGATCGGGAGGTCCGAGGTTCATACCCAGGCACCACTGATTTATGTACGTATTAGAAATTAATTATCACTGATTTTCGATGAAGGAAAACATCGTGAGGAAACCTACACACCCGAGAGTTCTTTAAAAAAAAAAAAAACTTCTCGGAGGTGTGTCAAGTCCACCAATTCGCACTTGGCCAGCGCGGTGTACTATGGCCTAAAACTTTCTCATTCCGAGAGAAGACCCGTGCCCAGCAGTGGGAAAATAATGGGTTGACGATGGAAGTGTTTTCTAAAGTGGGCGATAACACTCGCTTGTGAGAACTGACCTACAGGGGGCGGTGAAATGTTCAGTAAAAAATCAGGAGCATTGAAGCTGTTTTTTTTTATAAGAATAAAGTAACAAACGTGCATGCAGAGCACCTGATGGTAAGTGATCACTGCCGCCCATGGACACCCGTGTCGCGAATGCGATTTATTATTATATGCAAAAAGTTTTATTACGTTTTATTTTTCTTATTTTAAAATCTATGACGGTGTCAAGTGGTCGTGGCATTGTCAGCGATGTAAAAAAGATGAAGGGATTTTTCTGAGCAAAAGAGTAAGTTTTTATATTTATATTCTCAGTGAGAACAATATCAGATGTCTGTTGTGTTTATATACAGTTTGCGCGACCAATAGTATCAGTGTGATAACCGATGCGTCGGACTAATTGCGATCAGTATCAGATTTACAGTATCAGTTCTCAGGCGAGGCACGGGGTGGCTGTAGGGGAGGTTGGAGGCCACCAGGGGCAGTCAGTCCCCGACATTCTGTGTGACGAGTAAGAGCATCCGCATCTGAGGATGGGATGATATCAGGCAATCAGGTCGAACCAGCCCTGTATTGCATGAGCTCAGTATCAGTGTATCAAGTAATGTGTATGTGTAGACATCAGACAATCAGGTTGAACCAGCCCTGTATTGCAATATCTCAGTATTAGCGTATCAAATATTGTTTATGTATATATAACCCAATGCAATATACAATTAAACGTATTCGCCGTGTGCTCAATTAGAGTTCTTGGCGACAACCCGTAAGCAACTTCACATAGAATATGGGTTCTATCTGAAGTCAATCACAGATGCGTTGTTACTCCCGTGGACTAAGATAGTCGCCTCAACTGAAAGTGTGCCGGCAATCACACTCTTCCAGCGAAACGCAAGAACTGCTTCACGCTAGAAATAGGTGTGGCGGTGGTACTTCCCCGGTCGAACGATTGTTTTACCACCTTCAAACCTGGTTAGACTGGATAGGCTAAATTGTTCTAGCCTAATGGCCCTTCCCTTGTTTGGACAGATATTTTTATACGATATTCTTTTTCGACCTATTCTCAAATAACTGATAGTAACAACTATTGGAGGTGCTGTGTGTCAAACGCTTATCGATAAAGACGTGCAATCTTAAGGTTTAAGGATTCAGGATTTCGAAAGATTGATGACCTTTCCTCTCGTTTCTACAAAAATACCTATATAAATGTGATTGTGAGATTTCCTCTCGCTTCTACAAAAATACCTCAAGTCTACACCTCATAGGCTTGTCGTCACTACTTAGGTACACTTATAATGTTTTCGGGTTCACAGAAATAAATGGTAACAACAATCATTAACTGTGTCATTACACACAGTTCATACTTATTAAATCAATTGTACAATACTTATAATTATAAATATTATAAAATTTATTAAATATTAATGAAATGGGGTTAAGGTTAAAGTAACGAAATGAGATAGTACCTATTTGTATTTGTTTGTAAGTTTAACTGAAGTAAAAGATCTTCCATGTAATGGCAATCCATACTATGCGTAAAAGTACATCCGTATCTAAATATTGGGATTAAAATGGTACTACCAGCATTTATTTCAATTTATTTTAACACTATCTCCTTTACAGTAGCGTTGTATTTAGTGCTTGAGGCTTGAGGTGACTAAATAGTTAATACTTTAGCAGCTAATTAACTAACTAAATCTTACCACTACTTACAATGATACCTTACATGTACATAAGTATTATAACGTTGCTTTATGCCACCAGAGGCCGTAGCCCAATTTTCTGCCCTCTTGATATAGCTCAAACAAAACAAAAGCAAATATGACAGCTAACACAAATCCGCGCTCAATTATGCTGTCCATTATTCAGTCCTTGACCCAAAGAGTTAGTTGACATATTTGCCTTGCAAGGGGTTAAAGCTACCTCAGTCGCGACGCAAATCGGTAATAAAGGGTTTTTGCGCCATATGGGATGAAAGCAACTGGCCTTCTCGCTCCCCGTGTCTATGACGCCCTTTTATAATTAAAAAATAACAAATGAGCATGTGGTCCAATCGCGTTTGATTTGAAAACAGTTTTGTTAATGAAATTAAATTAAACGTATTATTGCGCAATTATGTTAAATAAAAATACTTCTATAAGTTATATGATAAATGTTATACTACCTATTTGTAGAAAGAAAGACTCGCCCTCTATCGATTTGATCTAAGTCTAAATAGTGTATAAAGCTTCTACTCGAACTGCGCATTACGCATTTATTTTATAAAATGTGACCATACAATATCACATTTTATGAAGAAATACGTTAAATTGATTATTAATAAAATTATTTTATCTAACAAGATAAATTTTCAAAAAATATTTTAAGATGATGGAAATACGTATCTGTATCTTAGATAAGTCACATTTCTGGATGTTTCAGTTTAGGTGTTTTATTTACATGATACAAACTATTCTGATTGAGACTCAGATATTATTAAAATCATAATTAATAATATACTATCCATCTTATTTCTTTTAATAAGCATATAGATATATACTCGTTTCTTTAGATTTCGCAGATTTTTATAAGATTATTTAATCAAAGATTATAAATAGACCTTTTGTCATTTCAGGTTTCCTGACCGCAATCAACTGCTATAACGTCAAATGGGTGACGAAAGTTCAAGATTCCTTCACGGCTGCCAAAATCCTAGCTTTGCTGGTGATATTCCTAGCCAGTATCTGGTATATGTTCGCCCATGACACGGAGAATCTCCAGTCGATGATGCAGGGCACGGTGACAGAGCCGGGTGCGATTGCAATTGCATTCTACTCTGGACTCTTCTCGTACTCCGGGTGGAACTATCTGAACTATGTCACAGAAGAACTGAAGGAACCAAACAAGTGAGTATTAGGGAAATTTAAATTTTGTTGTAGAGAACGAGCATGCATTTTACAAACAGCTATTTTTGTAAACAGCTATTGGTATCCATGAACATTACAGACAGGGAACGGACGGTTAGTGTTAGCAGTATCAATACATCTGTTGACATCCTATTGACATATCGGTTAACCGAAACTATCTGTTAGGTAATTATTTCGGTTAGTAGAATCCATAGATATTTAAGTTTATGTTTGCGCCTTTATATCATACTAGCTGACACGGCGAACTTCGTTCCGCCTAAATGTCTTAAAGTCAAAATTATTAGTGTTTCTACATTATATTAAGCATTTATTATACATAAAACCACCATAACCTTCCTCTTGAATCACTCTATCTTTTAAAAAACTGCATTAAAATCTGTAGCGTAGTTTTAAAAATCTAAGCACACATAGGGACTAGACAGCGGGAAGCGACTTTGTTTTATACTATGTAGTGATAACAGAAACATTTTTATTAACCGCATCGTTTCAGTTTATACTAATCTTAAGGGGTAACCCTAACCACAGTATTAATATATTTGTACCGTGCCCTAACTAAACATAAGGGTATTTGTGCATAAGGTTGTAAATAAAATATCGTATATATTCGTGAAGTATTTCGTTTAACCGTTTTAATTAGTGACAGAAATAGAGGTTAACCGATTGAAACGGTTAATATTTATGAATACATTTTCAGATCACAGATTACAGATGCCGATCAAACCCAGATAGGATAAAAATAAAGCTAATGCGATATCTCTATGATCGGTTACTGCTGCCCACGGATCTCCCATACATCAGCCATCTTCCCCCTACACCAAAAAACGCAATCGCTTCACGCTATGAAAGGCCAATAAGAGCTATAATATAAGAAATGAGGAGTTTCTCTGTATCATCAATATCTACTTTGATCACTGACATACAGGCCAGGCACACGAAAATTAGCATAAACCCCTATTAGGGTAGGCCTATTTCCAGCAGCACATCTCAAAATATTGTTGGATGGACACAATAATTTAGTACCTTTCGATATTAGCAAAGTAGTCACCGTAGCTTATAGACATATGTAAAACCAGCAGAGTCGTCAAAGTTATCTTTGAAGAAGAGTTCTTTCTTCACTTTTCCAAATTTACCGTTACTTTTATCAGAATTCCTTTTTTACAGAAACCTGCCGCTGGCCATCTACCTGTCGATGCCAATCGTGACCATCGTGTATATACTAACCAACGTAGCGTTGTTTACCGTCCTGGACAGCGACGATATTAAGGCATCAGACGCGGTCGCTGTAATATTCGGCCAAAAAATGTTATCTTTCATGTCTTGGATCATGCCTGTATTCGTCGCTATGTGCACTTTTGGCTCATTGAATGGAGCGATATATGTCTCATCCAGGCTGTTCTTTGTTGGCGCCAGAAACGGTCACTTGCCATTGGCGATATCGCTCATAGACATGAAGCGACTCACACCAGTGCCGTCCCTTATTTTTATGGTAAATATTCATTTCTTATACTTTACAACAATTAAAAACTTGTTCGATCTTTTCAGCTTGTTGTATTTTATACGATACGGAAGTTATTTTGTGGGACTTAAACTAGATTTAAAAATATGTAAAAAAACAGTTAACATTTGTTTTTAGTTAAAACGAAACGGTGTAGATTCACTTTCTTATAACATTTTATTACTTCTGGGTTCGGGGGTTCTTCGGGGCGTTTAGAAGACTTGGTCAATAAGATGTTTATTTTTGTTGTTTGTGAAAATTCCTTCATGCTCTTTGAAACTCAAAGTATCAACTTGTCGATCGATAGCTAGTAAAGTGCATACCGTAAAATGTCAATCAAATGGTTCAAACCCCCTTGATATCTTATCTATCTGGACAACAACCTAGACCATGGCCGTATCTGAGACAAAACTGTCTATTTTAAATCTACAACTCGGCTTCCGAGGACAATCCTGGCTACGGTTTTAAGATAGGTGGGTACACCAATACAATTTTTATTTCAATATTTACTCTTTACCGAATCTAATGATGTTGCAATTTAATAAACTTAGGCGTTCACATAACCTACTTGGTTTGTCATTAATTGAATTGAAGTTAATTAAAATTTTAACAAATATAAATGGTTCACTAAGTGCGGTCAATTATATAAATTACATAAGGTTCCTGTATATTATATACTGCGTAGAAATAGTTCTTTAACATTTTTTTAAGATGCGTTAGATATATCTACACTCCGGGATCTCCAACAAATGCAACCGGAGTCTTCCGAGCGCGAAGCACCTTTCGGGGTCTTCTACCATCCTTGTCCTTTCCGGGATCGCTTGGCTGGACTGTTCGACCTCCCGCTCTTTCTCCCGCAACCCCAGAAGCACCTTTTAGTCACCTTTTACAGACAGGGGATCCCGTAGTCCAACGACAACACAGCCTTGTCGCTGCCGTAGTCCTATTCTGGTCCCGAAACAACGTATTTTGGTGCATAGCGTTAAGTACGCTAATGCTTTGTGCAAAGCATGAGTTTTTATTTATATGACTTTAACGCTTAAGAACATAGAACACAGACATAATAGTGTCGTACAAAAGAAAGCTGTTTATATAATTTCTGTGGATCATCCGGTTGAATCTGCGACGCTGAATTATATGATCGGAAATAATTAAAGTTCTTTTCTTTTTTCAGTGCTTGGTGACTCTCGTATTGTTGATGTTCAGTGACATCGAACCCCTGATCGTGTGCGTATCTGCAGTGGAAGCTGTATTCACTCTGTGTTCCATTGCGGGATTACTATGGATGAGATACACGAAGCCGGAGCTAGAGCGACCGATACGCATCAACCTGATATTGCCTATCGGTTACTTAATTACAGTTATCATCCTTGTAATTTGCTCCTGTGTTTCCGATCCTGTGCCAGTGGGTATTGGCGTAGCTATCATACTAGCCGGCGTTCCCGTCTACGCTTTGTTCATTCGGTGGAAGAATAAGCCTAAATGGATGGTTTCCGCGTGCAATTCCTTCACGATTGCGTGTTCGAAAATGTTTTTAACCTTACCAGAGGATTCTAAAGAGTTATGATCCAAGCGGATTGAAAACGAAGAGTGCATTTGAGGTGTAGCTTTTAATATACCTTTAAGGGTAACGAGAGAACTGATATAGTCTAAGGACTGATCTGTTTCTGATCTGATATTGAATTTACGAAATTCAAAATAGGTTTACAATTTTGTTATTTTGTATATTATTTGTTGAGCGCTGTGTTTTGAACATAATTAGGTAGTCCTTTATATACGTGCGTATATTATTCTGATTGATCGATTGTTTTATTTGTTAGGGGATCCATTAATTACTTTTAGGAAGGGGAATGGGTCGAATCTCACGGAATCTTATGAGGGGGGGGTGGAGTCTAAAAATCGCTATTATCATCTCACATAATTAATGGAGGCCCTCTTAGGTGATGAAAACTGTAATTAATACGTAACCTTATGCTAAATGAACTTTCACCCACCACTCTTGCAACATGTAATGTTGTAATTATAAAAACGAAAATTATTTTTGAAAGAATCTGAGATTTTTATCTATTATGTTGTATGTAGAACGATGTATATTCTATACGATGTGTATTAAGCCGTCAAATTAAGATCTGTTGTTTTTAAGTTATTATTACTATTGTATTGATGCCAGTTTAAGATGAAATCTATGACTTTGAGAAACAATAATAAATGTCGAAACATATTTTGTTATATTTTATTTTATTTTTAATACCTCTAGACATGAAACTTCAAACACAAAACATTTCTGATGCTATTTTAATGCTTTATCGCTCTGGTTGGACGTCATATAGGTACCGTGAGAATATCGTCACTACATAACACAATATAAAACAATAGTCACTTAGTCTAACTATTATCATTTGTATTATTATGTAAAATACGAATGTTAATGTAAGTCTCGCCATCTTCAATTAGTTGTACCTACGTACATACATTTGTTTATTAATAGTCCAATAATATCCAATCCGTTTAAAAATATTACATTTAAATAGAAAACTATATAATAAAGTCAATTGAAATAGACGGATAACAAAAACAGAATAACACTGCATTTTTTAAAAAGGTTTGGTTAATTTAAAAAGCTTTAATATAATTACATATATATTTTCTTCGAATTTTTAATAAGTGCCCTTACATTTGACATTTAACTTTTCCCGCGGAAACGCAAACAGTCATGGCACACTTGGCGACAAACATGACTTCCTATTTATGAGAATGGATGGTTAAAGAGGATAGCTTTAAGCTGTTATATTTATGTGGGAGTGGGTTGGGAATCTCCTGTTTAAAAAAATGGCATGCCAAGTAGGTACTAGCATTTAAGGAGGGACTTAATTTCACATACCATCTGGTATATTTATCTAATAAATTAAATTCTCGTGTCACAGTTTTTGTTGCTATACTCCTCCGAAACGGCTTGATCGATTTTTACCAAATTTTATATGCTTATTCAGTAGGTCTGAGAATCGGCCAACGTCTATTTTTCATACCCCTAAGGGTTGTCCATCCTTAACATTTTTTTTTTATTTTTTTCTATGGCAAAACAACGTTTGTCGTGACAGCTAGTTTATATGTATAAATGTGAGCATAGCTTAATTTAATGTTACATTTTTACGGAGTACGTAGGATTTGAAGTAAAAAAAAAATATTTCATTTATTGGAGTACTTAATAGAAAAACCAAACATATATTTCAAACAAGTACATTCATGGTACTTAACTAAAGTCTAGGGGAAGCGCGGGAAATCTTGAAAACGGCGGGTGTATTTCTTAGCGCAAATTTTCAATATTTTACATTTATCAGTGGAGTTGGTAAATTCTAGTATTTTAACTATTCCTATTAGTTCTTTAGTTCTTTTTCTTTAATATATTCTTTGGTAAGTCTTTATTATTTAAATTTTTTAAAAAACTCTAACCATGAACGAGCCCCCGGACCCCGGGGGTTCTGTACCTCACGTAGCATGTAATGTTACAATTTCGCACAATGAATCCAGTATGGATACAGACGCATCATCTAATATTAGTCAGCGCAAGAGTCCGAAACATAAAAAAATTTGCAAGACTTGCAATAAAAAAAGGAAGAGCAGTCATACTTCACATACCAAAAATGATTGCAAATGCGACAGTGATGAAAATCAATCACTACATAATAAAAAAAACAAACCTGAATCCAGTAAAAAAGAAACACCACTAAATTCAGATTCAACTCAGCCGACTCCGATATCTCGTCAAATTTTCCTTAATTCAGATATTTCACCTTACATAGTTCATGTGCAACGCAATCTTCTATCACCAAATGATCCAAGCACTTTTCATCCCATAGCATTTGGAAGATTATTACGAAAATACTCTTTTAAAAATATTGTTAATGGTAGCATCAAAAAGATTGGCAGGAATAAGATCTCGTT
Source organism: Spicauda simplicius (assembly GCA_949699795.1). Taxonomy (NCBI): domain Eukaryota; kingdom Metazoa; phylum Arthropoda; class Insecta; order Lepidoptera; family Hesperiidae; genus Spicauda; species Spicauda simplicius. The sequence continues at coordinate 8,183,480 of OX453064.1, forward strand.
AGCCTTCTCAAATTATGTTGACGCTAACCTATTTTTAAAACATGAAGGTTTATGCTCTAATAACTTAAAAGTCTTTATACCAACTTTTACTATAACTAGAATGGGTTTAATTAGAGGTGTACCTACTGAATGGTCACCAGATGAAATAAAAGAATCGATTACAGTACCATTCGGTTGTGGAGAAATAATTAAAATAAGACGGCTTAATTATAAGATGATGGTGGATGGTTCTCCAGTATGGAAACCTTCTCAGACAGTTGTTATTACTTTCGATGGACAAGTTTTGCCAAAAAATGTTTATATATACTATAATGCACTTTCTGTTGAATTATACACATATCCTACCATCCAGTGTTATCAGTGTTGTCGTTATGGTCATACTAGGACACAATGTCGCTCCAAGCCACGTTGCTTTAAGTGTGGTGAGGCCCACACTGGTGATACATGCGCTATTGATGATGATTGTGCCATATGTTGTGTATGTGGTGGTTCCCATTTAGCAACTAATAAGTCGTGCCCCGAGTTTGTAAGGCAGAAACAAGTTAAATTGACTATGGCTCAAAGTTGCATATCATATGCGGAAGCATCTAAATTGCATCCTCCTATATCTAGGTCATATTCAGAAGCTTTAAAAACACCTCAAAAACAATATATTAATCAGGATTATAATGGGTCACGTAACACCAGCCATCCTTCCATGCAACATGGTAATATTTCATATAGGAAAACTGTTTTTTTAAAACCTAGGTCGCCTACTAAACTACAAAAAGGGTATGACCAAGCAATTCATAACTCTATGATAAGGGAATATGATATTCCATTGCCTAGTAATGGCAGTATAGTCAATTCAAATAATAGTACACTTAAAGAAAAACAAACTGATATGAAAGAAATTATAATATCATTAATAAATCTTTTATTACAAAATAATATAAGTTCACCGGACAACGCTGCTGTTTTACTTGACATTTTAAAACAATTTAAATTTGATAATGGATCACAAATCCAAAATCCTGCAGTGGAACTGCAGAAGCTTAATTAACAAGAAAACTGATCTTGCTTACTTAATTAATAAATACAACCCACTACTGATCTCTCTTTCGGAGACATGGTTATCCCCGGGTGTTCCATTAAAAATACCCGGATACACATGTGTCCGAAAGGATAGATCAGATGGTTATGGTGGCATTGCCACCCTTGTAAATAACTCTGTACATTTTTCTCCTGTCCCTCTTCCTAATAATATTGATATTCCAGCTCTTGCTATATCTATTGATAATATATGTTATGTGACAGTATACATTGCTCATCCATCTGTAATAGTATATGAAGCAATTAAAACAATAATATCGTCTCTTCCACAACCAATCTTAATTTTAGGTGATTTTAATTGCCATCACCAATCTTGGGGTAGTACATTAAGTAATTTTTATGGCGAAATGATGTTAGAAATAATTGATAGCAATAATCTGTGTATTTTGAATACGGGTAAGCCTACACGTCGTACTGGACCTAATGAAAATGTAAGTGCTGTTGATTTGTCTATTTGTTCACCCAACATTGCATCTGTGTTATCTTGGGATACACTCCCTCTTACATATGGTAGCGATCATTATCCAATTTTAATTGACTTGCTGTCACCAATGTCACCATCACCAAAACAAAGACAGATTCGGCCGACATACAGACTAAATAAAACCAATTTAACAGATTACCAAAATTATACTGACTCGAGGTTCATGTCACTTCCGAAATTATGCTGCAATATTGAAACTATTTGCAATGATGCTTTTTTATGTACATTACAAGATGCAGCAAAAAAAATATTTCCTGGCCTAGACGATAGGAAAAAAAATCATCATATATCTTCACCACCATGGTGGGATGAAGAATGTACAAAGGCAGTTAAAAAGCGAAAGGAAGCTGAAAAACATTATAATTGTAACATGACGTCTGAAAACTTTCAAACATTATCTGTAATAATTTCTGCCACACGAAAATTTTTAAAGAAAAAGAAATCTAATGGTTGGAAAAGATTTTGTTCATTGGTTTCACCCGACACCCACACTTCAGTTGTTTGGAATAATATTAAACGTTTTCGTTCAGTTTACAAAGATCCTAGTTATACATGCCTTTCTGCTAATCTTGCTTACAAGTTTATAGATATGTTAGCTCCACCTTACGTCCCGGAAAAATCTGAATGTATTCAACAATGTAATACGAATAGTGTAATCAATGAACGTCTCGGTCTTAATTCCCCATTCACAATGCTCGAATTAAAAGATGTTTTAATTAATCTTAAAGACTCTGCTCCAGGTGAAGATCTTATACCATATTCTTTTATTGTAAATCTTAATGAATCCATGCTTAGTTATTATTTAGATATTGTTAATTCTGCAATGATTTCAGGCTCAATCCCTTCATTATGGAAGTCACAAATAGTTATTCCTTTATTAAAACCAGGCAAACCCCAAGAACACCCTACGTCATACAGACCTATAGCATTGTCGTCCGTTTTAGTAAAAATTGCAGAACATTTAATAAAAAATCGTTTAGAATGGTTCATTGAGCATTATAATTTAATTTCTAGCACTCAATTTGGATTCAGAAAAGGGAAAAGCACAATAGATAATATCGCTATCTTTTGTACAGATATCCGTCTTGCATTTACGAATAGTGAATCAGTAGTTGCCACATTTTTAGATATTCAATCTGCTTATGATAGTGTTCTGCTTCCTATATTGCGCCATAAAATGAATATTTTGGGTTTACCAGAGATGCTCACAAATTTTGTTTTGAACCTTCTTACTGAGAGGAAAATTAAAGTATTCCTCAACGATGGCCTTTGCATTGAAAGACTTGTATGGAAGGGACTACCACAAGGGTCAGTTCTAAGTCCACTATTGTATAATATTTACACATATGACATTATTCATTCAATCCAAAGTCCTATAAAAATATTACAATATGCAGATGATCTTCTTTTATATACTGTTAATGTTTCGATACCCATTTCTTGTGATTTTTTAACATCTTCCCTTAGTACACTGAAATCCTGGTTAACTTTAAACAATTTAAATATATCTGCACCTAAAAGCACTGCAATAATTTTTTCTAGAAAACGAAATATTCCTTTAGTAAAAATATGTATTGACAACAAAGAAATTCCTATAAAAACTGAAACCAAATTTCTTGGACTAATATTAGATTCTAAGCTTACTGGGCTTTCACATTGTGAATACATCACTGCTAAATGTGAACGTAATATTAATATTTTAAGGTGTCTTACTGGAGTTTGGTGGGGAGCCCATCCTTATTCATTAAAGCTGTTATACAATGCTTTAATTAGAAGCATTCTTGATTATGGAACATTTTTATTAGAACCCGGTTGTTCATCCGGTTGGAAAAAGTTAGACGGTATACAATCAAAATGTCTTAGAATCATAACTGGATGCATGAAGTCAAGCCCAATAAATGCCTTGCAAGTTGAATGCACTGATCCTCCCTTGCGTTTAAGACGTCAGTACTTATCAGATCGTTTTATATATAAATCATTACAATTTTATAATCATCCATTATTCCCTGCTTTACAATTGTTGTCTCAAACTGTTAGTAAATCTAGTTTTTGGACACATAAAACCTGTACCGTTAACAGCTATCTAAAATTTAAAGCGCTTACTTCTCCAACATTTCAATCAATTAGTTTATCTGTGTATAAATATGAATATGAATGTATAACTATAGCTCCTAATATATTTTTAAACATTGATGTAAATAGGAATGATAAACAAGTTGACGAGCATTTTAATAATATACTTGTAAATAAATGGAATGGTTGGCATTTCATATATACGGATGCTTCAAAAAAGACAACTACTGGATGCGTCGGGGTGGGTGTGTATCATTCACAGTATGACATTGTACAAAAGATTAAATTACCACCCGAATCTTCTGTTTTTACTGGCGAGTGTTTTGGATTATTAAAAGCTTTGGAGTATGTATTACTCATGAAATTAAAGAGCACTGTCATATTTACAGATTCTCTAAGTGCATTGCAAGCTGTAGCTAAATTTCCTCTTAAAGCCAAAAATTACCCTCCAATTATGGAAATAAGAAAATTACTTTTAAATTGTTCTGCAAACCAAATGAAGGTGTCATTTGCATGGATACCGAGTCATTGTGGCATCAAAGGAAATGTGAAGGCTGACGAGATTGCTTCTGATGCTATAGAATGTGGCGATATGCATCCTTATACTAATTATTCTTATGATTTGCTCGCTTTGCCTAAAGTTTGCCTTATGGAATCATGGAATGAAATTTGGAATGAAACTACTAAATTAAAAGGTAGATTTTATGCACTCATTCAACCTAATATACCAACCAAACCATGGTTCTTTAAAGCAAAACTTGGAAAAACAGTAACATCAATTTTAATACGTTCACGATTGGGTCATGTTTGTACTCCTAAACATCTAGCTAGACTTAAGATAGTTAGTGATTCTATGTGTTCGTGTGGTGCAGATGAGGCAGATTTGAATCACATATTTTTCTCCTGTCCATTATATGACCGTTCTTCCTTAATACAAAACCTTACTTCCCTCGGTGTTCCTTTTCCGCTTTGTATTTCTTCCTTATTAATATTTGACAAACCTCAAATATATTCAGTCCTGGCTTCATATTTAACCACAAACCATATCAACCTGTAGTATTCATATTTATTTTCCTTTCTTATTTATCTATCCCTTACCGAACTCCTCTGATCCTTGTCCTTTTCCAAATTTATCGATGTTTATTTTTTGTAACTTGAATTTCCCCGCTTCTGTACGTACAAAACTTGTCATTGGCAAAATGGTCATAAGACCGAGAAGCCATCGCGTAAAACAAAAAAAAAAAAAAAAAAACTAAAGTCTAGAAATTAAACCAATAATCAAAAATTACAGACATTTTTTTTCTGGAATAACAGCTTTGCGACCTTCAAAACGGTTTTTTATGGGTTGATTTAATTAATTGCACTGAAGACATAAATTATTTTAATTATACATTTTGAGGTTCAAGTATGTTTGTAGGAACATTTTTAAATATAAAAAACTATCACCTACCTATGAAATGTGTTCATAGCAGGGTTGTAAAAGAACTCCGCTTCCGCAAAATTGTAGCGGAGTTTTATCGGAAGTTTTTTTTTAACGTAGATTTTGACGTACAGCGCGCAAGGAGCGATGATAGGCGCCACAAAGGTCTAGAAAGTCGCAAAGCTGTTATTACAAAAAAAAATGCCTCTAATTTTTGATTATTAGTAATTACTAGACTTTTGATAAGAACCGTACCATGATTGTACCTACTTGTTTGAAATACATATGTTTGCTTTTTCTATTATTCCAATAAATCAAGATAAGTATTTTATTTTTATTTCAAATTGTACTTCCGCCTCTAGTAACCTCCACATCCGCGGATGCGAACATCTTTACCTCGACATCCGCCTCCGCCTATACTAAGAAGGCATCCGTTACAACCCTAAGCTATAGGAACGTTTCAATTATTTTATTAAAACGTCCTTGTGTTTAAATTGTGAGATAAAAAAATGATTTAAGGAAAGACTTGGCATTGCGAAAGGTCATCGGATTTTAGAAAGAAGCCAGGTAACCTAGCAAAAACTATACACAATAGGTACAATTCGTGCCTACTCAAAAGATGCCGTTCGCCTAAACAACCGTTCCAACTGAATGCTTTCAGATTAACTTCACGTGGGATTTTGCATGAATTAATGTTTAGCTTTTTTATTGCAGTAATACGTTAATCGAAATCACGTTTTTGCTACATTTGACACAAAGAACATAATTAACGATAGTATAGTGAGTACAATTAACGTCACAGATTTTTCTATTTAATTCAGGTTGTCATACTGGCTCATGAGTCACACTATTGTTAATAGAACTTAAAATAGACTGCACCCGTAAACAGTGCTATTTAACTTAAATAAATACAATAGGTTTCTTTACAACTTTTTTACTTTTCTTTATTTCCTCGTTCCTTTAACCTGAAATTCCGTGAATCCCAATTTTCGTGCAATATTTTATTTTTGATTATTTCGCCATTTTTCATTTCTTCGCCATTTTTACCCGACAGTGATAGAAGGAGGGGAATGTTTTTCTAACATGTTTATCTGTATGTACGTATGTTTGTTTGTACATACAAACATACGTACATACAGACCTGGATCTGAGCAAAATTTATTGCGGACAATCTCGCGACAAGCTTTTATATGATAGAAAATTTTACGATGCAACAAAATGATGGGTTTGACTATTACAAAATTTATTTTTTCCTCTTCAGTGCATTGAAATAAAAGCTTGTTTTAAAAAGTAATTTTTTAATATTATTTTATTTTCTTATTTTTAGTTGTCCCAGGGCCCAATGCTTTATAATTTGATACCTATATTGGATGGGTCATGTTATTAACATCTGTAATCTTCCATTTTTAAATGGCGGCCATCTAGGATTTGTCGTAGTATATGTATTGTATAAACTAAACCCTTTCGTTTGATACCCATGTTGGGTGTGTTGTACAAATATATGTAATCTTTCATTTTTTTATGCCGGCCATCTTGGATTTGCATTTTTTTCGTAGTGTACTGTATTTTAAACATTAAGCTATTTCATTTGATACCCATATAAAGTGGGTTGTACAAAAAAATGTAATCCGCCATTTTGTTGCGACCGCCATTTTGGATTAATAACAATATTGGTTATTATAATTGCATTGTCATCAGAACTATACTTGTATTCCAAATTTTAGCTCAATCGGATCCTGAGAAGTGGATTAAGGTTGCAAGATTTGACCTAAACACACATACAAACAACCGTACATCCTTACATACTTACCCACAAACATTGTAAGTTATATAAAAGCTTTTAAAAAGAGGGGGAAATGTACGATATTATTTTACGTGTATACAAAATAAGTTCCATCGGTTGGAATTAACTGCTTTAAAATCCTGTTGTGGGATTACGTGCATTAGTATGTAAGGGACAAACTCCCGAGTCAACAAGGCAAGTTATTCATAAGCTTGTAAAAATAAACCTTTTTTTGAAAGAAGGTAGATAATTTTGCGACGTAGCATTGTGTATTTACAACCACTTCACCTATTTTATGCCTTTTAACTGCCCTTCAAATATTTAAGGGCGTGGTAAGATCTTACTTAATAAGGATATGTTCTAGGTACTCATATTGATGTCCAGCGATTCGGTGACCAGCAGAATGTAAGGACACCTTATCCAAGATGAAATAGATATTAATGCCACCTAACACAATACCTCTTATAACAGTACAATATTATCAACAACAAACTAAGGTCTTTTTTTAATTTATGCAATTTATTTGTTTTAAATCACACCAAGTTTAACGGTCCATTGGCTATTGTTTAAGCAATTAGTAGCTTTAGCGAGTAAGTAGACGTTGACATGGCCATCAAAACTCAGCGAGTTTAGTAACAAAATTAAATCAGGTACCTACATATTATTTTTGTCGTTGTTATTATTTAAAAATGTGTTTTAATAAAAGTTGGTCTTGCAACTGGAGTCTACGTTAAATTTCCCATTTGCGTTCGTGTTGTAAATTGCTGTGGCCAATAGGTATCCATATCTGCCTTCGTCTGTAGTCTGTTGATGTTTATGCATCAAGAGAACTTAATAGACAACAGGTGGTTTATTTGATGCCAAAATCATGCTCTACAATTTGGAATAAAAAACTTTATACTTTTTATTGTAAGACTAGATAATAAAAGAGATCCCTAAAACGCTCTGGCCAGGCACATCTCAACACGTCAAAATTCCACAATTTATACATTTTTCATATTACTCGTTTGCGCCTAGTCTTCCGAATTCGTCAATAAATACCTATTTATTGGGAACATTTTAGGATTTATGAAGTTTCAGATACTTCTTTTGGATAGCTTTATGATAAATTAGAAGTTTTTGAAAATCGACATTTAAAATTGGCTCTATAAAGCTCGTTAATAATTTTCACGAATTCCACAGAAAATCCCCGCCCTTACGTTCTGAGGGATTAGCGTTAGAGTAGGCGAAATGTCACTTTTATACAGGTAGGTAAACTCTGTAACAGGAACCCAGGCTGCGTCATTGGATGGTAACGACATTCCTAGAGCAGAAATACAAATACATAAGTTAATACAAAATTATTCAGTTAAATGGTAAAAAGAGCTTTAAATCTTTTCAAGGTGGTAGAACCAGATTGGATTCACCTTCGATCGATTATACAACTGCCACATCTATCTCTGACCTGCTTCACACCAGAAAGTTCTTGCGTTTGAATGGCAGATTACAGATACTACTTAATGTAATTACAGATATTACTTAACAGAAGACTGTTACAATTTTCTGAAGGGCACCGAATATGTGATTACTTTCAGGTGAAACTCTATTTGGAAGTGATATCAGCTACCCACTGGCGGCAGACTACAAACCATCAAGTGGACTACTTATTTTCTTCAATCTCATAAAAAACACAAACAAGAAACGAAACTACCGGTCAGTTTATACAGACTTACAGATTATATCGTCGAGCACGTCTCAACCCGTAGTTCCGCTGTTATGAAACCCAATTTGCCCAATTTCCTTGGTCCATGCACAATAGAAACGAGACTCATGACTGACAGAATGTCGTACCTACTTGATTTGATTACGTGCCGATTGAATTCAAAACCTGCTTTGCGGTTCACGGTTGGTTGACTTCACTGTAAATCTCAAAAAATATTTAACGATGTCTAAACTAAGATTTCAGGAAAGTTAAGGCTCGTAAATATGAACCAGTTCGGATTAATAATTGTGTAAATATATCATAGGTTACTTAATTGGTACAATTGCAATACTAGTGCGAGTATTACCTACTTAAAATTCCATAATAAGGGATATATTTTTATCATAATTTATTTTAACATTATATACAAATCTAAAGTGTGTGTGTGTGTTATTATGATATATCATTATAAACCAAAGAAAATTATGTTTATAGATATCTTAATCCAGGTGGTAGAACCAGTGTAGTTCGACCGAGGAAGTACCACCGCCACACCTATTTCCAGCGTGAAGCATTTCTTGCGTTTCAATGGAAGGGTGTGGTTGCCGGCACTCTTTTATATGAGGCGACCACCATAGTCCTCGGGAGTAGCAACGCATCTGTGATTGACTTCAGATAGAACCCATGTTCTGTATGTACTTGATTACAGATGTCCATGGGCGGCAGTGGTCACTTACCATCAGGTGGACTGCACGCTCGTTTGCTACTTCAGTCAAATAAAAAAAAAATAAAAAAATCTTGGATTCAACTAAAATTAAGAAACTGAAATAAAAAATATAATAACGCAAACTTGAAAATATTATATAGGTATCCAGTAATGTAAGTGAGTTAGCATATATCTACACCTGTTTGCTACTGGCGGAAATGCGCCTATTGGACTCACTACTATCACTTTATTGCAAAAAACAAAGTTACACAAATACTCATTAAGTATGGAAAGAAACATTGATTTCTGAAACTTCAATAGTTCATAGAGCTACACATATTTTTTACGCAAGCTCTACCAGTGCCATAAACCCGAAAAGATTTTTTTTAATTAGTGTTGTATTAATTAACCATACATTTAATGTCAGTCTTAAATCATAAACTATTTCATAAGAAGAAAAAAATATACATCAGTACGATACGGTCCTAACTAAATAGGAATCACCAAATCAAAACGTGAAAACTTACTACAGTAATAAAATAGATATAGGTACCGCTGGTATCAATCTATTGAACCACAAGATATATATACCACATTGACCGCAATTATGTTATATTGACCACAGTAACAATAATTAATCTACATTATTAGTACGTGGAGCAAAAACTTTTGATCCGTTTATAAGAAAATACCGCGGACGAAGGAGTATGAAGTTTGCAACGGTTTCTATAGAAAGGAGTACAGGATGCTATATTTTTGTTCAGTAATGCCTGTTTTAATCCTTACTAATATACTACTTATACTAATATTATAAATGTGAAAGTAACTCTGTCTGTCTGTCTGTCTGTCTGTCTGTCTGTCTGTCTGCTACTTATTCACGCCTAAACAACTGAACCGATCTTTATGAAATTGGGCACACAGATAGTGTTGACCTCGAGAAAGGACATAGGCTGCTTTTTATCGAAAAAAAATGGGTTGAAAGCGTTAAAATCGAGCATAAATGTTTGTATGGAAGTTCGTTTTTGACAAAGTCCCATATTGACAAGTCCGTCAAGGGGTACGATAGACTTACTTGAAACCTTATCTAAATAATAAAACATAAAAAAACATTGATTTCGAGTCGACAACATATATCCGTAAAATTTGGATTGTCGCGTATTTTGTTAAATTCAAATGTAAATATGTGTGACATGACAGTAGTGTGACATGACAGCAGCCATAATGGCCGCCCGGATGTCATTCTAAATTAATTCAAAAATAATACGTATAAATTTGTAACTATCAATTATCATAAAAATAGATGTAATTCAAATTGATTTTAATTTAATTTATGAATTTATGAAATATTTCAATAATAAAAAAGCATCCGTTGACGCGCTGCGGCCGCGCAGCTTGCGACCTAATGTAAAATCGCTCTTAGAGTACAGGGATTCCCAATTGATAGCAGATAGCGCGTCATACTATTATAGTAAAATAGTTATTCGAATCCAATAATTCAAAGGCGATAAAATGTTTTAACATTGTTTCAAAATAAAATTATCGACTCCATTTGTCACTCCATGTTCATGTTACATAAATAGTTTCTTAACTATTATTGCATAAATAAAGTTAAGTTATTGACCACACCCGTACATTTTTAGCGAAAATAAATATTAAGGACAAAATACAATTGATAGTCTTTTAAGTGAAATACTAACATTAATAAGTCGATCAGTATCTAAATAAGATATAACAATTATATCATGAATTATTATTATAAAGAAGCTTTTGCAACTTTTGTGATAAATAATTGCATTTATGAATATTGAAGCATGGTTGATGAACACTTAGCTCTATTAACAAACGAGCAAGGTCAACATAATTGTTCTTTTTATATTTATGATATGTTCATTATAAATAATGTTATAGAAAACATGCATTTAAATAACAACATATTTTAAATTAATTTTAGAATAACAAAGTGTGTCAAAATAAGCCAAAATAGATGATGTTTTTAACTCATAAGTATGTGAATTTCGCATCTGTTATTAAAATCGTGATAGCCGTGTGGTGCCAAGTCGGGCGGATTAGAAACGCGACGTCTGGGGTTCGAATCCAGTTGTCTTATGTACATTATTATTATTATTGTAAATGGTTCATACCGATCTCGACTTATATTTAAGAGATAAGTCGGCTGTGAATGATGCTCACGGGCGCATACCAAGTGAGCAGCATTTTTGACTTCTTTAGAAGATGATGAAATATTTATAAACTGGTACTTATGGTGTTATCTGTTCGTAAAAATTTTCGGACTATCCTACAAGTGTTAAGGATTACTGCTTTCTGTAACTGTATGTATGTGTAAGGAGATAGGTTTATGGACTTAAGAGATAGATGCAGCGCTTTCGGTATAACTCCTGTGGTTGAAAGAACCAAAGGGATTATGTTAACTTTTTTTAATCCCCACATCCGTATAATTTCGTCCTTAAGTTCTATATATTTGGTTAATTTATCGGATATTGTATTCTGCAAATTATGTGAGTTTGGTATTGCTACATCGATAAGTAGAGCAGTTTTATTGATTTTATCTATAAAGGTAATATCCGGTCTATTATAATGCACAGTTTTGTCTGTTAAAATTGCTCTGTCGAAATATATTTTATAAGAAGAATTTTCTAAGATCGTTTTGGGGGTGTATTTATAATATGGAACGGGGGGGTCGATTAGAAGTTGGTGTTGAATAGCAAGTTTTTGATGAATTATGTTAACTATTTGGTCGTGTCGGTGTTTATAATCAGTTTGTACTATCGATGAGCAAGCGCCTGTTATATGTTGGATTGTCTCCGGAGATTTGTTACACTTTCTGCATATATCGATTACATTATGATGTTTAACGATATGTTTACTGTAGTTACGCGTTTCTATGACCTGATCTTGTATTGCTTGCATGAATCCCTCCGTTTCGGGAAATAATTCGCCATGCCTTAACCAAGCATTAGACGCCCGCTTATCAATATGTAGTTGGTTTAAATCTTTAAGATGTCTCCCATGTAAAGCTTTCTGTTCCCACGTTTCAATTTTTGATTTTATGCTAATAATCTGTTGATTTTTTTGCGTTTCTTTGCTGTAAAGGTTTAGGGGAGTAAATTTGCGATCATTGTATGATATTAATTTATGTAATGTTGATAGTTCCGCTTTTTTATGAAAGTAATTCCTGAGAGTGGTAATCTGGTTACTGTGCAAATTATGAATGTCAATAATACCTCTTCCTCCTTCGGCTCTTGGTAAAGTCATCCTTTGAAAGCAAGCTCGTGGATGGTGTTTTCTATATTTAGTTAACATAGTATTAACGTTACGTTGAAGTTTTAAAAGCTCAGTTTTCGTCCAGTTTATTATACCAAAAGAATAAGTAAGAATTGGAATAGTATACGTGTTTATGGATTTGATAATGTTTCGAGAGTTTAATTGCGATTTTAAAATGGAACTTAGTCTATGTTTAAATTCTGCTATTAGTAATGTTTTTGTGTTATTGTAATGGATGAGGTTCGACTGGTTGTAACCTAGATATTTATATGCACTGTCTTCTTGTAAACAATTAATAAGTTCACCAGATTGTAATTCATATTGGTGTTGATAAGGGAGACCTGCTACAAGAGAATTTATTTTACATTTGTCAATGCCGAAATTCATACATATATCTGTTGAAAAGCTTTCTGTAACATTAATTAGGTTATATAAATCAGATTCATTTGAGGCATATAATTTTAAATCATCCATGTACAAAAGGTGGTTTAGTTTTAAATCTTGCGGGCTACATTCTATTTTAGCATCTGAGTATTGCAAAAGGTGTCCTGTGTCTATAGAATTTAATTTATTTGATAGTGGGTTCAATGCTAAGCAGAACCAGAGCGGGCTGAGTGCATCTCCTTGGAATATACCTCGTTTAATTTTAATAGGTTTTGTTACTAAGGTGTCTTCATTCGTCGTTAGTTTAAGTCGTGTTGTCCAAGTTGACATTGTATTTTGAAGAAATGAAAGTAATAATGGATGAATTTTATAAATTTCTAAGATTTTTAGCAACCAAGAATGTGGGACAGAATCGAAAGCTTTAGCATAATCGATATATATGGAGTAAAGATCTTTTTTATTTTTATGTACGTGATGTAATACTACGGAGTCAATTATAAGTTGCTCCTTACAGCCTTGACTAAATTTGCGGCAACCTTTTTGTTGCTCTGTTAGAATTTGATTTTTCTCTAAATGTGTGTATATAGTATGTGAAATGCAGGCGGTTATTATCTTATATATGGTTTGCAGACATGTTATAGGTCGATATTTAGCTGGATTAGTTAGATCATTAAGGTCTTTTGGAAGCAAATATGTTGTGCCTTGTGTTATAAATTCTGGCATAGTTTGTTGATTATTTATAAACTTATTTATATAATTATAAAGAAAAGGATGTGTATATGAAAAATGTTTGTACCAAAAATTGTGAATTTGATCAGATCCCGGCGCTTTCCAATTCTTAAGGTTTTTTATAACTTCTTGAAATATTTCCTTTGAGATTGATTGAAACTGCATTAACTCAACATGTGAATTATTATTCAGTTCTTCATTGATCCATTTGGCATCATTATTATGCAGTACAGGTTCCTCCCATATACCTGACCAGAAATTTGTCAATGTATCAATCGTAGGGCTGATGTTAATGTTTTGCGTCATTGTGTTGTTTTTTAAAGTCCGGTAAAACTGTTTCTCATTATTAGTAAACTGTTTGTTTTGGGTTTTACGTAGAGTGCATGCTTTATATCTTTTGAGCCTACTTGCGGTTACTGTAAGTTTCTGTTTGAGTGTATCTAAGAACTGCGAGAGGTCTGTATTTATTTCTTCATGAATTGTATGAATTTTGTATTTTGATAGTATGGTATTTATATGCTTAGTTAAAACTGTGTTTCTATTTCCCCCAATATACTGTGTGAGACGCCCTATATGAGATCTTAAATCCATTACCTTTTTCTCTAATCTAATTTGCCACTGTGGTTTTTTATGGCTGCTACATCGTTTTGAGTTTATAGGTTGTATAGCTAAGTTTGTTCCATTAATTTTGGCTGCTGTCCATGCTGCACAATAAATTGCCGTATGAAATGTGTTAAAATCCGTTTCTACATTTATATACTCCGGTAAAATAATTTTATCAATATAATTAACAATGTTGTAAAATTTTTTGGATAACTTCTGTTTTGGTATGAATGTACGTTCTGTGGGTGAGGTGTTTTTGTAGTAGTTTATTGCTAACTCAAATGTTTCTCGTATTTTATTACAGATTGGTTCTGGGAACATATTTGTGTTTTGGTCCCCGCTTACATTTAAATCTACACTAGCTGGGAATTCTATATCATTATTTATTGCGTTGCCTGTATTATTACTACTTGATATCTCAATATTGCTAGTTATTTTTAATTCATCTTCCACTTCCTGTCTTATTATTTCAAGTCTTCCTTTCTCTAATCTGTTATTATTTACTATTACTCTTCGCTGATCTGAAATTCTCTGCTCAGAAATATTACTTAAATGTGGAAATGATTTGATAAATTCCTGATGTAATTGTTTTCTGTAATCTGTTTTGTTACTTTCCAGCTTAGTAATCTTATAGTAGGCTCGCATAATAGTTTCATTGTGTTCTTGAGTCCATTTCATTCGCTGTCCTGGTATTTGTGTAATACTACTTGAATTGTTAGATGTCGACTGCTGTCCTGATTTTTGTTTAATTATTAAATCTGATTGTACCGCTTTGTAAATATTATTGATGGTTTCTTGTGATAAGAGTTTATTCCGAATAATTGCTCTTCGCTGATCACCAACACGTTGTCGGCTAACTGTCATTTCTGGGAATTGATTTATGAATTGAGAGTGCAATGATTGAAGAGTTATTATTATTATTATTATCGAAAGTTTTCATAAATACTAATTTTAGTATTATTTTTATAATAACCAACTCATTTTTAAATATTATTTAGTATCGGAAATGCAAAGCTTTCGCCCGCCTGGGAATCAATGTGTCACAAAGTTTATATGAAATTAATAGAGGTTTAACCTCTGTCAGGTAAAAGTACAAAATAATTTGGATTTACCTTGCCGACATATTCAAATTTTAATGTAATGAACCACAAACAAGGCTTAATAAAGATAAACAATAAACATACCTGAGCGCCGCCTAAATGTTAGTAGAACCAAAATTGGTTTACGTATCGTTGATACTGTCATTAGATTTTTAGTTTTAGTTAGATGCACTAGGGGGCACGGGTAAAACGTTTTTAAGAAATTTACTATTAGCGAAAAATATAAGATCTGATAGAAAAATAGCTATTGCCGTGGCGTCGTCCAGCGTTGCGGCCACACTTTTAAAAAGCCGTCGTAATGCCTGCCTATTCGCCTTTGAGCATCCACTCAAGATTTGTAGCAACGATTTCTCTAACATTTTTAATATTTCAAATCAAAGGAATACTGGAAATTCAATGCGGGATTGTTATTTGACTATTTGGGATGAAGATTCTGTAGATACAGCCACTGAAATCGAAGACATTATCCAACAAAATTTTTGGATTCCTTCAACCCGCCTCCCAGTACTCCTCCACACAAACTTTTTTTTCAATAAAAATACGCTTTCTACACTCAATAAAATAGAAAATTTCTACAATTTCAATTTCTACAATAGGCCCCACACTAGGATTCCCTATGTCGTGGGTACCATGGACACACAAGACGTATATAGAAACACCCAGACCCAGAACATGAATCTATTCAGATTTCTGTCTGGCCGGGAATCGAACTGGGTGTGGTAGTTGCTCCGCAACGCGGGTCGTCAAGATTGTCAAATTAATGTTAAAAGTAGGTTCACCTATATGTAATCTTACTCAAAAATTTAAAAGGACCAAAATTACTTAAAATAGTATTTTTCAATTCATAAAAGTTTAAATCCATCTTTATAATCGATGCGCTTTGGTTTAAATGTGGAGGCGTTGTTTGAAAAGATGTATTTCGATATTGTTAATGTTACCACTAAGACTGTAAATTGGTTCAAAAAAGGGGTTTACGATATTCTGATACCCACAAATACACACTTAAAATCCGTTTTTTATCTGTGTGTTTGTCCGGGTAATCCTTGACCGGCTAAACCGATTTTTACGGGTTTTTTACTATAGAAAATATTATGGAACAACATGTAGACTACTTTTATCGTAGAATTCCCACTGAGTGGAGATTTGCGGGGGAAAAACTTTGCGATACATTGATTTTCACGCGGGCGTAGCCGCGGGTACAGCTAGTAATAAAATAAATTAAAAACACATCACACACACTACCATACATTTGACGCAAACACATAGGTATTTACATAATAAACGAAATAAAACGTTCAATATCTTACTATGAAAACACAATGTCGAAAATTTCAGACGTCTTTGTCAAAGTACCCGTCATTGTTTTTAAATACAGCTTAGTCCACAAACCCTCCTTTTACCTTTAAAGGGTGTAGTTAAAATAACTGGAAAATTATTACAATTTAATTGATTTTAAGCATTATTCGTGCTACTTTGGACTACTTATATCAAGTTTATTACTTGAGTCCTTGAATTACGGTCTAATTTCGACCGTTGAGACAGGTGACTACAAATAACCACTTAGGTAGGTTTATTTCATCCCTAAAACCTAAAGCGAATCAAAATATTTTAATTAGGTACGCAGAACACGTTTTTATTTAGTCAACATTATTAACTTGTTATTTATATCTCCTTATTTCCTGCTTACCCCAGCCAAGTTTCTCAATTGCGATTTCCTAATGACGCATAAGTCCTTTAGAATATTCCAACCGTGTGGACTCTTTAAGACCTACCTACAGATGTCTCCGCTCGTTTACAATATAATGATATGCCCAATATTGACAATAGCTATCAGTTTCAATGCCTGAGAATGTTTATCATGGGCGTAATCATCAAATACAGTAGCAACTAGCAATATATACATTACATAGCAGGTAAGTACTTGACGGCGTAACATGATTGAAAATTAAACAGATCGTAGTCTCTCATTTACCGTTGAAATAAAGTGGTAACAACATGCAATAAACAAGTGATAAGTTGATACTTATATCTCTGATATCATTTCTGTCTATCAACATGGACACTGAGGACTCTGTAAGGTTCATGGTTCTTTTGTTTCAGCACTTTTAATAGTAACTGAACAACAGTGTTATAGACTAGGGTTGTTACGGATGCAAAATGCAGATGCGGATGCGGATTATTAGAAGTTCACATCCGCGGATGCGGATTCGATGCGGATGCGGATTCAATGCGGATGCGGATGCGGATTTAAAAGGATAATTATTTAAATTTTGAGTGCATAAATAGCAAAAAATCAATTTGAAATTAACTTTATATTTATTTAAATATATTTCTCAAATAAAATTACACAAGTCTTTAGTTTTACTTATGACACAAGGAGCTGTCCATTAATCATGTGAGGCTCGAAAAGGGGGGGAGGGGTCAATAAAAAATCACGAAATATCACAAGGGGGGAGGGGGTAAAGTAATATATCACGTGTACCTACTTATTTTTTCGGCAAGCGCGCGATGCTCAACCGAAAAGCGGCGTTACATGTATTTATTTTTAGTCAAACGCGTACAATATATAAAATAAAATTAGATGATACTTATACCAGTTTTTTTCTTATAAATAAAAAAAAAATCTTTACAGGTACGAAAAAATACACGTGATATAGAGGGGAGAGGGTAGGGGTAGTCCTAAACCTCACCACGTATCACCAATGGGGAGGGGGGGTCAAAAAAGGCCAAAAAAAACATCACGTGATTAATGGATGGCCCCCAACAGAATTTTGAGCTTCAAAAAAAATCTTTGTTTAATAATTAAACTTAAAAATTGGTAAATTATATTTAATAAATAGCAATATTGCAGTTTTCTCAGCTTCCAACCTGTTTCTTAGCGGATTATATATTAACCCAGCTCCACTAAATAGCTGTTCGCTTGGAACTGTGGCTGGTGGAGGTGATAAATATCGGCATGCTAATTTGGAGAGAATTTTAAATTCACAACGGTTAGCTTCCCACCAAATAAGTGGATTTTCATCTAATTTTTTTTCTTAAATTCCTTTTCTTTATTCTCACTTTGGAATAAACTGAACTCCTCCGGGTGTATTGCTTTCAGGTGATTTTTCAAAGAAGTAGTAGTGCGACCCTTCCGCGAGTAACTTTTATTACATATCTTACACTCCGACCTCTCGGGATCATTTTTATCTATTATAAAATAACTCCAGATAATAATTTTTATTGGTGGCGACATTCCAATTTATCAAAATATTAATGAAACCCGCAAAAAACTATGGAGTGCGAAGTACGAACACACCGTAAACTCTCACTGGAACTATTTTATTGACATTAAGAAAAAACACAACAATTAAAACCTGTAGGATCTTGTTACTAATATGCGCCTTCCTATTCGTCAGTTACCGAATGAAGTTAGCAAACGCGAAGCACGTGCTATACTGGCTCCGCCCACTTCTTTGCATGTAGTTACTTGTTCATGTGAATCTGCATCCGTAAAACTCCGCATTGATTGATGCGGATGTGAATGCGGATGCAGATGTCTGAATTAATGCGAATAATCCGCATTTGCGGATGCGGATACGGATATTCGTAACACCTCTGTTATAGACTAATCTGATGTCCACCTATTCGCACTTGTTCACCAAATCGCACTTAGCCAGCGCGGTGGACAATGGCCTATAACTCTCTCATTCTGAGAGAGGACCCTTGCCCAGCAGTGGGATAATAACGGGCTGACGAAAATCTGATGTAAGACCTGCTCAAGCTAAGGGATAGTCAAATATAGGATGCATTGTGTACATAAGTAATACTGGAGGTCCATCAGCAGCTGAGGACCATGACCCTATAACAGGTCTATTGTCGCGTAGTGTAATACGTTATAGCTGATAATACAGTCCACTTTACCTTTTCCGGGACACTAACATCCTGTTGACGGAAGAAGGAGATCTTTAAATTAGGATTTTGGTCCTTAGATCGGAACTCTATGAATACTTATAGGTACGCAGGTATAAAATACTTGCAGTGGGATTGCATTTGAGCTTACTATTTCTTTAACCTTAAATTGCACATTATAAAATAAATAAACCAAATAAATATTTAAGAAAGCATAATGGCATAATAAAGTAAAAAAAAAACAAATTATATACATAAATAAAAACTATATATATAAACATGCAATAACTTAATAAACAATAATATAACTAAAGAGACATAATAAAAATAAATAAATAAAAAAGGAGAAAAAATATGTATCTAAGAAATTTAATTAAGTTACTACTTCCGATGCCGCTTCTAGTCACCAAACATCCATGTAACTTTACGTACCTTGCTCGTCTCATAATTATCATTTTTAGAAAACTACCCACATTAAGAATCTGAAGTATTGTGTTCATACCAAGGATAGAATATTAGCACGTATGCCGAATATTGTATTTAATTTTAATATTAGATAAGTTCTCATTATAAGTGAATGTTATTTCTTATGAGAATAAAGTTCTTAAACCTAATTTAGTGCGTTATACTTACCACGGAATCTAGTTCCATCAACCTAGATAGATGCGACCGTGGACGAATTCTCCTGTTCTTAACAAGATTTCCGTTTCCTACTGAACGTAAGAGGATAAATGACTGCTGTGTCCTAATCAATGCATTATTAAAACAGTCAAGATAGCGATAAAGATTAAGAAGCGTTTCTTATTTTCTCTTAGTGATCAATAAAAAGTAAAGTTATATATGTAGCTATGGAGGTAATTTTAAGGCCTTAAGATTCAAGCCTAATTAAATGAGTTTGCACATTCTTTATTTCACGTTAAAGCCACCTACTTTTGAGGGGTGCCACAACACTGCTTTCTTTTACATTATAAACTTGTGTGCGTCACGGTTTCTCCGTGTCACAAAAATACAACAATCGATCTAGGTTCAATACATTTACAACATCATAGACCACGTAAAAGAAATATGGGTTACCTACTTTTTACTTTCAATTGTAATACCTCGCCAATTTCCACTAACTGGACTCATGGCGGCCCGCGAGAGTTCGGTTTAAACTCTCGTTTTTACCATTGACGACTAGTTATGGAATGGGCTTCGTCTTGAGGTAATTCTGGAGCACTATGCCTTACGTTAGGTTAGGTATGCATTTTTTTTTAAAGAAATAAAATAAAAAAAAAGGTTAGGTATGCTTAGGTAAGGTATGCTTAGGTTCTTCAAAAAGGCACGAAAAGAGAGATCTCTTTTTTCGAAATGTGAAATGTATTACTCATACACTATTTAAACAAAGCTTGTTTTACAAAGCACCAAAATACAACAAAATACCAAAAACAATACGGCATATAATGATATAAGCGACAATCAAATCTTTAAAAATAAATTACTGTCGACAAGTACTACTACCACATTAATGATTTTTTGAATGACATTGACTAAATCGATTATTTCTAATAACTTGTCTGTTTTGAGTATAGGCCATTATTTTATAATAAAATATTTTAATAGTCCGGTCATATAATTTTATTGTATTACATAATTATTAATTATTATAATATTAGTATTATCTATATATTAATACGGGAACTAAAAACTTGAGATTCGCTTTTAAGATACTTGCCGCAGGCGGAGGAGTATGAAATTACGCACGGTTATAGTTGTGCAATGCTAATACTTTTTTCAAATAATGCATAACCCATACATAAAATCAACTAAAAACACATTACACTCAGTACTTTGCATTTGACACAAACACATACATAATAAACAAAATAGAACATTCAATGTCTTACTATGAAAATATCTTATTCAAAATACCTTTATCCGTTAGATATCTTTGTGAAAATACCCGCTATTGCTTTTAAATGCAGCTTAGATAATAAACCCTTTTTTACCTTTAACGGCTGCGTTCAAAATAACTTGAAAATTATTACAATTTATTTAAATTATAGAAATATTGGTGCACAATATGAAGTTCAAGCTCCCATTCTAGCCGCCCACAACCACGGAAGCCCCTTTTAGTCGCCATCTACGACAGGCAGGGGATACCGTAGCTCTACTCCGATGCCTGAACTACAGGGGCGAAGACGTCAGGCCCACTTAACCACATTACCCCTTTCACCTACATAGAGAAATAGCGCGAGCATGTAAATGATGTTATGTATTTTAGAAAACACTTGTCACGCGACTTTTCCTACAATTCTGACGAGTAAAATTTTTGGTAGAATATAAGCAGGCATGAATTTAGATGTCTGGAAGCCTCGGTGCAATAAACATGTGGAGCCGCCACCTCAAATATTTTCCATATAAACTAAACATTTTACAAACAGAAACAATTTATTGTGATGCCAAGTAAATACTTTTACGCCCACTCTTTGACACCTGACTGACACCGCAAAAAAGTTATTTAGGTACTAGTGTTTTCTAGCCGGAATTTGAAAGATTTTTTGACAAAGCGGACGCCCCTTAAATCCAGCCCAGAACATAGGTAACGACTTAGTTTGGTACACGAAGTAAGTAATTAAGTAAGTAAGTAAGGGAATATAATAGATATGTAGATGATATATTCTTAAATTCTGACCGCACGTTTACCGATAACCATTAGGTTTGCCAGGTTGTTCCTATCAATCGATTATTTGTTACAAGGTATTTGGTCAGCTTAACATTGACATTGGATTAATGTTATCTATTATATTTAAACTATTCCCGAGCTGTAACGTTGCCCTCGGCATACGCAGATACGAAATATCAAAAATAATATTTATTAAAATTGATTATAACGTTTATTTGACACTCGAATAAATATTTTTATACGACTTTAGAGTTCCTCTTTTCCTCTATCCTTTTGGTAATAGATTTATTTCTTTTTTGCATACAGAAGAGATTCTCATGCTGTTGAACAATCTGCACAAAAATACTACATTTTAGGAAATAATTTTCCTCGAGTCCATTAGAAAGAGGCTACTACTACCTATTGGCACTCTACTGTGCTAATGGTGTTCAACCAAATATGTACCATGGGTGGTCAAATTATGAGGGATAGTACGCAGATTTACGGTTTTCTTATTTTAAAATGAGTTTATCAGCAAATTAACTTATTTTTCTATTGTCGTTTTATTGATACTAGTCACCCGTTGCAACGGTCGAAATTCGAACTTAATTTAACCTAAAAAAACTAAACTTCGTATTGTCCAAAGTAGCACGAATATTTCTCAATTAATAAATTGTATTCATTTTATTCAGCCCGATGTTCTGAGAGAAATTGATAAATACTACGGACAGCTTCATGCTTCAGCGACATGCTTCCGCACGAGCTCCCGCCCGTAACAAGGCGGACGACAAACGTGCCAAACTGACCCGACACTATACTGAGGACCTCCCGGACGTCAGCCTGTACGAGATTAGGGAGGCTCTCAAACAGTTGAAAAACAAAAAAGCACCGGGCGATGACGGAATCACAACAGAGCTGCTAAAAGCTGGCGGTAAACCCGCACTAGTGGCGCTCCAAAAGTTGTTCGATTCCGTCATTACTAGCGGGACAACCCCGGAAGCGTGGAGCAGAAGCGTAGTGGTGCTGTTCTTCAAAAAGGGTGACAAAACCCTGCTGAAGAACTACAGGCCCATTGCGCTTCTGAGCCACGTGTATAAGTTGTTTTCGAGAGTCCTCACTAACCGTATTGTACGCAGGCTTGACGACTTCCAGCCTCCCGAACAAGCCGGATTCCGGAAAGGCTACAGAACCATGGACCACATACACACGCTTCCGCAAATTATACAGAAGACCGAGGAGTATAATCTGCCGTTATGTGTTGCTTATATGGACTATGAGAAAGCCTTCGATTCTATCGAGGACTGGGCGGTGCTGGAGTCCTTTCAGCGATGCCAAATCGACTATAGGTACATCGAGGTGTTGAAGGGTGTATACAGAGCCGCCACCATGTCATTCCGAGTACACGACCAAAGCACGAACCCCATCCAACTGCAGCGGGGAGTCAGGCAAGGCGATGTCATATCGCCGAAACTGTTCACCGCTGCGTTGGAAGATGTGTTCAAGCTGATGGAGTGGAAAGGTCTTGGCATCAATTTCAATGGCGATCACGTCACACACCTTCGATTTGCCGACGATATAGTCATCTTGGCAGGTTCGCTGACGGACCTCAGCACAATGCTAGGCGACATCAACAGTGTCTCACAACGGGTGGGTCTTAAGATGAACATGGACAAGACGAAAATCATGTAAAATGTCCATGTCACACCCGTATCGGTAGTTGTTGACGGCACTCCTCTCGAAGTTGTCGACGAGTACATTTACCTGGGACAAACGATCCGAATGGGTAAGTCCAACTTTGAGAGGGAGGTCATTCGAAGAATCCAAGTCGGCTGTGCTGCGTTCGGGAAATTTCGTAGTATCTTCTCGTCCACAATTCCTCAGTGCCTGAAGTCAAAATTGTTCGAGCAATGTGTGTTGCCAGTGATGACCTATGGCGCCGAAACGTGGTCCTTCACTAAAGGCCTCATTGGAAGGCTCAGAGTCGCTCAGCGTGCTATGGAGAGGGCTATGCTCGGATTTTCGCTACGAGACATGATTCGCAACGATGAAATCCGTAGACGAACGAAGGTTACCGACATAGGTCTCAAAATCAGCAAGCTGAGGTGGCAGTGGGCCGGCCATATCGCTCGAAGGACCGATAAC
This sequence comes from Spicauda simplicius, assembly GCA_949699795.1. Taxonomy (NCBI): domain Eukaryota; kingdom Metazoa; phylum Arthropoda; class Insecta; order Lepidoptera; family Hesperiidae; genus Spicauda; species Spicauda simplicius. The sequence goes on from OX453064.1 coordinate 8,207,494, forward strand.
CGATGGGGAAGAAAGGTCCTCGAGTGGCGACCACGTTTAGGCAAAAGGAGTACGGGTCGCCCTCCTACCAGGTGGACCGATGACCTGAAGAAGACAGCGGGAAACCGTTGGATTCAGAGGGCACAGGACCGGTTGGAGTGGCGCCATTTAGGGGAGGCCTATGTCCAGCAGTGGACATCAAAGGGCTGATGGATGGATGGATTCATTTTATTGATTAGAATCACCCGTTAAATATAAAAAGAGGTTTAATCAGCTAAGCAGCATTTAAAAACAATAGCGGATATTTTGACAAAGACACTGACATTTCTGACGTTATGTGTTTTCATAGTAAGTCATTGAATGTTCTATTTCGTTTAATATTTATGTGTTTCTGTCAAATGCACCGTAGTGTGTGTAATGTGATTTTAGATGATTATAAGTATGCATGCATTATTTGAAAAAAATATTAACATTCTGCACTCCTTCTCTACGTCCACTATAACCGTGCAAAATTTCATACTAATCCGTCCGGGGCAAATTACTTAAAAATGCTTCACAAGTTTTTGCTTCACGTATTAATATATTTTTAGGAATCAGAATAAAAAGGGTTTAAAGAATGACATTTAATAACTTAAATATTTTTAAACAAAATAATCTGAACTGATAAATACTATTAAACTAAAAATTTACTATAATGGTAATCACCAAATTTATAACCAAAATCGGGCAGAGTAGCTACCGCGCGGGATAAATTATTATAAAGACTGGATTTTATAACGGGTGCGTCTCCCTTTATATAGACAGCCGGTGACGTGATTTCATTTTTTCATCGGCTGACATCTATCACGGCTTCTCCTGACACTCTGACGTCCTCGTCAGGATGAACACAGGAAAAGACGACAACGGCCACCCGTGGCCGCCCTCAGTTGTGGATTCCGGATGGCCCAGGCCGCACATCATCATGGTTCTCAGAAAGGTCGCTGCTATTGTCATCATCGTAAGAAGCTGTAAATGAGTGAAAGTAAACATCATTAGTGTTGCATTAAGTTAAATTTAGCCACAGTGGTTAAGTTTTTGTTAATTTCGGCTATAATATGGTTGTTAAAAACTATTTTTTTTAAATACACCTATAAAAGGAAATAAATTAGAGACTTGTTGACAAGCTTTTGGCCTCAACATTCACACTTAAAATTCATTCACATATAAACAGATCTGTACACACTGCACACTGTAGGACAATCGCCTTCACAGTGTCTGGAAATTCACACCACAGGCAACGCTCTCGCAGTGGAATTTTCTATGCATTGCAGGTCTAACGCGCTCGCAATGACTGACCACACATACTGCAGGCTACGCTCTCGCAGTAATAGAATAAAACCCCCATACACTGTAGGACTATCGCGCTCACAGTGATGGCTTATTCATCACGTATAATGGTACCACTCACTTTCAAAGAAGGCAGCACACGTTTCAGGGGTCCACTCGCCCCTCCAAGGAACCATGAACTGAGAAGCATCGTATGTTGTCTTGCCATACGCACCAGCAATGAGTTTTAGTTTGTATCGGTCATTTGGAAGGACTCTGATGACCTTATAAGGTCCTCTCATTCCAGGATCTAACTTCCCCTGAGACTGTGCGTATTTAATGACAAATACCATATCATCCTCTTGAAATATACAAGGAGATCGTCGGTTCTGATTGACAGCTTCATCTTGAGAAATTTGATTCCTTCTCAACCGTTCGGCCGTCCTTTGTCTTAGCAGTTCTCGATGAGCTTCACGGTTAGCCATTAAAGGATTAACTGCAACATCTCTTACTAGAGCTCGTATAGCTGGAGTGGCACTTTCATAACCGATTAATAAGTTTAAAGCAGAGGCTTGAGTTGTTTTCTGCTTTGTCAAATTTAGAATAAGCTGCAACTGCCAGATCTTGTCAGCCCACATATCCTTCTCGTGATTAACCACGATTCGAAGCATATTAAGTTCGGTGCGAATATAACGTTCCGCCTGGCCATTTTCTTGGTGCATTTCTAATGGCGTAATATAATGTAGCTCTAGGCCTAGAAGCTGTATCCATGACTTAAAACTCGTTGATTCAAACATCCTTCCCCTATCTGTTATTATTAACTTTGGTGTTCCAAACATAGAGATAACAAGTTACTCAAATAAATACTCTTTTTAATTCTTCTACATCTTGACGAGATATAGGCATTAAAAAAAAACAATATTTAGTAAATGCGTCGACCACAAGCATGACATACTTATATTCGTTACATTGAGGCAAAGGACCCAATACATGTAAAGTATCAAATGGAACACTCGATTTATTCCAAGAGGCTATGGGTTGTAAAGGCACACGTGGTTCTCGCTTGTGGGCGATGCATGTTATACAATGAGCTATATATTTCACAACAAATGACCTAAGGCCCGGAAACCAAAAGTGTCGAAGTATCAGATCTATAACTTTATCAGAATTAATGTGACTATGTTCGTCATGGAAAATACGAAGCAGACTCAAACGATGACCATTCGGTATGTAACATAGAATCCTTGTATCCTCGTCAACAGGAGTATACTTGTAATAAAGAATGTCATTTTGTTTAACATAGCGTTTTGGGTCTAGTAGACCTTGTTCTAAGGATTGGAGCAAAGTTTGAGTCTCCTTGTCCACTGCTTGAGCAATCTGCGCCCAGTTACGGGGACGTTGAATACTGTTTACATTGCAAGGATTACGACTAAGATAATCCACGTGTGGCATCATGGTTTCCTTCCGAAATATCAAAATTATAATCTTCTAAGAAGATCCACCATCTTGCCACACGCGGTAACAAATCACGCTTATTTTGTGTGGCCTTAAGAGCCTTACAGTCAGTAACTATTGTAAAATGCACACCAATTAAATAATGTCTAAAATGTTAACTACCGCTAGTGTTTCGAGTTCATAAGAATGGTATTTCGCTTCGGCTCCCTTCGTTACCTGACTATAATAAGCTACCACATGACGATTACCATCCTTATGAAGCTGTTGTAACATCGCGCCATAACCCAAACTACTTGCGTCCGTGTGGACTTCAGTGGCTAAGGTTGGATCGAATATTACAAGAACCGGTTCGTCAGTCAAAATTTTAATTATATCCTGGCGAACCCGCTCCTGCTCAGTACCCCAATGGAAAGTTACATTTTTACACGTTAAGCGTGCTATGCAGGTAGTTCTCATCGAATAGTTACAAATATATTTTCGAAAATACCCTGCTAAACCCAGGAATTGTCTAACTTGTTTTCGGTTTTGTGGAACAGGAGAATTTACAAGAGCTTGAATTTTACTTCTAGCTGGTTTAACCCGCCCATTAGATATTACACGACCCAGATACTCAATCTCATTGCACAAGAATGAACACTTTTTTAAATTAATAGAAAAACCAGCTCTTGTGAGAACTGACAATACCTTTTCCAGAATCTGTAAACATTCCTCAATGGAGGATGAAAGAATTAAACAGTCATCTATGTACACCAACACATTTCCATCATTGATTAGGTTATGCAGAGTTTTACTAATAATGCGTTGGTAAACTACAGGTGCATTTGACAGTCCAAAAGGCATTGTTACATATTCATAATGTCCTTTCGGCGTTACGAAACCTGTTAATGGAATAGAAGTTTCGTCTAACTGAATTTGGTGAATCCCAGTCGCCATATCCAACGTAGTGAAATACTTGCCTTTCCCCAGACGATCGATATGGTCGTCGATAAGGGGCAGCGGGAATCGATCTTTGACTGTAATTCTATTTAATGCGCGAAAATCAGCACACATACGGTCGGAGCCATCTTTCTTTTTAACTAATAAGACAGGGCTTGAATAAGGTGACTCCGATTCACGTATGATGATAACCGAAGGTCTTCTATAATGCTACGTACCTTTAATTTTTCCTCATACGGCATCTTGTAAGGACGATAATGCACTGGGGTGTCACTATTAACTCGTATACGCATTACTCCTGTATTAACGGTAGATGTTGCTGTCCCAGAGATCATATAGTCCGAAAAATTATTTAAAATACTTACTAAAGCTTTTAAATCGTCACCTGTTATAGAAGTCTTTACCTCAAGTAACAGCTCATGCACCTGTATAGCTGAAACATGTTTGAGTTTAGAATCGCGTATTATTCGTTGTGAATGGTTTGTCCTGATATAAGTAACACCCTCGCGGTTAAGTACATCTGTGCCTATAATAACAGGAGCATTCATACACTCATTGGGTACTACCAACAAGTCTACCTCTACCGATATGTCCTCTAATTCAATAACATAGGAGTTTACGTAAGTTATCGACTCTCCTACGCCCTTAAGTTGTTGGTGTGTAGATTTCTGTTGACATTCTAAATGATTTACCACAGATAAAGATATAAGTGATACACCTATAGCGCCACTAGAGTTAAGCCTTGATTTTTTCCCTTATTAAATTCACTTTTAAAAGGAATAGTTAAACTGTTTGGTTTTACCTTCTTAGGGCAGTTAGCGATCCTATGACCCAATTCACTACATAAAAAAAACACTTCCGTTGGTCAGATCGGAATGTTCTTTTTATTTTGTCCTTGTCCGTTACCGGGCGGTTATTTACACGAGTGTTTGAATCACTTATTGAAGCGCTGGGTTTAATAAATGTTGAAAGATAATACACTAGATCGTTTGGGGTGAGGTTAGCATTTATAGCAGATGCTTTAACATGTGGATCCTTAATGCCGCGAAGGACAATAGCCGTAATGAGTTTATCACTAATGCCTTTGACAATACGTAAACGTAACATGCATTTGCGTGCGTAATCAGCATAAGTATGAAACTTATCAGAGTCAGTGCACATAACATCAAACAGAATGCTGGCCATGTCTACCCTTTTTACACACAATGTCTTGAAATCAGCTTTAAAATTACTCCAAGATCTGTCACTAGTGACCCATTCATCCAGCCACACCCTAGCATCCCCCTTTAGACAGCCTCCAACGCGAGACAAGCATTCTTGATCATCCCATCGATTAGCCACCTTAGCTCTTTCCACCTCGCTAAACCATAAATCCACATCATGCAAGCTAGTATCGAAATTTGAAACATAATACTTGTAAGTACTTACATTTTTAACGACTCAATAGCGGCCACAATTTGGTCGGCCCCATTTGCAGGACCTGTTGAACCCACCGTTTGTGTGTGTGTCTCCAGAGCCTGAAGACGTGACATGATGGTATCCCATGAGTAACAGCCCCGACGGTCACAAGACTATTTTCACGACGGTGATTTGACCAGTCATGATTTCGGCTGCGACACCTGTTGTCACGACGACGTTGATGATCACCGTCATGACTACGAGATCGCGTAAATCGTATCGATGGTCCACGTAAGTGACGTGAACGATCTTGCAAGAGTGGTGATTGAGTTCGTGAGCGGCTTGATGTTCCTCGCGAACGGCGCGGTGACCTACGCAAACGTCGCAGTGGGCTTCGTGAATATTGCGAGCGTCTCCTACGCGGGCTTAAACTCGAAGTATAACGGGCGCGAAACGGCCTATCCATATTAATCGCTTTACGGATACTAATGTTTAAAACGCGTAGTATTTTACATTAACGAAAATGTTTATTTGAATTTATGTGGGTACGCGGATCCTATCCCAATTCTGATTTTAGGAATCAGAATAAAAAGGGTTTAAAGAATGACATTTATTAACTTAAATATTTTTAAACAAAATAATCTGAACTGATAAATACTATTAAACTAAAAATTTACTATAATGGTAAACACCAAATTTATAACCAAAATCGGGCAGAGTAGCTACCGCGCGGGATAAATTATTATAAAGACTGGATTTTATAACGGGTGCGTCTCCCTTTATATAGACAGCCGGTGACGTGATTTCATTTTTTCATCGGCTGACATCTATCAATATAGATAATCGTTGGTGTCATAATTATTTTTTAATAAATACTGTGAAGGCATTGGAAATTGATTCAAAGTTAAATGGCAGTTAATTTCTCTCAAGTTGTTCACTTATGGTTAAAAATAACTTGTGTAAGAAAATTTCTTTAAAATATTTAGTTAGTTTTTTTTGTTTTTATTCGTTTTAAATAAACAAAAAGTAAATATTATTTCTCTCCGCATTATATTTTATATGTGTTTTACATTTGAATTTCACCTTTTTTTAAATATGACGTGATAATCTCTATAATATTCATGATAATTTTTCTTGCAAGATAGGTAAGTCTACAAACTCAACTCAAAAAAAATGGAGGAAAATATGAATAAATATATAATACTAACAAAGAGATGTGGCAACTATTTCCAATAATTTTAAGTCAATCATTAACGATCAAAAAAAAGGATCGACGAAAGAAATTATAAGGAAGCATTTTTTTTTAAATAAATGTGACAGAAATACATTACCACTCTTCGTACCGATTGTAAATTAGAAATATGCTTCGAAAGTTGTTACACATATGACTAGGTACATTGATTAACATGTAAGAAATAAAGGATAGTCGCGAGGAAGTTAGTCCAGGAAAACTTAATCAGTCGACCGCTCACGATGAAAATCAGCCAAAAGCCATGTCCTACCGAAGCCATCGGGAAGATTGCAATGGGCTAAGAAACATAGAAATACGACTGCTGTTGACTGGAGTCAAGCAAATACAATATTTTAATCAGGACTATATGTCAATAACATTTTTATTGCGATTGTCATGCATTACAGGCACGTGCTCCTCCAACGATTCAGCGTTACTGATTTTGGTCAAGAAAAGTTCATTCGTCCCACGATGCCCTGGTCTGAAATTCCACCTTAACTGACTTGTTGTAAGAGTTAAACACTCTGTTAGAGCCACAATATAGTTTGTGATCTTTGGGAAGGGTATGCAGGTCTTGAACATTGTAGAAGGGACTATAAAGTAACATTAACGCAAGCATGTACTGGAAAATCGGCAACAGCTCACATCAAACATTGACTCTCTTCAGATAAAAAATACATATTTATGCAATATTTTTCACTTTGTCACAACGCGTTTTTGCATTACTAGTTGAAAAAATATTAAGAATTTGCCCTGGCCAGGGGACTGATCAGAAATGAACCATATAAAAAACATTTGAACTAAAGAATCTATCCCAAAAGATCTATTCCTAAACATGTGATCACCACCAACTGTCAATTAATAAAAACCCTCTTTAAATTCCTCAAATATCATTAAAAATAAACATTTTTTCATGTTTTACATTAGTAAAACAGAACCTATGTAAAACTAAATCAATGAATATACCTAATGTTATAAGAAGTTTTTTTTTAATTATACCTTAAGTTTGGGTACAACCCATTATTGTCCCACTGCTGGGCACGGGTCTTCTCTAAAGTCGTACCTATATTTAATTTAAAAATTTAATATATTGATAATATGTACTTGTGTGTTTGGCAAGGATACTTTCGTTGACCTTTACAAGTCCATCCATTAAATCAAAGAAAATACTAAACAAACAGAGAGACATACAACCAATGACAAACTACAAGATTACATTGATATGAATCTAAATAATAGTATTTATACACACTTCGCGACCTAGAACTTGCTGCATCTACTTATTATATTGTTTACGACAAAACCATCTCTATAAGACAATGTTTTCGCTGTTTAATTTGAAGTCATATTATTCCTTTAATACATCATACATGAACAATGTGTTCTTGTGAATAGTAAACAATAAATTATCAAGAATGAATGAATTGTTTGATTTACGTTAGGTCCTACTCAGTTGTCTCTTCTCTTCATTATTGTATGGCGTTCAAGCTAATAACTAATTACTACTAAGTATGTCTTGAAGAATTCGAATATTTTTACCTTAATTATGTGTAAGTGCAGGCTGCAATTAAATTAGAATATAAGTAGTAATTAACGCGTACTCAGAATGGCGTTTGTTTTGAAGAGCCCTTCAGTCATTTTACGTGTGGATACAGCGTGATCATATAACACGCGAAATTAGAATCAATCAATGATAGATTGAAATTAAATAATTTAGACGCCAGCGGACACTACGTAAATACGCATTTTTATCAGTAACGGTGTTAGAACCGGCCTCCAAGACATCAGCGAGCGGCGGGTGAAAGTCTCAGACGCACACCTGACTTCAAGTGACGAACACGCCTGCCGGTGGACGTTTCGCGATCCAAATCACGATTTCGATACTGATAATCGTGAATAAACAAACAAACAGGCGTGAAACGTGCAGCGCAGCGAGAGCGACGTAACGAATCGAATCAGGGCGCGAGACGCTCTCGAGGTTGTAGATAGTGTAGTGCGGAGGCGCGGAATCGCCGGCGCGCACCAGCCGCGCACGCAGTCGCTACAATGTTCACGTGCTTCTCGCTAGTCCTGGCGGTGACGGTCACCGCCGCCGATCTGCTCCTCCCTTCCGACCAGGAGCTCAACAATACCCTGCCCGCCGAACAATTCTTCATTGACAAGATATTCGACAAATACGGAGATAAAGGAGTCATCACATTCGAGGTAAGTGCATCCTTTCCAATTATCACTAATTTAGGCTACCGTCATTCGCAGGTTTGTGAATGTTTTATTTTTTATGAATGGAAACAATTTTAAGGATTGTGATGGTATTATGAAAAAATTGAAATATTAATGTGGTTCAAGAATTTGCTAATCCTAAATTTAAGAGGTGCGTTGCGAAAATATTAAATATGTGTTACCTACTAATTTCTCTTCATATTATTAACTAGACCTCAAACTAGAGACATAATAAGTGTAATATTTGAAAATAACTTTAATTATTAACTACGAATAAATAAACAACACGTTTAATAGGAATGTCCTTTTGATCCTTGCTAGTATTAAATTTAGCTAGTATTAAAGCTAGTATTATTTAAAATGGTTTAATAAAAGGAGGTAGGTACATAGTTTAAAGCTACGCTTATTTACATGCTACGGTTACGTTTAAATGAATTTATAAATTATTGCTATATTTTTTTCAGATAACATAACATTTACAACATACTTAAGTACGAATATATTTTCACTCCATACAAAAATTGCAGTTCATGTTCAACAGAAAATTTCTAAAACTGTTCTCTAAACACCTTTCCCTATTTCGTAAACGGAAGTTCATCGAACTTAATCATTACTTCAATACTTAAATCGTTTCTTATCTTATTCGAAATTGCTTATCTATTTAGTTAAATCTATTGATAGATACCTAATACGGCTCCCTCGTAATAACAAGTTTTATTGATGGTGTATTTGGTGTTTATGTGACACCATTTTTTTTCGATTACGTTTCTTTACAAGTTACACGAGTATGGTTGCCAGGTGTCCTGATTTGCGCGAGACGTCCCGATTTTTAACCGTCTCAGGACGTGTACCGATTTGCGGCTGATCGGGACAACTAATGTCCCAAAAAATAATAAATTAATTCAAAGCCGTTATTATATAAAACATATTTAAACTTATAAATTACGACAATAAAATTATTACTTCAACTACAATAGGATTTCATAGTCTTATTGTATAATTTTAAACAGTCTAGAACTATCATTATGTAGGAATAAATTTATCATTGCAGCTGTAATGGGCAATAAATTAAACTTTCATTAGAGAAAAAAAAACTTTTGTTTGTTAATCCCCGTTTTAACCTTAAACCCGATTTGGCAAACGTTTTGCCCCGATTTCAAGTTAATCAGTCCTACCATCCAGGAAAAACATTATTCTTCTTATAAAATAGCACCTGTCTTATTAGGTAACGGAAACTGGAATTATTTAACAATGAAATTAGAATGGAGGCCTACCTCCTAGCCAATCCAGGATTTTCAATTTGAGAAGTTTGATCAGTCAAAGGTAGAAAAAATAAGGGAAAATATAGGTCTATCGATTTACTTATTTAGGGGGCGAGAGGGGTTTAATCGTTCTATTGTGAAATTTTTAAATGTAACGGATTCCTTTCACTACGTGCATTATAATAGGTGGAGTTCCTCTTGTTTTTGGCGAAGCTTGAGCCCTCGGGCGTAGTCATGTTTTGATTGGGGAGGAGGTTCAAAAAAATTAAATGAGTGTTGCGATGGTACCACATACGTTTTACCAGTTAAGAGCTATTTCATGAACGCCAATCCAAACCACATATTTGAGTGTAATCATCATACTAATATTATAAACGCGAAAGTTTGTGAGTGTGTAAGTTTGTTACTTCTTCATGTCTAAACGGCTGGAGCGATTTTCATAAAATTTGGTTTTTTAGTTAGCTGATAATCTGGATTAACATATAGGCTACTTTTTACTATGGGAAAATATCTTATTCCCACGGGACAATCCATACAACTATTTTTTTAATATGAATTTCATAATATGAATGTTAATATCTGGCTACGACCATGCTTGCATGCCCTTAGCATCCCCCATTCCCCTGAATTCGCTAGATTATTACCATACTACCTATATGCCTTTCAATAGCATCTAATTTCATACTTTGCACCTACATTACATTATCACTTCATAAGTATGAGCCATTCTTCTTTTTATACACATTTCACACACTTCTATTTACATAACAACATCTATTTTCTATTCGTATTGCACACCGATGTTTAATAATATACCTTACTATGATTTATAGATTAAGGACTATTGTTTGATCATATTACATAGTTAATTATGTGTTATCTTTGCAAATTTTATCAGAGAACAGTCTCACGCTACAATTATTAACTCTAAACAAATTTAATAATAAGATCTTACAGTTAAATAATAATTAACTATACATTTTGCATTCAAATGTACGAGGGTTCAATATAAGAGAGATAAAAATTAACTTCTGACGATAAAATTTTAATAGACGAAGTTGTATTACCCAACTTTGGACTTATTTTATTTGACTTTTGTTATTGTTTTTTTATTTCGGAAAATCCATAAATTCATTAAAAAAAACAGTTTTTTTCTCTGAACTATCTATACTTGTAACATGCGACACATTGTTTCATACATCTTACCCCTCAGGTAGGCCAAGACCTTGTCTTTGAATGAAAACTAAGCAATGTCCGACCGAAGGTCGAATTTAGCGGAAACCGATTCTTCGGGTATCGCCACAATTTTCAGCCCAAACGGAAGCCGAAGGTTCAAAAACCATGCCAAAACTAGTCCTAGAGGTGATTACGATTTTTTTTATCTCAAGTAGCAAACGATCATGCAGTCCACCTGATGGCAAGTGGTCACTACCGCTCATGGACATCTGTTATCAACTTTATACAGAACATGGATTAGGTATATCTGAAGTCAATCACAGATGCGTTGCTACTCCCGAGGACTATGATGTTCGCGTCATATAAAAGTGTGCCGGCAACCACACCCTTCCATCGAAACCCAAGAACTGCTTCACTCTAGAAATAGGTGTGGCGATGGTACTTCCCCGTTCGAACTACACTGGTTCTACCACTTTCGTTCACTCTAGAAATAGATGTGGCGGTGGCGATTGAATTTCGAACAATACTTGTGAAACAAGCTCATTACCCGAGTGTGTGCTACCCCAGCCCATCACTATTTCCAACGTGGTCGTGCATTCATTCTCGTTTGTTCAATTATGACGCTTGATGGACACTTTCGGCCTCCGTGGATTTTCGCCGATGCCGAAGCTTTTGCCGAAGGTAAAAATTTTGGCCGGCACCGAAGCTGAAACTGCGGTCGAACACTACATAACCCACTACTCAAACCCTCGTGAGCTGATGCCATTGCCAAAAACATTGATCTATATCAGATAAGGCTCCTTTGCCGTTTCAACTTAGCTACCAGAGCTAACCATGAAATTCATTAAATTCAAACACTGAAAAAAAGTGACGAGTAGATAATCTCTTTCCTTTAGAAAGTCGGATACAATTAATTTCAAATTCCTATATTTTTTATGTCTTTATTTGCTAATGACGTGTAATATAAGGACAAGTCTAGAACAATATACACAATGTCTCTTATTATTTCCATATTGTTATAGTATTGTAAATGCATACAAATAAAATCAAACATGCGCTCCATTTCCTAGTGTTTGCTCTCGCGGCAGGTGTACACTGTGTTAGTTTTTTTATTTTTAAAATCACTAACGTCCAATAAAACGACGAATTCCAAAGCATTGTTCTGTCCTAAGACAAAGTGTGCTGTACACACTGAGTAAAGATATTATGATGGGACTTCACTTGGCGTATATGTATTGCACTGCATCTTAGATTTCACATTTGTATACAGTATGGTGTGTGTTATGTAACCAGCTTTAATATCTCGTAAGAACGGCAAATAAAGAACATGGCAAATACCCATTTCCGTTCCTCTTGTCGGTTTTTTAATCGCTCATCATAGTATTAAAATAATGACATCAAACCGATTATCCGACTCACTTACATATGAGGCCATGTTTGTCTTTATGAGTGGCAATGGAGCGGGGTTTTATTCCGTGTATGAACGGATAAATGGATGCGTACCGCCACGGGCTGCACGCTTTGGAGGGTGGCAAGCTATTTATTTATTTAGATACACCATCGACTTCACATTATATATTGTTAAATAGTTTTTTGCAATCCGTTTGGTTCAGCTGTTACATTTAGTATAATATTAATGTGTTTTTGATTACGTAATTTTTACCGTCAATTTGAAGACGTAGGTGTCAAGAAGTAAATAAGGTTCACGACATTCTTTTTCGGCGAGATTTTTTTTAACTGGATATGGGTAAAATTTACTTCCGGCCCAGGCGGCATGAATACAACACAACGCTACGGCGCAGCTCCCAAGATAAATAAATAGTGCGTGCTTAATACTTAGAAGTACAATTAATATTTTGGGAAATGCACCTAAGCGCAATATTAAAATCGAATGCACTACGACAAGTGAAGGCTTACCATTACAGTATGACGGGAACGTGCGTGACACACATACCGAATAGATGAAGATTGTCAATATCGGATGATTAGATGTCAATATACTATTATTCTTTTAATAATGATTATTATTCTATATATGAGCAGTGTTAGCCTAATAGTTGAATTTTGCCCTCTCGATCGAGAAGTCCGTGGTTCCAATCCGAGGCAAGCACTACTGATTTTTCCAAAAGTATGTGCCTGTTAAAATTAAAAAAATGAAGGGAAAAGTCGTGATGAAACATACACACCTTAGAGGTCTTTAATAGAAAATGTTTTAAAAGTGTGTGAAGTCTACCAATTTGCAGTTGGCCAGCGCGATGGATTATGGCCTTAAACTCTGTCCTTCTGAAAGAAAACACCCCAGCTGAGGGACAATAATGCGTTAGCGACAGGCATTCTGCGCAGTACCGGCGTTAGGGTAGGGCGCGCTTGGGCCACCGCTTGGCTCACGGGCGCCGGACACGAAAGGACTCCGCAGACGCAGGCGTTCCTCCTTGTACCCACGTTTGGATTGCAATAAAGGGGCGCAGCAGATATTTCGCCCAGGGCGCTGGTAATGCAAAACCCAGCACTGATTTTGCGTATACTATAACTAACATTTACCTACATACTAACATTTGCTATTTCGTTAATTTAAATTATATAATGTAAATTTTTGTTTAACTGTTCGTGCCTTACATAAAAATAATGCTAATTATTGTAGGTAATGTTAGGAGAGTTAGGACAATATATGCAAAGGCGGCTTTAGCTACCCAGAGCTATTTATTTAACAGTGTCTATTATATATTTTTATTTAAACTTGTCAACAAAAACACGAAGATCTTCTGCTTAAAGATTTTTTATACGTCCGTTCATCATGATAATAATACAAAAAAACATTTGGTTCAGCAAAAATGTAGGAATTTGTATGACGAAAAATATAACTAAGTAGAACTAACTGTAGCCTTAAAATATGTTACATTGATAATAATTAAATAGACCTAGGAACCTAACCTTCAATACATTGCAAAAAATTAATAGATCTAAGCTCTATACATTTGATAAATAAAAAGTTATGGATCGGTGAGATTATTGAATAAACTATAAATAATTCAATGTCTTCACATTATTTCGTAATCTTGCGAAATGTGATAAAATATACAAATCTATTGTTACGTCTGGTTACATTTGAAAGAACAGGTGATTTTGTTTTTTAATCAAAGTTAAGTTCTTATTCTTACAATAGTCTGACGTAGTTTTGACTGACTAGATAATATGATAAGGTCACACGACTCAACCAAGAAGTACAGTTTTTATATTTGAATTTTTAAACAACAAATAATCAATAAATATATAAAAAATATAAAGTCCGTTAACTAGTTGCTTTTCAACATGATAATATTTTAAAAACTTCATCACCTACCTCTGTTTTTGTTTTAAACTCGTCCGGTATTTATTTATTGATCGCACAGGACAAACACCACGACATATTTAAATGATCGTTGCAATGTTATGGCATAATAATTAATTATATTTGCATTATTATTAGCTGTGCAATGCTCCGAGGAGTTTAATTTATTATAATCACTTGCAACATTAATTCTGCCATATGTTATTTTTTTTATAATAATACTGTGAAAATACAAAACACACGTGCACACATAGATAAACAACCGAACACACAGCTCACACACAAAGTTTATTGTGCTGCGTACTACTTAAGCTCAATATACTCGTATTTACCCTAGTAATACATTGTTGGTTGGTTCTTATTGCGTCTTTATGTATACTTATGTAATACGGAATATCAACCCTGTACGGGAGCCCTCGCGCCTTGTTTTACAATTTTGCTCCAATTAATAAAAATATATTATATAACTTGAAATCGAAAACGTATTAATTATAAATATTATTGTAATATAGAGGCTAAATGCACAATAACATAAACTATATTTTTTTCTACAAAGTAAAAATATCTTTGTTATCTTATTAGGAAATAGATTCATTAAAAAATAATCAAGTAAGCAACATGACGTAGATAAAAATAATAAATAAAAATAACCTAGGTATATGTACATTCAACATATGTGTTAAGTGTTTACTATTTAAATATTTTACTATTGAGCATTATTCTTTCTTCCAATGTAAAAAATACTTTATCTACTACTTATTTAATATTATCGTGCTGATAAAAATACTTATTAATTGTGCACGTGGCTTTATGGATGCATACCTTAATATTTATGCAATTGAAATAGTTCTATACGGTATGAATAGTTTTATAAAAAAAAGGTATGAATAGTTTTATAAAAAAAAGAAATAAATTTTATTTTATTGCAAAACATTATATGGTAAAGTGTTTAAAATTAGTTACAGCGAAATCAAAGTAATGGTAAGAATAGGTAGCCACTGCGGAAGTAAGCAAGACTTTTTGGACATAAGACAGTCTATTGTAACAATTTCGTCCGATATCAAAATGACTTTCAACTTGACATTGTTATGTTAGTGGGAAAATGTGTTTGAAAGGCGTTTGTTCTAATCGATTAATCCCCATGCGATAACAATATAATAAGCAAGCATAATATCTTCAAGGCTTGGTTTTTGATATGATTGTTGTGATGTTTGTCTAACAAATTAGTTGATTACTTAGGTCACAGATAATTTTATATAATATAGAGGTAGCAGGCGATAATAAAGGCGATCCACGGACGAAGTGGTTGGGCGATGTCTAAGTTGAAATAGGGTGAGTTGGGGTAACATCGGAGATGGTGAAAAATCGTACGATTGGAATTATAGCCCTAAATCGGCCTTTGTCTTTTTAACCGACTTCCCAAAGGAAAGAGGTTATCTATTCGTCACGTATATATATATATATATAATTTTTTTATGTATATTCGGGCGAAATGGCAAGAAATCGTCGACCTACCGACACGAGTCATACGACATTGTATGCGGCTAGTTTCACAGGCAGTCCCATATTCAGGAAAATGAAAACCATCCGGCGGTTTTCCCGGAAAATTGGAAAATGTCGGTTTCTTAAAATCTTGAATAACTTGGGTGTTTCTGAACCGATTTCCATTTTCTTTCTTTCATTTGATAGGAAATTTCATCACGCAACTTTTTCTCTTGGACATGGGTATGCTGTGATGCTTAACTCTTTGAGTTATGGGGTGGAAACCACAACCACTCCTCAAGTTTTTTAGATAATTTGAGATAACTCGACTTCTGCTGAATCGATTCTTAGGAAACTTGGAATATGTATTATATATCTATGTTTATATAGGTTGACGAAAAATTTGTTTTTCAACTCCTCGATCCTGATGATGCAGGGTTACAGTTATCCTAAACTATAACATTAGCTATATGATGCTTACATGTATGTAATAAGACTACTAAGCAGAGACATGTGATGAAAAATTTGACCTTCAACTCCTCAATCCTGATGATGCAGGGGTGCCTCAAGCCTAAACCATAAACGTTGGACATTTGTTGCTCACAGATTTATAATAACATTGCTAAGCAAAGGTATGCGACGAAAAATTGGACCTTCAACTCCTCAATCCTGATGATGCAGGGGTATTGAATGCCTAAGCCATAAAACTTAGCTATTTCATGCTTACGCATTTAAAATGAGGTTAAACAGATTAAAGGTAGAACATTAAACATATGGCTATATACGATGGATAATTGGACCTTCAACTCCTCAGCCCTGATGATGCTGGGGTGCTTCAAGCTTAAACTATAGGCGTTGGCCACACTGTGCATACGTATATCTGATAAGATTACTAAGCAAAGATAAAAAATGAAAAATTTGACCTTCAACTCCTCAACTCTGATGATGCAGGGGTTTTTCAAGCTTAAACTATAGGTATTGGCCATTTGATGCTTATGGGTATGTAATATATTTACAAAGTAAAGACGTATGATAAAAAAATTGACCTTCAACTCCTCAACCCTAGGTTGGAATTTAAAAGAAAATATAGAAACTAAGCGAGCAGGGCGCGGTAGCGCCCTGCGAGCGGTTGCGCTCAGTTCGTACGCATTGTAACCGTAATGTAAGATTTCGTTTAGGCTTTTGTTTGACTTGACATATAAGGTTGAGTTTAAATTAACGTTTCCATTTATGCATGCACTATGCAGTCTTTTGGATACTATGTATTACACGGTCTCGTATCACTGATTTTATTGTCACTAAAAAGCGTGAAAAAAAAAATTTTAAACAAAAAATACAGCCGACTTCCATGCCACATAAAAGTAAAAAAATAATTTAAATGCATGTTGGTTTAGAGCAAACACAGTACATAGTTCCGAAGTCGGCGCTCATATAAGATACATGTAGTTTCGTCGTAATCCAGCGAAATATGGTGAGCGCCGACTTCGGGACTATGTACTAAGTACTGTGTTTGCTCTAAACCAACATGCATTTACATTATTTTTTACTTTTATGTGGCATGGAAGTCGGTTGTATTTTTTATTTAAAAATTTTTTTTATTGATGATTTCATTCACCATGCCATGAAAGTTATGTACGTATATGACGTTTTCATTTAATAAAAACTCTTCTTACCTCGTATAGCACACTCAGCCCTAGTGCATCTTCTTACTTTACTCTTATGGGGAATATTATTATTGGACTACTTAACATACTAATATTATAAAGGCGAAAGTTTGTGAGTGTGTGTGTATGTTTGATACTTCTTCACGTCTAAACGGCTGGAGCGATTTTCATAAAATTTGGTGTTGAGTTAGCTGATCCCAGTGACAAATAGGCTACTTTTTACTGTAAGGAAATTATCTTATTCCCACGGGACAATCGATACATCGGTTTTTTGAACGCGGCCGAAGCTGCGGGGTTTAGCTAGTTGACAATATTTATTTTAAGGCTGCTGCTTTGCATAGTGAAGTAGTGGTGCATCCGATCCTCTTGATTATTTAACTACGAGTTTCGCTTTCTACCGACATTTCTTTTACCCGCAATCTTTCTTTGAATGATCAGTTAGACACGCTAACTATATACTTCAAATCTTAGTTTTTGTTTTATTTTTAGATTATTCTAGTTTATTTCCTTATAGTAGATTATTAAACTTATTGTTTTTAGTTTCAGTAAAACAATGTAAGAAGTAAACCTAAATTTGATAAAATGTAATAAATTTCATCGTGAATCATCGTAATCAAAGATCGATAATTTAGCTTTCAATACCACTTTATGACACTCGGAGTTACAAACGAAAGGTTTCAGGTTTGAGTCCGGCGCTGTATTCACTGATAAATTTTGATAATACTGATTATGGAAACGCCAATTATCTTGCAAATTTTTTATATTGCCAAAATAGGTATTTAATTAAATCCGTTTATATTACGTAGGTGCATACTGCTTTATTTTCTTATTAGGTTCTCTTTTTTATTAGGAAGAAATCTTGTATTAAAAATACTGCGATTCTCGGGAAATAATCTTGTTTTGTAAGATTTACACGCACTAAAAGCCAGGACTCTTCTACTCACTAAGAGTGGTAGAACCAGTGTAGTTCGACCGGGGAAGTACCACCGCCACACCTATTTCTAGCGTGAAGCATTTCTTGCGTTTCGATAGAAGGGTGTGGTTGCCGGCACACTTTTACATGAGGCGACCATCATAGTCCTCGCTCGGGAGTAGCAACGCATCTGTGTTTGACTTCAGATAGAACCCATGTTCTGTATGAAGTTGATTACAGATGTCCATGAGCGGCAGTGACCACTTACCATCAGGTGGGCTGCATGCTCGTTTGCTACTTCAGTCAAATAAAAAAAAAAAGAGTGCACCTGTGCTTCTTTTTCTTAATGCCATTATGCCCTTTTTAGAGCAGACTTTCGTTGAAGCAAGTAGTTTCAGTCTTCGTAGTACAAAACGGCAGTTTATTACAAAAGTAAACAACCAGAGACTAAGAGAACAGTCCATTTGTAGGATGATGACAACCAGACCGGAGCTACAACAATTTCAACTTCAAGTTCCACTTCATATTTTTAGGTTTAGGTATTATTTTGTTCAAAAAAAAGATAATACTTTACGGTGAAAGAACGCATCGTGAGGAAACCTACACACCTGAGAGTTCTTTAAAAAACTTTCCTATACAGGTGTATGGAGTCTAGCAATTGGTTCTTAGCCAGCGCCATGGACTATGGCCGAAAACTCTCTTAAGCCGAGATGAACTGTGCCCAGTAGTAGCACAATAATGCGTTGACGCCATTGACTTTAGCTTCATGAAGATATGAAGTTTACATTGCTTAAGCATAATATGTTGTACATACACTTAAATACATACACATTAGTGATGTAACGAATGTTATTATTTGATATTCGCGAATGCGAATGTTTTTTTTTTATTTTTTTTATCTGGCTGAAGTAGCAAACGAACATGCAGTCCACCTGATGATAAGTGGCCACTGCCGCCCATGGACAACTGTACCTAATCAACTTCATACAGAACAGTGATTGGCTCCAAATGGAACCCTTTGGAGCCAATCACAGATGCCGAGGACTATGATGGTCGCCTCATTTAGAAGTGTGCCAGCAACCACACCTTTCCATCGAAACGCAAGAAATGCTTCACGCTAGAAATAGTTGTGGCGGTGGTACTTCCCCGGTCGAACTACACTGGTTCTGGCCGAAGGACATAAATTTGCTGACGGTTTTTTTAGTCGCCAAACTGCAATTCAAATATTCAAATTAAATTTGTATAAATTTTGCGACGTTTATTTGCAAAGTACTGCGATTCAATATTCGCAAAACATTCGCAGAATTCTGAATTTCAGCAAATGCGAATGCGAATGTCTAAAAACATGCGCATATCCGTGACACCACTAATACACATATATATGGATCGCAACTATTTGAACTGCACACTACAATAAAACTAAATTGCGACCTTTTTTGCAAAATTATAGGTACAGATAGCTTACACCCTCAGTCTTTACACAACCTTAAGTAAACCTACTGTTAGGTTCCTTCCCACTTGAGGTAGATAAGAGCAAATAGACAAGTGTAGCTGAAGAGCAGCCTCTAAATTGTAAATTACTTTCAAACATTAGTATGTCGTTGCAAACTTCTTAACAACCATCCAACCAACAAACTTTGTGTTTCTGTAAAATTAAACACTTTACTACTTTATTAAATACTTTTTGGAAAAGAGAAGATTGAAACACGAAACGGTTTCCATATTCACGTTTTCAATTGTGACCATTTTAGTATTTGCGGGTAAGAATTTCTGGACAAGTAAAGAAATTCGGCGTCTTCTGATTGTGCGTGAGCGTTCTATGTTGGAATTAGTAGAATTCATAGTTTCTGTACTTGCTGAATTTTGCTGTATATGGGCGGAACGCTACCCCCGCGAAGAAGACACTAAGTACACTGCACTTAACTATAACTCAATTTCACATAATACCTATTAACATGTCAATTTTCGCAAACGGTATCTGGGAAAACGTCATATGTAGGAGGTACACGAAACATTGAGAAATGTTAACTTGAAAATTGTAGTATGTTAGGTTACGTTACTTTAACGAAAACTTTGCTTTGTTACGTAAATATTACATTGACAAAAATGTCACGTTGGTGGTCTTAAGTTTGCAATGATTTTGTCACGTAGACCAAACAATTATTTCCGCTAAAAATATATATTGGAGTCACAGAATGTAGCTCAAAAATAGCCTGCCCCAGAAACTACGCAATGTCTGTCACGAAGATGAAGTTCATTGGAGTTTTTTGACTTATTTTTTTTCTTGCTTTCCGCGTATTTAAAATGTCTTAGTAGTTTTTAGTTTTATCTCCAGTTTCTACTATGGAAAATATTGTATACCGATCGATTATTATTATTTCATGTTATGTTTTATCTATGCTATGCTTACTATATTCTGTGTTTTACCTAAGTAATAAAAGTCGCTCTGGTCCTGATGCCCTCTGTATATGTCAGTCCATCATCTCCTGGCACTGTAGCACACATGTTGACTAAACCGTATCTCTCGGCTCTCTTAAAAAAACTTAAAACGCTTTCTACACTCATAATCCCACAGTAGGATTTTCTCTGTATCGTTGGTGCCCTGGACACACACAAAGACGAATGCCCAACACCCAGAACAAGAATCTAAACTCATCATTTAGATACCGTCATTCTCTGTTCTGTCGCTTCTGGAACTGGTGTGATAGAACCTGCATGTGATGTATCTGAAGCTTCTTCTGTACTCTGTGGAGCTGAACTGGTTTAAACAGAGTTCAGGTTTTCCCCACAAGCTTCTGGCTCTATATTTTCTTCTTCAACATCCAAGTAATCTGACTCAGAAGAACTTGACTTATTCAGAGGATCAAGTTTCACCACAGATTCCTCTATTAAATTTAAGAATAAGTGTGGTTCGACAGGGGATACAACCGCCACACTTTGTTTTGCTTATATAATGCTATACAAGAGACCATCTTATTCTTAGAGAGTAGCAACTACGTTTAACTTCAAATAAAACCCCTATTCAATGTGCAATCACTATTGTCCATGGGCAGGAGTTGCTACTTTTCATCTGACAGTTCATCTGATGAAAAGTAGAACTTGCAAAGTAATCGATTGTTACTTGATTTTATAACAAAAGAGAATATACTAAGTTATGTTTCATAACCATTTTGCGTCTCTTAGACATCAAATAATACTACGATTTTAAACTTACTTAAAATTTACTTTTAGTTGCTCATTATAACGTACCTAAGTAGCGAAATAAAACCGTCACAAAATTATGTAACATTACTGTTATCAGATCAAACATTCGATATCGTCTATATTTTTTTCATATCCTGTTTTGAAAGTCTAGTTACTCTAAGTAAATAATTCGAATAAAGTTATGTACTTTAACCATGTGTAGTTTAACCACAAAAAATATTATCTAGCTGTTAGGGGAAAAATACTACTAATGTTTATTCTTATAAGCTCGTACAAAAAAACTGATGTGACCATATCTAGTCAGTCCGTTGTAATAATTCATAATTACACTTCGAGGTGCAATGTATATGATACACACCTCTCTTCACATAGTCTAACAATAGTTAGTTCTTTTGAAGTGAAACTTCTTTAGGCGCATGAGGATAAAATTTTTACAGATGAAACGTCACGCCGGTATGCAACGGAAGTGTCGGAAAAGAGAGAGAGAGTGTGATCGAGACCGATTGAGAGAGAGTAAGACAGGGCGAACGTAGCATGAGCAACTAGCCGTGGAGTGAGAGTAGGGAGCAAGCGAGTGAGAAAGATTGAGAGAAAAAGTGAGACAGAGCGAACGTCGTATCACGCCTTTTTCCCTTCCTCTTAATCTTGGAAATTTAAAGTTTTAGATTTGTATAAATATAAACAAGATTTATAAATTAGTTCGCCAAAGAAGTTTCACTTCTGACATGTGTACTTTGTACGCACGCATGTTTTTTTTTTCTTATAAATAGGTATACCTATTGCTAGCATAATCTGGCAATCCTTCCATCCATCTATCCATCAGCATTTGAAAGTCCACTGCTGAACACATATGCCTCCTCTAATCTGCGGCACTTCGACCGATCCTGAACCATTTGAATCCAGCAGGCCTTACCTTTAACCTTACCTTACTACTTGGCATTAAGCTTTTAAAAGCGCGAAAATATTTTAATAAGTAGATATCTTGATTCAACACAAATTCTAATGTTAAATGTTGAGTTTCACTTTAATTCCGTTCCATTTCAGGGTTTCGAGCATCTTCTACATAGTCTGGGCCTCGGTGGGGGTGTATTCAACTCCCCGCATGATATCGCTCTTCACAAGATTAACGGCACCTTTACCCAACTGCACGACACGCAGCACAGACACAGGAGAGCTGTTACAAGTGGTCAGTATCATCCTCCTAAATTTAAATCCAATCCGGCCTTACCTTTCATGTACATCTGTAATCAATTAATATGATTGAATTGAAGTCAGTGACGTGGCGTGAGCAAGTGACGCTACGCCAAGGGGCGCTGTATCAAAATTAATTTCATTGTGGCCCAGATCCCTTCATCTGATATTTGAAGATTTTTTTAAATATTTTGTATTATGTATTTATATATTTATTGAATATAAATTTAATATATATTTATTGAATATAAATTTAACTAATTTTTACATACACGTTAAGGGTCTATGTAGCTCTGAGCCCCGTGTCATCGATATGGTTGATACGACGCTAGCTAGGCTACGTCCCTGATTAAAGTTCTATCTGATGTTGGTTACAGGTGTATTTCTGAGGACTAATCTAACACCTTGTGGGTTACTGTATTAGATATCATCAACAAACACTTTACAACATTAAGTTACTGTTTTAAGCCTGAAAGATGGTTCCGCAGTTAAGATGTAATGAGTAGGTTTTTATCGCTGCGTATAAATTATGTTTATAGTCACTGTAGTCACTATTAGTTATGTTCATGTTCATGTTCATATTAGTTATATTCACCTAAGTGTAAACAGATTAAATTTTACTCTGAACATCTTTTTTAAAAAAAGTCCGTTAAACATAAAGTCAAGTCAAGATTATTTTAATTCATACCTGTCCTTCTACAATTGCAGTTAAAGTAGTAAAAATCCGTGATTCATATTAATTGAATTATTCATTCATGGCTATACCCTTGAATAGCCTTTAGTAAAAGGCGGAAATTAATTACCTAATTTCTATGTTTCACCGCGACCAGATACCGTATTTAATTCTATTATATTCAGCATCCTTGGAACAGACCGATCAAATGTGACCCAATGTCAGCCTTCACGGTTCATGGTTTACATTTGAAATTGTTTATGTGACATGTTTTTGGATTTATCCACGTTTTGGTGCATTTGAAGAAACATATTTGACTATAATATAGCATAGGACCAAGTTGCCTGCGTGGATGTATGATGTAATTCAATTGTAGTAATGACTTTCGTCTATAGGTTTTTTGTTCGGTTAAGATTTATTTGAATACAAATAAACTGAAGTAGTGCTTATACCTACATATAACACGAAACTTTAGTATCAAGCATCACTTGCTTGGCGCTGCAAAAAGCTGCGTTATGTGTTAAAAATAAATGTACGTAGGTATGTATGTATCCGATCTTATAGAGCTGCAAGATTTGGCTGCAAATTTTAGCGGTATTTATTGAAAATCATATGCTGACGCTTGCAGTACCAAGCGAATATTTTGTGGCTCACAACCTAAGTCCAAGAAATTTTTGCAATATGCGTAGGTACATAAGTTGGTAAACACAGTTTTTCTACAGAGCACGATATCCTCATAACAGCATGCGTGGTGTTTATTACCTTTATCATTTCAGCCAATAATAGTTGATAATAATTTATTTTTTCCTCATAAAATCTTAAACGGTGGCAGTGTACATAATAGATAAAGATGAAATATCTATCAAATGCTGGGCCTTTTACTTACGTTTATTTAATATTTCTCAACATAAATTAATAATTTTATTAAATTAAATTATCAATTACCTAATGAATGGCCGAAATAGCACTATATATGAAGGAGTTTTATTTGAGTATAGGTATAAATGTAAATATGATTAAAAGTTTTCAAATCGAATTGCTTTTCTTTTTTTATGAATACAGCTACCTACCTTATACCCACAGATCATCTCTCGTCTCTAAATTAATATAACGAACTCAGGCCTTATCGGTTGGTTCGCATCTATCCTCAACAATTTTGTATTTTTAATCCAAAGTAGATATTTCAAAGTGCCTAACATGAACGTTATCCTTAAACGGTGACATTTATTTGCTTTGTTATATCGGTAGATTTTGCAGTTTTTTCTACGACGATAAATACTGAAGATATCGTTTGAAAAAGCAAAAAACGATCGTGAACGTTTCAACGTCGGTTCCCAAGACCGCGCTATTTACTCGGTAAGCGCAAACGGAACGATATTTTTTGCTGATATTCAACTAGTTTATTTGCCAGTATTTTCAAAGCTGTGACCAATCTGCGTAGATTGCTTTTCGTCGATGACGGTCGATGCTCTAACCGTGTTGCTAGTTATGCGAGCCGGCTGAATATTTTACAGCCATAATAAAATAATAATATACAGGCTTATTTTTATTCAAATTGACGATGATAGCTTCAATTTGTGCTTAAAGCATGTTTTTTTCACACAACTATATTCAAACTATAGTCAAGGCCAGAATTTGGATTAGGTATATATATCAATTAATATCCAATTCAGTAGATCGACGATTGGATTTTCTGTGTTGTCTCTAGAAGCTCGTCTAGTGCCATGTAATATAGGTCTTTATAGCATCATCCCTTTCGTGGATGCATTTGGAAGGATTCGTTGGTGGCGAAATAAATAAAATTTATATATAACAACATCGTTTCATTATTGGAAAGAACCCCCATTAAGGGAGAACAAAGAGCTAATGGATGGATGGAAGCCGAATCTTCTTACTGACACTTTTTCCTATGCTTCTAAAACACATCACAGGAACAAACGGAAGCAGTACTAGACTCTGTCTACTAACCAACAGGTGAAATACAAACATAAGAATAGGAACCCTCTAGGTATACATTCAGAATTCGGCCATTTCTAATCTGAAATCATACGGGCTTTCGCAGCAATCAACTATTGTCTATCGCGGATAACCCATATGTGGGAAAAAGAAAACTATGTTGACGTGATCTCTCTAACTTCCTCATATAGGTCTGTAAAGACGACAATCCCTTACAAGGCATGTTACATAATATCTTGTTGGACAGGAAATGGCCTGGAACCAGAATAAATAACAGGTGTACATCTATTATATTACCTTCCTGTATATAAAATAGTACTAGCTTATTCCTGCGGTTCTGCCCGCCTGATCACGTTTAGTATGGTAAACTATTTGTATGTCTCAGCGCAATGCGACCTGTACCTAAGTGCTTTTACGTGAAAATTGAACACGGGTATCTTTCAGAATGAGAGACCCATAGCTCACCGCGCTGGCCAAGTAAGAATTGGTGGACTTCACACACCTCCGAGAACTTTTTTTTAAGAACTCTCGGGTGTTTAGGTTTCCCCAAGATGTTTTCCGTTACCGAAAAGCAGTGATAACTAATTTCTAATATGCACATAATTTTAGAAAAATCAGTGGTGCGTGCCGGGGTTTGAACCTTGGACCTCCCATCGAAAGGGCAAGTTTCTCAGAACGGCAAGTGCTCAGTTTAACGGTAAAATTAACAAAGACACATACATCCTCATAAACTTTCACTATCCCTACTAATGTTATAAACGTGAATGTAAGTTTGTATGTTACGCTTTCACGCAAAATCTAATGGTCGGATTTTGCTGAAATTTTCTACACGAATAGTTTATTACGTACATTAAGGTATATCATACTCAATACCGTAGTAGACATGACCGAACCAGGCGAAGCCACGAGAATAAAGTGTCGTATAAATAAGAATAAGATTAATCATAGATTTGAATTGATTGTTTTTGAGCATCAGCTTGAAAATTTGTGCAAAAATCAGTCCAGTATTTTTCACGATAGGTATTGAAAGTAATAGGAGGAATCTACTAAAGTACGAAATCGTATATGATAACAATATTGTTCTGTATATATGTATAATCTATTTTTTATAAAGATACTATTGAAGTAGCTAACGAGCATGCAGCAGGTACACCTGATGGTTAGTGGGGTGCCGGCCATAGAAATCTAGAAATCTAGAAGCAACTTTACGCAGATTATGGGTTCTATCTGGAAGTCAATCACAGATACATTGCTAATCCCGAGGACTAAAGATGGTCGCCTCAAATAAAGGTGTACCCGCAACTACACCCTTCCATCGAACTGTTTTACACTAGAAATAAGTGTGGCAGTGGTATGTCTCGAGTTGAGCAGCGAAAAAAAGGTTGCAGTGCACATCTCTATATTTTCTGTACCTAACCTTGCATCCTCCTTCTCTACATAAACTAAGTAGACAGGTACTTAACACACACACACACTATACACACAGGTACTTAACACGGCACACTTTCACATGAGGCGACCATCATAGTCCTCGGGAGTAGCAACGCATCTGTGATTGACTTCAGATGGAACCCATGTTCTGTATGAAGTTGATTAGAGATGTTCATGGGCGGCAGTGACCACTTACCATCAGGTGGACTGCATGCTCGTTTGCCACTTCAGTCATATAAAAAAAAAAATAAAAAATAAAAAAAAAAAAAACTTAAATGAAGATCCGAAACATAATTGAAAAATATGTATTTAGCGAAACAGTTTTACATATTTTCAGCTTATCATGTCATTCAAACTGAATAGAGTTATAAAACTTTCAATTGATTTTCTTCATCACAATATGAACGAATGTTAAGCTATCCTTTCCATGATTTTCATCGCATGTATCCACGGAGTGTAATCACATTATTGTTGCTCAGTGGCGCATTAATGTTGTTAATGTATTGTATATATAGGATTTCACAAACCTTGAACCAGGTGAAAATCATAACAGCTGTATGTAAAATATTTGGTAACACAAAAAATACATTATATTTCTAACATATAACATAAAGTTTGCAGTAATACTCATAACGAAAACGATAATATGTAAAAATACAGTTGATATTATCCCCTTACCGATGCTTGCAAGTAGTAATTGAAATTAAACTTTACAAACTATAACAGTTATTGTATAAACGCTACGAACGATATAAGAAGGAAGGCCAGCTCGGAACGGTCGCTGTATGATCGAGTCCACGATTATCCTATTAGGTTCCTGCGGGAGATTCGTCATTTGACCAAACGACGACCCTACCCAAGACTACAAGAGAGTAACAAGGCAATGATCTCGCTAAATTGA
The DNA here is from genome assembly GCA_949699795.1 of Spicauda simplicius. Lineage (NCBI taxonomy): Eukaryota > Metazoa > Arthropoda > Insecta > Lepidoptera > Hesperiidae > Spicauda > Spicauda simplicius. Next base: position 8,235,199 of record OX453064.1, read on the forward strand.
ACTAATACGTTTATTTGATATCCTTATTCTTATATTTATTTCCTACTTTCGTTAGATACGATTTATCTAAAGCATAAATTACGTAATCATCAAGTTCATTACAAAAAATGCTTAAAAAAATCTTTAAATCTTAAAAAAATTGGAAAATTACTTCATGTCGTTCTAACTATTTATCACATTGAAATAGGATTATTTTAACTGAAAAGTCTAATCCTTATATGAGCACAATAATCTTTTAATTTATCTTTGTCTTATCTGTATTGATACTGTTCAATAGGTGTCGGTTTAACTACTCGCACTTATTTTTTGTTATTTGACGATTAGAACAAAGCCGCTACCTAGATTTTGATAATGAACTTAGTCCATTACTATTATTACATCATTTGAACCATAATTGTGAATGTAATTTATGCATAGTAGACAAAGATGGATTCGATGAAGAAAAAAAGGTATTCATAAAAAAAGCTATCTATAAAAACTGATTCTGAAATAAATCTAAAATCAATGAAGTTAATTACCCTCCTATTTCTGACTTGTTTTTCAAACCCTAAGGTGTCACTAATGGACTTACCTTAAAATAGCCTTAAACAAGGAGGGTTAAGGCTTCTTCTCAATGTTGTCGCCTTCTGGAACTCAGGTGAACTTATGTAAGTAAATATCTATTTTTCTAAAATAATGTTTTTTTTTCTATTTCCAGAAGTGCCGATATTGAAAAAATCATGTTTATCTCCAAAAGATATCCTCGAATTATATGGAATGGAGAACGAGCCGGGCGTAATAACAATCAACCCGAAGACATTCTTAGAAATGTGTCCAGCCTTGGTTTATCAATTGGACCAACGTTCGTGTTACAAAACCGAAGTTCCAAAACCAAAACTTGAGAGACATTGGAGTAAGTAAATATAAAATTAGCATAACAATATTTTTTCAACAGAATACAATAAAGTACCTACTAAAGAATTATATAAATCGGTACCAAAAAATCCAAGAAAGACCTAAAAGTTTATTGAATTTAGTAGCTGTTTTTATTAACTCGTCGATTCTTTTTACAGCTTGGATCTACGCTAGTCTAAGTATCCTGGTAATCAGCGCTACGGGTTTGCTAGGAGTCGCCATTGTACCGATGCTCAAGTCTGTTATATTCAGCCACGTGCTGCACTTCCTCGTGGCTGTGGCCATAGGAACGCTGTGTGGTGATGCTCTGTTGCATCTCTTGCCTCACGCTCTCAAAACTCATGGATCACCTAATGAACCGCAAGAAGAAACAGAAGTAGTCCTCAAGTGCAGTGTTACCTTCCTTACGATTCTACTGTTTTATTCAGTTGAAGCTATTATGCAAACAATGAATGGCGGACATTCTCACTCTCACGATCATTCAAACGAAAAGTCGGTCGAAGAAATTAAAATGGAGTCGACGAAGCAAGTGGAACCTATAGAGCTTGGCGCGATGATGCCTGGGTCCCCTCCACCGCCAGTTGAGAGGCCGATGACCTCAACTGCCCTTATGGTAATTGTAGGCGATGGATTGCATAACCTAACTGATGGCTTAGCCATAGGCGCAGCTTTTAGCGGAGACCCTGTGACCGGTTTTGCCACTGCTTTAGCAGTTTTTTGCCACGAACTGCCTCATGAGCTAGGAGATTTCGCTGTATTGTTGCGATCTGGGATGAGCATTAAGCGCGCTTTGTATTACAATTTGCTTTCATCCGTTCTAAGTTTTATGGGAATGGCTGGTGGTATTTGGCTGGCCGAAGACCACGAATCAGCTTCTCAATGGATTTATGCAGCAACGGCGGGAACGTTCTTTTACATAGCGCTTGCTGACTTAGTGCCCGAGATAAATGAAAACAATCACGGGAAAAGCGTTAATTTATTGCTAGCAATAGTTGGCATCCTAACCGGAGGTATCATTATGCTGCTTATTGCACTACACGAAGATTCGATACAATACTTATTTAGAAATGCGGAAAAATGATCAAAGCATATGTATCAGATATACTTATTATGTGATAATTTAATTGCCTGTGCTCGCGGTTGTTTAATTTGTACATCGATAGTTCAAATAAAAGTATACCTGTAAGGAGTTTCAAAGATTCTGTTTGCATCATACGATACAATCGTATAAAACAAACATGTCCAATCGGTGTATGTTGCACATAAAAATACACAATTGTTTGAATATGTGCGCCAAACAAAGTAAAAATTATAATTTTATTGTTGGATGTTTTATGCAATAAAATTTATTAATTTTTCTTCAATGCTAAGCAAATTTTCTACCATAAGGTTTTAATATGTAAACCAGACTGATAAAATAGCAATGTTAAGAAACGTATTATAAACCATTTTAAGATTAGTATAATATTCTTAGAATTTAACACATAACAGTTTAATATCTAACTAGTTATAAATTGTATTTTATTTTACCGAACATTCCATTTTATACATTCCGAGGAAAATGAAATTGATATCTAATAACTATATTTTATTATAATTTTAGTATATATTTTTCAATACAATAAAAAATATAAAAGTAATAAATACCTTTTCTGTAATAGATTAATTTAAAATATAAAGCAATAGATATTATGTGCTATCCGTATTTCCAATAGTGTTTCTGTTATGTTTATTGTGTTTTCTATGTAATATTTTTAGCAAAACGATAAAGCTACCTAAATAACTAGTCGCGGTTCTTGTCGCTCATAAATATTTGTTACGTATAAATTTTGTATTTGTATACTTAATATGAATGAAAAAAGATATATTCATGCAACGGATACTACAAGAACGATTTAACCATGACCATAAATACAAAACCTTATATCTATAAATATTAACGTAATTACTTATACATATTATAAGATAAATATATTAAAAAATAAATCGGTATATATTGTTCCTCGCAAAACGCTAAATTATAATGAAACGACATAGAATAGTATTCTACTTTATCAAAATACAAAGTTGTTTGTAAATTTTGATAAATTTTTTGAATCAATTTTACATTGCCAACGTTATTGCCAATGAATAATATTTTTATTACATATTTTTTATAAAATTGACATAAATATTAATGTGTTATAATGTTTTATTAATGATTTTATCATATTTGTGCGCCGCGCTAAACAGCGCTCATTTTTTTCTTTACATTGATAAAGTAACAAAATGCAGGATTGAATCAGTTTAATGAAGGGTTTTGTTATAATTAGGTCTTACATTTATTTTCAAAATATCTGTAGGTATAGATAGGTTATTCATGAGCGATTGTTATTGGATTTATGTGCGTGCATTGTTAAATGTTTATTATTTTAATTTTTTGAGCAGAGTGGCTCATAAACGTAAGGATAATAATACGTAAGGAAATAAAGAAGTTATTAAATTTGACTTTAATTTATTTTGTACCAACTTTCCCATGCGAAAAACAAAACTTTCAGACTTTCCTTTCAACTTTTTCATTATACATTGAAGAGTTTGAAGTCTAAAACTGTGACACAAGAATATATTAGAAGATAAATATTTTGGATTCGATAATTTATTGTGTGTATTCATATATTTTATTTATTTATTTTTACCTTTAATCGAAATTAAATAATAGATGTCACAAACACTGGCGGATCCAGGGGAAGAGGCTAAGAGTTTCCAGCCAACATGTAAACGGTGACTGTTTCCGTGAACTTGAAAATAAAATTCAAAATTACCAGGACAGAAGAAGATTTTTCACTTTCAAATACATCAGCCATGTATTTGAAAGAGTGAAAAATGTTCACTAGGTCTATGAATCAGCTGTCCAAGACTCACGTTCCATAAAAAACAAAAAGGATTTTCTTTTATTCTTTCTACAATACTCACCATAATACTGGTAAAACATGACACTCATTGCAACGTTCTACGTTGCATTGACTATGCTGCTGAGCAAAAATGAAACTTCTTGGAAGTAGAGAGGACAATCCTCACCGCACGGACTTTTGGAAAGTAGCAAAATGGTCGTATTAAATGTTAAACTTTTCATTTTCTTTAGAACTTCATAAATGGATCTTACGGGTTTAACGGCCATTACGGCTATGACTTAATATAATAAATAGAAGATCTTTATTAATTACCGCCAAATTTCTTCAACAGATGACCTGCTTTTTAGTGAATTTCTTTTAAATTTTCTTCGGTAATGTATCCGGAAGGTGAGAAATCTTTATTCTGGCGCAGTAGGCTCAATCGCATGCACATTTGATATCGATAAAAAATTGTGATAGAATATTCTTTTGTTTAAAATATTTTCCAATCGTTTTTTATTTTTAAATATTTTTACTAATATGAAATCAAATGTGTCGGAAGCGTGGAAGCTTAGAGAATTAAAATGTCGATGTATAGAGATAATATTTACATTGACAAATATGTTTACCAGTACTAACATTTACGCAAGTGGAGTTGCATAGGAGATCTGTGGCCTATAAACTTTATTATAATGAAAGTGTATTTTTGGAATATGAAACAAAGCATAAAACCGTAAATGAAAATAATTGTGACCGCACTGTATAAATGTAAAAAAATATAAAATGTCATCAACATCAACTGTCAAGTATAGACAACGATCGACTGTCATAAGTGTCAATGTCTGTTTACTTTAAACAGCAAAACTAAAAATATATTAGGGTAAAAAAAATTGTCTTTCCACCATTTGTATCTTGAAGCTCGCAGTCTAAATTTGTTAAGAGGAAAGAGTAAGCTGCCTGGTATTCGTTAAGTCTATAGAATAAAATTTGACATCAGTCCCTACCACCCAATAAAAATGTTGAAGGCGATCGTAAGTATACCACCGAACTCTTTGTTTGTATAAAATTACATATTGTTACATATAAGAAATGCGACATATTTTCGGTAGTTAACATCGCTACTTACCGTTTTCTAATACGTAACAAGATATTCATCATACAATCATGGTTCTTTAAAATATTTATAATAACACCTGTATAGAAAATGTGATTGTATAAAATTATAAATAAATTGTATCGTTCTTAGGGCCCTTACAGAATCCTATTAGTATTTTCCTTTGACTTCTTTTGTTCTTAGAAGTATCCGCATGTTACATAAAATTGTATTGTAATTTCAATCATTACAATCAAATTAAAAAAATAAAAAAGAATCTTATTTTATCATGCTAAAATGTTAGGAGAATATGTAATTCACTATCCAAGTTTTTGCAACATATTTTTTTGTATCTGTTATTTTAACTGTGCTGAAAATTTTAAATTTAGAAAATAGAGTTATTGTCATAATTAATGTCATTGAAATTGACATACAAAAACATGCAATAACAGTATTCATAACAATTAAAAAAAAATACTCTTTAAACACAGTTAAAATGAGAAAATGATGGATATTATCCAAATTACTATAAAATAGAAGTGATATTTCCATAATGGGCTGTCTTACATCAATTTTAAAAACCAGTGTTAGTAGTACCATCATGTCCTATTATTACTAGACACAAAATATAATATAGTTTAATAGTATCTACCAGCAAGATATTATATTTAGCACTAAATAAATATTTGCAGCTTTACATCTGCTATTAATTATATAAAAATATTATTATCTGAATAGTCATTTAACATGTCTTATTAAATTTGATATTATCAATTATTATTTCTAAATTTATTACTAGGTTATTCAAGAATATTGTTAATTTTAATATGTGATTTAGCACTTTTCCCTTGTATATAATTATATACAGAATGTTCTTTTTGTCAATTCATTGTTTTGTAGAAATCTATAAATAGAACATTTTTGTTGGCAAAATAAACTCATTACAATGTTTTATATAAATTTATAAACATGTGTATTCCTAAATATACATGTGTATATATGAATATCATTTATCATTTATTTAGTGCTGAATCATGTTTTGATCAAGTCATCTTTTGTTGTGTGCTAGGTAGTTCTGCAAGTTAGATGAAGCATGCCTTGATTTAAGTTCTACATGGATTAGATCAGTTTTAGGTCAATAACTTCTTTATTGACGACCCGCATGGCTGACCCGACCGACCCGAGCGGTTACCGTACCAGGCTGACGCTCAGTGGGTCCCGGGTTTGATTCCCGGCCAAACAAGTGTCTGAATGATCAGTTTAGATTCTTGTTCTGGGTCTGGGTGTTTGTGTATTTGTCTTGTGTGTCCATGGCACCCACGACACAGGAGAAAAACCTACTGTGGGGCTATGAGTGTAGAAAGCGTTTTAAGTTTTTTTTTTATGGAAGAATGTAAGAACTTTTAGTTACTTATGTCTGGAGTAACAAGATTTGAGAATTTTAAAAGTACTATAATATAAAAAGATTTTTTGTACTTATGGTTAAATTAAAACTAATTGTACTTTATTATTGCAGATCATTTTTGGGACTGGTGTCTACACAGGAGTTTACATAGCACAAAATTATCAGGTATTTTGGTTTTGTTTGTCTATTGAGAGGAGTTTGGTACATAGCCTATCCGGCTGCCCAAGAGCAGTTTGGTAGACTTCACAAACCTGAAATTTCATGGTTTAAAAACTTAGGCTGTGTATATTTCCTCATGATTTCCTTCACCATTCATGAAGCAAGTGATGATTAATTTCACTATCAACTTAAAAGTTATTTGGGAATGGAACCTGAGTCCAATTCAGTATTGGATTGGAGCAAATTGTTTATTACAATAATATCTTCTTTTTTTTTCTAGTTCAAGTGAAATAAATAGATCTTGTAGTGGTTTTTGTAATTTATAAATTTAGCAATGGATTTTTGCATGTTGGCCATCATAGAAAGAGGCCATGCCCAAATTTATTTCTATCAATTTTACCAATACTACAATTTAAAAAGTATTCCATTTTCATTATATATTTCATCAAAGTTGTTCCTGGTTTGACAAATACTGAACAATTCTAAATGTGTGGCCTCTTTTACCTGTCACATTTCTGCCTTTATATACATTAATTAGGTACCCTTATGTAGAACTGTGTTGAAAATTAAAGTAAACAATAATTATTAGTTCACAAGTGATTCACTAAAAATTTGCATTATTTTTTTGATATATCCCGAAACACATGAAGTAATTGATAATAATTATCTTTAAAGGGCTTCTAAGCATTTCAATGTCAATCCCCTTAACTTTGAGTTAAAAACTTATATAGTTCAGCAAGAAATGTTTTAAAATTACTACAATAAAATTGAGTGTCTATGTTCTTCCTTGTTTTTGTCTATGTTATATACTAACTGGGTGATCGCTTGTATATCTAAGTTTATAGAGTTTAATGGTAAAAATAACAAAGCTAAATATTAAACTAAATATATGTCTTAAGTGTAGTCATTTAGAATTGGAGACATTTTTTTATTAATTTCTTTTAACACAGGCCGCAGTATCTGTAATATGTAAGAAAACTACTGAGCAATGTGACAAGCAATTGGAGAAAAAGAAATGGTTAGTTTCTTTCCATTTTATTAACATCATACTTATTTTAAACCTGGAACAATTTTATCTATGATCACAACATAAACTAGTGCCTTTATATTTGTAATGCTGTAAAATTATATATCTAGTGTTTAAAAGCCTATTGTACAGTGTTAACCCAATCCTAATTTATTGCAATTATTTGTATTATATATAGCCAGTTAAGATCACCTAATTTTTCTATGTACAAGTTTTATTCAATCTTCCATTATTATGTATAGGTATGTTAAGTATGTATTTTATAATATAGTATTTCTTTATGTTATTGTACTGCATTTAAATGTATTAGCTTATCTGTCTGTGCTAAGATATGATGTGTGAGGACAACACATCTTACATTAAACTTCATCTCAGATTGTTTATGTTCTTTGTGTAATCAATTTTACTATTGTATGAGTGAGTGTGTTGAAGTGGTAAACCTTAAGCTATCAAAATAATTCAAAAAAATTTTTTGAAACCAGATCAATGAAAAATTTTTTTTCGAATGGTAAAGGTAGCTTATGGTTTTTCTTATTAACGTGAAAATTTTGATAATATATATATTTGTAACTCTTTGTAATGGATTTTGCTGAATTAGGCCACACAATGGGTTTATGATCTGGATATATACATGGAATGCTCACTACTGTGCTCGAAGCTGGCGGACCTCCATAAATAAGCTACTCTTAAATAATTCATTCAAAAATTTCATAGCTTATTTTTAGTTTGTTTATTTTTTTCCAGATTGATAAGGTGGAAGACCCCAAGGCTCTATATGAAAAAGCTCATGCTTACATGAAAGCTAAAATGGCTGAATATGATGGCAACAAGAAAGATTGATGCAAGACAGGGTTAGAAAACAGATAGCTTGATGAAATAAACATTTTTATTATTGTAAATATTGATTGCTAAGACAATGTAATAGTTATTTAAATAAATACAAGTAAAAGTACATTTGATGTGGACAGTGTTTTATTTTACAACATGGACAGTCCTCCACCTATATGCTCAACTCTTGTTAGTGGCTCTTCAAATGCTAGCCAGTCACTGGAATGTGTCGGCAGTAAGCCCATACTCTGACACTTATACAGAGCTAGCAGTATGTTGACAATGTTTCCAATAAAGTAGACGAACTTTTGTACTGCTGCTTGTGTTCCTCCAACTATCTTAAATGTTCTCTGAGTTGAGAATAGCGCCTTCACGGGCCGCACTATTAACATTCCAACCATCATTATAGGAAAAATGGAAATCGAATTTCCGGCCATATACATGATAAACAGATTCATCGGTACTTGCTTCAATGGCCCTAAAGCCACATCCCACAACTTTTTAATCAACAGCAGGTTATCTGTTTCTTTCGACGATTCTGTGTAATTGGCATTAGCAGATTGACTGTAACCGGGCGGGAACGGCAGTTCGGCTGTGTGACTTCGCGGCCTAAAAAAATTAAAATAATAATATCGAAATAATACAAAATACATAGAAATCGTAATTCACAAAACTTACTTGAAGTCCATGGCCCATTTAAATTTCTTGTTAGCTTTTGTTTGAGACATTGTAATATAATATAACACGTGTAAGGAAAGCTGAATCTAATTCTTTATAATGGTTGAATAGAAGTACTTATTAAATCCTTTAATTATATTCAATTTATGTTAAAAATAGTCATTCAATGACAATCTTCAATTAACATCATTAAGACATAATGTCAACGTGACACTATGATTTTTTTACATATTTTTTCGCTATTTTACAGGCTTGGATTCTAACTTTTCAGCTCAATTAAGTTTTATTAAAACTCTGTCGTCACTGTCAGCCGTGATGGTCTATAGTAACACGACGCCGCAGCACATTCGTGTTATATAAATTTTAAATATTGTATATGTATAGTATTTTATTAATAAATATTAGTTAGTTTCTATTTTGTATAGTATCATAGTTTTATTAAGTTTTATGTATTAATTTGTTTTTACTTGTATTTGTGTTTAGTTTGTCTATGGGCCTTTGTAGCCTGATATGAATAATTATATAAAATGTCCACCAATTCGCACTTGGCCAGCGCGGTGGACTATGGCCTAAACTCTTTCATTCTGAGAGAAGACCCGTGCCCAGCAGTGGGACAATAATGGGTTGACGAGAGAATATGGTCAGAAACATATACACAACATACTATGTGATGACATGTCCTACCACGCCACACAGCACACATCTCCATAAATGTATGAACTAGCTCTTACCCGCGGCTTCACCCGCATTGTCAAAGAGAATTAACAATGAGTTGTTTAAACATATATGACACATTTCTGGTTACACTTCCAATTCAATTAAGTTGGACACGACGTATGCATGATATGTCTTTAGAGCAGTGGCTCTATTACTGATTTTTGGAATGCGCCATAGCGGATCGATAAAACGGTTTATTTATTTTTAAATATACTGTCTCAACGTGATCATTCCATGTACATTTTTCGTCCAACACTAGACCTAGAAATGTAATTGAATTTGTTTCAGCGAGATTTTGTTCTTTACATTGTACATTCAGGTTTAATTTATCCCACCCTTTATTTCCGAATTGTAAATACTTTAATTTTGCTTTGTTAATTTGTAGATTATTATTTTTGAGCCATGTTAGCCCTCCTTAAATATTTATTTTATTCTATTTTCAATATTTGTTGATATAGCGGCAACAGAAATGCATATCGATAAAAATCAACTCTCTAGCTATCACGGTTCATAAGATACAGTCTGGTGACAGACGGACGGACAAACCGGCAGCGAAGTCTTAGCAATAGGGTTCCATATTTGCTCTTTCAGTTCGGAACCTTAAAACCGATTGATTCGTTTACATAGTCGTTTTTTTAATAATTTAACAATATTACTTGTTGATCTTTCTTGTATAACATTCATTATATAGTACTTAAATACATGCAGACGTCTACACAGGTCTGTCCGATACGAGCTTATGACAAATTCGTCATCTTAAATAAATTGATGGCGGTCGTTTTTTTAATAATTTAACAATATTACTTGTTGATCTTTCTTGTATAACATTCATTATATAGTAAATACATGCAGACGTCTACACTGGTCTGTCCGATACGAGCTTATGACAAATTCGTCATCATAAATAAATTGATGGCGGTCACGGACTGCTACAAACAGTAATAATAAAAAAGTACTACGGCACACAGGCCGTAGGTATATCAAACAAAGGTCTTTTTATATCGTTGACCTGTTTCAGAGTAGGACAAACTCGTGTGTTATGTTTTGCTTCAACCAGGAGGGTACCACTTCCACATCTATGTCAAGCGCGAAGCAGTTCTTACTTTTCGGTGGAAAGGGTTGTTCCTCGAAAGCTAGTTATTCCCCGGAGCACGCACGCAGCAACGCACGAGTGATTGAATTCAGATAGATGTTACCTATGAACTTGTGTATTGTTTGTTCAAGAGTAGCAGTGGTTTTTTTATATCTAATTGAAGTAGCAAACGAGCACGCAGTCCACCTGATAGTGAGAGCATGCTCGTTTGCTACTTCAAACAACTTCAAACAGAACAGATGTCTAAAGATATCTAAAGTCAATCACAGATGCATTGTTACTCCCGAAGACTATGATGTTCGCCTCATATAAAAGTGTGCCGGCAACCACACCCCACACCTTTCCATCGAAACGCAAGAACTGCTTCACGCTAGAAATAGGTATGGCGGTGGTTCTTCCCCGGTTGAACTACACCGGTTCTACCGCCTGATTTCTTACCATTAGGTAGATTGGACGCTCATTTGCTACTTTGATCTTACTTTTTATATGATACCCCACCGTACGCATTTATGTACAACCCGCAACTTTATTAATATCCTTAAAGTTAGCGCCCAATTTTAAAAACCTTTAAACGTAGGATTGTGATGTTCATTTAAAACAAAGCATTTTTCAACAATACCTTTAATAATGTCAAATATATTTATTTACATTTTTATTCTTATATCTACTTAAACATTTTAACTATGTAAAGGATGGAAGAATATTTTGTCCCTATGAAAGGTTTATAAGAAAATTATAATAAAAGAAATACTTAAAATTGTGGTTTAATAACTTAATTAACACAGTAAAAAAGTCGAAATCTAAGTCAACATAATTCTGCTAAGAGATACTGCAATAAAAAGAGAATAGGGAAATAAGTAAGACATTAAAAATCCTTCGATTTCCGTTTCAGCAGCCATTTTCAACAAGCAAACAAATAAGTAGTTGAGTTCAGTGGCGTAGCGTGTGGCGTAGAGGGGACCATAGCTCTTGGTCTTGGGCGGCAATATCAATTTACTTTCTATTTCTATGTGACATCTATTTTATGTAAACCAAGCTTTAAACGCAACTTGTACCTACCCCCAGGCGGTACATTTAGGAGCCGATAGAATATTTAAATTATGCAACTTGACCGTCAAATTGCAGAGACACTAGAGTAATAAAACATTTAGATCCCTAATTCAACCAGTGGCGGCGTAAAGCGAGGAACCTCCGCCTACGGCCTCGCAGTATACATCGCGCCTCACAGACACAGGATGACGCGCAACACGCAGAGGAAACTAAGTTTATCCAAGACTCTAAATTTGGGGTCGGAGTATCTAGATTTGAGATCGACTTGTATAGATTTAATTAGCTTTTTTTGGTAGACAAACGGCAGATCGACATTAATCAGAGAACCTCTCGGATTCTAGATTGCCCACATTAAGTTTAGGTCTTGCGCCGCCAATGAATTCAACTTTAGCGGCCGCACGAACATACGTCACGCCATTTGACTTCTATACGCATATGATACATTCATACGATTCATCTATTATATATACCTACTTTAAGTACATTACATAATGAGTTTTAGTGCGCGATCCAATTTAAACTATCTAAATTGAAGCTACTAACTTAAGGTACGTAGAACCTCTTAAACGTTTAAGAAAAGTTAATCGTAATTGGATCTACAAGTTTCCATAGAAATGGTAAAATAGGCAATAGATCTGTAGAGTGATGTTACGAATATAAGATGTCGATTCCGATAAAGATATAAGAATAATGTTATACTGATTTCGGATACGGTTACGAATATGTAATTATTTTGTGATTATCCATTGGTTTTGGATATCTTTGGTTACAAATATGAGATTTTTAATTATTTTTTATCGTAAAATACAAATACAAATGTGTCTCATTTAGATTCCGCTCTTATCCGAAATTACCCAAACCTTTTATAACGGTTTCAGTTACGGTTACGTAGCTCCATAACATCTCTGATCCGCACTCACATTATTCACTAGAAAATTGTAACTCGGCTATTAAATGCAAACTACCCTTCAATACGAGCAAATATTTTGTTGCTCACCTATTTATGTGAATGCCTTTAAATAACAGACATTCATCCAACTAATAGTAGATAGCCAATAATCTAAAAGTAAATAGCTCCTAATGGGACCGCGCTCTAAAAGATCCATCTTTCAGGAAATTAAGTACATCAATCATTAATTTACGCAATGGAGGTCACTTCACATCACATCACATTATCACTTCAGCATCACTCGGCAAACTTACGATGTCACTGACAATTTCTTTGACTTTTTCGCCAGTATCAACGTGTTCGTTGCAGAAAATGACTATTCTTTGGCATGCTTCTCGTAACTTATCTTCAGGAACTGTCAAAACTATCCTCATATAATTTGGATATGCAAAACACTGCAAAAAGGAACATTGATTATGAGAAAGTATTAAAAACCTATATTCATAAGTGTCTACTTACTATAAAGTAATAAATCAAACTGTGGTTCACAATCTACGTAATGCGACATTATTACAATAAATTGAAGTGATATTACATTAATATAGTGAATCGAAGTCGATTATGAATAAGTATCCAAGAGACTTTGAAAAATAATATCGGACGGTTAAGGAAAATTTAAAAGTCCAAAACAATATCATGCTCATCATTATCTATTTATATTTGATAATAGTAGGTACAACTATTTCCAAAAATTTAATCTGTTGATTTAAAATTTATTGCACAATTAATTTTAAATAAATAGCAACTTACTTGTCCTGGCAAACAGAACACTGATTGTTCTGAAACCAAATGTTCCACAAATTGCAATTCACTTTTGAATTTTGGAAAAAGAGCCATCTTAATTCCGATCATCATGTACATAGCTCCCTGTGGCATGATGGGGCGTAATCCTTGGGCGCGGCGAAGTTCCTCATATGCTAATTTCGCTTGATTCTGGATTACAAACAACATAAAATTAGATATTAAAATATAACGTCTTGCTGTCGTATCGTTAGTCTAATAGACTACAGGCCCATGTTAAAAAAGTTATGGGTCATTTGAACCACCAGGTGACCTATCTAGAACGATATAAGAGCATAAAATAATAAGATTCAGCACTATGCCGTCACTTGTAAGCTGTCCAACTGAGTGCAGATGAGAATTCGAAAGTACAGGTAGAGTGAGTACATTTTGGTTTTATATTTTTGTACGGCATTCTTACCACCGATAGATCCATTAAAAATAATAAGAAAACGCACAGTGCCGTACAAAAATGTGCGCCACAAAGTCGGAATTTATTTTTATTTTCCGACAGTTACCGGGGTAAATTTGGGCATTTGATTTTGTACTGCATCTGTGTCATACTATTTCAATACTGCTTTTAATCCATTATTCCGCAACGCCGTACAAAAATCATGCGACAAGGGGAAAAAATCGAGAGTTGCAATCCCCTCTTTTTCCGTAGTCCAGGGGGTGATTTGAAAAAGTACGGCGTCGGTTCCAAAACATTATCTAGCACTCAAAAGTACTATGAATGGTAATGTTATTTTTAGCTAGGCATCTGTCAAAGGAAGTCACGTGGATCGACATTACGATTGGTAGAACGATACTTGAACTGGTTATACCAGTTGTAAAGGGTAGCATGAGATGACAATTTTATCATGAATAGAAGTAAAATCAATCTATTACTAAATTTATTACCGACCATATCATAATTATCATGCCTCGGAAAATTTCATCCTAAGATCAGAAAAAAACCACTCGTGAAACTCCAAATTTTAATTTTTGTTAAGCTGAACAAATTTTAATAATTTTCAGTGTCGTAATCGTATTATAAATTAAAAACTTGTTGTGTGATATTGTTTGTTAAATCCTTATTACATTAAATCATCTTAATCAGTCTATGTCAGACTGATTATGATGATTTATAACGTATCCTTTTATAAGTATAATACTATGGTATACCATTGCACCCCCCTCGAAGGGATCTCCACCTTGTCGTGGTGAGAGGGCTCAGTAACCGTGGCTTGGGCCGCCGCGGTGAAGCAAAGAGGTATCCCAAGGAGGGGACGCTCCGAGTGGGCTTAGCTGGAGGCCCGCTCCGGATGCATACAAGGGGGCTGCGGGGGACGGTGTTTTCTGTCCTCCGCAGCCAGGAGGGGTCGCGGGAGGAGAGATGTCTCGGTGTGTCGTTGCCGTGCACCCTGTCTCCCGCGACCAATCGGGGGCGCACCGTTAGATACGTTGGCGGTGGGGCCGCAGAGGAAGAGGAGATGCGGTGTGTCGTTGCCGTCCACTCTGTCCTCTGCGGCCGTTTGGTGGTTTGCGGCGGAACCAGATCCGCCGCTGGGTGTGGGAGGTCGGGGCCTTTGCGGGTGTCGGCTTGCCCATGCCCACGGCTCCTGGGTGGCGGTCTCGGGATTGGTCCGTCGCCCTGCGGTTGGGAGCCTTGGAGGTAAGGCGCGCCTTTGTGTTTTCTGGTGCGCCTTCCTGTTGGAGGGGAGCTCCTTGCTCCACGCGAGGGTGTTGCGGAAGCGACCAGGCACCGGCGGGTTCGCGGATGAATGTTAAAGCGCTTCCGTGTTCCCGCCAAACGGTTCCCGCAAAACACAGTGGGGGTTTAGCCGGTAGACTCTTACCGGCATAACCCAGCTGCTACCCCGGGCGGCTGGGTATCCATGAAGAAAAAAAAATGGTATACCATTGCATATTTAGTAACACTACGTTATACGTACTTAATTAACTAAAACAATAACTTACCTCTATGAATAAAACCACTTCATCAAAGAAGCTTTGCGGAGTACATTTCAATATCATTGGTAGAGCTCTTTGAATTAACGTACTTGGTCCCATTATTCTTGTCGCCAAATTAGCCAGACCTAGGCGAACCTCCTTTCCCAAAATATTGTTCCGATCGTGTATTATCACCCAACCCATTCTCCATCCAGGCACTAAGAACCTCTTTGTAACTCCACCACACGTTAGAACAGGTACATCCTTGGATATAGATGATAAAGCAGTAAATGTATTGCCAGAAAAAACAAAATGTTCATATATTTCATCAGCTATAATTGGCACATGGTTTCGTTGGGCTACATCTAGTATTTCGTACAAATGATTCTTATCATACACTGATCCGCATGGATTCGATGGGTTAATAACAACGATTCCCACTGTATCATCGTCTATTTGACTTTCCAAATCTTCTAAATCGACTTTCCATTGCTCATCAGGCTGAAATTTGAAAATATCAATTAGAAATTGTTGACATATTTTATCTTTTATTTCATTGTATGATCAAGAGATATTTATAAATGTCTATAGGAAATAATCCGTAATGGGCAGTATGCAAATCTGCTCGACAGTAAACTGGAAACTTGCTATGCTTCTAGAAACTTGTTCATCGATTTATACATTACGGTTTAAACAAGTATGTATGTCTGTTCCACTCAACTATAGTGTGGCACATAATTCCAGATTTTGTTTAATATAGGCATGTGTTTATTATTATCATGATTACTAGGCTAGCAAGCGTAGACGTCATAACCTAGGATAATATGTAAACAACAACAAGATCCTTTACAAAAACAAAAACAAGTCACGCGACGTCAACGTCTGTAATGCCTGCAACATTTTCTGTTGTTTGTGCCTTTTAAATCAGCTGAGTCACGTAAGTAACAGCTTTAAGCTTGTTTATTTTGTTTACTTGCAGACATATATTACTTACGCCGGAAATATTAGAAATGCAATATAAAGACTTACCAACAAGTTGTAATATTTAATAACTATACCGAGCCCTTCAGCTAATGTTTTATATATCATAAATCCGGGTCTCGGAACGAGAATGTTCTGTCCAGAATCAGCGAGAGCTGTAATGACAAGTTCGATGGCGTGTGAACAGCCACTGCATAGAATGACATCGTCAGGAGTTATTTCACCCTGGTGAGCACTGTACTCGGCAACTGCCTGTCTAGCTTCTAGATGCCCTTTGGCAGGGCCGTAGCCTCGACTAGTGTGCGTTTCAATGGCATTTCGTACTGCATCAAGCACGTGGTCGGGAGGATTAAGATTTCCAAAAGTAGTGGGATCACCTGATTAACAACAATTGATTGTTTTTATTACATGTGGACAATTTTTTAAGCGAATATTTTTCATTATTATGCTTCATGGAATTAAACGATGGTGTACATTATATTAATTGATTTTATATATAATTCTAAGCAATGAGGGATAATATTAATATGTCATTAATAATTTAAAGCCTTGCGCCAAATTTTGATTTTTTTACATTTAACCTGTTATGCCAATATTGTTATGGGTTGAATGGTACGATATACCGGTATAAAATAAATAATATTGCGAAATACGAATCCTGTTAACCTTGACATAATTGCCATTCTAATTTTGCGAATTCACCTATTTATTATTTCAATATGATACGCAAAAGGGCGCCATCAAACGGTATATGACTTAACAGTTGTAATCGCACATTATAAATATGTATTCATTACATTGATTTAAACTAATTTAATGAATACTTATTGATACACGACTTTAATGGTTTATTTTTAACTTTAGGTTTATTCAAAATTAAAATAAAAAATTGTACACACAAAAAAAACTTGCTGAAAATTTTCTGTCCTTTTAAAATCAAGTCAAAATGTTTTGTCTGTTTTCACGTTAAATAAACTTACAATAAGTTATTGTAAAATATTGTTTTTATTCCAAAATAGTTATGTAGTTATTTTAGGTAATACGTTAAGTTAGGTAATAAGTACGATTATAATAGATAAATTTAATAAAAAATATTACATTATTTGTTGATTCTATTACTTTAGTTCCCTGGCGTCATTTAGATGTGTTTATTCTTACCGATGGACAGCGCTATAAACTCCTTGTCAGGATTCGGTTCCACTTGCAGGTTATCCACTATATTCCGTATCAGGTTAGTAGTATTCCTAGCTAACGTAGAGGCGCGCACCTCCCACTCCTGGCTGCTTCGTGAACGTCGAGACATGGGCACAAAACTTGCAAATATTTAAAGCTGCGGCGACACTTGAATAAAGAATAAAGCCTGCTACACGGTACACCTCACTTTTGTATGAAACTGTAGCGTTAACGTAGTAGAACTGGTTTGAAAATGTATATGAGATTATAAAGTTGTAAATGAGCTGCGTCTATACTATACATTGAAGATAGTTTGCAAAAATGATTGGAATGCGCAGTTTTATCCTGGCGGTGACGGGTGATCTGGATTAAGAAGTAATTAAAAAAACAAATACGCACCTGATTTTCGTATTTTCTTTCGGACTATACTTTGTATCATCATTCGGACTGTTGGCAATCGCCGCCAATTTTAGAATAAAATAAAATGCCTGGAAGATAATCAAATCAATGCGACCGCCCTGCAATTGGTACACACCTTATTGCGTAAATTTACTATCTTAACAAAAACATAAAAATATGATTTACAATAACGGGACATTATAACAAATAATAATTTATATCAAAAAAAAAATGACCAATGGGTAATCATATTTTATAAGGAGCGCAAAATGCATTTTTCGTATAAACGTTCAATACGTGTCCTATTAATAATTAAATTTAATAACACGACTATAGTGCGGTAACTTTACATGATGTTAAAATGGACCATATGAAAAGTACATACCTAACCGATAGGTAGATAATAAAATTTTGATAACTTATTTACATGAAGTTGAGGAAATAGTAAACAGACATGGTAACTTGAATCCGAGCCTGATGAAGCTGGTTTGCAGAATAACTTCCATATCTTACAACAAACATGTTGAGTTTACCTATATATGCATTTAGCATTAGGTACATTGAAAGCTGGTTTACTCAAAATATTGTTCTTCCGATAGGTCGTTCAAAGACTTTCGGAATAAAACAAATATATGTGTAATAGGTACTTGTATTACTCGTTCAAAGATGCATCTCTCTTGCTACAAGCCAGTAGATAATTTTGAAAAGGGTGGGTGGCGAGTCCCTGAGTATAGAAATCCAAATATATTTGAACTAAAATAATTTCAAATAAAACAACATAATATGCTTTTTGTTACCATAACCTTACAATATGAGGTTTTTGAATTCATGTAGAATTTTCGAATTAAATTCTAAAACCGCACATTTTCTTTCTCAACATATGCTTTGCACCAAATTATGTACCTATAGACCGATACCTTAAATAAAATACCTTCTCAAGGTGGTAGAACCAGTGTAGTTCGCTCGGGGAAGTACCACCGCACCGCCACACCTATTTCTAGCGTGAAGCATTTCTTGCGTTTCGATAGAAGGGAGTGGTTGCCGGCACACTGAAAGTGAGGCGACCATCATAGTCGTCTAGAGTAGGAACGCATCTGTGATTGACTTCAGATGGAACCCGTGTTCTGTATGAAGTTGATTACAGATGTCCCTGGGCGGTAGTGACCACTTACATTCAGGTAGACTGCATGCTCGATTGCTACTTCAGTCAGATAAAAAAAAATACTTATATTCTTTAGATTTCATTTATTTATAACAGGAAAAATATAAGATACAACCTGTGGACAGTGTTAAGTCGCGAAGTATTTTATTCCGCTCGTATGTCATGCCATGAAAAAAAATACAAAAACCACCTTAAACCAATGTGCAACAAAGTAGGTACACACATAAAAATCCAATTTGACAAAAATAAAATAAAAAAGGCCTTTTTTATAAATTCTATTGTTTACGCAAAACATTAGGTATAACATCTTATATACAGGGTGTAAATGACAGCGTACCGAATATTAAAAATATGGATTCCTGACACGATTCTGGTGCTTATGGCGTTGGAATTTTTCATCGGATTTTCCTCGGATTTTCCATTTTTTTATGCACTTTTTTTTACAAATTTTGGTAGTATTTCAATACTACTGCATAATGCAACATGAATTTAAAAGAAAAACACTCATTATAGTGTTTTTCACGAAAACTAGCAATGTATAATGAATGCGCTATCAGCTGTTCGACGTCCGGTCAATGACCCCGCGCGGCTGAGGCCGTGCGGCGGGCCGCCCCGCGCTCCGCCGCACCGACTTCCACCAATTTAGGAACCAAGTTTCCAAAAAACATTCAATACCTAATTCAAACATTTTAACGCAAATAATAACTGAAAACATTATTCGGAAAAATACTAAATACCTATTCTTTTGTTTATTTTTGTGTACCTAATGATTGAAAACTTCTTCATTTTTTTAGGGCAAATAAAAATAAATCACAAATAATGATTAACATTTTAACGTTTTTTTTTCAGAAGCAAACATAAGGGAAACATCATTAAAGAAATGATGTAGGTACATAAGTATCATGCAAAATTCTATTCCACATACACAGTACACTCACACATACAGCGCGGTGCGGCTCTTCAGTCCTTTGCCAAAAGGCGGGATTAACGCCGCACACAGAATAAACAATAAAAAGATAACTCAATGTGGCTAATAAAGTACTTGTTCTCCGTAGGTCATGTACTCGAGATGATGAGTTAGTTTCTGTGATAAGAATATCAATAGTTATTGATTGATATTATAATAGCTTTTTATACTTTCGTTTTTTTTTATGTTGTATGTTGTTATTTTATAAAATTTTAATTTGCTTTTATGTATTTAAAGTATTTAGAATCTTGAAGTAAACCAGTCTAATTTGAACTAACATGAATAATGTTTATAATGTACCTAATTTGGTATTTTATTAAAATTACAAAACAACGAGTGGACAAGTAAAAGTAATTGATTTGTCAGTTTTAAGTTAAAGGTTGTGTCATATCTGAATTTAATTGAATCTGTGTAATGCACTCGCTTAGTAGTAACTCGTCACGGAGCGGCGTATTGGCGGTTTTCTTTGATAGTTCGGATATTATTTAAAATTTGAAAAATTGTCACAGTTCGTGATTTTCGCTTGCGGAAGACGGATGCTCTGCAAATTTCGGTTTCGTGTTAGTCGTGTCGTGTGTGAACTGTTATTTATTATTACTTGTTATTGCTTTAGTTTTGTGTTTTTAGTGTTTTTATTGTTATTTAGTTTTTGCAAAATGCAGTTCAGTGCTCGTGAATACGGGGAAATGCTAATGTGTTATGGTGAAGCACGTGGGAATGCACAGCAAGCTCTGCATCTGTACATCCAGAGGTATCCTTATGCTCGCCATTCAACGGACAGTCGTGTGATTACTCGGGCGTACCAACGAGTGTTGGATAATCAGCCGATTGTACCGCAGCAGGAAGGTGCCGGAAGAATGTTGAGAGCACGTGTGGTGGGTAATGTTTTGGAAGCCGTGCGTCTAAATCCGCGCTTAGGTACACGCACCGCAGCTCGAGTATTGCGCAATCGGCACGGGTCTTAGTCTAGGTAGGTACTAAGTTAATAAAATAAAATAAGCGATTTGTTGTTAGATGCGTGCGGGGAATAACTACTTATAATACAATAAGCGATCGGCGATCGGTACGCGGGTTGTTCGATGTACATTGCGCGCTCAAAAATGACCAACTCGGGAACCAATAATTTCCGAGGAAAATTGATGAGTTATTTTTAGTTCATTTAGTGTCACAAATCTACCATTTAAGTTTTCGGTACGCTGTCATTTACACCCTGTATATGCCCATCAGGGATGTTGCGAATATTCGCATCCGCATCCGTAAATGCGGAGCTTCCGCATAGATTTAGACATGCATCCGCATCTGCATCCGCGAGTAATCAATGCGAATATTCATGCGGATGTGAATGTAAGTGCTGAAGAAATCGGGAGGGGTCGGCGAATAACGCGTACTGTACGCACGTGATAATAACAAATGCTAGCAAAAAATTGGTGACGAGATCCGACGCGTTTGTTGTGGTGCATGATTTGTTTCTTGTAAATAATTCATTACGAGTTTTTTTCAATAGATGACTTAGATATCTTGAGCGCTTTGATATTTTGATCGTTAAGAGTTTCATTCACCATACCAAACATCTGTGTACCTAGCGTACAATTATTTAATAGCGCGGGTTTAATTTACGAACCTCGGCGTAAGCGATCTGAATCAGAGAAATAATAAGTGCAATGCTCCTATATTTAACATTACATACTATGTGAAGTTAAAAATATAAGAGCATTATATTAAATACTCATTTTCAGTAATTTAAATGTCTATAATTACTTTATCTGTTGTTTTAATTCTTCGTTAATATAATATTTTTATATGAGATCTTAAAGATCCGTTTTTTTATCTGATCGAAGTAACAAACGAACATGCAGTCTACCTTATGGCAAGTGGCCACTGCCGCCCTAATGGACATCTATCTGTAAGCAACTTCAAATAGAACATGGATTTTATCTGAAGTCAATCACAGACGCGTTGCTACTCCCGAGGACTATTATGATCGCCTCGTATAAAAGTGTGCCGGCAACCACACCCTGCCATCGGAACGCCAAGAAATGCTTCATGCTAGAAATAGGTGTGGTATATGTTTTTATTTAAAATTTACGAGTATGTCATATTCGCATCCGCATCCGTAATTGCGGAGCTTCCGCATAGATTTAGACATCTGCATCTGTATCCGCATCCGCGGATATGAGCCCTCAAAAATCCGCATCCGCATTCACATCCGCGGATGTCAAAAAATTAGGTATCCGCAACATCCCTGATGCCC
The DNA here is from genome assembly GCA_949699795.1 of Spicauda simplicius. Taxonomy (NCBI): domain Eukaryota; kingdom Metazoa; phylum Arthropoda; class Insecta; order Lepidoptera; family Hesperiidae; genus Spicauda; species Spicauda simplicius. The sequence continues at coordinate 8,257,607 of OX453064.1, forward strand.
ATAGATACAACTAAACTCATTTTGGTGCGGGAGAAATCTTTTAAGGGTAAATATTGTAATCATTAAAATACTGGATTAATCTTTGCAGCAATGGTTAAAAAAACAGTTAAGTTTTAGATCAAATTGGTGCTATTTAGAAAGTTTAATTTAAAACTATGCAAACATTTTAATTACTTTTTTCAATATACAGTTTTAATAGGTATCTAAGGGAATATTGCTTTAGATTGGAGAAAAGTTGATTGCCTTGGGTTCGATATATTTGATGAGGTGAACATGAAGACGAAGACACCGTTATATACGTGTTATTAAGTACTTAGATAAAAATAATAATTAAAAATTTTAATGACTACTGTAGCTTAATTTGGTGTACTATTTACAAGACAATTGAAACTATTCGAAATTACATATGTTTTTTCCTCGACTGCCTACGGAGGGTAATTGTTTTCAATCGTTTGTATGTATGTATGTTCATTTCTTTGGCACGTGCTCCAGCCCAAACAGCTTGACGTAGAAATATCATTTGAAACGATTCGGTTGCGAGAGTGACTGACGGTGTCCCTTCGTAAGCTTACGCCGGGGGGCAGGGATACGCTTGCGCATTCTTTTCACTGCACCCCCCGGCAGCTTGGCCGCCCTTTCGGACGGCCCCGTCTTTGATAGGAGGCCTTGCCTCCCCTCTGAGATAGGCGCGCGTGTGACACGAACGCGCCACCTACTCGGGCTTGCTCCTGTGCGGACGGCTTGGCGGCCCTACGCCCGCCGCCCCAGGCCAGCGCTCATGGGGGCCGGAGGTCGTTGTTCCTCCGGCGCCCGGTGCCTCTTCTTTGAGATGGGAGGCGTGCGACGTGAGCCTCCCTTTCTCTCACCCTTTCTGCCTCCTCCTTTGCTCGCATAATTCGCTCGCAAAAGGAGGAGGCCGCGTCCCATGCGCTCTCGCTGCCGACCATAGCGTTTACTAGTGTCGGCAACGAGAGCCTGCCCTCCTCAATATTCAGCCCGTCGCAGAGGACACGGCGCTCGGCAGCCCACGCCTCACACTCCGCTAAAGCGTGGTGCGCCGTGTCCTCGGGACTTTCCTCACATTGATGGCACCGGGCCGTGGCTTCCTTGCCTATGCGACACAGGTACCCACCGAAGCAACCATGCCCGGTGAGCACCTGCGTCAGACGAAAGGTGAGGGCTCCAAAGCGCCTCTCAAGCCACGCCTCCATAACGGGTCTTATCGCCGCTATAGCGGCGTGCCCTGCGCTCGGTCGCACAAGTCGTTCTTTCCACTCTGCCACTACGATCTCACCCTCGCGGTCGCTAGGCACCTCCCCGCGCTGCTGATAGCGCACAACTCAACTCAACTCAACTCAACTCAACTCAACCATCTAATGTAGATTGAATCTGACTTTTACTGCATTTAATTTCGATAAACGGTTTAGAAAAAAATACTAATATTACATTTATTGCGTACTAATTATTTGTGCAAGAAGTGGCATTTAATTGGCTTAATAAATACTAAGCCTACCTACCTAGTCAAACTTCGTAAGTGGTAACTGTCGTTTGATACATTAAATATTTAAATTATTAATGAGTTAATTATATATTTTAAGTTAATTATATATTTAACTCATTAAGTGGATTGCATGCTTGTTTGCTACTTCAATCGCCTAAAGAAGTTTAATTATAACTTCATTACCTGACTGCATCGTAAGGAGGGTAATTTTTTGCAAGCCTAAGTGCCTTTTTTGGGTTTGCTCTACAGCCCAGAGCCCAAATAGATTTTTCATTTGAGAATTAAGGTAGTAGTAAGAAGGTTATTTTTTATTCCCCGTGGTACTACTAGCAGCAGCAGTAGTAACAACGGTAATAAAATTACCCGTATTACTACTGGTAGTAAAATTGGTAGTAACACGGGGAATGAACCTGAAATCATGTTATGAATGAGGAGATATTTTAGTAGTGTTGCCAACTATAGGGATAGATTTAGGGAGTATTTTAAAATGTTTTTTCGTTCAGTGACCTATCTTTTCGAATTTTGGTGCATTTCGGTTAAAATTGATGCGTTTATAAAATTGTTTTAGTGAGAAAGTTTTCAGGTTTCCAACACAACCTATTGTTACCTGTTAGTTATATGTCACTGGATCTGTCTTGTCAATGTCAGGTTCAACTGAAAAATAATATAACCAAAAAATAAAACTTAATTTATTAAATAACGCAATTCAAACATGAATTAAAAAGGCTATATTTGAAAGATTTGGTATCACCATAGTCCTAGTCATAGTAAAAGTATAGTCCCGAAAAATGCGAACAAACAAAATGCACTTCCTTTTTAAGAATGCATATAAAATAAATCTACCAGTAACTAGATCTGTTTCTAAACTTGCTTTAAAGAGTTCTCCAGTTAGTGGCGTGGATTACTGTGCAAATATAGTAAGGTAAATACTGTAAATAGCTATCTTCAATCAATTTAGTATTGATTTATTTTGTGGTACTTTGTTTTTTGTCTATTTACAGATAGACAGCATGACTATGAAAATTATTTAGCGACTCTACTTATCACAAAGGCTATAAGAACACCCGCTCTAGTTGTGCGTGCTTTCAATGTGGAAATAGCGAGGATTCAGGACCAGACTACAGATACGCAGACGGCTGCTTTTAGGCTACAGTTTTGGCAAGATACACTTGCTGCTATTTTTAAGAAAGATCATGATTTCAAAAAAATTCCTGCCAACCCTGTTGCTCAAGAATTGTATAAGGTAACTAAAATTGTATATGGTAATAAAATGACGTCTTGTAGTTATAGAAAGAACAACATTATGGAAAGCAAAAAAAAATGGTTAACAAAGAAAAGAGAAATTAAATTTAACTATTTTGTCAGTCCTTTTACCTATAATAATAACAATTTTACAAAAGTCTCAAGAATGCATGCTTCATAAATTTTAAATCTTTATAATATTTCTAGAGCTACCATCTGTTATAAATAACTTTAATTCAACATTTATTCACAGGTGTGCCATAGTTACAACCTACCACGGAGACAATTGGAAAGACTAATTACAGCTAGAAACAGTATAACCAAGTCTAAATACTTCCGCACCCTAGAAGATGTGGAAACATATGCTGAAAGCACAGTGTCTTCTATATACTACTTACTTCTTAGTGTGGCTGGAGTCACCAATGTCCATGCTGACCATGCAGCATCTCATTTGGGAAAAGCACAAGGCATTGCCAATATTCTTAGGTTGTCCAAGATTTCTTAAATATTTTTGGGTAGGGTAGCAGATAGGATAGTATTTGTCTATGCAATTGGTACTACTTTATTAAGATCCACTTTAACACTATAATGCAGACATGAAACATGCCTGTTAGAATATTGTACCTATAGTGAATTATGATTTCTGTCAATCTGAACAAAATTTAATTTTATTGTTTAAAAAAAATTCAAAGGCATGTTAGGTCTACCAACCTGTCTTTTCTGAGGAGACCATTAACTAGGAGTAGCACAATGATGGATTAAGTTATCTATAACAATAGCTGAGATCACTTGTGTATGTAAGGAAATACCATGAGCACAGTGCATGTGCTCAAGTATGAATTAGTATTATTTTCTGCTATAATTATAGTGTACAATCTTCTATCAACAATCTATTATCTTGAGATTCTGTCCAAAGTTATGAATGTTATAATTCGATTTTTAGCACAACTGTATTGTAATGATATTATAATTTTGAGTAGTATGAAGTAAAACTGTACAATTAGAACTGCAGGCAAAACTGATTATTTGTTCATTTATATAGCAGATAATGATTGCATCAATCAAAACCATCAATTTAATCACAAATTATAGTTACAGTTTTTAAATATACCTCCTCTACCTTTTGTAATTTTCATGCGGTACATGATGTCATGATGTTGGTAGCTGTGAAAATATATGGAACTTTAGTTTTAGATTTTAAAATGTTGGTTTAAAATAAAAACAAGCTCACAATTTCAATCAAACCGCATGCATAAAATGCATTGTTTTATATTATGACTTTTCAGGTCAATCCATGTATCAAATTACCATAAGGTTGTGTTCTTACCAATGGATATTCTTATGAAAAACAAGATAAGTCAAGAGCATGTATTAAGAGGTACAGACAATGAACACATGAGGAATGTTATATTTGAAGTGGCCACCAGAGCAAATAATCATTTGCAGAAGGTATTTATTGTTTTAAATTATATTTTAGGAATGATATGTTAATTAAAGAAGAGATCTATATACTTTAAATGTATTGTGTATTGTTTTATTTGTTCTGCTTTCTCATATCTACCAGGAATGTAAAGAAATATATATATTCTAGGACTTCATTATATTATAACTTACAGGAACTTAAAAAGCCAAAATAAATTCCATATTATGCTTAAGATAATTCGTATATAAACATTTTTAATTAAGGGCAATATTCAAGGACAGTAATTTTTAACTGACTTCCCATAAGAAAAGAGTTTATCTATTCATCACATTTTTTTTTTATTGTTAATTTATTTAATTTATAATTTTAACCTAAGCTAAATGTTTTTTCAGGCCAGGAGTATTGCAGTTCCAAAAATAACGAAGCAGATATTTTTACCAGCTGTTTCAATTGACGTCTATTTGACAAAGCTACAGAAGAACAATTTTAATGTGTTTGATAAATCGCTACAAAAAGGAAACCCTATGCTACCATTTAGTTTATATTATAAAAGGTTAATAAATGTATATTGATGTAGGCTCATATAATTGTTAATAGTAAACTCATATGTTTAATTTGATTAACATTATTTATTGTGTAAACTATATGTAGTAGTAATGGTTGTAATAAATAAAACAAATTTATAGAAACAATTGCACTGTTTACTCTCAAGCATTTTCATGCAAATAAATAATCACATTCAAGATTCAAAGCAGTTTGGCAACTTGAGTACATTATAGTACCAAAAACATAAATAACTACAATTTAATTAAACACTAGTAAAATGATATACTTTCCTTTGTTTTAATTATCTCAGAAAGTGACTGTATTGTATAAATCGTAATGTCTTTCTAGAATGCACACTTTAGATATTGTAAACTTCAGATAACTAATAGCTATTAAAAACAAATCAGATATAGCTACAGGATTTATATACCCCCTAGAAATAGTCTAAAACTACAAATGATTTATAATTCATGATAGCTTAATATCCATGACATCCTTCAAAGCAATGGTCGGCAACCTGCGGCCTGGCCTGTAGACATTACAATGATTTCTATGTGAAGTTTTTTTATTGTAAAAGGACAATAGGCATATGTAAAGATATATTTACTGCAATAAATATTATGTATTTTAAAAATAATGCCCATTTTCTCACCCATGTTACTCAAATAGAAAATAAACTGCAAATTTTATTTTCGCCGACTTTCGGTGATAATTATTTAGTCTATATCGTCCTTAATGCCAAGGTTGCCGAAGGTTGCTTTAAAATGAAAATAATGAAAAATTGAGACCTTATAAAACATCCAATGTTACAGAGCAGATAAATTTATTTATGAGTAGTATAGTATATCTAAACAACATCATTTTTTAACTTTGGTGAAAAAGTATCTTTGGTTACACTCGATTTCATAAATAATACAAGTGATGTGTATTTTATTACTCCACTAGCTATGAATTTCTTTCCTATTATTATGTACTATTAGTATATTATCCACCCAAACATGTAAACTGTAAGAGAATTTTATACTTAATTGCTATAAAACGGGTAGTTTTTTACTACTTAACAACTGTGAACCAAGTAATACTTGCAGATATACAATTGATTCACAAATGAGACAGTGTAATGATTGAATAAATAACAAAGTCAAAATTGGGTTGATTTGAAAAACACAATGCCATTTACATAATTAACATTACCAAAAAAACCGGCCCATTAATAATAATATTCTTTTTAAAATCTCATGTTAGTTAGTATTCATTTTATCGTTTTCGTTATTATTGGTGCACACTTATATTCTTGTATTTTAAGGTCTTTGGAAATGGATGTGGAACAGTAATTTGACTACATTAAAATATAAATCTAATGAGGAAATTGGATACAAAAATTCAACTATAACAGATGTTAGTAATTATAAGTACATAACCCTGTATACTAATAAAAAAACTTAACAAAACCCCCTCTGCAAATCACTTGCATATATCTTTCCGAGATAAATAGCAATACTGAAAAACTGTAAAGCGCAATTAAGCAACTAATTATTGCAGCACAAAACTAGTTTATTTTTAATAATCACTAAATGATATTTTAACAAAATTAACAATATTCTTGGTTAATTGAGATGGGTTCTAGCTATTTTCATACTATATTTTTAAGCATTGAATAAAATTTTAGATATTGCTTATAAGTTTAAGTTTGACTTAATGTAACATAAGCATTGAGTATCATTTCCAGGGATTAGTTTACATATATAAAAATAAAAAATCTAAGACATACAAGCACATTACCCCATATTACTTATAAATGGTAAATGGGAGTGAATCCCATACTAGATCATTACTCATAAGAATGTTGTATACTATAAATAAATATAAGTGTCATACGACACCACAACCAATACTTAAAAATTAATTTAATTTGGAATGTAAAAGTTGAACAGAAAACATATAAAATATTTTTAGATTAGATACTTAAGCCTAAGATAAAAAAGCTAAATGTAAGTACTACTATTTAATCACAATGAGCTTGCTGCACAATGAAAGCCATCCGTTTTCCATACATGACCTTTGTTATTCTGATGGTGTCAAGTCTTTCTCAGGCTCACCTTCTGATAGAATCTGTTGCAAGAGATCATAAATAGGTTCAAAGGCCTTACGACAAGCAGCATTCGTAGGAATAAGATAATCATGTAGGTCATGATGGCTTATGGTCCCGTCATTCTGAACAAGTCCCTTATCTATGGATACCATTTCTACCTTATTCATGTTAGCAACTTTTTCACGTAACAGCTGATTGATTTTGGCATTCTTATCTCTTAATGAGTTTGGATGCTGACCACGGGGCAGAAGACTCTGAAACATGAATACATTGTGAGTATTTGCAATGACTTTATACTTTATATTTTCTTTACATGCAGCATACTTTGCATGACATTATATTAGATACAAGACAAAATATTGTGTTATATCTCCAATTGGTATTAAACATACCAAACACATTCTAAATCATAAAAGCTGTGTTTTGTTCTTTATTTATATTATGTAGATACATACTTATATAACAGATTGTGGATATTATTAAACATTACACATACTACACATGATGCACCTAACAACATACAAATTCAAACTAAACCACAGAAGAATACTAACAGTTAAGCCAATATAATTAGGTATGAAAACTCACAAACTAATTGGATTTACATTTAGAAATGGATTTAGTCAATACCGGAGGACAGCAATAACTATGTGTCAGCAATATAAACCTATTAATTAAATTTAGCACTATTTCTCAAAATAAGCAAGGACTAAAATGTTAACATGAAAATGGTAAGAACAAAGACTTATTAAACAGCTGTTCAGCTTTACATCTCCATTTTTATATTTACACTCATAGGCCTATATAAGACACGGCTAAGGGGTCAAGATGTATTCATAGCCGCCGGTATACATTAGCAAGGACTCAAAGCCAACTGAATAGATTAAGCATAAAAAAAGCCAACCAACCAACCAGATGTATTCATAGAAAAGGCAAAAAAACAAAACAAGACATCATTGTTTTTTGTCCACAAATTTGGACACCTGGAAGAAATTCCAAGAATACCATTCCTTTTCTTAGCTTTATTGCCAACCGCTGTTGTTTAACTCTCCCTTAAAAACTATGCTTATGTCTATACTTCATCTATACTTACAGGTAAAACTATGTAGACACTTGGATGCTTTTCTCTGATTGTTCTGACAATTTCTAAAATTCCTTCACACACCTGTTCTGCTGTATGTTCAACATTATTTGTCCCAACATGAAGAACTATTACCTGTCAAGATTATCCATTAAATATTAGAACTATTTATCAGCAATATATACAAATTAATAAACAATAATTATTATTCAATTATTTTTCTAATTGACAAGTCAATTAGAAAAATAATTAATATGATGTTTTCAATTTAATATTGTGTATTTTTTTCTTTTGATTAGTAATGTATCTGAGTTAGTGTAATTGGACTTGATGGCCGTTCTAGCTAACTAGAAATAAATAAATAATATTTAATATATTATAGTATTTACCATACAATTAATTATGTATTGTAATTTGATTTCTACACACAATATCATTATTATATTACAATAACATTATTAAAACAATCAAAACCACTCAGACCTTAGGGTCGACATGATCAAGCACTCCATTCTGAATCCGCCAAAGAACATTCTGTGTTTGATCCCTGTGTATACTAAAGTTAAGGCAATGAAGTGGAGCAAACCACTGATTCCAGACCTCCGTGTGTTCTAGTGCTTGCAACACAGAATCTCCTATAAATATCACGTCCGCATCTTTTCCTTTCGCATCAGACAAGAATCTGTTATGCTGAAATATTCAAAAGGTAAATAACCAAACGAAATACTAGCAAATATAATACATCGTACATTACGGATGAAAAAATTCTAATATGTTGATGCAGTTTTAATGAAACTAATTACACTGCAGTGAATGATCCACGTTGGTATAATTCAATCGTGTTTTAAACACTCGAAACTTACGATGCTATTCCACCTTCCGTCTCCCTCAACATCTTGTTGAGGAGCTGCCACTGAACACGGATTCATATTTAACGATTTTTGTATACCTATACCATAAAATTATAATCAAAATATCACTTTGATTTGATTTCAGATACAAGTTTCAATAACTTATTTCAATCCTAACAATTCAAATAAAAAATGGCTTGCTCGCCCGTCCTTTTGACAGATGTGCGTGTTGTGCTGAAAGCTGAAAATATGATGATTTAGTGATTGTCCCATCGCAAAATCATAAGTAATAAACATCGATATAAGTCGATGAAGTTTAAATTTTATTGTTTCTTATATAAAAAATAGTACCTTTTAGCATAAAAAATATAACAATAGGACAAGTGAGAAATACCACAAATTTGAGGTCACGCCGTCATTATAATAATGGTATAATCCATAGGTCCTAGTGTTATAACTAACTATTATAACTTATAAGTAAAAATATTATGTATTAATGTCTTAAAAGCTTATTTGAAGATAATGATGTGAAACAACAATGTATAGATGTTCAACATGTACGTGATTGGGTTCTTGGGTCATTACAAGTACAATTAACTATGCTATGACTCTTTAACAGGGAAATTACGAACAATTCAACATAATTTTTTTCATGAATGCACAAAAATATGAATATAGAAAATTTATGCGGATGGATCAAATTAAAGAAAGCAACAAAAGCAGCATTTACAACTGAATTATTTGCAATTTTTGTCTCACTTCAATATGATAAAAAAATATTTTTTCTTATAAAGGAAATACATACATAAATAAAATCAGAAACCTCCTATCAGAAATTAATTTTAGAACATTTATTGAATTCGTGTGAATTCCTTCACATACAGGAATCACTGGTAACGACTAACGAAATAGTAGTTATGTGAAATTAAATTACTTTACTTGTAATTCAGTCCCTATGGTTCCTATGATAGATTTCATACATTTTTAAACGATAGAATTCATGGAATGTACAGTGCAAGGAATGCATCATAGAACGATATCAAAGAAATATTCAATACAAAAAAATATTCCCTCAAAACCATGTTTTAACGTAAAAAAAATAACTGGAATTAACTTTTTTTACTACTATGTATCGATTTGGAGATAGACTGTTTCTCTCACATTTAAAAAAGAAATACATACTTTTAATCTTGTAACTAATGTGATGTGCAGCATCTTTTTATAAATTTATAATTGCGATTACATTAGTCCGTGCTTGCAATTAAAGACATAGTAACAAAAATGACTAAATCTAGTACGAAATTTAATAAAGTTAGGCTAAAAAGCACGAAGCCAAGGCCGTAAAAACAATAAAAAAATCTAACGTCAACGGCATAAAATTTAAGTCACGTCATGTCATTATTGATTGAATTTATTGATACCTACTGGATTAGATACCAATCTGTTGCTTCTGTATTCTAGTTTTTCAAAAATACTCTATTTATTTGTTTTAGAGGTGTGCTCACACATAAAAGTATAATTTGTGTGCCGTGAATCATTAAGAACATATACATATCTTTTATTTTATGAGAGCCTGTGTTGAAGCCTAACTTTTAATTTCGTTTTCTATCAAATGTGTAGATTGTCGAAGCATATGTCTTTACTCAAAAGATAATTTATAATCTCATATATTAATTGTTATATACTTTGCACTGAAAATGGCAGAACATGTTATTGAACGGTTAGATTTAGAAAGCAGACATAGAAAAGAGAAAAAGCATCTTCAAGCCCTTATCCAGGCTTTGAAGAAGGCCGCTAAAAATGATAAAACAAAGAAGAAAGAGATGACTGCAGAAATCGCCAGATTAGAATTGGAACAGAAGGAAAGACACAAGAGAGAAATAGAAATATTTGAGCAAGCCGATGATATTTTGATAATACCCGATGAGGATGTAGAACAAGAAGATATCGGGATAACATCAAAAATCTCGAAAGCTCAGAAGCGTAGAGATAAAAAGGATCAACAGGAAAAAGAAAGAGAAGCACAAATTAAGATACAAGATAGAGAAAACCTGGAGGGCCCAAGGTACATTGAGCTACAAGTTATTATTGCAAAATTGAAAGAAAGGAAACTACAAATCTACTCGATCCCCTCTGATGGCGATTGTTTATACAATGCTGTTGCGCACCAGTTGTCTGTAGTGAGAGATAAATCCGTTACATTGAGTGAACTAAGAGAGAATTGTGCGTCATACATCAGGAATAATAAGGATGATTTTATGCCCTTTTTGAGTAATCCTACTACCTTAGACATGCTAACTGATGAGGAGTTTGAGGAATATTGTGATAAAATAGCTACAACAAAGGCCTGGGGTGGCCAGCACGAAATTAGAGCATTATCCAACTATTTAAAGTGCCCGATAAGTGTGATACAAGCTCTCGGCCGCGACATCATTGAACAGGGGACAGAATTTGAAGGACCGCCCCTAATCATTACATATCACAGGCATATGTATAGCTTGGGTGAACATTTTAATGCTACACAGCCCCTACAAGAAGAAGAGGAATCTTAAGCAGTGGTGTATCTAGGTGTGGGCGCACTCCATCCAATGGAATTATGCAAAGTGGCCTCGCTGATAGGAGTTTGCCCATGTCAACGCCACTGATCTTAAGTTTATATAATTGGCGTGATTTGTATCATGTATATTTGTTTGCTTACAATATCTAAAATAACAATCTGTATTTGTTATAGAGCTAAGAATTGTATTTTAAATTGCTGGTTTGAAAGGATAGTGAGTGGCATTAAAATCTAGTCTTGTAAGGCGAAATTATTTGTGGTTGAATGAAGTTAGACTTAAAGGTTGGCCACATAAATATGTATACAGGCATCAGCTACCACTTAACATATAAAATAGTAACAATGCTCAAGTCGCACTTTAATCTAATCTTGTACTCTTTTTTTCCTCTGAGGCTGTCATTTATATGTATTGTGGATGGTGTTAGATATAATTATAAAAAATTGAAAACACAAAAAAATATAAATGTTGTAATTGTAGAAAAACGTGTAGACTATTGTTGTACATGTAAACTATTGTTGTATAAAAAGTTAGTAAAGTTAGTTAAGTAGTTAATGCCCCATAATCTATATAATACAAACATACTCTTATAATATTTTTCCCCTGACACTGTCATTTATAAGTAGTGATGTGCTGGATTGACAAATTAGTAGATCCGCTGATACAAATATGGATTATTTCTGTCATGATCTGCTGATACAGATCTCAGCTTACAAATTTACTTATTTGCACATGTCTTTGAAGCGACAGTTGTTTTATTAGCATCTTTCAACCTGTACTGTACCCTTAGTACGAGTTTAGTTTTCTCAAAATTATAACTTTTTACGATTTTTACGTTATTGCCAAGTACATTCTCATTAAATGTTATAACATGTAATATTTATTTGATTGTTGCAATATAAATGAGCTAAATCTGTGATTTTAAGCGCTCCTGCACACGATGCCGCCACCGCGCTGTCGCTGCACCGCCACCGCGCGCTTTTCCCCTCCTTAACTGTTTGATTTGGCTATTCAATAATGGCCGCAGGATGAACCTATAACTTTCTAATACGATGTTCTTTTACTATTTTCTATAGTAAGTGTAATAAGCAAAAACAAACTTCTTTTTTTTATATTACACATGTTTGCGTCATGTTTGCATTTCGCAGCGTGCACCTTCGCACGCGGGCGTTAATGGAATAGCCAAATCAAACAGATTGAAGGGAAAAGCGCGCAGTGGTGGTGCGGCGGCGGCGCGGTGGCGGGCTTTACGGCGCGGCGGCGGTACGGTGGCGGCATCGTGTGCAGGAGCGCTAATAAACAATTTGGAATTTTATAACATATGGAAAATTGTACAAGTAACTAATTTATATGTGATGTACATTAATTAATAATGGGTATAAAATATCAGTTTACGACCCGTCTAAAAAGTAATGGATATGGTTACACATATTTCTTCTGCCTCGGATATCTGCGGATACGGTTATCCAGCACATCACTATTTATAAGTAATGTGGACAGATCTAGATATAAATATGAAAAAATTGAAAACTCAAAAAAAATTATAAATGTTGTAATTGTAGCAAAACATGTAGAGTAAGATGTAATGAAAAAAATCGTGTAATTTGTAATAACATTTCAAATAAGCTTTATGTGTAGCTCATCCAACCGAATATTTAGCCTGTGCAAGATTTTGGATTTATTAATATCTATATAGTATTAGATTATATTATTTATACCATGAGGTACAATATTATTGTCAGCAAACATTTATGTTACTGATAAACAGTAATTGTATTGCATGTTATTTTTAGTGGTGTTTAACTAACTGATTACGTTTGTACGATCATAGCTTGATGAAATCACAGTGGAATGTTAATTTCGTGTGAATGAAGGCTATTTTCAAGTGTTTTTAAACTTTTACAACATTGTAACTCCAAAATAAATTAAAAGAAATACATCAAAAGACATGCATTCCATGTAGGTCTGAAGTTATTATGCAAGGGTTGTAATGGATATATAATTAAATTGCTGACTTTATACGTGTAATAAAGTCGCATTTATTTGGATAGATTTTAAATTAAAACCACAACTGTCAATATAATAATTTATTTGAAAATAAAGGAGTTAGTAATATTCATCAAATCTCTCACACAGTAAATGAAAATGTTAATGAAATAGTACTAAAACAATTATGCTCCATTAGCATTTGAAGATTCTTCGGTGGTTTCCCCTTCTGCTTGTGGTTTATTGGGGTCATCAGGTTTCATTGCCGGGAACAAAAGCACTTCCTGCAATAAGGACAAAACATTTTAATTATACATTTAACAGAGGATTTCTATTAAAAAATCCACAGCATATGATTTTATTTATGTGTAATCCAAAAATTTGTTAACTCATTTTTTAATGGTTATGCCATAGATTAGTTTACATGATTATTGTTACTTATAGTAGGGGAGCCCAAGAGGGGATTTTGGGAGTAACTAGAGCATGGTAAATTAATAAAAAGTAAGATACTTTTTATACTGAGGTCTTAATATAGCGCGGTACGCTCAGAGAAACTTTGAAACCCTCCTACTCTAGATGACACTCAAATCGTCAGATTAGCAAGTTTGACACATTTTACGTTGTAATTAACCTCCCCTTGCCCTATTCTGATGCATTCTAGTAATTCCATATCATACATCTTTTCAAAAATTTTAAAACTGTAGACGCATCTCCCACCGTTCAAAGTGAAAACATTATAGGACCACTTATAACTTCCTATCATTTAATCTACCAAGCCTAATAAGTTTCCGTGACGCTCGAGTAACTCCACATTTAGCATTGTGGGCTACCCTACTATTAAGAAAAAAAATAAGAAAATTTATGTATAGTTCTTACTTAAAAATAATTTCATGTAACCTTAAACATTACAGAGGAGAATTTCAATCAGTTTTCAATAAATTATTTTTATTTAACACCCCAATTTGTGTTATTATTGCAACATTCGCGGATGCGAATATTGTTGGGGGCCCGGGGAATGCAGATTTGGCGAACTTTTTTGCAAAGCTTTGTAATTCAATATTCCCAAAACATGGGCTCAATTCTTGCGAATGCGAATATTCGGTACATTACTAATTTATATATCTAAATAAAAATATATAGGAGCGATTAATAATAAATGTTATTATATCTTCAATATTACGCACCTTTATGTTATTTGAGTCTGTAAGGAACATTGTGAGGCGATCTACACCAAGGCCCCATCCCCCAGTTGGAGGTAACCCATATTCCAGTGCAGTGCAGAAGGCCTCATCAGTGGGCGGGGTCTCATCATCCCCTGCAGCACGGTCCTTGGCTTGCTGCTCAAACCTTTCTCTCTGAGTTGCGGGATCATTTAATTCAGTATATGCATTGCATATTTCTTTCTTCATTACAAAGACTTCGAACCTGTAGTTATAGAAGTTGGTTATTATAATTTTGTTTATTAACTGTATATCATGTTTGCCACTCCTATATTCAGCGTTTCATCATAAGTTCTAACCGCCCTAGACTGATTATGAGGACGCACCCCTACTAGGTGTGTTATGGTCGGCTTAAAAAGTAGTATATTAGTTGTGACTTTGTTTACTCCTCCCCCCCCCCATTCCTCGCGTCCCAGGCTACACCTTAATTATTAGCCTAAGGGTTAATTACGCAATGCCTATATTATAATAGAAGTTTAGTGTTAATACACGATGAATATCTATGTGATTATAGAAAATGGACGTAATTATATATAAGCACATGAAGGGGATGAGGGTAAGTGGTGCCAAACCCCTGCCTACCTCTTATTATAGTCTAGAAGAGAAAAATATCATTAAACAGGACATTTTTCCTTTGTGTCCGATAAAATATTACTATTTATTATAGACCCCTCTGTTAGCAAAGTTCCAGAAAAAAATTCGTAGACCACTCGACCTTTACTTTGGCTACATCACTGCTTTGAGACCTCCCGACATCTAAAGCTATGCATATGTTAACGAAATTTAGTCGTAAATTGACTTAACATTTATCGTAAAATGACGTGTTTGGATTTTATAATACCGATACACATACCTATACAAGAATAAACTTATATACAATAAAAAAAAACTAAACCAAGCGACATTGAAAGGTGATTTTATTTTTAACTATATCCATTAAGAATAATCATGACTAAAAGTGTCTTTTATCTCATTATAAACAATATCCGATAAACAAAAATATATTTATCACACAAGATTCTTCAAGTATTTATATTAAAATATATGTAGTAGGTATTTGTACCTCTCTGTAAGTCCTGGTATATCTCGATGATATTTGGACAGTGGACTCATGATCTGTGGGTGATCCAGAATGAACGTAGGATTGATACACTTCTCTTCTAAGAATTCACCTACGAGTTTATCCAATAGACGTGCTGTTGTCCTTGGTGGTGGGCATTCCACCTGTTAAAAATGTTAGGATTTTTTTACAATCAATTCATCCTTCTGTTAGACTTTTTTCAATTATGTAAAAAAAAAAACAAAATAAATAATAATTTCATAATCTCTGTTAGTAACAATAAAACCAAATGAGTGTAAAGTGCACTTTGGTTTTATTGTGTACATTACCAATATTTGAACTACCTTAGATATTTCATCTATTTTACAATCATACTTTTTATTGAATTCACTATCCTCTTATTGTCTCCATAATATATTCTGCACTAAGATGTTTATAAAAATCTGCATCTAAACTATACATATATAGGTACATATTTCATGTATTACAGTAAAATTTTACTACCAAAACATGATTGCATTGTTATTCAGTTAAATGTCAGTCCATAATTCTGTTAACTGTTAAACCAAGTGAAGTTAATTAAGCATGATAATATAATACTAACATACCCCATGTTTTTCGCATAATTGGCTCAATGTAGCATTTGCTTCTGGTGTATCCAATTGGTCTGCAGGAGGCAGTTTTGTATTTAATACTTTTTCAAGTGTAGCTATCATGGGCACTCGGGCAAAAGGTGGTGTGAAATCAATCTCCACTTCCTCCCCTTCTGGGCCATCTGGGTGGTATTTGATCTGAAATTAGACAGCAGATTAAGATATTTTATTTTTAAACATGTTGCTCTAAATGGCTAGACAAACTAAGGTAATATTTAGAAATCTTATTAGTTTTGTTTAAATTTGTATTACTCAAAGTCTGCAATAACTTAAGTGAAGCCCTAAATATATTTAAAGTAACTAGTATGGACATCTGCAATTTGAGAGTCCACTTTTATTTCTTAGACAGAAAAAAACTTTTACTTCATTTATTGTAGAATGAATTTATACAAAACACCATCAACCAATTTGGGTTCAAAATTATAGATATCAGCTATATTGCCAGGTTATATATCCAATATATATCCTGTATGTCGTCGTCAACCCATTACTGTCCCACTGCTGGGCATGGGTCTTCTCTCGGAATGAGAGAGTTTAGGCCATAGTCCACCGCGCTGGCCAAGTGCGAATTGGTGGACTTCACCCACCTCCGAGAACTGTTTTTTTTTAAAGAACTCTCGGGTGTGTAGGTTTCCTCACGATGTTTTCCTTCACCGAAAAGCAGTGATAATTAATGTATAATACGCACATAAATCAGTGGTGCGTGCCTGGGTTTGAACCTCAGACCTCCCGATCGAGAGGGCAAGTTTTAACCATTAGGCTATCACTGCTCCTATATCATATATGTAATTATATGCAATATGCTATTATAATTAAACCTATAAGGCTTGGAAAAACCAGATGCATAAATAAACTGGATTTTCCAAAAGAACTTATGTGGTACAGCATATTAATGAACAATTAAGATAAATATATGAGTTATAAGTGTACAAATAATGCCTATTGTTAATAGTCATAGTAGGTAATAGTAGGTAGGTATTACCAGTTTAGTTTACCTAGTCATCATGAACTATTATAGTTAGTTATCTTATTCCATGAAATACTTACTTTATAAGTACCATGAATACTTTTAACCATTCCAGATAGCATTGTTTCAGTCATACTGATTAAATCATTGTAATCAGCATATGCCATATAAAATTCGCAAGTAGTAAATTCTGGGTTGTGTGTTAAATCAATGCCTTCATTCCTGAATTGTCTCCCAATTTCATACACTCGATCAAGACCGCCAACCACTAACATTTTGTGATACAACTCGGGAGCTATTCTCATAAACAGATCCATGTTCAAATCATTGTGGTGGGTGACAAATGGCTTAGCTGTAGCTCCACCTGCAATCATGTTCATCATGGGTGTTTCTATTTCTAGGAAACCCATGTTGTCCAAATACCTTCTGATGTATGCGATGATCTTGGCTCTTGTGTAAAATGTCTGCCTTACCTGTTTAAAAAAATATATATATTGAAGAATTTTTTTAATGGAAGAACTTGACAGATATATATAATTGTTTATAAGTATGTAATAGTCTTGTGGTGGCTAGAACCATTTTTGGCTACTCATATTCCAGATCAAGCCTTTGAGTACCTGAAGAATCACATAATGAAATGTCATGAAGAAATCATAACAGCAAAGAAAATACTTTTTTTTGGAGGAGTGGATGAGAATGTGGAGTGGATCTTTGTTTACTTGCTCTAATTCATGAGATGAAATACAAGAACATGAAATTGAATAAAATACATTCAATGAAATACAAGAACTGCTTTATACTAAAAATAGGTATGGCAATAGTACCTCCCAGTTGTTCCCAGCATGGTTCTTCCACCTGCTAATGAAATGTCTATTTTGAATAGGTCTTGAATAGGTCTATGGGGTACCTACAAATTGTCAGTAAGAATAATATTTCTTACACTACTGCCAAATCAGAACTCGGCTCCTACTGAGATGATCTGTCACAAATCTTACAAGGACTGGTCCTTTTATTTTATAAAAAACAAAATATGTTTGTAATACTTACTTTATCATTTAAAATGAGGTCCAGATATCTTTTTCTAAACCTGGTTTCTTTGTCTTTGAGACCAAAGTGTAGATGCGGCAACATATGAAGGCATGGTGAAAGTAGTTTGATAGTTTTTGGTATAATGGATAATTCTCCTTTCTTGGTCTTTCCTGGGTGTCCTATACACCCAATGATATCACCTCTCCTCAGCTTATCTGTATCACTGGCAAACTTTTCCTCTGATTCATACATCTTGGCATTTGCCATCACCTACAAGATGATGTAAAAATCACAATTGTTATAAAAGTATGTTTGAGAAATTCATTACATATTAATTTTACATCTAAATTATTCAAAATATACACAAGTCAAGTTCTACCTGAATTTTCACTCCTTCACCTCTTAAATCATAAAATATAAGCTTAGCCCCAGACTCCCTTATTGAGTGAATCCTGCCAGCTAGGGACACGGTGATATTTTCTAATACTTCCCCGCTATTTAACTTTTCATACTTCTCTATGAACTCCTCTAATGAGATGGTAACTGTAAACTTATGAGGGTAAGGATGATCATCCTTAGACCCGTTTTTAAGTGCCGCAACGGCTGCAGTCCGTAGCTTATAATACTCATTTGGACTAATTTCCTCCTCTGCTTTAGCACTTTTTTTTTCCACCGAAACCGCCGGCTGCTGAGCGGCCTTTTCGACTTTCTCTTTCAGTTTTTGCTCAGCTTTCATTCGGCGTTTGAGTTCACTGAAAATAATATTAAATAGAATTTTATAAACCCCAATCATATTTAATTTAAAAGTAAAAAACCAACCGTTTGCTGACTGCTGACGAAATATTTTGAATTCGATTGAAAGGAGTATTCTTGGAAACCAACGCGCCAGGCGTTGATAACAGTGCTCGTAAAAGGATCATAATGGTTTTATCACGCGATACTCACTTCTTTGATATTTTTTCATTGGAAGTTTCTGCCATCTTTTCACAAGTTCAATTATTCAATTTACAGAAAATACTTCAATGCACGATTATCAAACCTAACCTGTACTGAGTACTAATTCAAATGACAATATTGCAGGCAGACTTAATAATTTATTCACATTTCACATACCGACCGCACAACGTGACAAGCTGACGTCAACGTAAAACATCAACTTCACAGATGATGGCTGTCACTGTCATTTCAACATTTTAGAAGAGCTACTACCTACTACCAAAGAGTAAAATAACTTACTGTACCATCCGAGTTAATCCGTCGGACGACGACCCTCAAGGCATTGTTTTTTAAATATTGATATAAAACTAGGTATCTATTAAATAAATATGTGTCAAATCAGTAACCAAAAATCTAGTTTTATTTATGTTGTAACTAATGTTGACACTTCGAATATATGCTGCAATGAAATCGGTTTATTTTGCTATACCAATATAAGAGAAGAACCTAGCGTCAGTTTTAACTCCTTTTTTTGTTTTTAATGTAATAATGTAACTTTAACAGATTGCGAATTTCATTGTTGGGCAGAGAGAATAAGGTGCTAAATTCATTGAGCTGCAGTCGATTTCCTATTGGAACAGTTACAATCAACGGAGCTGTGGCGATCGTAAATACCTACGACGTGGCAATAGGGCTAAAAGCATATCTATTTTAATGCTTAGCCCTCTTATAGACTAGCGATTAACCCTGGGCACGGCTAGCCGTTTTTCCAGTTTAATATGAAACAATTTAACTGAAATATAAATTCATAAAGATAGCACATGAAGTACGCACGGTCAGCAGTATTTTAAAGTATTTTACATGTTTTTGTTATTGAAGTGCGAATGTGGATTTTAATTCATTATTTCTTTTCTTCTTATAGTGCCTCTCCGACTAGCGAAGGTTGGCTGTCAATTCTGCAAACTTTCTTCGATCTTTAACGAGCTTATCTTTGTCTTTATCTTTTTTTCTTTTTTTATCTTTATCTTTATTTCATTATTAGGTATGTAAAATAGTACAAGAAAATAACCGGTATTTTCTTGTACTATTTTTTCCCCGCCTCATTGTGCAATAATTTATAAAAATATTATAATAAGTGGAAGTAATTGAAAATGAATTTAACATACCACTAAAAATTAGAACACTTATTAGTGATACCAATTCGCACTTGGCCAGCGCGGTGGACTATGGCCTAAGCTCTCTCATTCCGAGAGAAGACCCGTGCTCAGCAGTGGGACAGTAATGGGTTGACGACGATTAGTGATACTGTATCGTATGATAATTATTGTAGTCATGGTTTTGATTTGTACGACAATAATTATTAACATCCTGTTCTCGTCTCCTGATGTCGTGTCGTGATTTTTAAACAGGAACATTGCTGATGCAATCGCAAAATAATTTCTATCATTCAAATTGAAAAGAAACGTATGATCAGCATTTTTCAGATTTCTGTTTCTTCATTAATTCGTGATGTTATTATGTGATGCTATTAAGCCCGTATAATTTTCAAGTCGAACAAGGCGTCGTTAGGCTACGTGCCATTATGTAAAACTGTATATTGTAATTAGTAAGGGTGTATGCATGTTTAATAATTACTATTTCTTTAATTTTTCAATATTCATTTGGCGGTAAAATACTAATGTATTGAATTTATTCAAATAATGAAATTATGATGATTGGATCTGAATATATCGTTCAGCATAAAAAAAGCTGAATATGGAACTCCATTTAGTTTGCCTTTTATAAAAAAAGTATATAACATATTTACTTAAAACGTTGGCTAAAATTGGTAATATGAAATACAAATCAATATTTTACAAAACAAAAATAATTGCGCCATATGTACACATGATTCACGTTCAAAAAGTAGATCGTACTTCGTACCAAAATTTCAACCTAGCTGGCAACATTTATATTGACATCACAGCTGTTCGTTTTGCCTGACTGTCTGTGGTTTGTCTGTCCGTACTGTATTGCTGTAAAATAAAATTGTAATATTCAGAAAGTGAGTGGAATCCTATTTATTGTAAGATTATGGAAATAGTAGAATAGCGTATAAAAAAATACTAGCAATCAGTGACATATCGGCAGGTTGGCCAACGTTTTATAAGTTCGTCAAATTTCGTTTTTGTTCTTCTTGCATTCTAGTGAATATCAAGTGCAAGTACAATAGGAGTCTTGTAATACTGTTTTTGTTTTTATATTGCGTCCTCATTCCAGGTACAATCTTATGTAGACGGGGTTGTTCGAATCATCTGTGTAAAATTAACGAAATACTATGCCTCTTTTTGGTAAGTCTCAGAAGAGCCCTGCGGAGCTTGTTAGATCGTTGAAAGATGCAGTCACGGCGTTAGAAAGGGGCGATAAAAAGGCTGAAAAGGCTCAGGAGGACGTGAGCAAGAACTTGGTGAGTGATGTTTGAACATGTTCTCTGGCCATGTGTTGACAATTATTGTAATGTCACGCTCTCTGTAACAGGTGTTGATTAAAAATATGCTTTACGGAACGTCCGATGCGGAGCCACAAACCGATATCATAGTCGCCCAGCTAGCACAAGAGTTGTACAACACCAATCTACTACTGCTCCTCATTCAGGTAGATGCTAATGTTGTTAGCTTAGTTTTGATATTTTTTGTACTTCCTTATTTTCAGTAACTAAGACGTTTTTGATTTCATTTATTTTGGTTTTTGTTTCTTATATAGAATTTAAATCGCATCGATTTTGAAGGAAAAAAAGATGTGGCTCAAGTGTTCAATAATGTGTTGAGGCGTCAAATTGGCACGAGGTCCCCAACAGTTGAGTACATATGTACCAAGCCGGAGATACTGTTCACCTTGATGTCTGGGTAAATATAGACTTATTAACTATATGTTGCCTCTATATGACAGATTTGTCACAAATCTGTCTATTTTTATATTCCCATAGATATTATGTCACTCATGAAATTTTTGTGACATCTACATTACCATAAATATTAGATATAGTATCTTTCATGAATGTATTAAACTGTTTCAGCTACGAACATCAGGAAATAGCATCAAACTGTGGCACCATGTTGCGGGAATGTGCCAGATATGAGGCTTTAGCAAAGATAATGTTATATTCAGATGATTTTTACAATTTCTTCCGTTATGTAGAAGTTTCTACTTTTGATATTGCCTCGGATGCCTTCTCTACTTTTAAGGTATTTTGACTTATAATATAAAGTTATGATCTTGTAATCTGTTTGTTTTTGACTTTTTCTTTAAATCTATTCTATATTTAAGGATTTTTTATGTGTACTTGCCTTTTCAGGAGTTATTAACAAGACACAAAATAGTTTGTGCCGAGTTCTTAGAAGCAAACTATGATAAGGTGTTTAGTCATTATCAACGATTATTGAATTCAGAAAACTATGTAACTCGACGGCAAAGCCTCAAGTTACTTGGGGAGTTGCTGTTGGATCGACATAACTTCTCTATCATGACTCGATACATTACCAACCCCGACAACCTCAAGCTTATGATGAACATGCTTAAAGAAAAGTCACGTAATATTCAGTTTGAAGCTTTCCATGTTTTTAAGGTATGTGAATAATATATTTATGTTTAGATATGGAAGGACAATGATTCAGTACAACTTTTTTTTCTTATGTCAACTGAATTTATTTTCTTGTTTGTTTAAAGATGAGCTTTATTATCATAAATAGAAGAAGTTTCAGACATGAAAATAAATATTCTCTAATATTAAACAATTATAATAGTGTTTCGATAACTGGGTATAGGATATTATGAAGACAGATATTTTTATATGTGTACAGTTTATACAACAAGCTATACGTAATCTTATTACTACTGAAACCTAATCTTAATAAATATGCAAATTAGGTATGGGTCGTCGACGTATTTTTCGTCAACGAAACTAGACCGTCGAATATCGTCCGTCGACTAGTCGATAAACTAGTTGAATTCGTCGACTAGTCGAAACACGTTAACGTGTATCTACTATATAAGCCTCTAGAGTAATATCGTTGCGGTAGAGACTTATAGACTGTTCAAATACTAAGTGTTATTTTAAATGTCTAGTTTACTTCAGCTTAAACGATTCCTTACGCGATCTCCCTCTAAGCATGATTGATTTTTAGAGAATTATAATCACAAAATAATCTGGATGTTCAGTTAATCTTTCAGTTTCAGTCGCTTAAAGCGACCGTCCGTGGTTACGCGACTATGTTTTAAGGTAATATCGTACTTTAATGTCACCATGTGGACTGTGGAGTTTTCATTTAGCCGTCTACGCATTCGACTAGTCCGTCGATGAACGGTAGAACATCGCCGTCGAAAGTGTCGAAACGTTGATTATATATGAACGGTAGATTTAACTACTCCGTTTTATTCAACGCCCATAGTTAATTCTTCGACGTGTTGAAAGTTAACGTGTCGTATAGACTATAGACTGTTCTACTTAGTACAAAGTCATAAACGTCTAGTTTACTTTAGTTTAAACGGTTCCTTTTGCGGTCTATCTCATGCGATTCCTTTAAAATTTGGTGATAAGTTGTAAACTTTTGGTTATTACTTAAGCACGATTAATTTTAATAGAATCTTATTATAATTGTCAAAGTAATAACTGTTATTACTAAATATTCTAGTAAAATATAACAATTTCGTTACAAAACACATATTTATTTTTTTATCTGATTGAAGTAGCAAACGAGCATGCAGTCCACCTGATGGTAAGTGGTCACTGCCTCCCATGGACATATGTAAGCAACTCCATATAGAACATGGGTTCAATCTGAAGTCAATCACAGATGCGTTTCTACTCCCAAGGACTATGATGGTCGCCTCATATAAAAGTGTGCCGGCAACCACACCCTTCTATCAAAACGCAAAGAAAATAATAATATGCTTCCAAAGTTCCAATAGAAATAGGTGTGGCGGGCGGTGGTACTTCCCCGGTCGAACTGCATTGGTTCTACCACCACAAAAGACCAAATTCTCTTAAATGTGCGTTGTCAAAAATATCAACGCTATGCATTTAGATTATTTAGAGATAAAGTTCAAAACATCTTAATTGCCACGCAACTTTCAACCTTATTGTAACGGACGACAAGCGAGTCGGTTGTCGTCTGTTAAAATAAAGTTGAAATTTGCTTGAAGCGACCGTCCATGATTACGCGACTATGGTTAATGGTAATATCGTACGTTGATGTCAACATGTGGACTGTGGAGTTTTTATTTAGCCGTCTACGAATTCGACTAGTCCGTCGAAGAATGGTAGACCGTCGAAACGTTGATTGTATATCAACCGTAGAATCAACTAGTCCGTTTTTTCAACGCCCATAGCTAATGCAAATAGCATAAATAACATTGATTGATAAACTGATAAAATCAATAATTGGTTTAAGTGCATTAACTTGTCAACATTACCAAAGTAGTTAAACCAAGCTATTGGCATTAATTGAAAATGTAATCATGTTCAATTATCATAATTTACCACTTGTATATAAAATCATTCATACCAACTTAATTAGGTTACAATATTATGTATTTGTCATTGATTTAGGTACGGCAATATATTAAATATGTGTCTTTTCAATTGTCTTGGACTCCTACTCAGTCCTACTGCCAGGAAGAACAAGTTCAACATAGTCTTACACATTACTGAATGATGATTAAATAAATATGAACTAATAACCACTTTGCTACAGTGAAGTTTCTACTATTTATAGTCAAGGAATATTATTGTATGGTATTCATAATATATGTAAAATAAATTCAACGTATTAATTCCAACAATGCTATTGCAAAAAAATGTTAGGGAAAAATATAATTGTGGGACATTGAGGAAAACATTATTAATATCCTCATTAACTGCTTAATAATCTCTGAATCAAGTTTTTATACAAAAAAATCTAAACCAGTGAATTTTGCTTTTCAGGTATTTGTAGCGAACCCGAATAAACCAAAACCAATTTTGGACATTCTTCTAAGGAATCAAGACAAATTGGTAGATTTTCTTACAAAGTTTCATACAGACCGCTCCGAAGACGAGCAGTTCAATGACGAAAAGGCTTACCTTATAAAGCAAATCAAAGAGCTCAAGCCCTTAGAACACTAACATTTATTGCATTTTATAAATCGCCACTTCCTCCACAGAAAGAAGTTAGATATAGATGCTATTATATTTAAAACGCTTCTAAGTCACCGGAGGGTGTTGCAGTACACTAGGCTCTGTAATAAATGTTGGTATTCTAATGGATTTTACATTCGGTCTGTGATGAGTCAGGAAAGAAAGTATATTTGTGCTACGAGCAAATTAACATTTTTAATAAAGATTTGTAGGATTAGAGTTATTTTAATGGTTTCACTTTCATCACTTGTAAGTTGACCAACCATTTAAGTTCTTATGACATGTTTAGTGACAGTTCCTAAGTCACAATGGAAATACCATATATCACATTAGTTTATGCATTGTCGTTTAATTTGGTTTACGAAGATAATAGTTTAAAAGCAGGTAATGTGAGATCTACAGCAGAAATTTGTAAATATGACTTTTTCTCATTTTTTATGATTCTTTTTATATTTTCTTCCTTAGTGTCAGAATTATAGGTTGTTAACCATAAAGGCATGTATGTAGTTACTGCCACAATTTGGTGTTTATTACATAATATTTTATTGTTGTTAATGTAACTTTTTTCACTAAAACTGTAATTTGTTTTATTTGCAATAATGCTTAGTAGAAATTCCGAAATGTTTTATTGTGTATTTTGTTTTACAAATGTTTTGTAATGTTCATGTATCCCGTTGCTTATAAACATTCTTGAGGCACTTTTAAAGAATATATTGATTTATATTTTATCAATATCATTTAATGCAATTACATTTTTATGGAAACTGAATAAATTAAGCTATTTATACGATTATTTTATTTTATTGCATCATAGGATAAGTAAAGATTCATAGGTACATAGTAATTACTAGGCAGGGTCATTAGAAGGAGTTTTTAAGTAAATAAAATACAGGTTTCTAGTATCACATTTATTAAACACAAGCATCTATGTAATCCACTGTACACTTTATTATTCCCTAATCTGTACATTGTTGACGAAAGTAATATTTGTCGGGACTACCTGAAGTCTCGAAAAAATACCGTAGTAGTAGTAAAGTATTTACATATAAAAAGACAATGAACTAGATATACTTCAGATAAAAAGTAATGTTATATATTTGGTAAAGGGAATGTAGGAGTTTCACTCGAACATATGTGACCATTAGGAAAAGTATTTCATTAAATATACTAAATCAATAAATAAATTATTTATTTCATAAAATTAAGTACGATATTTTCCAGTAAATTAGTGCACCACAGTTCATTTTTGTTAATAAATTTGTTATTTACTTAATTCGCATTGTATCAATATAGCCCAATTTATTACCATGGCACTTCAATTTCAATACAAAATTCATGAATAAAATGACTTATATAATGTAATCGAGTGAAACTACTATATGTTCCGAAATTATTATGTATTTACATATCATTTTTATTTCGTAATTAAGTATGTTATTGGCTTTAATGCGAATATAGTATAATAATTTAAAGGTCTTAATTTTTATTATATTGCATAAGTGTGATAAAGCTATGAAAACCTTTTGCTACTAACATTTAATTTCACATAGTTACCAGATTTTTTGAAGTAAATGGAAGACTAAAGGCTAAATTATTGACTCCACTATTACATTATGTAGTGAAGGGAAAAAAACAAGCGTCCAATATTGTAATAAGCAAGGCTAAGGTTACAAGTTTTCTACTTTTTACTTGCTACATGAAAATTAAAGTCTGAAACGATTATTAAATTATTTTATATTTGGGTTATATGTTAGAAATCAGACTATGATCTCTATGTCCACCTTTTTTAATACGTTTATTATAGAACATAGTAATTAATGCAATTATAAAAAATAGACGTAGATATCACCGGGTCGGATATTGTACTTACTAATATGAAATATTTAACACTTCAATAAAACAATATGCAATTGGCAGGCCGTCGGATGCAGTGACATTTAATGGATATAGGCGTATCAATACTTTGTAGGGCAGTTCCTTTCATCCCAATTAAACACGTTTTATTTCGGTCGATCCTGTGCCTGAGGTCGTCACTAAACCAGTCTGTGCAGGGTGCGACTCATTCAATTACTACATTATGCCTATGCAGATGGTGTAAGTCATAAATTAACCAGTATTTGGAGACCATCTAATGTTATAGAGGAAGTGTTCCTCTTGATACGTGGGAACTAAATTACCCCGAAAGCGTAGTATACGTGTGATTGAAGCAATTTAAGTCGAGGAAATTACTTTGTCAGTGACGCAGTGAGAATAGACCACTATCTTAAACGCTCCGCGTTTCGAGAGATTCCACTTTAGGCATAATTGGTGTTATATCTGTCAAGATTCTTAACAATGCCTTATTAGAAATAGAGTACTCCTACACACCTAACTTTATAAATTATCCGTTTAGCCTAAACATGAAAATGTGTTCAATGTGTGATGGCACCCATTTGGCGCTAATTTATTGTGCTTAAAGTTTGTCGTTGCGTTTTGGATCCTTATTATAAGGTTATAATGCTGGATATTCCATGTGAAGAAAACTGCTATTATTTTTAAGGCAATAAATTTAAGCTGTCCGCAAGCTACATTTTAAAATGTAAAATAGCATTACACTACATAGGATTCACTGCAGTACACTGGTTGCTTAACTACTCTTGAGTCATATTGTGGGAACATGAACACAAAGTCACAAATAGATCAGCTGACTAAAGGTATTAATAATCAAGTAAATACGAATGGTAGACCAATATAGCGTACCTCGCTATATCTAGGTTGAATTACATGTGGGGTGACATTGAACGAACCACCATCCTGGTCGTATGAGAGTTGATTGTTATACCAATTTAAGAAACACATATACGGTGTTCCCTAAAGGACGCCACTCTAATTTGTTTCATATATTAAGTAAATAGATTCTGATCTATCTAACTACGGCATCTTTGCTATAGACTTGTAACTATAGATTGTTATTAAAAAGGCCATGGCGTAATAATCAAATGCGTAATAATCAAGAATCATGGCGTAATAATCAAGAAGTTCTAGCACTAAGGGAAAGGGCCTTAGTGCAGTTATTAATGTATTGTACTTCTGTTTCCAACATGATATGACACTTACTATGATGAGTATACTGATGTAAAATGAATGATCTCAATATAAATCTGCTTTCAAATGGAACCGCCTACACACCTGAAATCTTGTCCATATATGTTGTATATTTTTGCCACTGCATCCACCAGGAATAACTCTTCAGACAATCATTTAAATATTACAATATAAATATGCATAAATAGGAATTAAAACTACATTTTTCCTATTTCCTACAGCAACAGGTCAGTATAATTACTCACAATATTGCTGAATTAAGTCCTACACTGTTTTATGAGATTGATAAACAAAGCAAATTTAAAAACAATAGGCAGAATATGATATGATTTTTGAAATACATTTTTTTTCATTTCAGGCAGTGAACGTTTGTGTATAATATTCATATAATAATCAGTCGAGGGAGGATTTTGCCCTCAGAACCTTTGACTTCCTAATAGGCCGCAATATAAATAAAATACGATATAAACCATTGTCCATAGATAATAGATAAATAACGAATCATGATTGGATTTAATCTACCCTAATCTACTTAACTACATCGAATTCAGTTTGACGACTCTGGTGTGTTATCAGTCAATAAATATAAAATACTAAATATATTACACCTTAACTCATGGAAGAACAATAAAAAAAATAAGACTACAGTTTCGGCTCGCATCTGATCTTGCATGTTAGCCAATTAAAAATTTCATCTCTTCTAATATTATTATTTTAATAATATTATGTAAGCAAAATATTTGAGTGTCTTACCATATTTTGGAATTATGATGTCGCTTGTCATTATCACCTTAGTACTCTATCATTTACAAATACGATTATTAACAACTTCATTGTTGTTTTCAGAATATCTTGCCAATATAATTTAAACAGCGGTCGAAATCTCTTTATACCATGAACAAGTAGTAGCTGCTACATGAACAAAGGATTTTTGATTTTTGTCAGCGAAATATACGATAAACCTAAACAATATTTATTAAAAGACTTTCGTTTGTGAAAATATAGCGAACCGTTTATGACGCGCCTCGGACAGCGGTGTTCCTCACTCCTAGTAGATTTAAATGACCTTAATTATGTTAAAATGTTGTAGTTCAAATTATAAGTTTACTATTCAGTTTTATTAACCATTATTTGGTATGTCGAGAGCTCGAGAGCTGTTTTAATATAAACTTTATACAACGATCTGGCTGAAGGAGTACTTAATCGATATAACAATATACCATGGCTTCTTGCAAGATATTTAGTAAGACTCAATACAAACGAAACAAGTACGACATCTTACCATTTACACATTCTAAGGCTATTGAGTATCAAGGCAGTGTGTTGGATGCGTCATCAACTATATCTACCTACATAACGAACGCGATAATTATTTTAGGAAATATCTACTAATATGACGGATTATAGGAAAAGAGGAACAGCAAAGTCAGTAACATTTTTAATTTTCTAAGTAAACTTTCCATGAGGTTACCCAGTAGTTTGATAGTCAAGAATGCGTGACATTTTTGGCATCACGGTCACGCCAAGTTCTCCATTTTAACAGTTTAACAGTGTTAAGGTTATTGAGTACGCGATGTTTATGGTAAAAGGACCATCAGGTGGAATACACTTTTACATACTATCAGTGTATACACGAATACAAGTAAACAACTTCTAAGATTACAACGAATGCTCCCCGCTCAGAGTCCATTTTATTTAACGAGTTGCGCACCAAATCCAGCAAATGTTCACTGAACATAAGACGGTCATATGGTTACAAATACGAATTATTTGGCGAATGTTCGCTATTAATTTAAATGAGGTATTAAAGCGATATAAAAAATCATATCAACCTACATCCCAATACAAAAATATTTTGTTAAATTATGTGCGCTTCCTTTCCCCTTTTCCTATAACCAGTTTACAGAAATATTAATACGTTTATTAAGACTTTACATTACTGTTAAAATAAGGAGATCAGTAAAATTGGATTATAATTTTAATAAACGACACAAAATCGTAACGAATTTACAGCCAATGTGCATTTATCACAAAAGTAGGCAGTATTCCAATTTTCTTACTTATGTACAGATTAGGATATTCTCACTTATGTATAATCTAACAATTGTCCCGAAATCGTCATAAATGTCCGTTTTCCGTCCTAAATTAGATACTGTCTTCATTCTAATGCGTCCTCAATACACTCTACAAAACTCGGGCATTAATAGCCCAAATTTTATCTCAAATGTCGACCAGTCCAAACTACATACTTATTCAGTAACAAATCGATTAGAAAATTGCACGAATCTACAGTTAAATACTTATAAGCTCTTATTTGATAAGTCCGAACACTAATAAATTTATATACGCCGCAATATTTTATATATTACGTATCATTTTTCACCGGAATTGGTACATTTCTCATAATTTCCGTGGTACTGAGGGCTTAGGGTTATCTTCGGAGTGGGGCGAATAGGGAAGGGAATTTGAACACTCAATATCTCCCGCCCTGTCTGCAATTATGATAATTTCAGTTCAGAGAGTGAACTCCTAACCTTCCCCCTTGGCAGTTTACTTAGCTTATATGGACAAGTTGTCTCACTCTGTTTGCTTAAACACCCTCAATGTCCTATGCAAAGTCTGAAGAATACTAAATTAATATAATGTTTGCACATTGTTTTTGACCGAACCGCTAACTTATGTATTGAGTCATGTTTCAAGGCCTTAGACAGGATTTATCTGTGGAGAGGAGGGAGGTACCCACTCTGCTTTAATAACGTCCAATAAAAATCCTACTCAGTTGCCCAGTAGTTGTTTTAAGAATTTCTAAGTTAACGGCCCTCTCGTTGATCGAGGTTGATCCTCTCGATACGCGTCCACTTAACTCATGATAACAAGTTGTCCCGTGTTGTTCGCGTACACGAAGCCCTGGCCGGGCTGCGGCGCCCAGCGGAGACAGTTGAGGCTGCGGAACCCGTGCTCCCAGTTCTGCTCCAACTCCTTCACCGGCGACAGTCCCGTACGGTTGGAGGTCTCTGGAACATTATTTGTAGTCCGATAAACTGTTCTTTTAAAATTAGAACAGACAGTGAAAGATGTTCACATTTGCATGTGATAATAGGAAGCTCTTATATTATTTTCCTTACTAAAGTCGGGGTGAGTTAATTAGGACCAAATATATCCGATATTTTTTTTGTACAAAATTAGTTTGCAAAATTAACGAATGTACGCATTATGTACATCTGTTCCAGCGCCACCGGAGTCTTAGTTATGGGGTCCCGTTTTTACACCTACGGAATCCTAAAAACAAAACCATGTACCTGTTTTATCGAGGCGGTACAGCAGCGCGAACAAGTTTCTCGGTTGTGGCGCGTAGGTCAGCCGGCAGAACCGGCAGCTGCCGAGCGCAACTGCTGTTTTGCCCTTGCACTTTAGAATCAATAAAACCACATACAGTGTGGGTGACAGTGACACCAAAAAAGCGCTCTGCTCCAGCGTCGCCGTATGCCTCAGTAACAGGGTCCTGGTTTTTGTCCTAGCGAACCCTAAAAACAAAAGATTTCCTTGTACCTGTATTATCCAGTCGGTACAGCAGTGCGAACACGTTCCTTGCGTGCGGCGCGTTGGGCGCGGAGCTGAACCAGCGGCTGCAGAGCCCGACCGCGAGGTGGGCGACAGCGACACCGCACCCTGGAGTCTCAGTAATAGGGTCCCGTTTTTGCCCCAAGGAACCCTAAAAACAAAAGATTTCCTTGTACCTGTATTATCCAGTCGGTACAGCAGCGCGAACACATTCCTCGCGTGCGGCGCGTTGGGCGCGGAGCTGAACCGGCGGCTGCCGAGCCCGACCGCGAGGTGGCGCGCGGTGGGCGACACGGATACCGCGCTCTGCTCGAGCGTCGATGTGTGTCTCAGTAATAGGGTCCTGGTTTTTGTCCTAGCGAACCCTAAAAACAAAAGATATCTCGTACCCGTATTGTCCAGCCGGTACAGCAGCGCGAACACGTTCCTCGCGTGCGGCGCGTTGGGCGCGGAGCTGAACCGGCGGCTGCCGAGCCCGACCGCGAGGTGGCGCGCGGTGGGCGAAAGCGAGACCGCACTTTGGAGTCTTAGTAATAGGGCCCCGTTTTTGCCCCAGGGAACCCTAAAAACAAAAGAAACTCATACCCGTATTATCCAGCCGGTACAGCAGCGCGAACACGTTCCTCGCGTGCGGCGCGTTGGGCGCGGAGCTGAACCGGCGGCTGCCGAGCCCGACCGCGAGGTGGCGCGCGGTGGGCGAAAGCGAGACCGCACTTTGGAGTCTTAGTAATAGGGCCCCGTTTTTGCCCCAGGGAACCCTAAAAACAAAAGAAACTCATACCCGTATTATCCAGCCGGTACAGCAGCGCGAACACGTTCCTCGCGTGCGGCGCGTTGGGCGCGGAGCTGAACCGGCGGCTGCCGAGCCCGACCGCGAGGTGGCGCGCGGTGGGCGACAGCGACACGGACACCGCGCTCTGCTCCAGCGCCGCGGTGTGCAGGCACTGGCCGAGGCGCGGCCACTCCAGCGAGTACACTCCTGGTACGGACAACCATAAATGTGTTACGGTTACTCTGTTTTATTTATTTATTTATTTATGCTTTATTGTACCAATGCAAAGTTTGTATTACAATAGGCGGGCTTTGTGCTGAAAAGCATTCTCTACTAGCCTACCTTTGGGAAGTGCAGGAAAAAATGGAAGGCGGGATGTCTATTCTGTTGGGGATGGACTTTTTCAAAGTGAAAGAGAGACATTTCGGCGAGTGACACATAAACACTCAAACAAACAGTTATAAATCCACTGCTGGGCAAGACTCTACTGTGTTAGAGGAACGCATTCCAGCGAATATACGCCTGTCAAACAAAAGCTCGACGTCAAATGTTATGGGTTTACTTTCAGTGTGAGAACGAACCACTCCAAGGAGTACACGTCTGACACATCACGCACGCATAAAACAGAAGATTTCAGGTATAATTCATGGCCAGATAGATATCTAAATAAAAAAATTAGATTTCTGTTCTAGATCTGGGTTTTACTTTATTTTTCTTTATGTATATCCACAACACATTACAGATCCTTATAATTCAAAGTCTTATTTAATCTGTAGGAATCAGATGTGTAAACTTTGTTTTGTAATTTCATTACTGAACGCACTATGTAACTAAATTCACACAAACAAGTGTTGCATGACTTACCTAACCAATGATTATTGTTCCTCAGCCGTGGCACTGGATGTAGAGCGACTAGAATTCTTCCGTCCTTCGATATGTCGATGCTAGCATCGTTGTGGATCCTGCACTTCGCCACCACAACATTCTTCGTGCCTGATAACAAGAAGTCATATTTATATGACACTGAAACAACATGCCTTTGGTACCAATTATGTTTTTTATCTTATAGTACACTTGTACATACACTAATTAGAAAAAAAAACACTAGCACCCAAAGATATTCGAAATTCAAGTCGTATATACGATAGAAATGATATAAATATGATCAGATCAAACATTTTCTAGTAATGCAATAAGTTTCCGAGCGTAACTCTATCTGAGTTACGCTTGGAAACTCCAAGCTATATACCGTTCAACGTTTTACTGTTAAATTGGTGTGTAAGTGTTGTCCATCCATATTGGTCCAAGCAGTGCAAATATCTAAATCTATATTGAAAAGTGCTTGTCAAAGTGGTAAAATAATATAGGCTTGATAAAATAATATCTGTTAATATAATTATGTTACGAATATAAAGAAACATGGTATAATGAAAAATTTAGAAATATTTTGTATATACTAACATATTTTTAATATTCTAAAAAAAAATTGTAAGGAAGAAGTTGAGTAACATTTTTTCATGATATTGTAACCTTGTGCAAAATATTTATATTGTAAATTTGTGAAAAAAAAATTCAAAAATACCAACCTAGATTGCGTACGTGGATAAAAACTACGTACTATTAGCGATGTCTGGCGTATCCCCCGTAGTGAAGTCCCAGGCCTGGATGCGGTGCGAGGGCGCGGGGTAGGCCTCCGAGATGATGCCCGCGTCCAGCAGGTTCGCGATGTTCATACGTCGCTGGCCGCCCGGACCGTTCTCACCCCCGCCTCCCCCCAGCCCGTTACCGCCCTCCATATCGCCGTCTCCGTTCCCGTCTTCGTCTACCACCATTGCGTTCTGGTGTATAAATATTCAAATTGGGCTATCAAATCCTCCGCTTTCGTTTTTAGTTTATCAGATAATTAGACAATCAAAATTAAACTTCTATCAATACATGTTTTATGTTATGGCATGACTATGTTAATTGTCTACTTATGTAGCATCTAAAGGTACAATTTTATTTTATTTTGAAATTAAATGTAAAAAAGAATAGCGATAGACCCATGATTCCCCATGTATATAAATTTTATGGCCCAATCTGACTTTAATCACAGGACAATATCTACAATAAAGTAAAAATTGTATGCTCCAAGTTATTTTTAACTATTCCAAATCGGAGCAAAGCCAGAAAACACATTTGTAAATATTTCATAATTTACCTGAGCGAGTATTATAGGTTGCAAATACTCGTGGATTCTCGGCGGTCTCTGCGGATGGGGACCTTCGACCTCGTTGGTCGGTAAGTCATTTACTTGCATCAACGGCATAGCTACATTGTTGAACACAGTATGAAATTGTGCATCTTCTGGTGGCGTCCGTGGA
This sequence comes from Spicauda simplicius, assembly GCA_949699795.1. Lineage (NCBI taxonomy): Eukaryota > Metazoa > Arthropoda > Insecta > Lepidoptera > Hesperiidae > Spicauda > Spicauda simplicius. The sequence continues at coordinate 8,292,683 of OX453064.1, forward strand.
AACGGAAGCCGGTCCCGTCCCATTAACCGCGAACGAAAATCGTACGATGCCATTCCATACGACGAAAAAGGCGAACGGTTGCCTTGTTCCGTGTCATTTTGTGATTGAGATCTATTCTCTTGTTGTTCCTCCGGATTGTTCGGACCGAGTAGAGTAAACATTTCCCGAACAGAGGATGGTGTATACAGTCTTATTGTTTGTAGACGCCTGAATCGGTGCCTCGCAGCATTTCTCAGTCTAACTGCTTGCATGTGCGCTAATCTTATTAGGTTAATTCTCTGTTCAAACGCATCTATAACATCCGATACCTGTAACCTTGGAGAAGGTTGTCGTTGATTTTCATTAGATGCAGAATCGTTTGCAGGCGCCGATGTTGATTCTGTTTCCCGAGAAGTTTGAGTCGCAGGCAAAACGTATTTGGTAAAAAAAGATGTACTTGGTAAACGTAATGAAGGTATTCTGTGAGTTGTGACTGGAGGTAAAACACGTTTCTTAATAAGTGGGTGAGCAGTCGGGTTCGTTCGGTGTAACGCTTTTAATCTTTTGCTTTCCATGTAGAGATCTCTTCTGTTTCTAGCAGTTACCGAATTATTCCTATTTGCTGCCGCTATCTGCACAGCTAGGCGATTACTCCACCTTTGAGTAGCTGTAGGTGACAATGGAAGTTCATAATTATTCGCGTTTCCTCCGGTGGATGTTGTTGGCTGAGCTGAAAGCGATGTTCTTTGTGAAAACGTATTTTCGCTATCTTGCGTGGAACGGTCTACTTTCAAGTCATTTGGTATAGAATCTTCCGGACCATCTACGTTAATAGGCCCCATATGATCAATATGCTGAATTCGCACGATGTCGGAATTAACACGTTGGCTAGGCGATTGCGAATCTCTGCCCGGTCGTGTGGACTCACGAGTAGTCATAAGCATCAAACATGTCAAAGCTAATGCCTTTTTCAACAATCGTAGCATATTAATTATTACTTGGCTGAGGCCCCGTTCTTCTAAACACATCATCATCGAGTTGAACATTACCGACAACACTTGCATAGCACGCATGCGAATCTCATGTCTAGTTGCGGCAATTTGTACTGCCCTCACATAATCCCTGCGAGATCTACCGGAATATCTTTGAGATGATCTGTGAGATGAAACGTGAGATCGTCTTCTGTGTTCGTCTTCGGGGCGCCATCTGAAGAGCGCACTAGAAGGTAACAGCCTTCTTCTTAATCCGAGAGAGGGTCTTATAAACGGGCGATGCGGTGATCTGTTTGGACTTCGCCTTTCCTCGTGGTCGGAAGACCTACTATCATTAGATGGTGAACTTTCGCCGACATCGTTTAACCCACTTTGCCTAATTCCTGTAGATCTAGAACGCTGTTCACTTCTATAACTACTTCTAGGACTTCGTCCAGACGTACGACTAGACACTTCTGTCAATTCGTTCAGTGTTCTACACCTTTCAAGTAGCGACCTAGTATAATAGCTCGGAGTTTCTTGTCGGTTATTTTCTCTATGGATCATGAGTATCCGTCTACGCAACATTTCCCACATAACGCGAAGTTCCCTTAATGAAATGGTATTGCCATGCAGCCACATGTCAGTCAGTTGCACTGTGTGCTTTTGTAATGCAATCACTCCTGCTCGCACTTTTCTATACACCTCTTCAGAGGCGGTCCCACGACTTCTAGGCCAAACGTTTTCCCTGCTGGTTGAAGGCCGATTAGGATTGAAATCAGAATTATACGAAGGTTGTGAATCCGAAGTTCTTCTACTATCGCTTGAAGAGCTGCTAGGATTATTCCCAGCCGGATTAGATTGAGAACGTACGTGAAACTGTGGACTATCGGATGATACATTAAATCCTCCCGTATCCCTTGCGCCTTCACTTCGAGATTCATTATTTAAATCAAAATCTAACCTATCAGTGGGTGGACCTGATCTATCTGAATGTGTGGTATTGGTTGGTGATTGGCTTAGCTGTTCGTCATTTCTAGATTCATCTTCCCTGTATGTGGAATTTGGTGTCCTAAATATATTAACTTCAAGAGAATGATCGCTGTCAGAATCAGAACTGGTCGAAGAAAAGTCTACGCGCAATGGGTCCGTAGGTTCGTCTAAGTCGCTGTCATCCGAGTTATTGGGAAAGTTTTCATCTCTTCCCACACCTACCAGTGTAGATAAAGACACGCGTGTTATGAGATCAACTAATCTGGAACCGGAATCTCTAAGAATATCTCGAATTAAGTCAAGACTTTCATTAATCGATTGAGAGTCCTCGGGGGCAGTGAGCAAATCGAATGCAGAAAAATGCGGAGTATCACCTTGATTCGAGTTTGTGCTTCGACCTCGATTTAATGAACTATTATTTTCAGTTGAGTTGCTAGAGGTCCTTTCGTTTTGCGTATTTCTGAATGACATCTGTAACCTTAACGGTATGAGCCTACGTCTACGGGGTGATAGTTCGACAAAGGAATCCGGTCTGTAAGCTTGGAATATGCTCGTTCGAGACGAATTAGAGGAGTTTCGCGGAATAACAGGGTTACCGAACGATAATCGGCTAGAGGTACCCCCTCCACTTGTTGAGGAAAACGGATTAGGCAAGAGTCTAGACGAGCGTTCGCTTTGATCTACAGTTCTAAATGTCCTCTCGATTTCGTTTAAAGGTTGGAAAGCTGAAGGCCTGGAACCAAACGTAGAATAGTCTCGATGTATATTGTGATTTCTGAAAGCCAAAACATTTGTATGGTATTAATTGGTATGATAACATATAGTTTTTGATTTTTACTGGCGAAATAAGTGAAATGTGTTTCAAAACTTACGTGTGAGAACTATTGTCGAAAGACAAAACGTCAAGGTTTAGTAGTCGACTGCTGTTTCCTTCTGATTCGTTATCATTCTCATCTTGTCGGCGAGACGTGCCAGGTGTGGGATTATCTCCTTTTTATTTCAAGGATAAAAATGATTCGTTAATACGCTGATTTAGACAAAACTTTGTTTTTTTATAATGTTTTCAAATGTCTTTGATAGAAATTAACATTTTACCTCCATAGTTCGGTGTACTTGATTGGTTTGCCGATTGACTACGAGCTGTACGCGTTACATTGTTGCCTTCTGGCGACGGGTCTGTTTCCATTGGGTCAGTGCCGCGGTCAGTCTGGAACGAATTGTTTGCATATTTCTATACAAAATTGGTCAAAATAGCATACTATTCAAATAAGCAAGATTGGTTATGATCGTAAATAACTAAGACTGTTTTGTTTCATACACATGTTCAGTATAATTATTAAATAATATGTCTGGAAAAAAAAATGTGCCTTATTGCTTTTATAGTTAAAACAGTAGCATCTTTGCAGGATAACTTAAGACCTGCATTGAATAGGACACTCACCTAGTAATATACTTTATGGTTCTTCCAATATATTCGTCTTTTTTACTAAAATAATCAATTGTTTCCTATCCTTAAGTCTTATATACATCTCAAAAAGTTTTTTTAATGGTTAATAATACAGCTATTAAAATGAGTAAATACCGTGGACGGAGGTGGCGGTGTGACTGACATTCTATGACGAAACATGAACAACCGCTGGTAACTCCTCACTAGGCTATCGTACCGTTGAACCAGACTGTGGTAAGAATTGACTATAACATCTTGCGAAGACCCCGGCATGGGACCGTCCGGGCCATTAGGACTGGGGCTATCGTCCGAATCGTCTCTCCGCCTGAATGCGAACAGCTGGGGACTCCTCATTGGAGGCGCCTGTTCCAGCAACGGACCGTTAGATCCACCGGACGTGTTCCATGATGATATCCCCGTTATTAATTTGTATCCAAGTGCATCAAATGCGACGTATCTGCAATGAAAGTTCAAAAGCATATTCACACCATATCATAGTATTAATAACTCAAACGGTTGTTTTTTGAAGTATTTTTTGAAGAATTTTTTGAAGTATTTGTATGTTTGCTTTCAGCTCATTTAGAATATTTTTACACAAATTTCCAAAGGGAAGAGATAGGTCATTGTTGGCGCGATTGTCAATTTTTTTGAGACCACACGACATCTGGTTCTCTGATAGCAACATAATTATGATAAGAATCAAGTAGCTGTAATTAATGTAGGTTACATACAATAACAATTTTGTATGTTGCTTACCTTACTTTTTCGTGAAAACTATTCGTTGATACTTTAGTGAAGGGTGCAGACTTGCTCCAGTCCCAAAAATACAGTTCATTGTACGTCGCAACAACCAACAGTTGCACCCGGGGGTGAAACGCTATAGACGCTATCACTGTCTGGTTTGGCACATACCACACCTCACTGCCGCCCTAAAATCAAAATTAAAATTCATAAAGAAACGTCTTTTTTGGAAATCAATGTTTATAGCAGAATGCAACATACTTAATTGAAATAAGTGGGCTTCAAACGTCTAGTCAAGCGAAAACATTGAAGGTATAAAACTGATGCAGAAATAACAATTAGGCCAAAGTGCATTTAGCATAAATATATTTATACTACTTTTTAAAAATTAATTTATACTAGTGATGTACCGGAAATCCGAGTGACATAAGAGTTTATTCCGTAACTATGTAATATTCTGAATAAAATGGATTGATTTCGTAAAACATGTTTCCCCCCTATTTTGAACAATCTCACTTGCGATTGGGAGGGGGTGGGGGGAGACCGAGATAAATCTTATTACATTTCACCAATGGGATAGGGATGGTTGAAAAATCGCCTAAATTACCTTACGACACAAATCAGCTTCCAATGAGTTTTTGAAATGAAATTACTATGTTTTGTATAAGTCTGAGGGGGCACTTACAAATTGTCAAGTACACATTTTTTTCTTACGCTACTACCGGATCGGAACACGACCTCAACTGAGAAGATCCGGCGGAAAGTCAGCGGATTTGTCTTTTTTGTTGTTTTATATTATTTTAATATAATAATAATCGTGTTTTTTCTTATATTGTAATCAAAGTTAGCTCTAGTATTTACCTTACAGTTTTCTAAATAACGGGCCTGTTAGGCAAGATTAACAACTTAACCTATAAAAATGAAGAGGTCTGGGTGAAACATCACGTATTTTTTCTACAACAAACTGTCATATTCTGAGTAAAATGGATTAAAGTTTTGTAAAGCATGTTTCTCTCCAATTTTTTAACAATCTCACTTGCGATTCGGAGGAGGGAAAAATCGCCGACACGTAATAATGGACCACATAAATCAGCTTCCAATCAGTTTTATCAACGGAACCTACAAAAATGATCTTGAAATTCATTTTACGACTGTGTAAAAGCACTCACACTTGAAATATCCCACACCCTGACTTGTCCACCGAGACAACCGGACCCTAATATTTGTGTATGGGACGGGTGGAATGTTATACACCACGGCGTCCGCGGATGCCCTTGCAGTACTCTCACGTGTTTACCACTCGCCAGCTCCGACACATACACGTTGTGGTTGCCGTGAGTTGAAGCCATTTTTGACCTGAAATAATTTGGTTTGCCTTAAATAGGTCACCCGCAAAAGTTATCGTTAAATTATTTATGTAATATATATAATTATTTATGTAATATGACTTTAAAAATACCTAAGTATTGTGGTGTAATTGCAAACAATGAAATCAAATAGTTCAACAGATTTTTATTTACACTTTGGATTTTTTAGTTTTGTGGCAATATTTTTGTATTGATTATCCAGCAAATTTTATTTTTGATTTTTACAATAATTTTACAATATCTATTTTTTTACTACACAATCTTTCACAAAGTGGTTCACAGGTCACAATCAAATATGTGTTTCTATGGTTACCATTCTGCTTAAATAAATCTATGTGAGATTTTTGAGGTCCTAAATACCTGTTTCCATTTCTTATCATGTTGTTATCCCAGTAATAAAATTAATAAATTTCAAAATGTCCCTTAATCAAATGTAATTTTACCATCTAAGAAACCCTGTGGTCAAATTCAGGTAATTCATATTTCATTGGTAGATTAAGAAGAAAAAAAGACATGTGGTGATTTACTATTCAGCTGATAAATAATTATCGATTTGGTTATTGTTCATCGAATATTGCATAGACAATATAGAATTTGGTTTAGTAGTCAAGTAAAAGAAAACGAGTGAAGCTAACTTAAGCCAAATAAATAGTTTTAATATCAAAATTAATTCAATTTTTGGCATTAATTCTATTGGAGTTTAATAATCAAGGTGCATTTGTAAATTATGAATGAATCATACAATATGCGGACAACGAATGTAATGAGTAATAATTGAGAGCATTATATAAGTTGCTTACATCTAATATAATTCGCAGATTTTATGAACCAGGGTGATAGATATTACAATCCAGAAATATGAGTTCTTAGCACTTAGATTAATGAAATTTAGATTTGTGCAAAAATAAAAACGACATACTTTGTATTGACTGAATACATACTTTCCATTAAATAAAAACTTATAAACCGATATTGTTGTGCGCAAAACACAGCTAGGCTTAAAAAAGAATGTAGGCTAACCCATCAGGACTGAACACCATAAGAAAAGTTGATCTTGGGGAGCCTGGTAAATCACAGCACTGAAAATTAAAGAAAATTAAGTTATAGGTTATGTGTTTATGTACAATAATAATATTACACATAAAGGACATGGCCAGTTTCTGCCTATTTGTCGACGGATCGTTACAGTTTCAATAGTCTCATGATATAAAATCTATTCATAAAATAATGTATGTTTTATAACTATGCTGAACCTGGCAGGAATATTTAAGATTATAAAAGTATTTTTACTTCCAGTTTAACAAGACCTCATTATTTTCTGCACAGTGTTGCTCCTTAAGTAATATAATTATTCCCCTAACTTTTGCAATTTTTCAATTTCAAGAGCGATGTTTTGAAATATATTTTCGATAAACTATATTTTTAATACATTTAATATCATTTTTATACTCTTAATAATATTTTTTGTGTACATATATTACGTTTTCTTATCATGGAATAATTTCTGAAAAAAATTTTTTTGGTCATTAAAATCACATAACTTCTGAAGTTTATTAATGAGAAGGTGGCGACACTATAGATCACTGACTGCGCTTCCGTTTAGTGTAGATATCTTTGAGATACTTATTATAACTTTTCTCTAATTATCAACTAGATTTCTTTTTAGATTTGGCTTTTATCGTTAAGTAAATATAATACGATGATGTGCATGAACTGCTATGTAGCCACTTTGCAGATGAAATGACATTTTGAGTCTTGTTTACCAATACATTTATCAATTATCGTCACTGGATGATTTAAATTGAATAGATAATGACAAACGTTTATTTCTTAATTTCCAAAAATACGTCAGGTTCTGTGACTATGAAACTTCTTTATTTTTACGTTTAGGATACCCTAAATGTGAAAATATTGTAATTACTATGTGTACATAGAAATTAGGAGCTAGGCAGAGCCCCATAAAAAAGTTGGCCATGTCCTTTGGTTTACATAAGGGTTTAGATGTCTATTTTTATGTATTTCGTAAAATAAAAATTTATCCATGCACAATATGGCTATTGATACTCTTTTAGTAAAACGCCATGAATAAGAAAGCTTATGAAAATGTGTATATTTTTTCTTATTTTGGAATTATTTTGAAATTATATTTTTGAACAATTTTAAATCCTAATATTTAGGCAATTGTGAAGTGACAATTGATACTATATAGTAATTGTATAGTAAAATTAGGTGATCTGAATGTTGTTTAGCAGATACTTATCAGAATAAAGAGTCTAAAATAGATCCTAGACAATGTGGATTATATTTATCTTACATGTCCATTGCTAATGCAATGGTGTTATAAAGTTTTTCTCACCCTTATTTTCAGAGATTTTTTTACGAGAATGTCTTCTGCTGCATTTTCGAGAACAGTCTTGTTACTGGCAGAGTTTGGCGGATCAATTCCTCTCTCCCGCCACTGCCAACTGCGAGCGACGTTGCCCACATTTTCTGGTTCCTCAATAGGATCCTTTTTGCAGTTTAGCCAATCACTGTCTATTGCTGGATCCATAACACCTAAAATACTTACTAGTGTAAAACATAACAATATAAACACACACACTTAATAAAACATTCACCCATAGCCCCACACTAGTATTTTCTCCTGTGTCGTGGGTACCATGGACACACACAAAACAAATACACAAACACCCAGACGCAGAACATTAATCTAAACTCATCATTCAGATAACTGTCTGGCCGGGATTCGAACCCAGGAGCCATTGCGCGTCAGACAGGTATGGTAACCACTCCGCCACATGCATCTACAATATATTTTTGTGGTTTCAGTGTGGTTATAATTTGAACTATTTGTAATAGTTGATTACAATGCAAGAGATAAAAGTGTATGTGATCAAAAATATATTTTAAAAGATGGTTATATATCACAAAATATTCCAAGCATTGCCATAGCAATATATTTTGTTTGGTGTATGCCAGGGAATGCTCAAGGGCATTGCCAGTAAAATTGATTGAAGGAGGTCAAATTTTTATTTCTAAGGTGGAAGGGCAGCTGCTTACCTCGACTTTGTGCAAGGGTAGAGATACAGTCAGTAAAATGTTTTTTCATCCGGAGAGAGTGGGTATTACCCTTCTCAGTCAAAATCATAGTTAAGTGGTTAACAATGAAGAAGCCCAAATGCCACTGGATAGTGCTACTTGCTATGTGCTACATTGCCTTAGCAGTTATGTAATGTACCCTTCTCAGGTCAAATAATATTTGCAACTAAGTATGATTCCCGCATATAGAACCCAGTTACACTTGTTACACTAAGTGTTACTAGAAGAAATCACTACAAAGTCGCTTCCCACTGTCTGTCCCTATGTATGCTTAGATCTTTAAAACTACGCTACAGATTCAATTGTAGTTTTTTCTTAAATAGATAGAGTGATTCAAGAGGAAGGTTATTGTGTATAATACATGTATGGATGTAGTGGATAAACACTGATAATTTCAGATTTTTCTAATGTGATGTCATACTTTTAGGCAGAACGAAGTTCACCAGGTCAGCTAGTATTAAAATAAATGCATTCCTAATATATCAAGTGTTGTTTAGTAACAAAGGATCTAGAGAGAGAGAAGAGATGTACTCTCTTATTTATAACTGTAGAAAACAAAATCTATATGCTACAGTAAACACACAAATATGATAGTAAAGTTTTTTTGAATAAAAGTTTTATTGCAGCTCCCTTTCCGTTTTTCTTATATCTGGCAACAATCTCCTTATTTAAAGATAATTGATGTAGCTTTAGAAGACATGACATTTATTTTCTTATTGTAGGAAACCAAAAAGATAATACAAACTTATAAAATTCAATAGAATATGTGTTGCTTTTTTGTTAACTTCATCTTTTATATTTGATGCAGTCAAATTGGTTATCTGGCCAATTCCGTTACAATGTTGCAACACCCCTTAGCGTTACACTACATGTTTTGAGAATACCTGTTACAGTAAGTTAATTTAGTAAACAAATTATATTGTATATTGTCAAACCATTATTGTCCCACTGCTGGGCACTGGTCTTCTCTCGAAATGAGAGAGTTTTAGGTCATAGCCCACCGCGCTGGCCAAGTGCGAATTGGTGGACTAAATAATAAACAAATTATGTAAAAACTAATATGGATGCACTTGAAAGTAGTTATGAGAACTAAGATATACTAGTTTGTTATTTAAGGAACACTATTTAAATTACACCTCTTTATGTACAGTTGATACAAATTTATGGGGAACCTGATCTATTTACTTGGAATTGAAATATCAAAAGCTCTACAAGTCTTATGCATGTGATATGGGATATACAAATGCCAAAAATGTTTGAAAAACACAATTTATGTTTTGTTAAGTGCAAATTAAAAATGTACCTTTATTTACCTTGTTAGAGTGTGATAGGCAGAACATAACGGAATATATATATCTGTAAGCAAAACATATTTTTAGTTAAATTTCCTAAAGCCTGAAGAAAGATTACAGAAAAGTTTCACATTAAATCCAAAGTTAACCAAAATTAAAAACAAATTATGTTATTTGAAAGGTAATTAATAATCAACATAAATATTACTGTGAACATTAGTAAAGGTATACAATGTAACTGTGTGACTTATTTTATTAGTAAATAATTGTTTTGTTGCAGGTATTACTCATGAAGTGGCTTAGAAACGTAAGAAGTAAGCCATATTGGATATTGTCAACAGGTTATATTATTGATTAAAATAAATTAAAATCACATTTACTATCCCTGTTTTAACGATCACATATTCGAGATTAATACATTATCATTAAAATATTTGTAAACGAGTAGGTTCTTAGCAAAAATAACAAACAACAAAAATGTATACCTGAGTCATTTCGGTTTTCGTGTGTAAGCTTGTAATCACTTAAATGTTTGGGAAAAATGCGTATTTCTTTAAATTTAACTGATGATATTTTGTAAAACTAGATATTTTTATAAAAAGCTTCGAGAAAAACTATCTCACAGCAAACACACAGACACAGCTGCGAAATGTCAAAATTTGGTTTCGGTGCGTTCAGTTCAGTTCAGTGCATAAAATAAATTGCGCAGCAAATTTTAGAAAAAAAAATCATATCAATATTGGCAGAATATTACATAAAATATAGATATGTTATTATTGTCTGCGTTGATTTACATATTTAAGCTCTATATTTCAATATTTCAAGAGGTTATATTTTCAAAAATATAATCTTAGTTGAAAAATAATTCTAAAAATGAACGTACTTATAATAAATGTCACATTCTGACGTTTGACAAGGGCAAAGAGTAAACAGGTACAGGTATCAAATGTTGTCAGGGACGCATTCACAGAGTAAATTATTTATACGTGACGCAGTCCTGAATTTTTATTAATCAAGAACTAATTCTGAAGATTGGCCTTAGTTTTAGTTCTTCACATTGGGAAACGGCGCTATACATCAATTATAATAATATGATATTAAGTATTGTTTTATATCCGATTATGAACAAAGTCACAGATTTCGAACTTAGGTAAAATTAGTTTTTATATATAAGTAGATTATGTAAAAATTGGCCATAGTACTTATGGTATTATTATGTCAATGTAATATGTAATACATGTATTATGATGGACTCCTAGTGTAAGTCTACTTGGCAAGCTAGTAAATGTCTTATTTGACAGACATGACACTGTCGATGACAAGTTATCGTCAGTGTCATGTTTGTCATGTGTCAGGAACTCAGGACACATCCTTGTTTGACATACTATAAAGGCCGCATTCACATTAGGTCGAGCCGACAATTTTAGTTTTTGTCTACTGATAAGTCTTGTTGTTCACATTATTGATAAATAATTAGGTCAACAACAGGCGGACAGCGGACAAGTTACAGCGGTAACACAAATACATTATTTGTAAAACATTTTCACTATTAATGTTGTTGTCCACGGTTTATGAGATACAGCGTGGTGTCAGATCGGCAGACAGACGGACAGCGGCGTAATTAGGGTTAGGTTAAATTATTGATTTTTAGTCTAAAAATGTATTGATTTAAAGTAATAAACTACCTTTTTGTTATATTAAGATGTATTCCAATTTCCAAAGAAACGCAACCGGAGTCCTCTGAGTGTGTGGCCAAATCGGGCTCAACCTAGATTATTGGCTAAATCAATTCGCTACGGCCGAGGCCGAAAAGGTTTATCAGAATTATTTTCTTATTTTTAACCGACTTCAAAAAGGAGTAGGTTCTCAATTCGGCCGTTATATATATATTTTTTTTATGTATGTACAAGGATTACTCCGCCGTTAGTGGACTGATTTTAATTATTCTTTTTTTATTGTATAGAGACGAGCTGCGAATTAGTTCCACATAAATATGGTTAGGATCCATCTATGGGTTCTGGAGAAAATGAGGGGAACTCCTTAACTGATAAGAGTAATTGAGTTGTGTGTGAAGATATTTGATGTAGGTTCGAATGAAATTGCAAAGCCAGTTCATCATTGACTATTTATGGGTCTGATAATGTGGCTCGGAAACAAAATGTGTAACTCCTCAGCCGATGGGAATAATTGAGATGTGTTTGAAGATATTTGGTGTCGGTACTAATGAAATTGACTTACTAGCTATGATCAGAGGAACATACGTACATATAAAAATGGTAAAAAAACTTTTGTATAAAAAGTTTAACCGACTTCACCTGTCAGTCTTTTTATATAGGATGGGTAAGGTTAGGTTGGAACTTAAAAGAAAACTTATAACTAAGACAGCAGGGCGCGGCAGCGCCCTGCGAGCGGGTGCGCTCAGTTAATATGAATTATAAAAATATTGTAAGTTATGGCTTAGGTTTATGTTCAATTTGTCATGTAAGGTTGAGATTGAATTAATGTTTCCATTTATGTATGCACCATGTTATCTCATTGATATTATTTCGATACTAGTAAAAGTGAGTTTATCGTCACTAAAAAGGGTGAAATAAAATTTTTAAAACAAAAAATACAACCGACTTCCATGCAACAAAAAAGTAAAAAAAAAATCTAAATACATGTTGGTTTAGAACATACACAGTAGGTACTTATAGTAGTTCCGAAGTCGGCGCTCACATAGGACACATGCGGTTTCGTCGTGATGCGACGATTCCAGCAAAATATGGTGAGCGCCGACTTCGGAACTACTACTAAGTACCTACTGTGTATGTTCTAAACCAACATGTATTTAGATTATTTTTTACTTTTTTGTTGCATGGAAGTCGGTTGTATTTTTTGTTTAAAAAATTTTTAACCCTGTAAAATGCCTCTAATGTAATCATATGTTTTTTCACATGATACGTAACCATGGCACATCCGCCTTGGTCGACATTACATTAAGGATAATACTATTTGGATGAAGTATCTTATGTAGTACCTATTACATAGAAGTTTAAGGGTATAAGAGAATATAGTAAATATTTAATAGTTATGAACTTCCATAGGTATTGTATGCATATAGTGCCTAAATATTTTCATTGACAGCGGGAACCTTCTAACGGTAGGTACTATATTGCTTTGGGGAAATCACCAGGTCATGTGGGATTTTGACCGCACTGAAACCCCATGATGGTCATTTTCGGCGTAAAGGACCCTAGAATGTCCAAAATAACGCAACCGGGGTCCCTGTGATAGGTACCTACGATGTCTCTGTGCGACCCAGCCTGGTAGAGTATTTACACTCTTTCAGACCTTTGGGTGGTTGTAACTACATGTAGCCACACATGCCGTCTTTGTTCTCGGAGTCGCTGGCCGTGCGGTAGTAGCTCTCACTCTTACCGCCCGCAATCCCGGAAGCACCCTTTTAGTCGCCCTTTACGACAGACTGGGGATACCGCAGTTCTATTATGGTCTCGAGACTACAGGGATAATGTACCTAATTTAGTGAATATAACAGGGTTCGTTTTATTACTTGCCATCCACAAATTTAAATTACGCCGACACAAAGGAGAAAATATAATGTATACCATTGTGGGGTTTATATGGCAATTTATGCTGATAGTTGATTAGAACCGTTGTTTTACTAATCACTCTTCCGAAAATATGCATACTAATTCGTTGCAATTGTTGAAATTAGACCATAATTAGAAAACAACTACATATAAGTAGTTGATATTTATCAATGTGTGATTAATATGTAGTTCTCAATTTCAAAGGGTTATTTTAAATTCCTTGATAATATGCATTGTTGTAAAACAGTTTTTTATAAAGATTATCTAAACAACTGACTTTCAATAATTTCTACACGCTAGACTATTCGCATCAAATGCTAAAAGTCATAACAGATACACCGAAGACGTACCACATAGGCACGGTACGTCTTCGGTGTTGTAACACAAAATTACTTTTAGAAATAGTTCTGGAAGCAGTTTTGCGTTTTAGCGAATGGATGTGGATGACTGCTTACTTTTAACTTGTCTACAGGATTGGCTCTCTCTCTATCTATGATTAACTTTAGGTAGAATCTTTATTCTACACGGAATTAAGTGAAGATCATAAATTGAGCAATTAGTAAGGGCGTTGTTGATTTTAAGAAGTACCTATAATTAGAGGCGAGCATACAATTGAAAAACAGTGGTTATATATAACATTCCGGCTACTACGTTACGACGAGCTACTACGATTTCTAGTAATATCTGTAAGTGTTGTATTTAAAAAGCTATATTAGAAAGTCTTACTTCAACCCTTGTTACGTCCCACTGCGTGCACGGGTCTGCTTCGACGAGTGTAGACAGTTGTGAACAGTTACCACTAACTTGATAATAAGCCTTCACAGAGATTAATCGGAGAAAAACAGTTGAAATTTAGATCTTAATTATTTATGCAAAATTATTCACCCTCCGCTATCTATCTGCAGATAGCACTTACCGTTTACATAAGAGCTTCACAGAGCCCAGCACCTGGTTCGCATATAATCAAGTAGATATATTTGATAAGCATTCAGTAGATTAAGTACACTTGTTTAATTTGTCGGGATATATTGCAAGTAATATAAGATGGAAGTTTTTGTAGATAAATCATAGGATATTCAACTCCGCCGTTCGTATTTCTGCGTTATAATAGAGGTGTTCTGCGCTGATGTAGTTGGGGTTGAACGGTGTGCTAAAGAGATTTACTGTGACCACGTTAAGAAGGGCAGACTGCTTAAAGAAATAAAATTCATACCATTTATACAATAATATTGTAGAAGAAGAAGATTTCAATAAAATACATATTAAGTATTTTATTAAAATGGATATCTTCTTCTTCTTTAAAAAAATGAATGCTTGTCTGTATGTCTTCTATAGAATCGTAAACTATTCATTTGATCATGTCATAATCTATAACATAGTTGTTATTCATGAGCTCGCGAAGGTTTCTGTTTTTTTTTTGTGATTTCGTAGCATCGCGCGCAGAGTACAGCTAGTAGGTAACATATTTGATTATACATAACCTCACATATTTCTGAAATTATGTAATTAACGTCATTAAATAGTCGTTTATTACGTCATAAATATGCTACTTCAAGTCCTTTGCAAAATGTAATAGATCCACTCTAAAAATAATATTGAAACATCATAAACAGAGTCAGCTTATCGCTTTGCAAAACCCCATTCGAATAGTTTGCGGTAGCAAGCGGGATTACTTCCTATTGAGAATGCCATCCACGTAGATCCTTATATACATACCTTCCTGTGTGTAGGTAACAAGGAAATTAAATACCCGCGTCTGCTGCTACTGAAATGATTTTCGTTGCTTTGTATTTAGAACTTGTCACCCCATTTGTTTTAATCTGTTTCGTTTTACAATTTTAACTAGCTATATGAATGAAAGAAAGAGCTTTAAGGTCTTTCTTGTATATAAGGTGTATTATTCTATTAAGTAGGTGAATAATAAAGTATTCATTTTTCTTTTTTTAGCGCAAAGTACTGGGTACTTAAAGTATTACTTCATTGTATTGGAGTCGAGCCAATTTGGATCCCGAAAAGTAGTTATAAGGATTAAGTTATATTACCTACATGAATTTTAATAAAATGTGACAGATTTTCACGTAGGGACATTTTTTATTATTTGTAATGTAAATTTAAAACGGTGTATTTTATGTATTGTTTTAATGTTTTGCAAAAAAAACTTACGATAAATATAGATACATACGATAAATGTAGATACATTAGAAAATACAAATTAATTTGATGTATTTGCTAAAACTCTGTGATATAAAACAATCATGTTCATCTTTCAAATTATAGGTTATCATTAAAATTACGATACAGTTTGTGTGAATATTTACGATATTTACATAGGGACATAAGGAAATAGAACGAGGTAACGAATTTTCTCTGAAAATTTGATTCTCGGCAATTTTGCGCGCGAAATGGATTATTTTTCCGGAGACGATGTTTGCGTGATTCAATCTTAACCGACAATTTAAATATTACGTATGATTTTTTCGTCAACATATTTGTTAATGATATTTTGAACCTAAATAGATATTAAAGAAGCGTAGACACTTCTAGTAGGCACCTAATGGAAAAATATTGCCATAGTACAATCCAAGCTCTATCTTCGTGTTTGCGATGTATTTCACAGTAAAATTAAGTAGGTAAGTAAATAATATAGGATATAAAGACAAAATGTAATCCCCTATTTTTTCCACCTAGCATTCCGCGTGATGATACGAGTATGATTGAGTGCGATCGCGCGTGAAATGGCTTCTCTGATCCTTTCTCAAACAGACCTAAGAAGGCGTCTATAATACCTAGCTATACCTTTTTCCCCCAATGATATTTATTATAACTTGATTTATTTCTATTTGAATTATTTACTGATTAAAGATGATGTGCGGAGTGTATTTATTATATAAGACGTGGAATGTGAAAACGCCTTGATTTTGTTCCTAAGATTAAGGTAAATGTTTTTTACAATTTTGCAACATGTGTACCACTTGTTAATGCAATAAGCATTGTGTCCTGTCATGTCCTGAATCCATTTTAAGTTTATTGTGAATGTTGGGAAGTAAAACATATTTCAATGTTAATACAACGTTAAACTTGTATTGAAGTAAAAAAAACCGGGAAAATGCGAGTCAGGCACAAAGCGTAACTCTTCGTGTTCGAGTATAATTTTGTAATGAGTAACGTAACGTTAAATAAAAAAATACAAGAAAGCTATAACTATGATGACAATTTTTACCATTATTTATATATAGAAAGTATTATTACAATATGTACGATTACACCTACATTGATATTTGTACGAAACGTTAAAACAGTCATGATTATAATAATAGAGCTAATAACGGGTCGTACCTAGTGTTTGAGGTGGCGCATAAGTTATGCGTCTCTTGTTTTAAGTAAAGGTTATAGTTGACTAAAATGACCTGAAGGTCTATTTTCGACTTGTGCTGGAGCGACATACTATTTGGGAAACGTTAAAACAGTCATGATTATAATAATAGAGCTAATAACGGGTCGTACCTAGTGTTTGAGGTGGCGCATAAGTTATGCGTCTCTTGTTTTAAGTAAAGGTTATAGTTGACTAAAATGACCTGAAGGTCTATTTTCGACTTGTGCTGGAGCGACATACTATTTGGGAAACGTTAAAACAGTCATGATTATAATAATAGAGCTAATAACGGGTCGTACCTAGTGTTTGAGGTGGCGCATAAGTTATGCGTCTCTTGTTTTAAGTAAAGGTTATAGTTGACTAAAATGACCTGAAGGTCTATTTTCGACTTGTGCTGGAGCGACATACTATTTGGGAAACGTTAAAACAGTCATGATTATAATAATAGAGCTAATAACGGGTCGTACCTAGTGTTTGAGGTGGCGCATAAGTTATGCGTCTCTTGTTTTAAGTAAAGGTTATAGTTGACTAAAATGACCTGAAGGTCTATTTTCGACTTGTGCTGGAGCGACATACTATTTGGGAAACGTTAAAACAGTCATGATTATAATAATAGAGCTAATAACGGGTCGTACCTAGTGTTTGAGGTGGCGCATAAGTTATGCGTCTCTTGTTTTAAGTAAAGGTTATAGTTGACTAAAATGACCTGAAGGTCTATTTTCGACTTGTGCTGGAGCGACATACTATTTGGGAAACGATAAAACAGTCATGATTATAATAATAGAGCTAATAACGGGTCGTACCTAGTGTTTGAGGTGGCGCATAAGTTATGCGTCTCTTGTTTTAAGTAAAGGTTATAGTTGACTAAAATGACCTGAAGGTCTATTTTCGACTTGTGCTGGAGCGACATACTATTTGGGAAACGTTAAAACAGTCATGATTATAATAATAGAGCTAATAACGGGTCGTACCTAGTGTTTGAGGTGGCGCATAAGTTATGCGTCTCTTGTTTTAAGTAAACGTTATAGTTGACTAAAATGACCTGAAGGTCTATTTTCGACTTGTGCTGGAGCGACATACTATTTGGGAAACGTTGACCTATGGGACCTATAGTCCACTAATTCACACTTGGCCAGCGTGGTGGACTATGGCCTAAACTCTTTCATTCTGGGATAAGACCCGTGCCCAGCAGTGGGCCAATAATGGGTTGATGCGACTTATAGGAATATTTGTATATTCGGAGTTCATTAACTAGAACAAATGGGATAGGCCTGGAGCCTATTTCCTCACACTGTTCCAATTCTGTTTGGAGCAGGTCTGTTGGCTGTTTAAAATTAATAATGTACTTAAAAGTAGACACTGTATCTTTTTTTCACTCGTCATGCTTCGTCCTTTCACGAAATCAATACGATATGGATCGATCGAATATAAATAAATGTATCACTCATGGTTTAAATAGCTATATTGCATACAACGATAATTTATTCTAAGTATGATAATCAATTAAAATTAATACAAACTTTTAAGTTCGCTCATCCGAGGGGCACAAGACATAATTTCCAGTTCCTTTCCGTCCTTTCATCGCTTGGCGTAGCAAGAGCCAGCCGTAAGCATTGAAAATTGAGTATAACGCAGCAGTGGTGTGATATTTTAATGTGATGAGGTATAGTAATACAAGAGGTGAGCTGAAGCCAAGGAGAGAGGTAAAGTGAGGCGAGGAATGATGTGAGGACAGGTGCGATGAGTGACATTCGGCAGAGCTGTTATTATTGAATAAATAATATTTTGGGTTAAAGTATTTTTCAAGTGTGTTTTTAACAGCATAATAAAAAGCGTGTAAATATATAAGTAGTAGAAGTAAGACGCCTTATAAAGTGACAAGATTGTGCTGCAAATTGAAAGAAATTCCTTGAAATTCGAGTAAATTGAAATATGCGTGACTAATATAGTGAGTACTATCCATTATTGTCCCACTGCTGGGCAAGGGTCGTCTCCCAGAATGAGAGAGTTACAGGCCATAATCCACCGCGCTGGCCAAGTGCGAATAGGTGGGCAATATATACTATATGACTAATATAGTAAGAAACCGAAATGCGACTGCAAAGTGCTGCATATCACTGCACAGTCAGTGCACTCTCAGGAAGTAGCGATACTTGTTTAAAGCCCTAGAGCACACTCCCTGTCTGATTAGGCACGTCGGCTCCCGATTTAGAGCAGCTCCTTGTTGCCTTGTCTCTATCTTCAGAGCGCTTTCTGATAAATTATGTATTAGGATATTATTAAAATATTAATTTAATGGAATAAGCGCTTGAGATTGAATAACAGACAGAAACACGCCATCTCTTTATATATATGAGAGATAGATAGGGTCATATAGACCTCTTACCGCAAAAGAAACGTTAAGTGTGGGTATTATTTGTCCCATGAATAATAAAAATATGTTCTTGGGTTAGAGTATATAACACGAATAAATTGTGAATTTGTCTTATTTCTCCCTATATTTACTGAGATTTACTGCCACGCGCTCTACGAAAAAATATTTTTTTTCGTTGTACTCCACACGAGAGTCCATTAATGGTTATATGGCCGTATGCAGTAAAAGTGTTAAATGTATAAAAAAACAACTTCAAAATAATAATAATATAAAATGCAAAAAAAGTCGATATGAATAACAGAATCAGGTACGTACGTACATTACGTAGTCTAAGAAAAATATAACACATTAGCTTAATGAACCAAATCATCGTAGCAGTTTCTATTTTTTTTTAAAGTTATACCTAACGACAAGGTAGTCGAGGGCTACCTGATGAAAAGTAGTCTCCGTCGCCTATGGTCATTTGCAAACCCAGAGGAGACGCAAACGTATCAACGAATTTGAAGGAGAGCTCTTTTTTCAACTTTCTTAAAGATATCTATGTCACAGCGCTCCGAGAATACCTCAAGAAGAATTTTACTCCATTTTGCACGTTCGCAGTAAAAAACATGCAAACTGAACCGTGGAGAACCGCCACGAGTCCGGTAGATGTGGATGGAACCTCATCCTTCAACACGTGATGCGATGAAAGAAGGATGATGTGGGCGCCAGATCAAAGTGTTTCTCGTAATATCCCCATTGTCAGGGCGGTAGAACATACAAGGAAACCTTTGTCCATCCGCAGGCTGAGGGGTTCTAAGGCTTCTCCTTGTGGTAAGAAATAAAGCCTATATGTAGCTAACATTTATCTGAACTGAAAACATAGAGTATAGTTTTCAAAATATTCGAACGCGCTTAATATTTTAACTTTTTAAATACGTAAAAACAGTCTCCATGTTTCTTTAGACCTATTCCATTTCTTAAAGTTTACAAATATAGTTATTAAAGGTTTTGTAGCAAAAAAATACATACATTTATATAAATGCCAAAACACAAAGAGACGAAAATTTGTAGAAGTTAAGATGACTGTAACTCTATAAATACGGTATCTATAATATTGTGCCAGTGTTATATAAAAGGCACTCTCCACGACTAGATGTCTGAGATGAAAATAGAAAGTCAAGGATTGGTACAAAGCTAAAATACACTACAGTGCGTTCAATAGGGACTGCATAGTTGATAAGATAACTAAACCGATTTCATTTTGATTCGGTTTTGTACCATTTCGAACGATATAACGAGTGCCCATTATGATAAACTAGTTGACCTGGCAAACTTCGTTCCGCCTAAAAGTCAAAAATGTAAAATTATCAGTGTTTTTCCACTATATTGTACATAACACCTTTCTCTTGAATCACTCTATCTATTAAAAAATTGCATTAAAATCCGTAGCGTAATTTAAAGATCTAAGCAATACCTACATAGGGACAGACAGCGGGAAGCGAGTTTGTTTGTATGTAGTGGTGATGAACCACTAAGTGCAATCGATTCTTGTTGTCATTGGTGTAAAGATATTTTAATTTGGTTCATTTAACAATTTTAACTAGTTATATGAATATTAAAGAAGTTTCTTGTACATTATTCTGTTCATTATATTATTCGATTAAGTAGGTAAATAATAAAATATTTAATTTTCTTTATTTTAGCGCAAAGTACGTTCTTAAAGTTACACTTCATTGATCAGATTCTACAGAAAACATATCGATAAGTCCCCTCTTATAATAACCTGATTTAATTTGTAATTTATTTATTTTTTAAAATTTAGACTGTTTTTAATAGAAGATAGCGATGGTAATTTTTTAATTGATCAAGCGAAAATAAACTTTCACAGAAGAGTATAAAAATATCTACCGATAAGATGGATGTTGTTTTGCAGGTAGATTCTTTAGGAGGAGAATATGTAGGACACATATTCTAAAACTTTAAAAACCCCATAAAATATCGTAATACTTACATTTAGATAATAGGAAGAGAAGAAAGGTGCTTAAGATGAAATAGTACTTGCATTTAATAAATGGCTATTTACCATGGTTGTCAACTTGTCATAATTGACACCAGTAAATCAAAATGTTGAGTTTCTGCTTAGCGATAAATAAAAAACGCCCCATAAAAAGTTTTACTTGAACAATAATTTAAATTCACATTAATTGTAGGTACTTTCTTACTTCCTGCTTATTAAAATGCATAACTGACAAAGATTGTTCTGGACATTGTTCAAGATCAAACAATTTTGTTCTTTGTGTTGTTAAACGACAATGGCTCTTACCTGCCTAATCCCGAAGAAGGTTTCGAGATGTCTTTTGTTCTTTCGACGTTAATTAATTAGAATTTCAAAATACGAAGAAAGAATAGAAAGAGATTTCAGATTTTCGGGAATTAACCTTACATCGTGCATTAATATTTTACTTATGCAAATGTTGACATTTAAGGACTGGATTATATTCTCGCAAAATCTTGAAATCTCTTAAGTACTATCAAAGAAATGAAAATTAAAAGATTCGTAGAATTTTTCGCTTAATGTGGCCACAGGATACTTATCATATAAAGTCTAAGTACATGTAGTTATACTGAAACTGGATAGAGATAAGACAGATACATATTGAATTCACTTGTAGTTAGTTCTCTTAACTTATCGACTTTTTTTGATACTGAAACAATTGAATATTGAAATGTATTTAAACTTTAGTCGTAATACCGTAATTATTTTTGAAGTACATACCTAGATACTTTTTTAATAAAATATTACTTTGCGCTTTCTTTTAATTCGTTTGTTTAATATTACAAGTTTATGTTCTACCTAATAACGGCAGTTTTAAGCGCTGTTGTGTTTTGGTTTATTTTGAATTTGATGTAGTGAGGAAGACACATCCGAAGAATCCGAATAATTTGTCTTACAGGAGGTTGATTATAGATGTCCATGAGCAACAGTGGCCGCTTATCATCAGGTGGTCATCTATTTGCTCGTTTGCTCTACATTGTAATAAAAAAAATTTTAAACAAAAAATACAACCGACTTCCATGCCACATAAAAGTAAAAAATAATTTAAATACATGTTGGTTTAGAGCAAACACAGTTCTTAGTACATAGTCCCGAAGTCGGCGCTCATATAAGATACATGTAGTTTCGTCATGATCCAACAAAATATGGTAAGCGCCGACTTCGGGACTATGTACTAAGAACTGTGTTTGCTCTAAACCAACATGTATTTAAATTATTTTTTACTTTTATGTGGCATGGAAGTCGGTTGTATTTTTTGTTTAAAATTTTTTTTTTCACGCTTTTCAGTCACGATAAAATCAGTTATGGCTGTTGCTAGTCGTCCGCTAACCGGATGAATAAAATTAATTATTCGTCCGATTTTCGGATGAATAAAATGATGTGCTGACGTTATCATATAAAAATAGACTTCTTTGACACAACCGGTCGGGGGCGCTACCGCGCCCCCTCCCTTAGATTCTGAATTGGAAAAATCTGTTCGAACCTAACCTAACCGAATAAAACAACTTTTTCTGAGTAAACATTTATTTAAAGAATAGACCTATAATTATCAATATTTAAAGTAGAAAAAGTAATATAAACCTTATAACTAAGAGTATAATTCAACTGATACTGATAAAAATAACCTATCCAATTTAAAAAGGTTGGTAGTACTCTTGCATCTTTCAGGTAATTGTATTCAAAGTGGAATTTTTGATCATAATTATATCCTCTCCGAAACTCATTGTTGGTATTGTGAACAACAACATTATGTATACGTAAGCACAATATGGCCGATGCCTACGGTTTAAACTTGAAGGACCCCATCATTATCAGGGTTGAGGAGTTGAAGGTCAAAATTATCATGTCATATCTTTGCTTAGTAATCTCATTACATATACGTAAGCACCATATGGCCGATGCTTATGGTTTAAATTTGCAGTACCCTGCATCATCAGGGTTGAGGAGTTGAAGGTCAATTTTCTTATCATACGTCTTTGCTTTGTAAATATATTACATATCCATAAGTATCAAATGGCCAACGCCTATGGTTTAAGCCTGAAGTACCCCTGCATCATCAGGGCCGAAGAGTTGAAGGTCAAAATTATCATGTCATATCTTTTCTATGTAATCTCATCGCATGCACGTAAGCAACAGATCCCCAACTTCTATGGCTTGGGCTTACAGTACCCTGCATCATCAGGGTTGAGGAGTTGAAGGTCAACTTTTTTATCATACGTCTTCGCTTTGTAAATATATTACAAACCCATAAGCATCAAATGGCCAACGCCTATAGTTTAAGCCTGAAGTACCCCTGCATCATCAGAGTTGAGGAGTTGAAGGTCAAATTTTTCATCTTATATCTTTGCTTAGTAATCTTATCAGATATACGTAGCGATCATGTAGCTAACGCCTATAGTTTAAGCTTGAAGCACCCCAGCATCATTAGGATTGAGGAGTTGAAGGTCCAATTTTCCACCGTATACAACCATTTTTCTAATGTTTTACCTTACATTTTTTTAAATATCATTTTGAATGCGTAAGATTGAAATAGCTAAGTTTTATGGCTTAGGCATTCAATACCCCTGCATCATCAGGATTGAGGAGTTGAAGGTCCAATTTTTCGTCGTATACCTTTGCTTAGCAATGTTATTACAAATCCGTGAGCAACAAATGTCTAACGTTTATGGTTTAAGCCTGCAGTACCCCTGCATCATCAGGGTTGAGGAGTTGAAGGTCAAATTTGTCATCGTCCATCTTTGCCTTGCTATCTTATTATATATCCGTAAGCACTAAATGGCCATCACCTACGGCTTGGGCTTACAGCACCCTGCATCATCAGGGTTGAGGAGTTGAAGGTCATTTTTTTTATAATATGTCTTTGCTTAGTATTGTTATAATATACCCATAAGCACCAAATGGTCAACCCCAATGGTTTAGGCTTGAGGCACCCCTGCATCATCAGGATTGAGGAGTTGAAGGTCAAATTTTCATCACATGTCTCTGCTTAGTAGTCTTGTTACATATATGTAAGCACCAAATAGCTAATGTTATAGTTTAGGATAGCTGTAACCCTGCATCATCAGGATCGAAGAGTTGAAGGTCAAATTTTTCGTCAACCTATATAAGCATAGATATGTAATACATATTCCAAGTTTCATAAGAATCGATTCGGCAGAAGCCGAGTTATCTCAAATTATCTAAAAAACTTGAGGAGTGGTGGTGGTTTCCACCCCATAACTCAAAGAGTTAAGCATCACAGCATACCCATGTCCAAGAGAAAAAGTTGCGTGACGAAATTTCCTATCAAATGAAAGAAAGAAAATGGAAATCGGTTTATAAACACCCAAGTTGTTCAAGATTTTAAGATAACGACATTTTCCAATTTTCCGGGAAAACCGCCGGAAGGTTTTCATTTTCCTCAATATGGGACTGCCTGTGAAACTAGTCGCATACAATGTCCTATGAATCGTGTCGGTAGGTCGACGATTTCTAGCCATTTCGCCCGAACATACATAAAAAGAAGTCGGTTAAAAAAAAAAAAAAAAAATATACGTGACGAATAGATAACCTCTTTCCTTTGGGAAGTCGGTTAAAAAGTTGATTTTCCAATGCCCATATTATCCATCATGTACGATCCATTAAAGATATTGGCAGTTGTTTGCCACCTACTTTTTACAGATTGGAAGGAGAAGATGCCGTGTTCAGTTATTTTTATTTTAACATAATTTATATTGCCTATATTGTTGGAGTAAGCTTCAAAATATGTTAGGAGGGTGTATAACATCTGAGATCCAATTAATACAGAGTCCGGCCTTTCGATTCCATGTTGTCGTATTTGATGTGAATAGCTGTTTTAAAGCAGCCTAGTTGTGGTGGGATTTTTAGCACAGCAAGAGACCAGAGTAAAAAAATGATCACAAGTAAAACAAAAAAAATCTAACATACCTACTTTACTTCAAGTCGAACTATGATTGTTGTAATGTTCTTATCTGTGCCTGCTGTTCACACCCGAGTGGTCTCGCTCTATACTTTGTAATCACTAAGCTTATAACCCATTCGTCCGACGCAGTAGGTAGTGATAAAACTCCACAACGCAGCCTCCCTCGCAGGCGGAGGGCTGTCTAAGGACGCACGCAGTGCACTCATTGTCAGCGCCCTACCTACCGTTCCGTTGTTTCACTCCACTTGTACAACTCACACCTCTTTACCTGCAACTTTACACCGGAAAAATTCTATTTTGTCCTCAAGTACCTGCCTTTTAGAATGAAAATTAGCCATCTATGAGTTATGTTGGTGGCGGCCGGAGGTCGCAGAGAAACGCAAAACCATACTTAACATTTATTTAAACTAAAATATTAACTACATTTTAACTTAAAACTAAATGGGTGAGACCGAGTCGATGTTAGAGCTCGGAATGATGTCCATTCCCACGATATGTGGGAACGTTCTAGGTGCTGCGTCAGCTCCTCGGGTTGCTGGCTGGGACGCGATGCACTAGGGCTGTGCATCAACGTTAGGGTTATGTAACACCTCCCTCCGTAGAACAGCGACTATCGATGGCCTTGGTCAGAGATGGAGCTAGATGCTGATGGGTATCGTCTTTCGTCGAGCTGCTTGAGAGTAGTTTTCATCAGTGAGACTTTTGAACGGTTTTCAGATCTGATTTCTTTCTAGGGTGACGATGAATTGCTGGATGCAGTCTTCAGTAAGTGGCTCTGCTTGCTGTGGTCACCATTGCAAAGATACCAATTTTTGACCTTCGGGCATTCTGCCTCTATGTACTTGAAATCTTTTCCGTATATTGCTAGGAATTAGGAAAGGAAAGGGTGGTGTGAGGG
The DNA here is from genome assembly GCA_949699795.1 of Spicauda simplicius. Taxonomy (NCBI): domain Eukaryota; kingdom Metazoa; phylum Arthropoda; class Insecta; order Lepidoptera; family Hesperiidae; genus Spicauda; species Spicauda simplicius. The sequence goes on from OX453064.1 coordinate 8,318,770, forward strand.
TTTCGAGATGGTGACTGGGAATTATAGATAATTTATATGTTGATATCATAATACTTGGGGAACGACTATAGGAAATTTAAATATTCATAATTATAATTTTATTATCTAATTAGTGTAAGCCTACTCAATTATTTTATAATATTATCTTATATTTAAGTTTAATACTATTTCGCATTAACTTAGTAGTATTCGCCTACTAGAATAATGTTGTAATATTCTCTAATATTTAAATCTAGTATTTTGTCATATTATCTAAGTAGTATGCATCTACTCGGATAATATTTTAATAATCTCTAATATCTAAAACTACAATTTAACCCTACTCGTATAAGTCTCTTAACTCAACAATTAAGAGTTTATAGAGTTTAAACTTAAATTTGAATACAGTTATGTATTTTAAATTAAAAGGATTTAACGAATGAAGGAATACTTAGGAACTAGGAATAGCAAATACTTGAAGATTCAAGATACTCACTGCATTTTGGTTTCTCTGCCGATCGATGTCTGGATCTCCCTGGCCACCTCCCATCTTGTGTTCGGATACTCGATTTCGGCTTGAAAACCGGCAGCCTCGCGGGCCTCGGACCGATTTTTGGTCGGAGATCTTGACGCGACGCGGCTGTCGAGTATCCTACCGACTGCGCCAGTTATGTTGGTGGCGGCCGGAGGTCGCAGAGAAACGCAAAACCATACTTAACATTTATTTAAACTAAAATATTAACTACATTTTAACTTAAAACTAAATGGGTGAGACCGAGTCGATGTTAGAGCTCGGAATGATGTCCATTCCCACGATATGTGGGAACGTTCTAGGTGCTGCGTCAGCTCCTCGGGTTGTTGGCTGGGACGCGATGCACTAGGGCTGTGCATCAACGTTAGGGTTATGTAACATATGCATAAACGTTGGTGTTTGCATACCATTATTTATTATGAGAGCGTAGCCTATAGCTATCGGTAGGTAGACTACTGTTTTATAGTAGAAAATTATGAAACAGAGAAATAATTGCTTCCTTTTACTACGTATTATGTGTGGGTAGCGGACAATCATTATCATCGTAGACTTATTACAGCTGCACTGCTAGGCATGGCTGTCCTCTTAAACAGATGTAAACCGAAAACTAAAACAGATGTAAAGTAGTACACGCTGGTCTAGTCAAGTTGGCAAATTACAGATTGGTGGACATCATTAGTTGTTACTTTGAAGAACTTCTTTCGTGTGGAGATTCGCATAAGGTTTTCCGTAACCATTAAAGCGAATTATTCGCTTTATTGATTTATATTACGCCTGTATATGTATTTACTCCAGGGATCGAAGGTTCAAATACTAAGCCTCTGATTTTAGTTAGCTCAGAATGTTGTAGTAAGCAATAACTTAGTAGACCATGAGCCAAATTACAAATACTTAAATATATATATTTAGCAAAATTATTAAATAAGCAAGCCACTATACTGCCTTATAGAAGCCATACATTTAACGGAGGTAGTGTGTTGGTAAACTTTTAATGGCTCTGGTGGTCTCAAGAGAGTTATTTAGACTTAAGTCTTACACACAAAGGCCATCTTATTACCCAACTTTACCTAGATGGTATTCGTGGTTTATTAATATAAATTGAAGCTAAATTTTAGAAGTAACATATAGGTAGCTATTTTGGAGTCGTTTCTTACGGAGAAAGTGCGTAAATGGTTGATTTGTTATATTTTAAAAAGAAATAGATCTATTAACAGGTAACTTACTTCTTTATTATTGTATACTTCTTTTTATATTCTTATATTTATATAGTAAATACATGAGGCAATTTTATAAAATAAATATTAATGTTTTCTGCATAATTTTTATTATAAGTAATAATTTATCGCGAAGTTTCTTGAACACCACACATCGAAGACATGTATCTTATGAATGCAACGTCGAAGATAGTATGAATATTTTTTAAACTATTGATATGCAATAAATACGTATATATGAGCACTTGTGTCATATCATAACATTTGAAACCTCGGTATCGTCGACTTCTCCGCCCACAACATATTTCTCAGATTTACGAGCCACATTCAATATCGGAAGAGTTTTATGAATCTCGCCAGTAAAGAAGCTCTCTATCGCTAGATCATATTATATTGCATTACTTGTTTTATTTTATGAGCGCAATATTCCGTAGTATATTAGTTTATTCGTAGCTTATTTATGTCGTATTGCAAAAAATCGTATCTTTACGAGGGGGATATATTGTATCATAACTGGATCACTGGACTTATTTTCAGTACAGCATAATTGTGAGATTTTTAGTGTCATGGTATTAGGTACTAATAGGTACAAAAGATCTAAGTATTTTTTCACTGTACCGCAATCCCTATTTGAAGTTTATAGATTTTGCCTTATCTTTAGGTATGTAATTCAAAAATAAAACCTTTAGGTATCCAATACCCTGTAGTTCCGGAATTAGTAGATGTAGAGCTACGGTATGCTTACCTGTCTTAAGAGGCGACTACAGAGTGGCTGTCGGGGTTGCGGGAGGCAGGAGTTGGATTTTGAACCGCCCAGCCATGCAACCCCGGGAAGGACGGCGGTATGTGTCTTCGCATATGGTCGTAAAGAAAGACGGAGCGGCGACGCACTCAGAGGCGTCCAGGCGTCGCTCCCAACGCGTCGGGTACTTTAAGAAGGTATGTATAAAACTCTTTATTATCGATATATCTCATATACAGCTGAATAATTATTGACTGGACCTTCATTTCACTGAAGAGAAGCTTACATGAGATAATATAGGAGCATGGACTATTTTTACCTAGGTAATATTTAGGTTACATGCATTAACTAAGAAAAGTAATTTATTCAAAACAATTAAAACCTATCTCCATAAACGGTACGAAGGAGTGGGTATACCACGTATATTGTGTTATCTTATTTAGATTACAAATGCGAAGTTTCTGATGTTGTACCAGTATATGTATTCATTACTCTTTCATGCATAACGCTCGGTCGGTTGTCGCTGTAACTTTACACATATATTTTCTTACGAACTAGATTAACACATAGAAGTATCCTAACATTGCTGTGGTAGACATGACCAAGCGGACGAAGACGCAAGAATAACCTAAAGATTTTTTTATACCTATAACGTTTTCTTGCAATTTCGATAAAAAAAATCGGTTGTCTGTAAAGTCGGTTTACTGACGGTAGTTGAACGTGACAACGTCATAAGAAAATACTGGTGGAACGCCTCAGAGCGAGGTAACGCCGCATGAGTCACGTTTTTGTTTGCAGCCAGCTCCATCGTATTATAAGACGTTGTCACGTCAAAAACTACTGCATAAGACCTTCCGTAGGAAGAGCCACGTAAAGATAATAAATATCTTTCTTTAAATATATAAAACCTAAATGTTTCAAACTTGATATTTTAAGATAATGAGGTCGTAATATGGGTCGTCGTCAGACCTTTAAAGCGCCCTATGAGGTAGTTGTAATAACTAAGATTGACCTATATTTTCTAAATGCCATCCATTTGGCTTAACTATTTTAGGCTATTTGTCTTGCTGAACGAATTTGAAAGGTCACTTAATACTAAGTAGCGTTGTTAAAAAGGTATTATATATTTTTAGTTACATTGAATTTTTTCACTTTGTATACATTAATTTACATGATATACCATAAAATGATTTAGTGAATTGAATTTTATTAAACATTCATCATCGGAGTAAAATTATAGAGCCAGTTTTCATTGCCGATTCGTTGAGTTCATGGGTTAAAGTAAAATAAAAGTAAAGATATGAAAGGATAGGTCAGAAAGGGCATAAAACAGATTTTATACGTTTTTTATAGATTCGTCAGTGCAATCTGCTCGACAAACTGGACGCTGGCAATCATGTAATTTAATGAACACTTCCCCAATCGAGTGACGACGTGGAATCCGGTCAAATGAAAAATAACATTTAAATTCATGATTACTTTTTTGTCCATAGAATCTACTTGTAGCTTAGATCGAATTAAAAGTAGCATGTAATTGATTATGAAAAAGAAAATCAATAAGAAAATATACGAAAAAGAAAAACTCGAATACTAAAACATTGATTTGCAGTCGAGTATTTTTTTAAATTCATCAATATATTAATACGTGAAGCGAAAGCTTGGGTTCCGTTTTTAGTAAACTTGCCGTGGACGTAGGGAAATGAAATTTTGCAGGGTTAAAGTTTATGAAGAGATGGAGCACGCAATGCTTATGTTTTTTAATAATCTAACTAAAAACGCATTACACACACTACCGTGCATTTGACACAACACATCCTACTAATATTATAAATGCGAAAGTTTGTGAGGATGGATGTATCTATGTGTGTTTGTTATTCTTTCACGCAAAAACTACTCAACGGATTTGGTTGAAACTTTACAGAAGTATAGGTTATACATCAGAATAACACATGGACTATAATTTATACCGATTTTTTTGTAATTAGGTTATAATATAACGAGAAGTATCAGGTTAGTCGCAAAAAAAGTTGTCCTCTGAGAGCTATCTTCGCGTACGCTGCCTAAACCGTTGGAGATATCCAAATATAATGTACCGTGGGATTGTTTGGCTCACATAAATCTAAATAAAAATCCGCGACAGCATATATCTATATTTTATGTATGACCTACAATAACTCTTTTTATTCTTTGAAAATTTAAAAAATGTAAAGTTGATATTTCCATGAGTTTTATACAAACTAAATATTAATCCTTATCAAAATAAATGATTTCAAAAAATCAAACATCTAATAAAGACTGAATCTGCTTTTTACACTATGTAAATTGGATGAGTAGTTTAGAAGATATTACGAGTATAACATATTGCATAGTCAATTGATTGACCGGTAGTACACGCCGTGCGCCGCCGTCGTATACAACGAAGTTGTATGAAATTAATATTTGAATGTTTATAAAACACAAAATGTGAAAGGTCAATGACGTCCCTGTAGATCCGGGATCAGAATAAGGCTACGGTATCCCCTGTCTGTGATAAGAGGCAACTAAAAGGGGGCTTTCAGGGTTGCGGGCTAGACTGGGAGCTCGAAACACCCAGTCAGCAGGACTCCAGTTGCGTTCCTTTAAAGATCCCGGAATGCTGGTGCTATAAGAATCCCACATAAAAAAGAAAAAAGGTCAATGAGAATGAAACAGTGGAAAGGTTAAATATGTTATTCAATCGTCATTGACCTTTCTATGTTACACATCTCGGCACATATCTCAGACTAGCAGTTCCCACGGTTTCACTCGCGTTTGTAATATATATATAGCCTAAAGCCTTCCTCGATAAATGGTCTATTCAACATAAAAAGAACTTTTCAATTCGAACCAGTAGTTCCTGAGATCAGCGCGTTCAAACAAACAAACAAATTCTTCAGCTTTATAATATTAGTATATATTAGCTGTAGTTTAGGTCGTAGTTGAACACGCTAGCCAACTGCGCGTTGGTAACCGTCACGCGTTTTGAGACCCTTTCTTAAAACTTTTAATTTCAGAGTAAGCATTAATATCTGTTGCCGACAAAACTAATTCAAAATAATACACGTGCATGTGATTTGAAATTTGAACACACTGATTTAGGCGATAACACACGGCACCGCGCACCGCCGCGAATAGCGGTGCCTGGCGCGGTAAGGCGGTTTACCTACGCGGATCAAAATAAACTTTTCGACATCGAATTTCATTTTATTAAATTGCAACATGGCCTGCATCAACGATGATCCGCGCGGTTAGGCGCCGACCCTCCGCACTGTCGTTCGCGCAGAGACACGGTGGTGATGAGAACACCGCTGGACCGCGCGGTCGGTCGGTGTACGTGTGTGAGGCATAAACGAATTTATTAGACCCCAATACAACATGAGAACCGCTTTACCGCCTACCACGACGGTGAGCGGTACCGTATGTTAGCTTATATGTTACCGTATGTTAGTTATCGCCTTAGGAAGTAGGGCAAGGGTTCAATCTGAAGTCAATCACAGATGCGTTGCTACTCCCGAGGACTATGATGATCGCCTCATATAAAAGTGAGCCGGCAGCCACACCCTTCTAATGAAACACAAGAACTGCTTCACGGTAGAAATAGGTGCGGCGGTGATGCCTCCCTGGTTGAAACATTGCTCTACCACCTTGCAAACTTTATGTGGCAAACTAAATTCCACGCGAGCGAAGCCGCGGGCAAAAGCTAGTATATCATGAAATAACTAAACATTTAAGTCTTCTATGGAAACATGTAACGTCAAAAACGTCAGATGTTTTTGTCAATACTAGTCACCCGTAGCATCGGCCGAAATTCGACCGTAGTTTAAATTAAAAAACTAAACTTCATATTGTCCAAATTAGTACGAATATTTTTCTAATTCAAATCAAATGTCATCTGACATTCTTGACGTTGTGTCTTTCCATAGTAAGACATTGAATGTTCTATTTCATTTACTAAGTACATATGTGTTTGTGACAAATGCAAGGCAGTGTGTGTAATGAGTTTTTAGTTGATTTTATGTATGAAAAATGCATTATTTGAAAAAAATATTAACATTCTGCACTCCTTCTCTACGTCCATTATAACCATGCAAAATTTCATACTAATCCGTCCGCGGCATATTACATAAAAATCCGTCACAAATTTTTGCTTCACGTATTAATATAATAATAACTTTACCTACTATTGCTTCTAAATGTGGCTTAGTCCATTAAACCTCTTTATACCTGTCGTGTTTATTTAAAATAACTTGAAAAACAATACAATTTAATTGAATTTGAGAAATATTCGTGCTACCTTGGACAAAGTCGAGTTTAGTTTTTGACTTGAATTACGGTCGAATTTTGACCGGAACGACGGATGACTAGTTTCATTAAAGCCTTTTTAGGGGTTTTCGTCAAAACAGTAACATGAAAGTGTCTTATACTAGCCTGTTTTGAGTTGAATTACGGTCGAATTTCGACCGTTGCTACGGGTGATAGTTTAATTAAAGCTTTTTTAGGGATTTTTATCAAAACAGTAACATAAAAGTGATTTAATACTAGCCTGTTTTTGAGTTGAATTACGGTCGAATTTCAACCGTTGCAACAGGTGACTAGTTTAATCAAAGTTTTTTTAGGGGATTTCGTCAAAACAGTTACATAAAAGTGTTTTAATACTAGTCTATGTCACTGTGCAAACTGAGACCAATGTCATGTCATAGGTCCAGTCGCTTGGGCTGTAACTCGTGCCAAAGATATGAACATCCACACATACAAACATACGCTCAAGAAACATTACTCTCTTTCTGATGCAGTCCGGTAATAAATAGAATAATAGAAGACATTTCATTTGTTTATTCCCAGTTTCTATATGCGGTCCATGTTTAATATTTCCATCAACATGTTATTCGATGTGTATTTGTAAGCGGGTCAGGGAAAAGATTTATCATACCGAGGATGACTTTTACGTTCGATAACGACTGATGTGTTTCACATCGAACGGGAAATACATACTTTTTCATAGCATACTGGAAATATGAATACGCCAAAGGTTTTGACAGAGTTAATAGGATGTCGAACGGAAAAGAAGAGAAACTTAATGTTTTTTTGTATACTTGTACATTAAAAAAATCCTAATCAAAAATGTCTAAGTTATACAATGACATTTTATTTTGGCATATGACTTGTTGTACAATGCATTTAAATTGCTTTACACTTTCTCAAAATGTACTTTACTCATTGGATAAAAAGAATGGGTTGAAAATTCGTAATTAATATTACAACCGATTTTCAATAAGTAACGGTTTAGATTAAGAACTTTTCTTTAAATACCCTGTAGAGTCAAATTTGTTATATCTTTCTTTGAAACCATCAGCCATTTAAAGTCCACGATCAGACATACAATTGAATTATGAAATTATTTCTATTCTGGGAATGGGTGTTTGTGTATTCGTTTATGTTTGTACACACCATCTACAATACAGGATAAAATCCTAGTTAGAACTATGAGTATAGAAAGCGTTATTACTATTTCTTTTTATAGCTTCAGACGTGTAGTGTTCTGTGTTCTAGTTTGAAGGCTAGCTTACGAAGAACTTATTATGCTGTTCCAATATAATTTTCCAGGAATATCGGATATTAAGTTATTTGTATGACTTCAAGTAAGATTCCACCTCTACAGATAAATCTAGTTATTACTCGACAACTTTAAGTCATTTCGGAATACTTGGAATGTTTAGTATATTTATTCTATGTCTGTCCACATAAGTATAAAGTGGTAGGAAGATTAGGTATGGCACGACCGAAAACGTACCAGCGCCCTAATAATTCCAATATAAAATTAGTTCTTTTGTTTTGATGGAACAATGTTGTCGCTGGCTTACATCATATGAAGAGACCAATCAGTTAGACTGTATGAATTATAATAAGTACATGTATTTTTCTTAATAATTTGGTAGAATCAAACAAGCATGCAATCCACTTGATGGTGAAATGCAACCCAATGACACTTATTATAAATCCAAGATAAATCTTACCTGAGGTTGGCCACAGATGCCCCTGTTACCCTGAGAACTAAGTTGGAAAGCCTAGGCAGGAGTCACCCTTACCACACTCTTTAGATCAAAAACACAGCAGCGTGTACAACTGCTGTTATAAGAGATAAGTGTAGCGGTGGTGCTTTCGCAGTCAAACCATAAAGAGTTCTCCCAGATCACTACAGAGTATAAAACAAAGTCGCTACCAGCTGTCTGTCCCTATTTATGCTTAGATCTTTCGATGTATGCTCTTTTGATGCTGTTTTTTTAATAAGTAGAGTGATTCAAGGGAAGGTTTTTATGTATAGATACGTGCATAATATAGTGGAGGAACACTGATAATTTTAGATTTTTGGCTTTTAGGCGGAGTTCGCCGGGTCAACTAGTCAAAACTAAACGTAACTTTGTAGTTATTTCACCAGTAATTTCATATAACGTAGACCGCAGTGTTATTAGGCGGTGAAACTTATTTCATTTAAGCAACGTGTGCGACGCTAACAAACTTGTACAAATCAGTGCCGAGTCCTGAAGTCGTGGCTTAAAAACTACAAATCACTGATGCGAGAACTCGTTCGCGGTGTTTCTCGTTTTTTTCATAAAATCTGTTTTCAGTTAACTGTGCCGCGTCTGCATCCGAGGTTCGCTTTTCGGACATTTTGCTGCATGGTGCCTTTGTTGCTATAAACGCATGCGTTTTAATTATTAAAAGTTTTCTTTTTATATTTGATTTATGTTATTTATTTATAGAATACGAAACTTTATGTAGCTTAGAGAAACATAATTATTTTATACTTATTGTTTATTAGAGTTTTTATAGTGACATTGACGGTAAGATTTAATCAGTTGATATCGATAGATATCATACAGAATCGATATGTAATGAACGAGCGTTATGCCTCTCCATGCGATGTTTTCTCTCCCCCTGTTTCTTTCTATTTAATAGGAGTATGCATGTGCGTGTAACTATCGAAATGGTGTAGGCCAGAATCACACGCAGCAGTTTATATAAGCTGAATATTGAAAATATGGAAATCTCGGTTAGAGTTACTTACTACATATTTGTTATGCTTTAAATCTCATGTGTTGTATGTTTTTATATTTAAGGAAATTTGAAAGTACTTATACCTATATAGGGATATGAATCTTATTTGTATGATAAACATAGGCATCTACTATGCAATATTTTTACAACTTCCTAGTACCGAATACAAAACTTTAAGTCTTTTGCTGAATCATGGACGTAATGCGTATTTCTTCAAATGATAATATGAACTGGCTTCACGACAGCACACCATGCCATGCCATCAAATCGTCTGGCGTCACCCCTGACTTTTATTGTAGCGAGTTTTCCAATTACATTTCCAATGAAAATACTTGTGCGAAAAAAACAAGCTAGGGAATAGCAGCGACTTATTTTTTGTACGTTGCACGTTTTCACGAAAAAGTAGCCAGAATTTTCAAAGCTACACTACTTGAATTAGATTACGTGAAGCTTTGATGTTATGTGCTTTGTTGAATCTAGTAGAGAGATATTTAAGATGATTCTTGGGCGAATTACATTTGACTTTTTACACAAAATGTATCCTCATTAGCATAGGCTCGTGTTCTTCATTGATTACAAATGGTTATGCATGGTATTTGAATTTTGCTTTTAGTCCTATTTCTCCCATGTATGATTGATAGCCAAACATTTGAGCGATAGTATCGTTTTAAATAAAGGTCCTATGATGCGCCATCAACTTGATGTAGATAATATCTATTCTTACAGTAAAACAAAAAAATACGTAAATAAAATAATTAATTAATCATTTTATTAAAAAAAAACCTTAAAACATTATATAATTATTTATCATAATTATTATATAGTAAATAACTTGGGTACTTCAATTTATTGAGAGTACCTACTGACACACTAGAGGTATGATACTAAGTACTACCACAATACCACAATACTAAGTAGTACTTATAATACTGTGGTACTAGTTTCATTTGTTTGATTATATACCGGCGTTTTTATAATATATAATAAGTAAGTAAAATATAGGTACTAATATATTTTTATTTGAGGTCATATATTATATTTCACAGCGCCATATTTCATAGTCGAAGCCTTAATATCTATAAAGATGCATCAAAGTTTTATGCAGTATTTTATTTCATGAAAGAAAAGATGCGGATATGCGAGTTATCTATATAACTCGCATATCCGCATCTTTTCTTTCAGGTATGTACTATTACCTACTTTCTTGGTATTCGTATTGATTTGTACCGTTAAATGTAAATAGATCGTTGTATAACTTTTACGAAGACACATTTAAAGTATTGACAATGTATATTCTCAAGTTTTTGTTGTGGGTGGAATTCTTCACTTTTCGCTTACATAGGCAATTCTTACTTTTAAAACAGTAAAAGGTTTTGTGGGAAAGACGCCGAGATTTTTATCTGTGGCCGTACTAGGCTGCGAAGAGAACTCCGGCATCTCCAACGGAACGCTATCAGAGTTGTCGAGCGCGTTGCTCCATACCATAGACCTCCACCCAAGCGACCGACTCGGCTCACCGCACTTCTGCTCTTTACGTCTCTTGGCTGGATGGATCGAGTTTTCACTCTTGCCACCTATAACTCCGCCACCCAAAACCTAATATCCTCTTACGACAGAGAGGGGAAACTGTAGTCCTATTCTAGTCCCGGAACCACTATTTTTCTGGTTATCAGCTGAGCGTGTTTGAGGCACAGAATATTTTTTCTAGTTTGAATATATAGTTTTGTACATTAACCCGAGATAAACAAGCTTTCATTTAAACCGTTTTCTTCTAAGCGCCACAAGCGGCAAGTTTGAGCGCTAAAAGAAAACAAATGTATTTCGATATTATAGGGCCACGAAATTGCGCAGTAAATCGTAGCGATATTTGCAGAAATTCGCTCAAAGCTGACGTTTGTAGCACTTGCCGAATGGTTCATTACCTTCGGGTAAATAACACTAAAAACTCTTATTTAATTATACCGTCATTAAATACGTTTTTATGAGCTCAAACTTTTTATTTCAGTCTGTTAAAAGTCCCAATTTACTTATAATGCCAACGCAGCTACCTGTATATGGCGATAGTGCTCTGATAAATACAGCGCTGCTAGTATTGTACGATTTTTTACCACAGATTATATCACGAAGTATCACGTACTTCGTATGTGTCCAAATTATTTAGTAGTTTTTGGGTTAGCTTATGTTTTAAACGAAATTGTTTAAATTAAGTAAGTTTAAAGTAATTTACCTATTCCTAACTAGGTTATTCCCGTCTACCGCAGTATGCAGTATGTGTTATTCTAGTTCATAAACTATGTGACAAATTTTAATGAAAACCGACTGGTAGTTTTGCGTGGAAGAGTAACACATACATGTTCAAAAACTTTCGCATTTTTAATATGAATATTTTAAATTATACAATTAAAGCATCATAGAATTTAATAAAGTTTACGCACTTTAAATATTAATTTTAACAGCACCCTTTTTTATTTTCATTATTATTTTATAGATTTTGAATGCACATGTCCTTCATCTGATGGTAAGTTGTCACCGCCGCCCATTATTATCCGTAACCAGTAGATTAGGGATTCTATCTGAAGTCAATCACAGATGCGTTGCTCGTTAAAAAAACAGTGAAAAAAAAAACATTGAAATGATAAAGCACTACCTTTCTTCTACATAAAGTATACAACTTGTTTCAGTCCAGTTTCCATTAAATAACGAAATGACAAATATCCCTAAGGTTAATTAGGTACTTAAAGCGAATGGAATAAGAGAAATACAAATGTACTCCGTGGGACGCAAGACCTTTACGTGTATCTTTCTTAATAAATGTGCTTGGATTTATTATTACATTTTCTTGGTAGATTAGACCGCCGGAGATATACTCGTTGTTTGGAGAGTATCGTATAAAGTGATTGATCGCGCTCTCGGCCAATCCGACGTCACGCGGTTAATTGAATGACATGTAATTTGCGGGGTAAATACGACAATAGATTGCTATAAATATAATTATCGGGTAATTATTTACGCTTTTTGGGTAGTTTGTGCGATCGTACCTAGTGATTACTGATTTGGAAAAATATGGAACAATTGTGCATGTTTTATATTTAATCAAAATATTATTGTACCTTCATATTTTATTTTATTTTATTGCGTTTGTTAAGTTCGTCTCGTTTTATAAGGTTATACATTTTTTACGTTTCTTTTATAAACATGTGCAGCAAAAAGTAGGTAGATAAATTTAGAATATTTTTCTATAATTGTATTTAAAAATCTTTATTCAGATTATTCCAATTCAATAATTACTTTCCTTTTAATGTTTTTGTATTATGTTAGTTATTTTTATAAAACTCTAATAATAACTAACGTTAAATTACCAATTAAATTAGTAAGGTAATAAATGAAATAATTATGAAAAACATACATATACTAGTCTTATTATGAAATGTATAATATATTTACATCTCTTTAGTTATATTACCGTAATATTTAGGTTAGCAATTAAGTTCTCGGCGTTTTTCTTAACATTTATTTATGAAAACCGTGGGAAATTAGTTGCCGACCAATATAGAAGTCGATATAGGTTCCTATGTATTTATGGAGTCATTATAGCCCTATAGATTTTAAATAAATATATAGGTACCCAACTTATTAAAAATTGCGAGCGCGCATAGAATTCTTAATTACTCACTAGAAGAAATAGCGGAAAGCTATTTGAAAAAGCTCTATTTGTCTTATACGGATGTTAGAAGTTGATCCTATTTGTATTCACTGAAGGGTGGCCCAACCCCCGTAATAAGGTTAACGAGTTGTCGGAATTGAAAGCTAAAATTCCTGAACATTTCGCATTTAGTTGGTTCAGAAAACATAAAGAACCGAAGGGCGACTTATTTATGACTAAAAGCATATTTTGCCATATAATGCGATTTTAGAAAATATGTTTGAAAATTTTAGAAAAATTAAATTAAGATGGTCTAATTCTCCGTAATTCGACTGCAGAGGCAGCCTTTTCCACGTGTATTTTTGCTATCTTTACACATTTTCTTTTTGATACGGTAGCTGATGTTTTACGACGAGGACTAGAATGGTTGGACATATAAGAAAGTCAGCTGGCAATAATACCTTCTCATCTAAGCTACGAGTTAGCTAGAGATGATGAGATGGAGAGATAAATGACTAGAGATATCCATATCCATCCATCGCACCCATATATTTTTCACATCATAAAATAATGTACACACACGATAATTATACACTGATCTTCATTGAATGAAAATTGGATCAAATTATCTACTATAGGCTAAATATGGGCTCTACCCGTTGAATTATTTACTAAAGTATTACGCGTAATATGACTATTTCATGTTTGAAGCAATAAAAAGATATAAAATTGAATGAGGTTAAGCCAAACGTTATCGAAGGAAAACTTGGGAAACTCAATCCGTCGTATCTTACTCGGAAAGTTTCATGAGTCGGATAAGATAGATTGGGATCCAGAATGCATTATTGGCCATCCGAGATTGTGTCACATCATCTATAAAAGTTTCTATATTGATTTTCAATTACGCGCCAAATTTCTTCCTAAATGTGTTATTTTCTAAGGGAAATCATGTTCGATATATTACTGTGATAGCGAGATTGTAAAAGTGGCATAAGCTTTTGTGGTTCTACTCTAATGGCATCATTGTTACACTTTACGTTGCTTAACAAAAGCTGCTGTGTTCTGAAGTGGTGTGGTGAAGGAAATATACTTAGCCGAGGTATATCAACTTAGACTTAGCAATGTATCTGTACCCAACCTCAGGACTCTAAATTTGTCTGAGGTTAATTACAGTTGTCCTTGAGCGGCGGTAACCATTTATCATCAGGCTGACAGCATGGTAGGTAGCTACTTCTTGTCCCTGTAGTTTCGGGACCAGAATAGGGCTACGGTATCCCCTGCCTGTCGTAAGAGGCGACTAAAAGGGGCGTCCGGGGTTGCGGTGGGAGCTCGAACCGTCAGGCCAAGCGACTCCCACATAACCTGCGTCGCTCCCATGGCGTCGGGTACCTTTTGATGGTGTCTCCCTCGTAAACAAAAAAAAAAAAACAGGTTCTCCTTCTAATATAATATATAAGAATCGCAGCTATAAATTTTCGAAAGGACATTTAAAGTGTTTCAACATATTTTTTTAACGGGAACGAATCAAATTCAAATTAAATTTTCACGTTATTAAATTTCGCTAACTGAGAGTTAGTTCCTTCTCAATCCAGTTTCAAAAATTACTCAGCTTGACACAGTATTTTTCTCTTTGTGAATTTAGCATAGATGTGGTTTTATTTTTCCCTCGTCCCAGTTTCACATTCGTTAGCCGTGATAATTGGAAGACTCGATGATATCTAGTGCCATCGGAGCCTCGCGCCGGGCACGGAAACTTCATCAAATTACTATAATCCTTAGTGCATTTTCATACGTACCACTACCACATCAAATCCTAGGAATGAAAGGGGATCACCCTGTGATCGGAGAGTTAAATACGGCTACGGTATCCCCTGCCTGTTGTAAGAGGCAACTAACAGGGGGCCTCTGGGGTTACGGACGGCTAGAGCGGGAGCTCGGACCGTCCAACAAGCAACCCCGAGAAGGACGGCGGTATATGAGGCTGCATCTCGCCGTAAGCACCGGATGGTGAAGGGGGATGGTACACGTCCCCCAAGAGATGAGCCCGTGAGCGGCGCTGCGCTAGAGGACCACCGGTTTGTTCTGTTGCAGTTTCCGAGTCCCCTACTACAAGCGCTGAGGAAGGCCACCGAGGAGGTTTTAGTGGGTAAAAATCCCACATAACCGGGAGTTTCTCCCAAGGCTTCGGAGTACCTTTTGAAAGTTTCCTCCCCGTAACAAAAAAAAAAAGAATGAAAGGGGAAAGATATACGTGTAAGTAAGTTTGCTGCTTGTATTTGCGTTGTGGTTTCTAAAAAAACGCTTTATGATGGAGTGGTTGGCTTATACGCTGGCTTATATGTTACCAGTCGTAGTGGTGTACCTAGAATGTGGTCAGTATTCTCCACACTATTGATATGGATATCAAAATGTTTCGTTGAAATAAAAATGCGAATTCACATATTCGTTTTGCGTTCACGGAATTATAGTTATAGTGGTCTTGTGGTACGTGTGAATAGGGACTTAGTACTGCAGCCCTGTTTACATTGAGCCTGCGAGATTGAAATTATTAAGATGGTACTACGATTGTGCTAAAGTTGTCCGAGGATTGAGACCGTCGTTATTCAAATGCAGATTTAGGTCAGACGTCGATTGACTTCGAATAGTGTAATTAAGAAAGATTTCAAAGTTAGATTGCTTAATTTTATTCCGTCCTTCGCTAACTCTATATAATAGGGTGAGTTTTCACAGATCATTGTTGAAGTATTTGTTAAAATTACTGTGTATAAAATTGATTGTGAAAAATTTCTCTTTTTTAGTATAAAAGTAGTAGTAGTCATACGTATCGTAGATACGTATCGCCACTCTTCAAGTTACATTATTTCTGACTTACGAAAATGAAGTAAAGCGTTTTGTGTTCTATTTTACAGTTACGTCGTAAAGCAGACAGTATGTAGTACTGAAGCCGCTATTTATTTACTTACAAAAATATAATTGTGACACATAAAGAGAAGGTTATTCAATTCAGTAATTTAATACAATTTTATTTGGGATAATAAATAATCTATATACAGTCTATATACAGCATTGCTAACCGTGGTGGACTAAGTCATAAATCCCTCTCACTCTGTAAGGAGACCTGTGTTTAGCAGTAACCTTCGGCTTCTGTCGACGACGTATAAAAATGAGACAATTATAAAACGATGTCGAAGCAATATAATATGTGTACGCAGACTGGCATACGTGCGATGAGTCCTTACTACGTTTCGCATCGTAATGAGGCTGGAAGAGATTTAACGTCTGATACATTCCCCTACACACATCCACTTGGTAGATTATTACGGTCTACGGAATTAGGCGTGCCGCTTCTGAAATATCAATTAGTTTGCCTATTTTACAATAACCACGTTTATCGTGTTTGTTTTGATACGAGTAAATTATGAATTTAGGTTCTCGTATAATTATGTAAGTAATTGATCTAAATAGTAACGTCTACTGTTAATGATATTTATAATGATTTTTCTTTTATTTTTTTGGGATGATGATCATAATAACATTTTCGTTTAGAAAAGGTAAACGGTTCCGGCTGTGGAAAACTAATGACTTAATAAATTACAATTAAGGAAAAAAAACATCTATTCTTTCTAAAGTTCATTCTAAGAAAAAAATATAGGAAAGGACAAGGATCGTATCCATTAACATCTTTTTAATTTTAATTTCAATCTGATTACATAATACTATTAAGGCACATCTTGCCAAATAAGCGTCTTGTTCAGGCAAGTGTAGGTAAGGCATAATACTTCGCTAGCTTTTATTACGGTTTTAAAAATAATATGGTTTAAAGAAGAAGGAGAGGAAGAAGTTTAAAGAAGATGAAGGAAAAAAAACTAAATTTATGCAAATATAACAAAAAAACTAGCTCAGTTCCTTGCCGGAATTTCTCAGTTGAGGTCATATATCGATCAAATATTTACAAAATAATGACATTTCATTCACTTCATACAATTTTATATGTATTTATCATTAGCTTTATTATTTTTGCAATTTCCTTTCACTTATTATTTTCTTATATCTACCGGCTTATCGAATGCCACCCTCAAAATTGTGGGGTACTCAATGAGTTTATTGTTAGATTATTTGTAGAGGCGATAAGGCTTTCACAACCCGTTCACCGCGACTTGAACAAGTGACAGCTGTCAGAGTTTTGCGCGGCAAAATGTTACACAACGGTTTTAAGGAGTTTGAAATTTGGGAAAATGTTTGATGGATCTGATACAGATTGGACTAAAAGTAATTATTTATAAAGACGATGGACGAAAGGTTACTATTCATCATATTTTAATGCATTTTTCTGGCTAACTCTAACTAATTCTACATGCACCGCTATGCGATATAATGCAAATTCAGACATAGCCTCTGTGATTCATAGTTATCCTGGTGAAACAACCAAGATGAAAATGATAACATGAATTTTATTTAAAAATTGTGAAGGTTACATAATCTGGGAGACGATTAATCAGCAGGTAGTAGAAGCAGTGTAGTTCGACCGGGGAGGTATCACCGCTACACTTATTTCTAGCATGAAGCAGATCCTGCGGTTTGATGGACGGCTGTGGTTGCCTGCACTCTTTTATGAGGCGACCATTTTCGTCCTCGGGAGTAGCAACGCATCTGTGACTGATTCCAGATTGAAGCCAAATTATATGAAAAGCTGCTTATGTCCATGTCCATGGGCGGCAGTGGCCACTTATCATCTGGTGGACTGCATGCCCATTTGCTACTTCAATCGTATAAATAATATTGCACAGTTTTAAGCTCGTGACTATAAATCTTAGGTTAGGTTATATTTAAGATTTAAGTATAGTTTAAAAGTAGATTTCTTCGTGCATGGAGTCCAAGTGTTAAGCGTTGTTGTGCTACGTGTTAGGGACATACACTTATACAAGGCATTTCAACCTGTAACTGTAACTCTTCTCAGGATT
Organism: Spicauda simplicius; assembly: GCA_949699795.1. Taxonomy (NCBI): domain Eukaryota; kingdom Metazoa; phylum Arthropoda; class Insecta; order Lepidoptera; family Hesperiidae; genus Spicauda; species Spicauda simplicius. Next base: position 8,336,915 of record OX453064.1, read on the forward strand.
TATCTGGAGTAGATCATAGATGTCAAATGACCATTAGCGGAAGTTAAAATTAACCATCGAATGGATTAGCATAAAATGCAGTTTTATATTTAGTACACAGTTATATAACATTGATCAGATGTTCCTAATTATTTGGCGATTAGGATGTGATGGTTTTCCCGAACGCCTTTGTTGGCTTATCCGATTTTCCCCTCATCGCATTGCGTCCTCGACGATTATTGCTACAGTTATCTATAGATGTTGTTGGATATTAATTACTTATTATTGATTTGTACCGAGTATAACATAATCTACCGATTTTTAGAACAGCAAGAAAGCATAATGATTTTCTAGGGCTATCTGTAGACATTTTAATTGAAACAAATGGTAACTAGGAACAAGGATGTTTTTTTTATTTCTAAATTTATAATAAATATTCAAACATAGTTGATTACATAAATTGTTTGCAGGACGTTATAACTAAGTTAGGGTGTTACAATCCGTAACGAAATCAAGGCCTACCTTAAAATCCTAATCTAACTTGCCTGGGGCTAATTACAGGTGTTCTTGGCGTTAATTTATCGCGTTTCACTTCCAATATATATAAAAAACATATCTTTTTGGTTTTCCTACCATTTTTCGCCTTGTTAGCAATACCTTTGTCCCTTACTATTTCTTCTATATTTTGAACCCTCGTTTCCTCAAAACTGTGGTTAGTCATTTGTCATATACTTACTGCGGTTGTCTATCTGAATAATAGATGGCGTTTGTAGCAAGAAGTCTACACAGATTTATGGTCCATTTCGATCGGTACACATCCTTTATTTCTTGCCGTGGAGCTGTAAAAATAAACCTTCATTCATACGTGTTGCGGTAAGAGGATTTCCTGTTGGAGCTGCAACATTCTTGACTTTTTATTATGCTTATAATTTTTTGTTTTTCCTCAAAGTCAACGAGCAATGATAGTGCGAATACAGTTGACAGTTATCATAGATTGTGTTAAGTAATACAAGATTTGAGGAGGCGCTTAGACGGCGCCTGAGAGGTCGTCGACCCCGTCCTATCCTGGCCCCCGCCCCACATTTTTCTTCTCGGACACCACGCGTCTGACGGGGCGCACACAAAATGTGCTTCGTCGTCGCCATGCTGAATACACTACCATTGTTTTGCTTCTGCAATCTCGTGTGTAATCTCGTCCGTTTCTTACAGGCACTATGGAATAAGTATGTCTACGTTAATAAATTGAAAAAGCAACGATTTTGAAGTAACTATTGTGTTATAAATACCAAATTAAGACTACTTAATCTGAAAATAATAATAATATATGTTTGTTGTAAAGTTTGCGGTTATACCGTTAGACAAAAATCAATAATAAAATAATGTGTGAATTTTTTTAAAAGTCTCAAACAGTCGTGGATCTTCACTCTTAGGTCGTAATGACGGCAATGATAGGCAATGATAGATTTTTCGGAACCAAATATATTAATTTCCTTTGCCTAATGTTTAATTTGCTGTAATGGAACTTTTATATGCATAAAATATATTCGCTTTGGCCTAAATGTGTAAAGAGCGCTTTATTATTTATGTAACTAGCTTTGGAATTGCATATGAAGCGCATAATTTTCATTTATTTCACAATTATGAGTTTAATTTTGAAAATGAAACAGTCGCATTTTTCAAAGGAAAGCTGGAAAAATGTCGGGCAATAACGGAGGCTATTTAGTTCATTACTTCAACTATTATTCTTGAAGTATAATAATATGGCTACCGTTTATCTGAAACATAGGTAATGCAACTTTCTTATGAACATTGTTCTATAGCTTGAAGTCAGGACTTGGCGACTTTTTAAAGTAACTAAAATGATAAGAAAAAAAATCTTCTTATGATAATAAGTAGTCACTGGCTATGGAAATCGGCAACGAATTCCAGGCTTTTAAGAATTAATTCTGATTGATACGTTCGACTTTACGGTGTCACAGGTACCTAAATGTATGCGAAGGTGCAATAATTTTGTCATTTAGGTATTTGTTTGACCGAGAAATCTAACTTTACATGGCATCGGCGTAAAGTGGTATGGTAACCACAGCGCTAAGCAGCTCGTAGTTACTCGAATCTACGTGATCGAAACTTGTGCTGTTATTCCATCTATCAGCTGTTTTATGTCCACTGCTGTAAACGGGCTTTTCCTAATTAGATTTTTTGCTCATAAATCAAGTCTAATATGCTAATTGTTGACCGCAGAACATATCGATTCTACATAGAATCACGCTGCTGTCCATCTCCTGGGTTTGTACCTCAGTCGCCACTTATGACATCTACAGGAAGATACTGTTTGACGCTAGTCAAGACCGACGCCACATAGCACGTACGGCAATAACTGTAAGCGACTCTAAGTAAATTACAACAAGAATTACGTGGGTTTTATGTTGTTGACGTCATTGGGAGCAGAAGTAATTTTATGAAGACGCGACGATTAAGGAGTCTCAATTACGCCACATTCAGCGAGTAACGAGCGAACGTGTTTCCTAACACCGAATGTGTTTTTTACTTGATTCTACTTACTTATTACACTACATAATGTATATAATTACGTAGAACATTAAGTATATTTGCATATTGACGGCTTTTAATCTTCTATTCGCATTTATGTATATTCATCACGTGTTAATTTGAAAAAAAAGTTCAACCGAATTCAAACAAATTTTGTATGGTTCTTACTTGAAAGTTACTTCTGGATAGAACAGTTATATCCTAATGGTTGAAACTCTGCGTCGCTTCGACATTGGCGCGAGGAGGTGCACCGATCCCGGGGCCATCCGCCGACACACCAGTAACTGGAGGGGCACAAAGCTGAGCTGCGCCAATGAGCTACCGAAATGAGGACGTCCAGGCTGGCACATCCTAGCGCTGGCCTGTTGACCATCGAGGCAATCCGTCCGATATTTCAGCAGTGGTTAGGTAGGCGATTCGGCGTCCTGTCATTCCGTCTGACTCAGGTGCTCTCGGGACATGGTTGTTTCGGGAGCTACCTGTGTCGGATAGGGCGGAGGCCGACGGCCAGGTGCCATCACTGCGACGATTGCCTCGACGAAACGGCCAAGCATACGCTGGAGGTATGCCCTGCATGGAATGCGGAGCGCAGCGCGCTCAGCTCTGTATGGGGAGCCGACCTCTCGTTTCCGACCGTGGTTTATGCCATGGTGGGAAGTGACAGGCTCGATCGGGAGGTCCGAGGTTCAAACCCAGGCACGAAATTAATTATAACTGCTTTTCGGTGAAGGAAAACATCGTAAGAAAACCTACACACCCAAAGTTCTTTAAAATAAAAATAAGTTCTCAGAGACCACACCTCTGAGAACTTATTTTTATTTTAATGACCACCAATTCGCACTTGGCCAGCGCGGTGGACTATGGCCTAAATTCTCTCGTTCTGAGAGAAGACCCGTGCCCAGTAGTGGGAGAATATGGGTTGACGAGATTACACATAATTTAGAAGAGTGATAGCTCAATGGTTGAAACTTGCCCTCTTGATCGAGAGGTCCGAGGTTCGAATCTCAGGCACCCACCACTGATTTTTCTAAAATTTTATATGTATAAATTAATTATCACTGCCTTACGGTCAAGAATAACATCATGAGGAAACCTACACCCCCGAGAAAACTTTAAAAAAAGTTCTCAGAGGTGTGTGAAGTCTACTAATTCGCACTTGGCCAGCGCAGTGCACTATGGTCTAAAACTCTCTTATCCTTTATAGAAGACCCATGCCCAGCAGTGGGACAATAATAGGTTGAAGACGAATCAATAAATGTGGCGGTAGCGCCCCTGGAGTTAAACCACGACGGCTTCTACCACCTGCAGTTAACGAGTTTATAATATATACAAGGAGAAAAAGGGTACATACAAGATTAGCGCGATATAACGGTTAACCAGGTAACCGAGTAGCCTGAATTAATCTGCAATTAACTCCTACTCTTATGTAGGTATACATGTATGTCACCAGTGAAACATTTAACGGTTACTGTATTCGTACTTTACTATAGATGTTTGTATTGACACAAAAATCTTTCGTTGTGAGTATGACCATTGTATTAGGGAGCGAAATTACGGAAATAATTATGGACGAGACTACAATCTTGTGGATACATTCGTAAGAGTCCATCTAAGGCCGGCTTTAGAATTAACGACAAAAAGTGGCACAATAAAAGACGAAAGCCCGTACTGATGCGGACGGTCGAGAATATCTCAGTAATTAAATACTTTAGCCGACCCTTTAGGGGCCGCGTTACTGTCTATAGCTATTTACGTTAACGTCGAGTGCATAAAGTATTACTTGAGACTTCACATAAAAACTATTTGTAGATGTATTCGGATTTTGATATTTTTGATATTGATGGGATGTTGCAGTTTATTAAAGTAAGGTAAAAGGAAGTAAAATATTTAAATTTCTCCATAAAAACAAACCTGTACCGGACAGGTAATGTAGTATAGGTAATAGGTAGCAGTGTTAAGCGCTACTGTGTTTTGGTGTAAACATTGTTAGAGAGACATAAGGTACTTGTTCAAGGCGTTCGAACTAAGTCCTTAAGGGTAGCAACGCATCTGTGGCCAGCCTTAGCTAAGACTGATCTGATCTCGAATTGATTACACCCCTTGATGGACGGCACTAGCCGCTTACTCAGGTAGGTTGCATGCTGGTTTTCTACTTTTATATATAACATAAAAACGAATAAATTTTCTATCCAGTCAGGAGTTAAATCCATTGTCCTCATGCAGCTCTAGATGAAGGCTAATTTAAGTAATCTATTGATTATGCGATACAATTGGTTTTGTTGTGCTAGCTTGACTACATAAGAGTCGACGTTACTTAATTATTTCTTCCGCCTTACTATTTACGTCCTACTATCCAATAATGAAAGAATTAATTCTACTGTCTTTTCGGTTGAGGGATATGCTAAAGCAGAAACACTTATATGGAGCGTTTCATCTTAGTCTCTAGTGCTCTGGGGTAGCGACTTATCTGTATCCGACAATCTGTAAACTTATATGGGATTTATAATAAACTAGTCGACCCGGCGAATTTCGTTCTGCCCAAAAGTCAAAAATCTAAAATTATGAGTGTTTCTCTCCTATATTATACAATATATATGTATGTATTATAGATAAAAACCTTCCTCTTGAATCACTCTATCTATTAAAACTGCATCAAAATCCATAGCGTAGTTCTAAAGATCTAAGCATACATAGGGACAGACAGCGAGAAGCGACTTTGTTTTATACTATGTAGTGATGTCTTTGGGCGGCAATTGCCACTTATCTGACGGGTGCGCTTGTTTGCTACTTTACAAATAAGATATAAAAAGAACAAATAGGTATATTCGCTTCCGAGTATATAGCACACACAATAACTGAATTTAGACAATTAAAAAAGAATAAGGTCGTAACGGTGAATATTTTAATTGTTATAATTGGCGTTTGGGTCTGCTATTAACGAGACCTTTTGACCCTCCGCGGGTCGGTCCAGAAACAGTCGGCGTTTTTCCATCCACCTCGAAAACGAAATTCACTTGTGCGTTTTTCCACAAGCCCCTTTCAGTTAAAGCTTTTTTATTATTCAGGTCGGATCCCTTTCAGGTTTTTTTGGACGCTGAAGATAAAAATATTAGGGATAATTGTGCTCTTTTTTCTCCCGTTCCATTATAGTTTTGTGTGGGAAAATGTAAACAGATGCATTACTTTTATCGTCACGTTTCCCATTTAATGCATATGTGTATCATTTAGTGAAGCATTTTTTATCCTAACCGATCCAAAGTGAAAATCATGGATAACAATTACTGATATGGTGTTAAGAATGACAGTTTCCGAGACACTCTAGTTATGTTACTCGTGCTACTGTATTATATGTCCTGGATACCAACCAAAACCAGATCATGATTATTTGGTTCAAAAATTTAAAATAACTCGAAAATTAATACAATTTAATTAAATTTGCAAAATATTCGTGCTATTTGAAACTACCTATATCAATTTTTTTCTTTAGTTGAATTATGGTCGAATTTCGACCGTTGCGATGATGTTTAAATTTACATAAGTGATTTAAATAAAGTTAGATTCCATTCCTAAAATAAAAAAAAAAAAAACTATTTAGTTAAAATAAAACATTGAGCATTCAAAGTAAATTAATATTATGGAATTTCTTGAGCAATTTTTCTTAATTGTAAAAGTTCCTTGCGAAACGGTGGTTATGATAACTTAAAATTATTTATGTTGCATGTTAAATAACCATTTTGTCCACTCACAAAAATCGAATTATAAATAAATGGAATTTTTATAACTTAATTTTTCATAGCTAAATCTGAATTGTTTAAAAATGATAGTCGTGCGATCTGCCAAAGCAAACCTTTAGAGTGAATACAGTAAGTTTCAAGCACTTGTTAAGCAGTGTAGTCAGGACAGATCTGCAGCTTACGAAAAACTACGTATGTTTATTGATAAGATCATATGTTGGGATATACGGCAATGCCTATGGAATATTAGGCATTACAATTATCTCTATATTTTTAATTGACTTTTTTTAACATAAATGTAATTATTGTGAGTTACCCATGAGAGATAGAGACATGCTAACGCGGAATTATTTGTAGTATTTTTGTAGATCTACATTTCTCTAGTACATTACTTTAGTGTTATTCTGCTGGTTTATTATTAATGTAATATTAACACAAATCTTTCGCAAGAATTATACTATCTTTGAGTAAAAACCGCACAAAAATCCGTTCAGTTAATTTTGAGAAAAACGATTACATACTAGCCGATAGCTTTCAGAGAATTTCTTTTACAATAAGAATATAAGCAGGTACTAAAATACATATATATTTGTAGTGGTCTACTTACTAGCTTTCATTTGACACCCATATTGTTATGGATGATATATACAAAATTGTCCCTCTCCCCTACAAACATAGATAGATAGATAGATAGATAGATAGATACATACATACATACATACGCTAGAAAAACATTACTCTTCTAAGGTAGTAGGGTAAAAATAGGTGACGCGGTTGCAACTTCTCGGTCGAACTACGCTGTTTATACCACTCGGAATTAATTAATTTGATATAAAATAATCTATTTCTTTAGTAGATATTAAACATGTACCTAACAACCAGAAGTGTATGCGCCTGTGTTATAGTTTGAGGAGTAGTTAAACCGATTCGCAAACAGATTATGTTACATGAGGCGTTCAACTTAATTCTCTAGGGTAATAGTGTTCTCTACTAATTGCGCTTCTCTTGTCGCGAGTTTACATTGGTTGGTATATGTATAAGTCCAATTGTCCATGGCAGCAGTCACCGTATAAGATTATTAGCGTTGAAGAATTTTAACAATTGTACCTTAATCATTAAACTCTCTCTTCATACAACCAAACATGATTATATCAAATTATGTGTCCTACGGTTTCTCCCTCGTTTAAAATGTAACATAACGTTAAATTGTAGTAACTTTTGGTAGATGAGATCAATTTTAATGAAATAAAAACTAAACGTAATTTCAAGATACGGACTACCATTGACTCCATTTGATTTTGAACTCCCTCAAACAGACAGCATAAATATTCGAAATACTATAGCAAAATTCTAGTATTACGAAAGTAAGTCATACTAGAATTTGTTATAGTATTTTAGTCCTCCATCTAAACTATGTTTCTTGCAAAAATATATTCCATGAACAGGCACACGGACCTTTTATATTATTATAAGTATACAGAATAAATTATGTACGTACTGTCCTGTTTCGTATGTACATGTATCTTTGCGATGGCCTGATCAAACGGGGGAGCCTGAAAACCAGCGATAAGTTGGACACGGAAATGAAAGAGGCGATGAAGATAAGTTGTTATTACAGTTTGTTATGTTACCTTGGCTTAAGGCGTGGACGAAGGGATGGGAAGGGAGCCGGGAAATAAGCGCAAATGTACGATAAGTAAATGTTACAGTCTCGTGTACAGGAGTAACATATTGTAAACAAGCAAGTGGATATTTGTTTTTATTTGGCTTCCATCTCGTTAGAGTTGACTACAAAATGGAGATACAGATGTTGCTTCTGCACGTGAACTGTATGTTTTGTCGCATTTACTGTAAGAAGTAATTTGTTTGAAATGTTCCAAGTGCGATTCTACCTTATAGTTTTGGTTTGAACTATCGTCCTCATAAGGTATTTTAGATTAGAACGTAATTGTCTTGCCGTCGTAACATACAACGCGTTAGCTAATTAACCGTCTGCTTAAAAGTTTGTGTGGCTTTCTAGAGATTATGGTTTAAAAGCGACTCAGGGGTTTGCGTCAGTCAAAGCGGTGTTCTCTTATTATGCGGTACCGTAACACTAGATAAATACCAGGTCCGCAACGAGAGCACCAATGCAAATGAACGTTTTTATGTCTCCCAGCGCGGCGCGCGTAGCGTTCGTCTCGGCGAGAATTAAACCTCGCATCTGAAAAGGTTTAAGATGAATGAAAGCTTTGTGCGCTCACAATGCAACAACAGTTTAGAAACAACTTATTTTTGTAGAGCGAACTCAAATATTCCGCAGTTTACCTGCATCACTATGCGAGTTTGCGGACGGTTGATCGCGGCGCTGTCGCGTCTGCTGTTTAAATAACATTGAACAATATTAATCGAAGGTCATTCTTGAAACGAATTGTGTAAAAGCTTATATTATTTAACATTACTGTGTTTGAGGACGTTATGTGATTTTTGATTATTCTTATTTTGATTTTACATTTAAAATACTCCAATTTTGACATAATTCCTTTGTTCATGCTATTTATTAGTACATAAATAATTAATTGGCCCTATATCTTTTAATCTATTGATGTGAGTTTGTTTATTACCTACACTTTCGTGCTAAAACTACTTAACCGATTATCATAAAACTTAGTACCTACACATATTCTTACAGGTATTAGAAAAAAATAATACTGTTTATTTAAAAATATGCATATTTGTAGTAATTTTTACATTATGAATTAAATGGATTCAGTATTTAAAATAAAACAATGTCTTTTAAAATAAGATTTTATTTCAGTGGACTGAAAAGAAAAAAAATAAACTTTGTAGTAGTAAATCCCATCATTTTCTATCATATAAAAGCTTGTCGTAATATATGTAATCTTTCATTTTTTATTGAAAGCGGCCATCTTGAATTTGGATTTTTTTCATAGTGTATTTATTGTATTTTACACATTAAGTCCTTTCATTTGATACCCATCATACAAACCACCCGGTTTGTACAAAAATATGAAATCCGCAATTTTGTTAAGACCCCCATTTTAGATTTACAACAATATCGATTATATTTATTGCATTGTCATCAGAACTATGCTTCTATTCCAAATTTCAGCTTAATCGGACACTGAGAACTGCGTTAATTTACAAGTTACAAGATGACATACCACAAACACTGTACATAAGTTAAATAAAAGCTTTTAATTAATACGCGAAGCAAAACTCGTGATCCGTTTTTAAAATACGCACGGTTAAAGTTGATGTACAGAAGAATTACGGAATATTTTTTTTTTCAAATAATGCAATAAACATAAATAAAATCAACTAAAACACATTACACGCACTACCGTGCATTTGACACAAACACATATATATAATAAAGGAAATAAAACATTCAATGTCTTAGCATGAAAACACAATATAACGGCAAAAATGTCAGATGACTTTGTCAAAATACCCGCTTTTGTTTTTAAATACAGCTTGCTTAATTAAACCTCTTTTTACCTTTAAATTTCAAGTACCTTTAAATTGAATACAATTTAACCGAATTTGAGAAATATTCGTGGTACTTTGGACAATATCAAGTATAGTTTTTGAGTTGAATTAGGTACGGTCGAATTTTGACCGTTGCGATGGGTGACGACTAATAAATAAATTATTATTAGTAAGTATTATCTTTTAAAACATGTAGTTTAATTTAAAACAATATGCCTACGTGCACTTGCGGCGGAAAGTTACGTGAGTAATCTTTATATCAGTTAACAATACTATGAAAGATAAATTGATGTGAATATTGCCTTACGATTATGTTGATATTAGGCATCTTAGGTGTTCATTTACATTACATTATTGTGTGATAAGAGGCACACCCTTACAAGGAGTCTTCCGACTTAGTCAGAAGTAGAAACATATCTGTGGGAAACCATAGATAGGACTTTCGTCCTATTAGCGGCAATTACTACCTATTATCTCTTTATATTAATACATGAAACAAAAACTTGTGATCCGTTTTTAAGATACTTGCCGCAGACGGAGGAGTATGAAATTACGCACAGTTATAGTTGATGTAGAGAAGGATTACGCAATGCTAATATATTTTTCAAGTAATGCATAAAACATACATAAAATCAACTTAAAACACATTACACACAGTACCTTGCATTTGACACAAAAACATGCATAATAAACGAAATAGAAGATTCAATGTTTTACTATGAAAACATATAACGTCAAAAATGTCAGATATCATCGTCAAAATACTCGCATATTGCATTTAAATGCAACTTAGCTAATTAAACCTCCTTTTACCTTTAACGAGTGCGTTCCGAACAACTTGAAATTTATTACAATTTATTTGAATTTGAGAAATATTCGTCCTATATTGGACAATATGAAGTTTAGTTTTTTAATTTAAATTATGGTCGAATTTCGACCATCGTGACGGGTGACTCCATGTTCGTTCGACAATCCTATACTAAGAAAATGTAATTAATAATAAAACACCTCCAATAGCGTCAATTGCGGAACTTATCCATGCCTTAAATTAAGTATTTTTAATTTTTCCTTGCACGAAGGGCAGATTTCAAATTATTTATTTTTATTGCACAACCAACGACTTATTTTACATATTTATTTTTGACTAGCTGTACCCGCGGCTTTGCCCGCGTGCAAATCAACGTGTCAAAAAGTTTTTCTCGCGCAAATCTCGACACCGTGGGAATTCCATGATAAAAAGTAGTAACATTAATATCGGTTTGGCCGCTCAAGAATTACCTGGTCAAACACAGAGTAAAAACGAATTTAAAGTGTGTATTTGAGGGTAGGAACGTATTGTTATGTATTTTTTTTGTAATTAGACGAATTCTAATATTGTAAATCGCTTTTTTGAACCAATTTACATTCTAATTCACAATATCGGGATACTTTTTTCAATCAACTCCTCCACATTTGAACCAAAACGTATCGATTATAAAGATTGATTTCAAGTTTTCCGAATTGGAAAATACTATTTTTTAAATTCAAATTTTCAAATTTTTAGATTCAAATTTCTAAGTAAGATTATAGGTAAACCTACTTTTAATATTAATTTGTGTTCAGGAGTTCCGGAAGGCATTAAGGAATTCAAAAATTCTGTTGGATAATGTACTGCTTCCTCTATCTCAATGACTGTGTCTACCGAATAGTAGATCTGTGACGCTGCTTTAAATTTAGAAAAAAAATAAATCATTTATTTTATCGACACGTTCATTGGTGGGTGGGTATATTGGCTTCTTTTGGAACCAATTTATAGTGTTATTGGTTGTATTAACAATATCGGGATATACTTTTTCAACCAACTCCTCCACATTTAAACGAAGACGTATCGATATAAAGATTGATTTTAACTTTTCCGGATAACAAAGCACTATTATCTACTTGAAGTAAATTATTAGAAAATTGGAATATCACTGAACAGCGACATATATTCTAAGTTCATATTTTGTTTCATGTGGCCAAATATAAGATCTTTTAAGAGGTGCATCGGGCTATTTGCGTGCGTAAATCCCGCATTGTTCTTTGTAAAGCGGAAGACATAATCAAAACACTTTTACAATTCATACGAACAGGGCGCACCCGCTCGCAGGGCGCTGCCGCACCCTGCTCGCTTATTTTTGATGTTTTCTTTTATGTTCCAACCTAACCTAACCCATCCTGTTTAAAAAGCTACAGCTAAATCCAACTCTTAACAATAACATGACAATACTCCTGCATTTTCAGGATTTAGGTATTCAAAGTGACACTTTTCATCACAATGTTCTCTCAACTGGTTGTAATGTATTGTAATCAATAAGTACCAAACTCATACGACTTAAGTAGGTTGTGTACTTAGATTATCAGGGTTGATGAATTGAAGTTTAATTTATTAATCACATTTCAGTTTAATGAGCGGTCATTGAACTTATATATTAAACACAACCGTAAGCATTATGTGACTACCTTTTTTAATTTAGGCTTGCACTATCCCGCATCATCAGGGAGGAGTTGAAGGTAAAAAAAATATCCCATGTCTTTGCTTAGTATTCTTATTACTTATACGTAAGAACTTGAGAGCCAACTTCTATAGCTTGGGCTTGCAGTACCCTGCAACATCAGGGCTGAGGAGCTTAAGGTTGAAATTGTCATCATGTGTCTTTGCTTAGTAATTATATTACATACCCGAAAGCATTAAATGGCCAACTCCTATGGCTTAGGCTTGCAGTACCCTGCATCATCAGGCTTGAGGAGTTGAAGATCGAAATTTTCATCTTGTGTCCTTGCTTAGTAATTATATTACATACCCGAAAGCACTAAATAGCTAACTTCTATGGCTTAAGCTTGAAGCACCCCTGCATCATCAGGGTTGAGGAGATGATGGTCAAAATTTTCATCTTGTGTCTTTGCTTAGTAATTATATTACATACCTGAAAGCATTAAATGGCCAACTCCTATGGCTTAGGCTTGCAGTACCCTGCATCATCAGGCTTGAGGAGTTGAAGATCGAAATTTTCATCTTGTGTCTTGGCTTAGTAATTATATTACATACCCGAAAGCACTAAATAGCTAACTTCTATGGCTTAGGCTTGAAGTACCCCTGCATCATCAGGGTTGAGGAGTTAAAGTTCAAAATTTTCATCATGTGTCTTTGCTTAGTAATTATATTACATACCTGAAAGCATTAAATAGCTAACTTCTATGGCTTAGGCTTGAAGTACCCCTGCATCATCAGGGTTGAGGAGTTAAAGGTCAAAATTGACATCATGTGTCTTTGCTTAGTAATTATATTAAATACCTGAAAGCACCAAATGCCCATCTCGTATAGTTTAGGCTAGCAGTATCCTGCATCATCAGGGGTGAGGAGTTGAAGGTCGAAATTTTCATCTTGTGTCTTTGCTTAGTAATTATATTACATACCCGAAAGCACTAAATAGCTAACTTCTATGAATTAGGCTTGAAGTACCCCTGCATCATCAGGGTTGAGGAGTTAAAGGTCAAAATTTTCATCATGTGTCTTTGCTTAGTAATCATATTACATACCTGAAAGCACTAAATAGCTAACTTCTATGGCTTAGGCTTGAAGTACCCCTGCATCATCAGGGTTGAGGAGTTAAAGATCAAAATTTTCATTATGTGTCTTTGCTTAGTAATCATATTACATACCCGAAAGCACCAAATGGCCATCTCCTATGGCTTAGGCTTGAAATAACACTGCATCATCAGGGTTGAGGAGTTGAAGGTCAACATTTTTACCGTGTATCTTTGCTTGGTATTTTTATTACATAACCGTAAGTGCCAAACAGCCAACTCTTACGGTTTAGTCTTGAAATACCATTACATCATCAGGGTTGAGGAGTTGAAGATCAAATTTTTGTCCCATGAATTTGTTTAACAATCTTATTATATATCCATAAAAACAAATTGACTTACTTCTACGGTTCAGGCTAGCAGTACCCCTGCATCATCAGGATTGAAGAGTTGAAGGTCAATTTTTTTAGGAAATATCTGCTTAGTAATCTCATTCTACATTCAACCCAATTGGACTCCTACAGCTAAGGTTTGGCCGAGTATCGCTAATTTCGTTAATTTGCTTCAAAGAAATGGATCCTATGATCAGAACCGTATCAAACTCATCAGAGTACCCTTGAAGTACATTCTTTCAAATAAAAGAAAAATCATCAAAATCGGTTGGCGGGAAATTGAGTTATATATCTATTTATCGCGCACATCGTTAATGCAAATATCAGACTTATGCCCTTTTCTTATGGATGCCACTGTCAAAAGTGAACTAAAAATAAATGGGACCCGACGACACGCACTACCTTTCAAATGAAAAAAAAATCATCCAAATCCGTTCACCCAGTGCGGAGAAATCGAGTAACAAATATAAAATAAAAAAAAATATTAAAAAAAAATCAGACGAATTGATAACCTCCTCCTTTTTGGAAGTCGGTTTGAAACGATGTTTTAACATAAAAATCAAGGCGAAATACTAAATTTTATTGAGGTGGCCTCAAAATTGACTGACTTTCATATAAACTTACATCTCCTATTTGGGTTAAATTGGGGGGGGGGGGGACCAGAAAATTCATTCTTAACTGACGTCTACGTCATAAAAGGAACCCCTAGTAAAAATCATATTCGTATCTTTAGCAGTTTAGGCTCTACGATGTTTATTCATTATATGAGTGAGAGAACATCCTTTCGTTTTTATATAAGTATATATAGATATAGAGATATAGATTTGTATAGTATCAAATAACATAGGTACCCACATAGCCAATAAAAAATACATAACATAGGAATACATTTTACAGACCATAACATGTTTAGTTTCTACCAATTCAACTATGCAGTTACTTATCTTATTAACACTTATGGAACACAGAATCAATACTGCGTAGTTTTAAATTGACATAAGTTTTTTATTCGTAAACCGATTTACATAAAATAAACACTAAATGTTAAGTGAAGTTTCCCCCAACACATCAGTGAAAATTATATTCAAATTGGATAAGCCGTTTCTGAGATTAGCGTTTTCAAACACACAGACAAACAGACAAACAGACAAACAGAAAAGATTTCTAAAAACCATTATTTTGGGTTCTATATCGTATTAAAGACCTCTAGAAATGGTTTTCACCTAAATTTATTGCATGTACAGACAGCGACCTCTTACAGATTTATTATAGTATAGATTGTAGGAGTGTCAAGAATGTGGTGAAGCAACCAAATATAACAATGTTTCTAACTTAGTTTTCAAGGGCAGTGACAAACTGTGGTTAACCTTAGGTAAAACTTCAAAGTGAGTTGTTGTATATTAACGATTAAAATTATTTTATAATCTTTTATATTCATTTTCTACTTTAATCTTGTACTTGGAGTGCCGTCAACAACTACCGGTACGGGTGTGACATGGACATTAGACATGATTTTCGTCTTGTCCATGTTCATCTTAAGACCCACCCGTTGTGAGGCACTTGACGGCACTCCTCTCGAAGTTGTCGACGAGTACATTTACCTGGGACAAACGATCCGGATGGGTAAGTCCAACTTTGAGAGGGAGGTCACTCGAAGAATCCAACTCGGCTGGGCTGCGTTCGGGAAATTTCGTAGTATCTTCTCGTCCACAATTCCTCAGTGCCTGAAGTCGAAATTATTCGAGCAATGTGTGTTGCCAGTGATGACCTACGGCGCCGAAACGTGGTCCTTCACTGTAGGCCTCATTCGGAGACTCAGGGTCGCTCAGCGTGCTATGGAGAGCGTGCTATCTAAATCTTCTGGGCTGCCAACGCATCTGTGATTGACTTTAGATAGAACCCCTGTTCTATGTGGAGTTACGTTTACAGATATCCATCCCTAAGCGATAGAGACAGTCCTATATAGATAGGAGTACGTCTGTAAATGTCCACACATGACTGCATGCTCGTTTGCTACTTTAATCTTATATATGAAAAAAATGCATGGTGTTTTACGATATTGGTATCTTACGTGGTACCTATTTAACAGTAAGTTATTTCCGCGTCTTCACCTGCTACTGTCACGTCTATCAAGGTAAAGATGACCCTATATGTTAATCTAGTCATAAATTATGCGTTAGCAAAATTTCAGCGAAATCCGACAGGTGGTTTTCACTTGAAATAGTAACAAACATATTCTTACAAACTTTCATATTTATAATATCAACTAGCCGAACCCCGCAGCTTCGCCAGTGTTAAAAGAAAAAAACGATGTATCGATTGTCCTGTGGGAATAAGATATTCTCCCACAACAAAAAGTAGCTTATATGTTAATACGGAGTGTCATCTAACTCCCTACCAAATTTTATGAAAATTGCTCCAGCCGTTTTGACGTGAACAAATAACAAATATACACACTCACAAACTTTCGCCTTTATAATATTAGTATGAAGTATGATAAGAATTAGATATCGCAATTGAATTGCAGTCCAAATAAGGATGTCTGGTATTTTCTCTCTCATTAGGACACCATCTGTTCGGTTAAGCGTAGATATATTTGAAGACTAGCTGTACCCGCGGCTTTGCCCGCGTGCAAATCAACGTGTCACAAAGTTTTTCTCGCGCAAATCTCGACACCGTGGGAATTCTATGATAAAAAGTAGTAACATTAATATCGGTTTGGCCGCTCAAGGATTACCTGGTCAAACACAGAGTGAAAAACGAATTTAAAGTGTGTATTTGTGGGTAGGAACGTATTGTTATGTATTTTTTTGTAATTAGACGAATTCTAATATTGTAAATCGCTTTTTTGAACCAATTTACATTCTAATTCATAATATCGGGATACTTTTTTCAATCAACTCCTCCACATTTGAACCAAAACGTATCGATTATAAAGATTGATTTCAAGTTTTCCGAATTGGAAAATACTATTTTTCAAATTCAAATTTTCAAATTCTTAGATTCAAATTTCTAAGTAAGATTATAGGTAAACCTACTTTTAATATTAATTTGTGTTCAGGAGTTCCGGAAGGCATTAAGGAATTCAAAAATTCTGTTGGATAATGTACTGCTTCCTCTATCTCAATGACTGTGTCTACCGAATAGTAGATCTGTGACGCTGCTTTAAATTTAGAAAAGAAATAAATCATTTATTTTATCGACACGTTCATTGGATGGTGGGTATATTGCCTTCTTTTGGAACCAATTTATAGTGTTATTGGATGTATTAACAATATCGGGATATACTTTTTCAACCAACTCCTCCACATTTAATCGAAGACGTATCGATATAAAGATTGATTTTAACTTTTCCGGATAACAAAGCACTATTATCTACTTGAAGTAAATTATTAGAAAATTGGAATATCACTGAACAGCGACATATATTCTAAGTTCATATTTTGTTTCATGTGGCCAAATATAAGATCTTTTAAGAGGTGCATCGGGCTATTTGTGTGCGTAAATCCCGCATTGTTCTCTGTAAAGCGGAAGACATAATCAAAACACTTTTACAATTCATACGAACAGGGCACACCCGCTCGCAGGGCTTGCCGCACCCTGCTCGCTTATTTTTTATGTTTTCTTTTATGTTCCAACCTAACCTAACCCATCCTGTTTAAAAAGCTACAGCTAAATCCAACTCTTAACAATAACATGACAATACTCCTGCATTTTCAGGATTTAGGTATTCAAAGTGACACTTTTCATCACAATGTTCTCTCAACTGGTTGTAATGTATTGTAATCAATAAGTACCAAACTCATACGGCTTAAGTAAGTTGTGTACTTAGATTATCAGGGTTGATGAATTGAAGTTTAATTTATTAATCACATTTCAGTTTAATGAGCTGTCATTGAACTTATATACTAAACACAACCGTAAGCATTATGTGACTACCTTTTTTAATTTAGGCTTGCACTATCCCACATCATCAGGGAGGAGTTGAAGTAAAAAAAAATATCCCATGTCTTTGCTTAGTATTCTTATTACTTATACGTAAGAACTTGAGAGCCAACTTCTATAGCTTGGGCTTGCAGTACCCTGCAACATCAGGGCTGAGGAGCTTAAGGTCGAAATTGTCATCATGTGTCTTTGCTTAGTAATTATATTACATACCCGAAAGCATTAAATGGCCAACTCCTATGGCTTAGGCTTGCAGTACCCTGCATCATCAGGCTTGAGGAGTTGAAGATCGAAATTTTCATCTTGTATCTTTGCTTAGTAATTATATTACATACCCGAAAGCACTAAATAGCTAACTTCTATGGCTTAAGCTTGAAGCACCCCTGCATCATCAGGGTTGAGGAGATGATGGTAAAAATTTTCATTATGTGTCTTTGCTTAGTAATTATAATAAATACCTGAAAGCATCAAATGCCCATCTCGTATAGTTTAGGCTAGCAGTATCCTGCCTCATCAGGGGTGAGGAGTTGAAGGTCGAAATTTTCATTTTGTATCTTTGCTTAGTAATCATATTACATACCCGAAAGCACCAAATGGCTTGAAGTAACACTGCATCATCAGGGTTGAGGAGTTGAAGGTCAACATTTTTACCGTGTATCTTTTCTTGGTATTTTTATTACATAACCGTAAGTGTCAAATAGCCAACTCTTACGGTTTAGTCTTGAAATACCCTTACATCATCAGGGTTGAGGAGTTGAAGATCAAATTTTTGTCCCATGAATTTGTTTAACAATCTTATTATATATCCATAAAAACAAATTGACTTACTTCTACGGTTCAGGCTAGCAGTACCCCTGCATCATCAGGATTGAAGAGTTGAAGGTCAATTTTTTTAGAAAATATCTGCTTAGTAATCTCATTCTAGATTCAACCCAATTGGACTCCTACAGCTTAGGTTTGGCCGAGTATCGCTAATTTCGATAATTTGCTTCAAAGAAATGGATCCTATGATCAGAACCGTATCAAACTCATCAGAGTACCCTTGAAGTACATTCTTTCAAATAAAAGAAAAATCATCAAAATCGGTTGGCGGGAAATTGAGTTATTCATCTATTTATCGCGCACATCGTTAATGCAAATATCAGACTTATGCCCTTTTCTTATGGATGCCACTGTTAAAAGTGAACTAAAAATAAATGGGACCCGACGACACGCACTACCTATCAAATGAAAAAAAAATCATCCAAATCCGTTCACCCAGTGCGGAGAAATCGAGTAACAAATATAAAATAAAAAAAAAAAAAAAAAAAAAACAGACGAATTGATAACCTCCTCCTTTTTGGAAGTCGGTTTGAAACGATGTTTTAACATAAAAATCAAGGCGAAATACTAAATTTTATTGAGGTGGCCTCAAAATTGACTGACTTTCATACAAACTTACATCTCCTATTTGGGTTAAATTGGGGGGGGGGGGGACCAGAAAATTCATTCTTAACTGACGTCTACGTCATAAAAGGAACCCCTAGTAAAAATCATATTAGTATCTTTAGCAGTTTAGGCTCTACGATGTTTATTCATTATATGAGTGAGAGAACATCCTTTCGTTTTTATATAAGTATATATAGATATAGAGATATAGATTTGTATAGTATCAAATAACATAGGTACCCACATAACCAATAAAAAATACATAACAAAGGAATACATTTTAAAGACCATAACATGTTTAGTTTCTACCAATTCAACTATGCAGTTACTTATCTTATTAACACTTATCGAACACAGAATCAATACTGCGTAGTTTTAAATTGACATAACTTTTTTATTCGTAAACCGATTTACATAAAATAAACACTAAATGTTAAGTGAAGTTTCCCCCAACACATCAGTGAAAATTATATTCAAATTGGATAAGCCGTTTCTGAGATTAGCGTTTTCAAACACACAGACAAACAGACAAACAGACAAACAGACAAACAGACAAACAGACAAACAGACAAACAGATAAACAGACAAACAGACAAACAGACAAACAGAAAAGATTTCTAAAAACCATTATTTTGGGTTCTATATCGTATTAAAGACCTCTAGAAATGGTTTTCACCTAAATTTATTCCATGTACAGACAGCGACCTCTTACAGATTTATTATAGTATAGATACGGAATGGGTATCTGAACGGTGTCTGAACAGGAAATGGCCTGTAGATGAGCTGTGACGCCGGCGACGACCAATAGAGGACTCAAATATAATTTATCGGATGTACCTAGCTACGTGGTTTTTAAAGCATTTTATATTTTACAATATTGTTATCTCAAACGAAATGTAAAAGTTACATGTGTGGCGATTCAAATTCTCGAATAATGTTAATGATTATTACGAGTAGTGTCCTGAAAACTTAAAAAAGCATATTACGTATACAGATTTTAGCGACACAAATTTTATATTTACAAATCATACGCACCT
The DNA here is from genome assembly GCA_949699795.1 of Spicauda simplicius. NCBI lineage: Eukaryota > Metazoa > Arthropoda > Insecta > Lepidoptera > Hesperiidae > Spicauda > Spicauda simplicius. The sequence continues at coordinate 8,357,018 of OX453064.1, forward strand.
ACTTGGATTTATGAAGATTTTAAGATGATACTTTATCTAAGAATTGAAAGAATTGAAGAATCTTACAAAAAAACAAAAGATTTTGCTTATCAGTACTTAAAAGACTTAAAAAGTCAACCAAGATTTTGTGTAGAGTCTGCTTTGTAATAAAAACACCGTCAAATTATTTACAAGTAGGTACTCATTATAGAATATATTATATATACCGTGTTGAGGCGAAAATCAATCGGATGAATTGGTAAAAATCGAAGCAACAGCGGAAAATTCGAAGTTGCCACCACTCCGCATGTTATGCAAGTCATTTGCTTTCATTCACATGACTGGCACTGAAGTATGCTCGACTACTTTTACCCCAAAAGTGTCAAGTACGTACCCCACACAATAGACCGGTCTCGCCAATGCAGTTATATTTTACTTCACGGACGTCGCTTGTTTCTCGACAAAGTTGAATGTGTTTAGAATTTCTGTTTATTCGTATAAATGCATTTTTATTTTTACCCGACTGCCTAAAAAGGGTAATATTTATATTAAGGGTAATATTTTATGTACCTATATTATGAGGAAAATATTGTATGTATAACGCGTAACAATATGGGTATCAAATGAAAGGTAGTAAATAGACCATTACTTACATATTTGAATTATAGTGCTTCTATACTTATTATAATGAGATCGAACCTGAAAATCACTGTGTACCTACTGACTGAACTCACAGTTAACTGACTGAACTCATTGTATACTGACTGAACTCACTGTGTACTGACTGAAATCACTGTGTACTGACTGTGTCACGTGGACGGGTCGTCACTGTGTGTGGCGACCCGCATGGCGGAGCGGTCACCATACCGGTCTGACACGCAATGGGTCCTGGGTTCGATTCCCGGCCAGGCAAGTATGTGAATGATGAATTTAGATTTTTGTTCTGGGTCTGGGTCTGTGTATTCGTCTTTGTATGTCCATGGCAACCACGACACAGGAGACAATCCTACTGTGCGGCTGTGAGTGTAAAAAAACTGTGTGTTGGACAGGTACTTATGTTAACTGCTTACCACGGATCGTTTATTAATCTTATAAATAAGAAATAAATTATAAAAGGTAGTTGAATGTAAAAATGATAAATAACGTAAATACTGATTTAACATTGTTTGTTGCTCTTGATACCATTTGTTAATCTTGATAAACGAAACAAAATCACAAAAGAAATGACAAATAGAGTACGCATGATTCATACGACTGGAGTGGAAATATGAACGTGAATAATGATTATCATGTAATAACTACATTAGAATAACGTCTAAAGTCAAGGTGAGTGAGTGATATTTTCTTGCAAGAAAATGTATTGCAAATTAACGATAAGACGTTTGTGGTACAGAAATTATATTACATTTTCAAATAGATAAAAAATCTTTAAGCATTAAAGCAAAAAAAAGAAACTATTTTTCTGCTGTAGAAATGCAACTGCTACTGAATATCTTTAGAAAAGAATGTTATGCCCTCTCCATGCAATTTTTTTCCTCTCTATCTTTCTTTATATTTTTATTCTTAGTATACGTGGGCATGCAGGTGAGTATCGCGATTGTGTAGTCGTATGCGCGGCAGATTAATACCTATACTGACCGCGTGGAAATTTCGTCAAACCCTTTTTCATCGTAAATGATACATGTAAATGTGATAAATGTTAGGTATATTGTTTCATTATTCTCATTTTGTAATACAACTTTGTATTTGTATTATGGGTCTCTGTTCCTAGTGAAAATCAAACATCCACACACGTAGGAATTTTGATCGTCACTGTCTGTAGTACATCTTAATATACATATATACATTTTATACACAATCTCAGACATTGTAATATTTTCTGGAACAAGATCCTTAATCGCTGGCTTTTATAATAGAGTTACGTGTAAACGAATATTAAATAGGCGTTTTTTTTTTCAAATCAGTTGAGTAATATAAGTTTAGTATGAATTAAGAAGTACTTAATTTTAATCTTTTAAAGTTAATCCCTTTTCACTTAATCTTGATTGACGTAGATTACAATTGACTAACTTTTAATGAAAACTGGATTCAGACTACCAATTAAACTTTGCGACAACTGATCTTTCGGGAGAAAATAGACTAATAAAAGAATTAAGATTGTTAAGCAGTTAGAGTTTATGGCCCGAGAAATATAAATTTAGGTTATTTTACATATAAATATTCCTATATACTGTATAATGTACGTTTAGGTTCTACCATAAAGAGTTCGAAGTATCCATATATTAATACGTGAAGCAAAAACTTGTGAATCGTTATTAAGATACTTGCCGCAGACGAAGGAGGATGAAATTATGCACGGTAACAGATGTAGAGAAGGATTACCAAATGCTAATATTTTTTTCCAATAATGCATAAAACACCCACACCACCTTGCATTCGACACAAACTCATATATAAATAATAAACGAAATAAAACATTCAGTGTCTTACTATGAAAACACACAACTTCAAAAATGTCAGATGTCTTTGTCAAAATACCCGCTATTGCTTTTAAATGCAGCTTAGGTAATTAAAACCTCTTTTTACCTTTAACGTGTGATTTTAATCAATAAAATCAATACAATTTATTAATTGAGAAATATTTGTGCAACTTTGGACAATATGAAGTTTAGTTTTTTAAGTTAAATTGCGGTCGAATTTTGACCGTTCGACCGGTGACTAGTTCTAAAATATATGGGACTCATTGTTATGACTTACAACTTGTAATGGTAAATTCTCATGTGAAAGTAAACGTATTTTTAGTGGGTAACCAGCATCGCATATGTACAATGTTTAATTTTTTGAACTTAGAATAGTTCATTACAAGGCACAGGTGATAGTGACCGCATAATAGATTGCTGATTATTGATTATAGATTTATTGATAGATTCATTTATAACCTGAAAATATTATATTTCTTCTAATAATAACTTCATGTATACGGTGAATAAATACCTACCTAAAATGATTTTATTAGGCCTTAAAATTACAACTGCATCCAATAAATGAGAACATAAACCTAGTATCATCCCATTAAATGAAACGATTCCCTTAACCCACTTTAACCGCTAATGGGGGTTGGCAAATACCATAAATTAAGGGTGCCAGGTAGAAAGCATTATATAAAACAATATCCATAGGTACGTTAGATACGGAAAGTATTGAATTAGGGACGAGGAAATGGATAACGGAAGTAATAATAAAGTAATCATTGAGAAATAGGAAGGAAGGACAACAGCTTATTTGGCAAAAAAAATGAACTTCAGTAAATCTAATATATACAATTCTCGTGTCACAGTTCTTGTTGCCATACTCCTCCGAAACGGCTTGACGATCTGAAAATCGGCCATCATCTATTTTTCATCGGTCTCCAACATCTCCAACTCGCCAACATCTATTGTCCACCCTTAACATATTTTTTTATTTTTTATATGGCAAAACAACGTTTGTCGGGACAGCTAGTGTTATATAGAATCCTATATCAAATCTTATGATTATTAAAAAATAAATGTAATCGGAACAAAATGTGAAATTGGGAAGGAACTATATTATGGGTCGTCGTTGTAACCAACGGGTGCCAAGTTCCATAGCTGTCCCTATACTTATTTTAGCCGTAGGAATGTACGTTCCTCTATTTTTTTACAAAACAATTTGTCACTCACTTTAATATCAGGTATCTAACTTTTTTCATACTTATGTAATGCTAATAGTATCCGAGTAATACGGCTGTAAAATATTTTTGCAGTTTCACTATTTTGCCACTGAACCCTAAAAATTCCGAGAGCCGATTAAGTAAGCGAGCGTTTCTCGGAAGAAAGGTTAGTGGGCTTCTACGGTTCGCGTCTTTTCCGACGATACCCCTACCTGCTTGTCTTGTACCTGCCATCACCGAAATTCGTAGCAAGAACAAATGAAACTTTTAATTTAATGGTCATTCATAAAGAAGCCTCCGACACTCTGTGCGTCTATTGTCGAAATCCTTATTTTGTTATTCTTGAGTAAGTGTAAAATAAAAAATTAAAGCTGTGAGATTGATTTTAAATCCTTTTGAAAATTTATCTTTGCAGTTTTATAAAGAAGGAATTAGTTTCATATCCGTGCTGTGATTTCTTTTTATAAGAACTTTCCCATCGTTATCAGGTTCCCCGATAATAAATTATCAGCCAAGCGACACTGACTTTGACGTAATAAATATATAACTTACATCCGGCCTTTCTCATAGTTCGATAAAGTCTTTTCTTCTATTTTGATAGTTTTGACAGGTTTTAGCGAGAGTATTTAAAAGTTTCATACAGAATAGCATCTAAGCCAGAGTAAAATAATTTTGCTATTATGAAATACGCATATTAAATTAAAAAATGTAATGAAGGTACATATATTCTCTTCTTTTTAGTTATCGTTAGACTATTTCTATTAAATATAGTGGATATTTAGATATAATACAAACGTAATCAAAGAATTATTCACTTTCATCTATAACTGATTCCATATGTCCACTTTAATATAGATAATGTTATTTACATTTATTTATGCGTTTCTTTATCCTACCTTACCATTAAAGACTGATTTGTCGAGTGAAGTTAAATTCCAATGTTATGTTAATTAAAATTTCTTAATTATAATACTCAGTCAGATGCTGATTAAACCTTTTGCTAATTAATAACATGTTAATGGTAATGAAATGAAAATGTAGTTATCCTACTAAATATTTTTGTTTGATGCGATATGCGTGGAGAGGCGCGCGCACAGGGCGGCAGCGGCAGGCGGCAGCCGCGCGGCGGAGGTGAGGGGTCTCCACTCCGCCACTCGGCATACGCTCAGCGGCGCCCTCGCCGTTCAGTCATTGCCTGACCGTAAGGGATGAGTGTTGTTTCGCGGCAGACCCGCGACTATCGCTTCGCTAACCTAACATAACAGACTCGTTTACGTTACACGACGCTGATGTGACCTATACGTACAAACTATGAAATAATTATAACGGCTTTGATTATTTTTTAAAAGATTATCTCCGAACTTGACCTGTGATTGTTGTCCGAACTCAGTGCGCGTGTTGTGCTTTATCGATAGTACCTATAACCTGTACTACTACTTCAAGGGCAAGGGAGACTATATCGTGTTGTTTTGATTGTGGTGGTGTTGAGCTATACGATTGATGCTGGTCTCGTTGCTTTTGTAAATTCTAAGTGGGCGTATTCGAAAGTTTGAAAATCGATCGGGTGACGTGCGTGCGTGGGATTGCGTTTACGTAATCTTTGTTTACCTTGGGAATATGCACTGTGTTGACTGCCCGCTGTGATACATGTCATTTGTAACACCTTGACGACAATATTGACGGAGATACTGACAGATATAGGTAAGTCGATACGGGTTTAATTCATCACTAAACAAGTTAGTAGTTCTACATGTAGAAAATTGCTTGTTTCTTATAAGTTTTGAGTTTGCTAAATTTTTTAGTTTACAGCAAAGTTTGATGTAGCGAGAAATTCTATATTGCTTCTGATATTTTGATCAATTGCTTTTGAAATGGTAGTATATGTTATTGTTAAGTAATGTACGAAAACATTGATCATATTATGGGTAAAATTAAAATAGACTGATGAAATCGTTTTGTAGCTTAAAAATGTATATTTATCAAGGCACCAAGATATTCTATTCCTACAAGACATTAATCAACAAATATGTGGGTAATCACATTTTTGGGATGTAATTATTCTTTTTCAAAGCTCTTTACTTCTGACTTTTATAATGTGGTAATAAATAGATTGCGAACTTTTTAATACGTTTATTAATTACAACTAAGTATGTATCAATAATTTCTCTATTTCAAGATTTTTTGGACAAAACTCTTGAGACGAGATGAAATCTTTTAAAGATTTAGTGAAAGCTTAAAGCTTGAAAGCTCTACGTTCTACGTTTTTATTATTGTTTTTGTGGGCAACAAAGGGTTTACTTTTTAACCCACTTCCAAAAAGGAAGAGATTCTCAATTTGTCTGTATTTTTTTCGCTAAGGGTAAACTTTTGCGTATTTCCAGTAGATTTTTGGGTTAATATATTTGAAAATAGATATGGATTTTTTTATTCGATGTAGCAAATCTATAATAATTTTTTGAGCTTTTTTATTAACCTTTTCCAGATCGCGTAAAAATTTACGGTTTTCATAGTAGACGACGCTGTTTATTATTTTGGCTTCAGATCAAAATAAACCAATTAATCGATCTTAATTCGTAAATTGAATGAGTAATAAGTCGTTTAAGCATTGAATAATTGCTATTACTTATATAATTATTGCTCTACGACGTATTAGAGCTTTTTATACTCATAACACTTTAACCGTTTAGCATTGACGAGACACCAACCAACATAGAACACGCGTATTTCTCCGCTAAGAAATAAATTGCAGCTTAAGAGGCACGAACCCCATTATCCAACGGGTAAATTAACTGGTTTTGTTATGGGAACACGGCACAATAAAAACAGGTTTGCATGAGTTACACATGCCCGTGTGAAGAAAGGACCCAAAAGCTTTCTTTCTTTTGTAGCTATATTATGAACTCAAATACCCATCCTATGCAACATTTCATTAAATCCACGCTAATATCTGTTTCATTTAGGCAGTATGTTGATGATTTCACTACTTTTTTGTATTTCCTATGATGATTATGTTTATGTACATCGTGACTCTTGTTATCATTGATATAGTAAAAATGCTTAAAGAACAGAAAGTTAATAAACAATTTGCAGCTAAATTTATAATTTTTATAACTCACTCTGGCTTATAAAATATACATTAGGCAACTGAGTGAAATCCCACACGGATAGTTTACTTATAAGTAACTATTTTAAATAAAAAAATAGATACCAAATAAATGTTATATGAATTTGATTTATTTTTCCCTTATAAGAAAAATATAGTTTAATTAATGTTTACGACTTACTACCTATTTACGTACACACAAAAGCAATTTGACTGTAATAATAATACTTTTAGGGATTTTTAGCTTTAGTTTCAAAAATACCCTGATACATTAACGTCAATATTGAAGGGATCTTTGAAAATACACGCAGACTAAGGTGTAGAAGGGACGGGCCGTTCTTTCAGGGGAAGCATTCATATTACATGAGTGCCGGTCTGAGTTACAATGACGTCGCGATGAGGTCGTCAGACCGGCATAGCTTTTAGCTTTTCAAATACATGTACACATTTTTTTACTTAGTACCTAACGTTAATGTATCACTAACGATTGTTATACGTAACATTTGGGCTGATTTGGGGTTAAATAACTTTAATTTTGTGATTCATTCTGAGTTTGCAACGAAATACGATTAGCTAGCGGCAAAGTGCCGGAATCTTTTTCAGATTTATCCAGATATAAACTCATTGTTCTTTTTATTTTGTATACGAGGAAGAAATAAAAATAAGCATGTAAGTATATCTCTCTACATTTCTAACTTGCCACGGCGTAAAGAACTGGAACAGCTTCTAAGGTACCATTGTACCCTGGGGAAATTAAAATGAATTACGTGTATATACTTATCTACTACATACATCATATGAACGTATACTTATTTTGCACAAGTATACGATCTAAAATATCGACAAATTTGTTTGTGAGTAAAAAGCGTTGATGGGATTGCATCATCGACATCATGTTTACAGGAGTGTTGAGTGATTTAACTCCCTAACAAGCAGTTGCTCACTAAAGTAGTGGAGAGCAGGCTTTATTTGTAAACAAACCCAGTGGAAACGTGAGTACAGCGATGTATGAGTCAGTGATGGCATCAGATCACACGAATAGTAACAAGCGCTTCACAATGTGCGCATCATTTAGTGAAACGTAGGTATTTTCTGCAAATGTCATATTGTTTATAGTTTTTATTTAACTTGTTACTTCCTTAGTATGTATTAAACCTTTACATACTACTATTTCTACTGAATTTTAAAACAGTAAGCCCAATCGTTTAAAAATTAATTTTGCATATACCTACATTTTGTTTAAGTGACAAAGCATAATTGGGTAGTACAACGACGTAATTCGAAATCTAATATGATTGAGCCTCCAAAATGGGGGATCATTTTTTCTTGTACCCCCAAAAAGTGGGTGTTTAAAGGAAAGAGTTTTCTGGATGAAATAAAAAAATGTTTTTAACGCACATTTTGTAATAAAAGTTACCTATTTAATAATTGAAATTGTTATAATGTAACAACCTGGTTCATAATGCAGCATTTCACGTCAAAGTAACTTCAAAGAGTTTCCCGTAGCTTTATTAGTAGTATCCTGGCTAATGTGCGTTGAATGCTAAAACTACTTACGTCCCGCATTACTACTCTCCGGAGATCATCCTACATCCTGCTATTCCATCTACGTGTTCGTTTTGAAACTTCAGGAAGTGTACCAATATAAACTTAGTCTTTAAATTACAACTGTTTTTACTTAGGATTATGTTTACCAAACATCACATTTAGACAACAAGTCTACGATGTAATAACTTACGAAACTTATTATAAACACGCACAGTTATTATTTAATTTACGAATAGGTATTTATTAATTCCTCAAGTTGACACATACGTAGTAAAATGATCTCATATACCTAGGTACTTATTTTTGATTATCTTATTATTACTGTCAGCGGTCTTCCCACGCCGTAAATACCTTTGGTTAAATTTATACATTTATTAATTAATATGATTTCACGCTAATGTTGATTATACCTATATACCTACATATATAGTAAATCGTTATGTTTTTGTGTATCTGCTGACTATAATAATTATTACGTCTTGGAAAAATTATTTACAGCTATTAACTTTCCTTGCAGTTTAAAACAAGAATAAATAGAGTCGAGCTGTCGTTCTTTTGAGTCGCTTACGAAGATATTTAAATTAACTTTTTCTTTATGCCTCTTTGTAGCACAGGAGACGGCACCGCGTTAGACACAATAAGCAAAAACTTTGCGTTGCAACTACAGTACTTCGTTTAAACTGCCGACATTCTATGAAATAGGTTAAACTGAAAGTCTGTGCATTAAGCCAGCCATGTCTGCATCCTTTGCCTGGATTTTACGTTTGTCAGTTGTATATTCTTGTGCGCTTCTTTATTGATAATCCGGCCGTGCCCTGAAGTATCTGCATAATTGAAACAAGTTTTTAGTTAAATAGTCAGGTTGACTTGTGTGACGTGTGATCATTGAGGCCTTTTTTGATAGCCAGTTCTATAGGCCACAAAAACATGCTTGATTTAGGTATGTTTTTTCCCTACATCATTCGACACTTACGTAATTTGAAATATATTAAATGTATGTTAAATTTATATCGTACCCACATACTGTAAGTAACAATTGATAAAGTACTAAAGAGCAACGGGATTGCGTTATATTTCGATTTACGATTACTCCATTAAATCAGCTTGTTTATGTTACACAAGTAATTAACACTAATTTGGGCTGTGACACATCTGAAACTTACAACACAAAGAAGACTGCTAAGTTCTAAACTAATTAGCTTTTCGGGAAATAAAATCTAACATTGAAACATTTAAAAGTAGAATCAATTCGAAAATACTTCAAAGATCTAAAAAATATACTATACATCTCATACATACAGATGAGTAAAATATTTTAAACGTACGAAGCTCAAATGCTTATTTAACTTTACAATAAAAATACAAATTACAATCGTTTTGCCCGGCTGCTCCAGAGGGATGGACATGTTTTTCGAGCATATGTACCTACTTGTATGTAAATGTATCTCTGTGTATCTCGTTCTTTAGCACAATCTGTACATTTTTAGCTGTAACAGCTTTATGAAAATTTAACATATGTATACGGTGTCTTTATGTTTTTATATCTCAAAATAGCATAGCTTAATATGTAACTGAAAATTACTATTTCTAATATGACGGTCGTGCATATGTTTTCAGATATTTTTACACATTTGGGGAATTTTGTGTATGGTAAAACTTAAATTTGTCCGTAAAAATAAACCTAAATCGAGTTTGTGAATTCCCAGCCTTTCTCTAAACACATTACACCACGAAATGAATGTTTACGCGGAAAAAATTTAACCCATGCGCGGGCTGGCATGCGTCTATTTTTTAGTTTCTATTTAAGTTTCTAATAAAAACAATATATTTGAATAGTTCAAGTTCAGTGCAGTTCACGGTTCGCGTGGACTTCGGCGTTAATGAGAATAGGTCAAAGATTAATTAGTTTTCACGCGACTTCATTCTCTTAATACCAGGTTTCTCTATACGATCGGGGTCGAGGCTAGACTGATTACTTTCATTAATGCATGACTTGGCTGGATCAGACGCGGAGGTGGAATAGATTAAGTGTTATGTTGCGGTAATGTGATCTGAATGAATGAAAATTGCTTTATTACTCTATTTTACGTTTTCTCTCGCAAAAAATGCCTGGCAAATAGATCGATGTCCGACTTGTGTATTTTTTCATAATGCTATTAACTATTATTTCTTGGATATTAGTATCACAGTCTTTACTACCGAACGAACCTTTTAGTTGGTGTATATATAAATTGTATAAGCGACACAAAATTTTATCCTTGATATCTTTTCCGAAAACCGCTCTTACTAAATCCTCAGGGGTAATCAGTGTAACGTAACCGGGATGAGCAAATACCGCCTCGTTTGCTTATACAGCTAAAATAATTTGCATCTTTTCTAAATCCGTCTTGAGTGGGGTTATTAGCGCATCTGCAATAATGTGTTTAGACAGACAGACCGGAACTGGCGAGTGCAACCAACCGAAAACTCAAGGTCGCACACGCCTTTATTATCTATCAAATGCTTATAGAACTCATTTCAGAAACATACATTTATGGTTGGTGAGTGCAAAAAATATTTAATACGCCAATATTGGTCGTGTATTTATTTTAACGCGGTTATCCTATTTGTTAATTTTCAGTAATTGCTTTAAGGCTTTGGAAATCGAAATGTTTCAACATATCGTTAGAAACAACAATGGATATAAATACAAATACACATCCTTTACTAATATCGATAATAATTTAAGAGTGGCATTATAAAATTTTTCCTTTCTTCATTAATTTATCATTTAGGTACTTAGTTAGTTCAAACCTCATTACTATTTTTTTATTATACCTATTTAGAATGATAAGATAATAGTTAAGATTTTTTTATTTTACATTCATGATAGCAGATCGCATAACAATCTGTTTCGATTTGTTGCAAATATAAAAAATACAGTAAGAAATAACCTTTGTGAGATCGTGTACTAAGTTTGTTCATAACAAAAATATACCTAATCAGGAAGTAGCTGTAAGACAAACCTTTATGTGATCTTATTGTCGTTTGAAATTGCGGTTGAAACGAACCATGACAAACAACGGTTCTAGTTCCTTAATGCAACTTTATTATGGAAAATAGAATCAGTCTGTCATGGCTCATTCTTCCTAAGTGATCACGCGATTGTTCGGACCTAGATAACAAGATACTCAGCACTAAAGTACAGTTTAGGGCTCTTAGTTCGAATTTACGGCAAGAAAAATAGTTGTTATGGCTGGTATCAGCATATATTTGGCAAATATAACCAAAATCTAAACAAAAAAAATCAAACATAAACCTTTATCTGATAACATAAAATCATCTGAAATGTATTTCTAGAATTTTTATATTCAGAGCCAAATTGTTCAGTTAATGGCAGAATTTGAAATTCGTCTTCAAAAAAATTAGTAAAGACCCAGAATTACTTAACCGTAAATGACTTTTCGTTTTTGTTATAATCAATCAAATCACTCAAGTCTACATATTCTGCGAGATAGGCATACCTACTCATTGCGAGTTTTTGATCCGTGACGAAATGATTTCAAAATTAAACTCAAGTAAAATGCTAAATTGGATTTTAGCAAGCCATCGCGTGACTGGTGTCGATTGCCACGAGATTTCTCCGTACAACTTACGAAAAAATAATAACATGGTTTCTAATCACAGGCATTACGTTATGAAAAGGTAAAGAAATATTGTTGTTTTCTGTAAGTTTGGGTTTTTTTTAGAGAAAATGCCAATCTGACATGCGATACGACCGCAGTTTAATCTTATAGTTCTACTATTACTTTTTATTGCGTTTCATTAATAACTTCTTGGCGCTGTATTAAAAGTTTGTACATGTTGTTTAATATTTTATCCTTGAATGTACTCTAAAATTAATAGTGGTAAATATTGCTTCTTTATATCAATGAAAAGTTTATACCTATTTGAGATTTTTAATTAAATACTTAGTTTGAAAATATATACCTATTTAACAATAATCACATCAAACTGTCTTTCTCTATGAAGTACAGATAAATGTAGTTCTTCGTATCAGTTATGATTCAATGGAAGCAGCATAAACTTCAACAAACAAACACATTTTAAAAAATGTTTTCTCCAATAAAAAATACATTTGGTACGAACACAAATACAAGTACACGGATAAGTCAGTAAAAATAAAATAAATACCTCACTTTTACCAAAATTAATTGCTAATTAACGTTAAATAAAAACAACCTTGTCAGCTACGTCCGTATGCAGAATTGGGTCAAGTTATACCCATTGTTCAATAAGGTGGCCCACAAAAAGAGCAAGTGGTAAGTCCGAATCCAGTTACGGCGATTCAGAGCGCGGTGTATCGAGTATCGATCTGGTGAACGGCAACAACGCCCCACATTTCACGCTCCGCTCCGAGACGCGTACGATCATCTTTGATCGAGATCTTTGTTCGATGTGTGCTCTTTCTTCCATTACACGCACACACACACTTATGCATACACGTTTACACGCACAGACACATAGATCTTTTAATGAGAATCATCGATCGTTTCTGCCGCAAGATTTTTTTTTCCAAGGGATGAGATGATTTTTGGTGTAAAGTTACTTATCGGTGCGTAAAAGTCGTTTAAAATCGGCTCAGTCGTTTCCTAGATACTTTAGCATACACCGACATATATTTAGATGTATTATTTATATTTTTTTTAAAGTTGAACGAGTGTAAATGAAATGTGCGTTATAAATTTACAAACAACTATTTTAATACTTGATCTATGTAAATCACTATAAGACTTAGGGACCCTACTTATAATTAAAAAAAAACTTCTTTTTTCATTAAACTTTATTTTAATTTACGGTCTATTGAATGTTATAATCGATCATTTTAACCCTGAACAAAATCCCTAAAAACGTAAAAATAGTTACCTACTCTGCGCGTCTAATTCGGGTAGACACTTCAAATTATAATTAATGTAAGCGGAAGTGATTTTCCTGCCAAGAAACGCGATCAACTAATTTCTAATTAATAAAAAACTTTATATTACATCGCAATTTATATCTGACGTCACGGGATTAAAATTTTATTCCTCGTAGCAGGCATTATATCAATTAATCGTATCCCCTGCGGCTCTCAATGTGATTATCAATCCTATACCGCAGAGTGTCAGCTGGATTAACGGAATACATTTACGAACATCTCATTAATCAAAATTGGCTGGACTACAAACATGTTATATTTAGCCCGTTCATGCGGTAGTGCCCTGAAATTTTCCATTGATACTCGATCTGTTCATAATGCATAAACAATTTGCAGAATGACTATGAAAGGGAGAGTTTTGTTTAATCCTATGATCGTGTTACAGGTTACAGGTACTCTTTTAATTAAAATTGAAGTTGCTTGTAGTAGCTCCAGGCCTTTCCTAGTTACGCCCTGTAGTTCCGGGATCAGAATAGGGCTACGGCAGAATAGGGATCAGAATAGGGCCGGGGTTGCAGACGGCTAGAGTGGAAGCTCGAACCGTTCGGTCAGGCAATCCCGGGAAGGACGGCGGTATGTGTGGTCGCATACCGTCGTAAAGACTAGACGGAGCGGTGGGCCCAGCCGCCCATCTGGGAGGAGCCCGATGGGGCAACGCGCTCGGAGGATTCCGGTTGAAGTCGTTTCAAGATCCTGGAGTCCTCTTCTTCAGCGCCGAGGACGGCCACCGGGGGGGTTTTAGTGCGGTAAAAATCCCACATAACCCTGCGTCGCTCCCACGGCGTCGGGTACCTTTTGAAGGTTTCCCCCTCGAAAACAAAAAAAAAAAGGCCTTTCCTAGTTACCGGCGGGTTCGCGGATGAATTCGAAAGCGTGCCCGTGTTCCCGTAGTACGGTGCGAGCAGAAAACACAGTGGGGGTTTAGCCGGTAAGAGTCCGGCATAACCCAGCCGCTGCCCCGGGCGGCTGGGTAGTGGGTACCCATGAGGATTACTCACTTAAAAATGGCCTCTCCTAGTTTTGGAGTAATATCCGTGCCCAGTAGTGGGACAATATGCACTATTGTCCCACTACTTGTCACGGATAGGGCAAGCTGTCTCACAGTCAAACAAATTCAGAGAAAATAATAGTAACGCGACGTTGCTTACTTTCTTCTTTGTTTGAGCCTAATTATTTGTAGTCTCTAAAACGGATGCATTGTTTATTATAAAGATGAACGAATTAATACTCATGATTGTAAGGAATTAGAAAATAAAATAATTATAATGCTATCTGATAAAATATATTCTCACTTTTGTATTCCTTAAAAGCGAAATCCGAATTTGACTTTATAATAATTGAAATCATGTGAATACATAAATTAAATGTTAGTGTAGGTATGTACGAATAAAGCTGGTTATGTTTGAGTGTGAAACTAACTTTGGGTGACATTGCCATTAAAATTCATGTTCATTGACTAAATATATCGGTGTTATCAGCGGTAAACATTAAACACATCCGCGAGGATAGGGATGTTCTTCGAATTTAGATGACTTCAGAAAGTTAAGATATGGATAAGATTAAATGTATCTAAATTAATCTTTTTGTTCTCGTAAAAAAGTATATTTATAGTACACGTTAATTTCATTTATTTCATTTCTTAATTAACGAATGAATAGACGACCATTAGTTTTTTCAGTCACCGACCATCACGTTATTGAAGTTCAGTTTTTTTAAGGAAGTGAAAAGTATTAATGGCAGTCTTAAAACAATCTTATTTCTGAATCCTAATTCGTTCCAGTAGATGTCATTAACGTATTCTGGGTTATTGTAGGGTTATCGTTATTGTTGTAATAGCTTAGATACGTTCTGAATGACCATTGGAAGGGCTATATGAAAATATTAAATGAGCGAACACAAGCGTTGGATTACTATGCTCTATGTTTCGTACCAACAACTTACTATGATTTTGAGTGTATCTAATGCAACTTATCATTTTGTATGCATATTTAATCTTAACCTGCTTATGCCACATATTTATTCTTAACTTGCTTATTACGCTTTGATCTCATTTACCATGGCATACCATGCACCATAAAGTATTTGTGTACAAAATTTCAGCTGAATGCGATCTGTACTTTACCCATGAAAGAGACAAACACGCATTCATTCAAGGGGGTCGAACCAGTGTAGTTCGACCGGGGATATACCACCGTCACATCTATTTCTAGCGTGAAGCATTTCTTGCGTTTCGATAGAAGGGTGTGGTTGCCAGTACACTTTCACATGAGGTGACCATCATATTCCTCGGGAGTAGCAACGCATCTGTGATTGACTTCAGATGGAACCCATGTTCTGTATAAAGTTGATTACAGATGTCCATAGGCGGCAGTGACCACTTACCATCAGATGCACTGCTTGCTTGTTTGCTACTTTTTTTTTATCTGACTGAAGTAAGTGGTCACAAGTTGCCCAGGGACATTTGTAGTCAACTTCATACAGAACATGGGTTCAAGCTGAAGTACTTCAGTCAAATAAAAAAAAAATCTCAAAAAAATACAATACAATAAATCGTTTTTATTAAAGCAGTGCACAGCACATCACTAGTGAACAGTAGCAACTAGGCGATTGCGGTGACGTTTCAAGTTTGCTCAACGCCAGATGTGCTCTGACTCATGCCGTAGGTGTCGCCGTCTTACACTGATTTGCCTGCAAACTCTCTCTATTGTTGCTAATAACCAGATTTACATTCTCCCAGTTGCTCAAGTTGCAAATTTCTGTAATGCGAATATACGTTTGTGAGATATTTCAACACGAGTTTTCTTCGATATCGCGTATGGAATTATTACAAGTTTTCATGGTTACCTATATTTAAAAAGACGGTTGAAGCAGTGAGGGTTGACCGGGTAGTTCTATAGTTACATCTAGTTCTACCGTGAAGCAGTTATTGCGTTCCGATGGAAGGGTTTGGAAGCCGGCTAACTTTCTATTTTTCTTTCGAAATATGTGCAGTTCAATTCGCCTTTACAGGCACGTTTTATTAGGTTTTAGTGGCGAATTTAAAGCTAAGACAACAATAATCGCCTGAAAGACCTCAGGAATAGCAAAGTGTTTGTGATCGGCTTCAGGCAGGCTTCTGGTCCGTATAAAATTGATTAATGACGGCCTTTGATCATTTACATGAGGTGCTTTGTGCGTTTATTATTCGAAACTTAAAAAAAAAATCAAATTCAGATAAAATAAACGAACCAACAGCCGAACAACGTGTATGTGTTAATTTCATTTACATAGCTACGTCATAAAAAATCCTAAGTAAATATGTTTATTACTGCGTTTTTCAATAGTTTGCGCCTAATGAGTTTTTAGATACTTAATGTTGGTTTTTTATTTAACACGCAGACTAGAAGCTATTAGCATACTTAATAGCGCGTGCACATTCAATGTACGAAAGTCTGATTGTTAAAATGATAATGCGTTCTCACGGTATGAAAAAAGAGTTAAGTATTTATTTATTCATAATATCGGCTGACTTACACATTAAGGACCGTCAGAGTTCACAGAAATGGTGACGCGTTGGATCACCTTCAGAACTCCGTTGTTGTATATTTGTATATTTGGTAACATGATCATGGGCAGCAGTGACCGCTTACTATCAAATGGACAGCATATTTTTGGGAACTACAACTTTGTAAAATAATTTAACGTAAGTCTAACTAGGTACAGAGGACAAATTTATTCTCAGAATGACAGGTTGGTGCAACTAGACTTTTTTTTTTAAAACGTTTTCTACACTCATAGCCCCACAGTAGGATTTTCTCCTGTGTCGTGGGTGCCTAGGATACACACAAATACGAATACACAAACACCCAGACCCAGAACAAGAATCTAAACTCATCATTTAGATACCTGTCTGGCCGGGAATCGAACCCGGGACCCACTGCGTGTCAGACCGGTACGGTAACCGCTGCGCCACGCGGGTCGTCAATTTTATCGTCATGCAGGACATTATAAAGACCTACCACATACAAAGGTTTACACTACATCATGTTTTTTTTAAGTAAAGAAAGTTATGTACCTATCTATTAATATTTTTACGAAATATCATACATGTGTTTCGAACCGACCACGATAACATCAGGATTACAATTATCAGGAGAGGTCTTGTTCATACTCTTCTAGCTATAATTAAATTATTACCACTTTAACCATCTCTGGACCTGATTCTCAGTGAGCAATTGAAAGAAAATGCAAGTTTTCTTTATTCGTACTATTGCACGAGAAGGTAAGTAACCGCTTAATAAGCGCGATTATTGCACTAACGTCTGACGTAATTGGAGTCATTTGTGAAATACCGTGAGAAATGATTCAAGCAAATTAACTTTCCGTCATTATAGTCACGCAAGAAGACCTGAACAATCGTAGACACATAACGCTGTCACATAACACGTAATGTGGAGCTATTGTGACAATTGTCGTGGCATAGTCCGATAACCTATGCGGTGCTTAAATTTAATGAATGTCTAATTCACAGGTACTAAAAAAAAATATCGACTTCCTAGTATAAGAATCAAGTACTTACTTTCGAGCGCCTCTTAAAAATTGTTAACCGCTATTTTAGGAACCCCAATAAAAATAAAAAAGAAATTAGAGCGAAATATTCGATATTTTGCTATTCGAGTTTCTAATCGTCTCCTAACCTGCCACAAATCTCTCCAATTTTCTTTGGGCCTCTTTTAGAATTCTAGCGGCGACTCATAAGGCGACTACTTTGAGAAAGAGAGGTCTAAAAAAGCGTCGGTATGTGCCAATCCAACTCTCAAGTTCATAGACACTTAATAATAGAGCCTACGTATGCAGCGCGGGTTGGCGTCGGTCACGAGCATTTATTAAAAATCAAGCAATTTTTTGTGTCTCGTTTGCTTCGCGACGTGGAGTCTAGACGTATACGATTTTAAGGGGTTACTATTATCAAGATCTGAAGACATGATGTGGAATAATTGGAAGCATGTAATAATTAATATGGCCCGCGGCGTCAGGTTTTAATAAAATACATATTCGTATCGTGCTGTCAGCGTTTTACATTAGTGGTTTTTTGGCGCAATTAGAAAAACAAATCAGTCTATGTTTATTAGGGGTGTTACGAATATTAAATTTTGGATTTTATTATACCTACATGAAAAAGATTATACCGTTTTTAGCTACACTTACGATTATCCGATAGTTTCGGAGTTTTTGTTAGGGATGTTGAATTTTAAGAAGCTGTAAGTGACGTGTTGACGTGAATTGACTTGAATCGTCCAATCATTTGGTAATGATAATGTAGTCAAATCACGGCTAGATGACAACCCTATAAACCGTGTGTCATGTAGAGTCCGCCGATATCTGAAATTATTCGAAATTTTTTAACAAATTCGATTACGGTTTTGGACACTTTTTTATTTCGCATATTTGATAGTATCATTTACAGTTACGAAGCTTTATTATATCCCTGCTTTTTATTACATTTTGCACAATACACTTATCGGAAATATTGAACGTGCATTCATATTCAACAACAACATGCTATGTCGAAAAGGAAACACGGAAAGGTAGTTAAGCCTTTGAATCCATTTATTATTATTGATCGTGTTCCTACAGTACCTACGTGATTTAGGTCGTCGGGCTAACGGCATAAGAAATGAGTTAATGTATTCTGAGCATATCGTGACTATATTGTTGTTACCACACTTCAGGTCGTTCAACACGTTTGCTGACATGTTGCGGGAAACGATCGGCAATTTGAAACCTTTTAGATTGCTGTACTTTACTTTTATTATTATTTTATAATTTTGAAGTAGGAAACGAACATGCGGATGGCAAGTGGTCACTGTCACCCATTGTTACCCGTAACCAATAGACTACGGATTCTATTTGATGTCAGTAAAAGATTCTTCTCCTCACGACAAAAATGGTTACAACGAAACACAGGACACGCTATAGATAAGTGTGGCGGAGGCGAAGATACCTCTACGGTCGAATAATACTTGTTCTACCATCTGTGAACAAACTTTCTTTATAAATAAGATTTATTTAAGAGTTATTTAATTACGTAATTCTTGTATAAGATGTGTTTCTAATCTTCTTATCAATTGTGTGAAGATTCTTTATGCGAAGTGAATGGAAAAGTTCTAAAAATAAGGCAAGAAATACAGCATTAAGGAGGCAATCCTCAATTGCTTACCATTACTTATTGACAGTCATAAATATTTGGTTATTGAACTCTCTTTAGTGAAAGGATCTTTTGTGAAAAAGTAAAATGATATATGAAAATAGAAGCAAAAGGTCAGGCTGTATAGGAAATCGGAAAAGGCGGTTGGGTGAATGACACGTGGAGCGCTGGGCAATTTCGTTTTGGCCTCGTAGTGGTTATCACAGCCGTAATAGCGCTCTTGTTTGCTCTTTTAATTGAAATCGATTGTCTGATATCCGATACCCAGCCCTATCAGTTTGATTAGAATCGTTTAAGTATCGAATTGTTTAGATCAGAAAGGACAGAAGTAATTATTGTTAGAAACATTTTAACTTGCTTCGCTTATAATACTTCTATGAATTTAACAGGCTTCACAATATCAAATTTGGTGTATCTGACCGTTAGTGGTGTAATTGTGCTGGTGCTACTGTCTCTTCTATTCCCCTTTTAGCTAATGACAATTGGTCTGTAGCCTTTGCACATCGGCATCCATATATGAAGAAAGTTCTACTAATAGTCGATCACCCATGTATTGCGACTTCTGATGGTCATATCGTACTTAAATCAGTAGGCACTTAAACTTTTCATCCTAACGTAAGAACCGGGGAGATACCATCACCACACCAAGCGTAAAACAAGAATAAGTGTGGCGGCGATACCTTTCGTCTGACAATGCTTCTTATACCATCTTTCAAAGATGTGCTACATAAATTAACATTGTTAATTTTAAGTGAAGTATGCAGTGATTATTGTCACACTGCTGAGCAGGGGTCTCGTCTCGGAATGAGAGTTATAGGCCATAGTCCACCGCGCTGGCCAAGTGCGAATTGGTGCAGTGATGCAATTTATGTGTGACCTGCTTGCTGTGGACTTTTAAATCGAATTGTATTTAATGTGCTTTAAACATGAAATTGCTCTTCATGATTGTACTACATTACATGTCATGAACATCATGAAAATTTGCTTCATCCATAAAAATATCATATTCTAACTACCTACGTATACAATAAACACTATTACCAAAATATCTTACAAAAGCTCTTTATTACGTTAAGTACAGACATCTCGGAAATGTTAAGTTTTACGTAATTTTTCTAACGTAGCAATAATTAAAATGTTAACGTATTCAAAATTAAAATGTTAATGATTATTTTATCTGCTCTTACGTTGGATATCTGCATAGCGCATCTAGTATCTAGTTTATTTACATATACGTGAACAATATGACCAAGGTCTCGCCAATGACATCATGCCGGTAATCGAAACAATCAGCATTACATCGATGTGATATTCATATTATCCGCACAGTAAAATTTGTAACATATTTAATTTTATACCGGACTGGGTCAAAGGAGGGTAATGTTTTTGTGTATATGTATTTTTAAAGGTATGTATGTAAATCAATTTCTTTGGCACGACAGCCTAAGCTGTTTGAGGGATTTTAACTGAATGCCAGTAAATGGACCAATACTAATATTCTATATTGTAACACTTTTATGTTCCCTATTTTCGCAATCCCAAATACGTCAATTCCCTATCAAAAAAACAATATTTAAATGATTTATTATAAAAACAATCAACTGAAACTGAAGACAATCAATTATTTTTGAGCAGTCGAGTTTTTTGTTTGAATAATGCTATGTTACTAGTTTAGATCGTTGACGAATGAAAGGAAGTTCATATACGAGCTGTAATCATTATAAATAATTACCAGAAGTATACCCCATTTCTCACCATTTCGTTTCAATAGTTGATATATGTACTTCTCAGGTTATTTTGCACACGCGTACCTAAAGATTTCACAATTGTTATTTAAAGTTTTGAATTATTTAGGTCGTTATCAACATTCATATTCCCGTCAGTTAACGATTAATGAATTAATAAATAACACAGTTTCCCAACTCGTTTATAGGCAGTTTCATATGAAAACAGACCATCAGTCTCTCCACTGAATATAACCGTTAGAACGTTGATGAAACAGCACAAAATAAAAATAGCTCAGTAAAGCTATCGAATTACGGATGCATGATATTGTGTAGTAAATATTTATTTAGCAGAACCAATATGAGTGTATTTGGAAGAGAACAAATGAATAGTGGAGTATTTATGAATTTGTACTGAATCAACATTTTGTGAACGTTATGTTCGACTGTTTGACTTTTTTATTGCGAGACTGAAATGTTGTAATTATGTGAAGTCTTATTAATGTTATAAATTGCGAAAGTTTGTAACACATATATATGTGTTTTTGTTACACAAAAATTACCGGTCGTATTTCTCTAAAATTTGGCACATACATAGTTTATGAACTAGATTTATACATAGGACACTAATTACCGTGATAAACATGACTGAAGCGGCAACGCCATAATAATAACCATTTTTTGTTATCGAGGCGAAAACCTTCAATAGGTACCTGACGCCGTAGGAGCAGAGCCGGGTAATGTGCAATAGTTTGCTAATATTTCACTAAAACAGTTTATGATTATCACTCTTGGTTCTTTTATCACAATTAGGTGACACTCATGGAGGTTGACGAATAATGCTGATGAAAATCCACCACTTTAGTGAGGTAAGAATCCCACATAACCCGCGTCGCTCCCACGACGTCGGGTACTTTTTGAAAGTTTCCCCCTCGAAAACAAAAAAAAAGGTATTCGTAAAACAAAAGAGCTTAACGTGCACTTGAAAGCACGAAAACAACTGACGGTCACTGGTCACACATTTAAATTTCAACCGTGTGCAACAGTTACAAATGTTTTTTTATTTATTATTTCTGCATCATAAAAGTACTTAACACGCGTTGTATATTGGTCGGAAGGGCGGCATACTTATCAGAGGATTTCCGACTTAGTCATCAGGGATAGTAAGTCACCAGTGACCATCCTTAGGTACGACTAATCTTAACAAGATATGATATATACAGATTCCCAGATGAAGTGCACACACGTTCGCTACTTCAGTATTATAATGCTAAGGGTATAAATGCGCTTGCAACAGTGCAACTTACGCAAACGAAACCCTAGACTCTAGACGGAAGCAATGAAAGGGCCTATATTTCGTCGATGCATTGTAAATGATTTTGGCAATGGCGTCCTCGCGGCTGCTGGCGCAAGGCATTTATTGAAAGCTTTTGTAAGGCATTCACGTTGGTGATTGACAAATTGCCGCTTATCCCGTCCTGATGGACGCCGCGCTGCCAACAATGATTAACTCGCGGCCCGACCCTGTCCGGACTGGTTCTTTACGACACTTATCCGCATTATTTTCGCATTGTGAAAATAATCTGTCAATAAGCGGATGACTCTTCAAATTTGGGACTAAAAGGAAGTTTAAAATCTAAGTTCCCGTTGAAAAGGGCGATGGGAAATATTCCCGGAAGATTGATGCTTAATTACTATAATTAGAGTGACGAGGTCCTCCCTGTCCCGTGATTCTTCGCTTATCTATGCACGCATTATTTTCGCATTATGAAAATAATCTTTCAATGAGCGGATGACTCGGATAATTTAACCACACAAAAAGAGGATGCGGGTAGCGTGAATAAAATTTTCATACATAATATTAATACATATTTGAGTTTGTAGTGTAACCTAGTACCTGGGAAAAGGAACCTATTGCAAGACTTATGTAGTACGGTTTGATAATATCTATAAGTTTTTTTATTTTTATTTTTCTGATTGAAGTAAAAAACGAGCATGCAGTCCACCTGATGTTAAGTGGCTACTGCTGCCCTTGGACATCTGTGAGCAACTTCAAACACTTCTATCTGAAGTCAATGAGAGATGCTTTGCTACTCTTGAGGACTATGATGGTCGCCTCATATAAAAGTGTGCCGGCAACCACATCCTTCCATCGAAACGCAAGAAATGGTTCACGTTAGAAATAGGTGTGGCGGTGGTACTTCCCCGGTCGAACAACACTGGCTCTACCACCTGTAACTTTGTTTTTGAAATATAGATGTAGCAAACGAGTACCCATCCTGGTGGTAAACCCAGATGCAATTAGACTTACTGAGGACTAAGTTAGCCTCGGATAAGTCTATCACCTCCATAACACACCTTTAATATAAGTTATAAGAAAATAACAGCGTTCATATCTGTTAGAAGTCGAAAAATTCCTACTAAGACACAACTGCTTACAGTATGTAAAAACGCCCCGGAAGTTAGCACAGAATTTTACAAAGAGTAACATGAGTATCTAGTTCAGTCTCAAGACGTCATAGTGCGTACATACATACATACACATCGTACACTGACATGACGATACAGCTGTCTTGCTTTCATGAATGAGGTCGTGCCCAAGCCTAAGATAAGTTAACACACGCGTAGCGTTTCTGTTATCTTTAGCCCTTTCAATTGCGTACTGCTTTCAAAAACGAGCTGTTGGAGTATGTTGGTCACGTGCACGTACAATAATGTAATGTGACACTTCCGTAACGCTTGATACAAACTGATACACGTGATAGCTGATCGCGATATACGACGATTGTTTTGATGTGTAATAATACTGTCTAGATCTGTTGTTATTGGGAATTAGTGAAATTAACTGTAACATGTCATGGGAATGTTTATTTCTACTGCCTCTTGGTTGCTATAAGGCTAAATTCAAAGGGCAATTGTAAGAATTGCCTCGACCGGTGAAATGTTAACGTTTCAATGATGTTGAACTATAGAGGCGTAATTTGTAACGATAAAAGAAACCAACTCACGAAGCAGAAATTCTTGAAATACAACCATGAGTACAAAACAAGAAAATAACTTCAAATAAATTTAGTTGTAGGTAATAAAACCTTTGGTTCCGCCGCACATTTCCAATATGTGGGAGTGTGTGGATACGTTTATTTTTCACATATGGATTTAGTTTTCGTTTCGATCGAGTGCAAGCAGTCGCTGCCGTGATTTGACGTGATATTTCACGTTCCCATTCGCTGCACGATTTCCAACCAGTAAAAACATTGTACCTATATATCCTGTTATTTACCGTCAGTGGGTTACTTATAAGTGGATCAGTTTTATGATTGCTATCCCTCATCTCAGCTTCGTAAATCTATAGTATTCGCAGTTACATTGTAAAATACTTGTTAAGTCATTAATTAAGTCTCTAGAGACGCAACGTAAAGATTAACGATACGAGTATTAATTATTGATTAAAATTTGTTCACACATTGTTTCTCTTCGCGTGTTGATTTTAAAGATAGTTGAATCACATCATGAATTCATCCTAAACGCAGTTTAGAAAGAAGTGAAGGTTGAAGACTAAATAAGAAGGCATATAAGACTTTATTCTTATGTCAAACTAAACTTTTATTCATCTTTTCGTATAAAGGTGATATGATATTATTTATCTACCTCTTTCATAAACATTTGATCTAAGATTTTTCCTATTGTCACATAACTATTCAATAAATGTGAAACTTTTTCTGTCTGTGAAGTTATATGACTTACTCTAGGTCATCCATTGTTGTCCATGGATAAAAGCAATATAGGATTGTAGACCTATTTGTAGTCGCCACAGATGCGTTAAAATACTTAGAGATGAAAGTGGAAAACTTTATGTGATCCCCTGCCTATTACACGTACTGTAATAATACTGGAGCGCTTACCACCATTACAATGGTAAAAAACTGTCATCGCTGTCGAACAGTTCTGTCACTATCAGATTCCCTTCGATAAATATTTTAGAATGAGATCATTCTAAGGTTCATTTTGTATATTTATTTCTGAATTAGGTTCTTGATTTTTATAAAAAAGACCATCTACATATGCAATTTCATCTACGAACTAATTTGTTCATTACATCTTCAGATTTTTAGAACAAGGTGCGACTGTAAGAAATGTCTAAAATTATGTTTTTTTTTAATTTGTTATGTCTCCAGTACATTAAAATTTAATTGGAAGTAAATTTTCATTAAACTTTTATTATTCTACTCATCTCTACCGACCCTCCTAGACAGCAAGTAGCACCCAGTTCTGCGAAAAAATGAAGCTATAAAAACATTAAAGCGTGTTTGATATGAATTTTAAGTCCGTCTTTACGATGCAACAGAAATATTTCATGATCTTCAATTAGTGCGAATTGTTATTAGGGTTCTTTAATGCATTCCTTCACTTTATTGTATATTATAAACGTAGAAAATGTTTCTTGTCGTTATATTTTGCACCTTCGTTATATTACGTAGTATGAATTTACTATCTAAAAAATTTAAATAAAATTAATGTTACTTTGAATCAAATATGAATATGAACTATGATTGTACTTTAAATGTCCGTTATATATAGTGTTACTGTGTACAATAATTTATAAATAAATCAGTATAAATCGTTATTGAAATGAAATGGACAGGAAAGAAATTATTAATGATAATATCGCAGACAAACTTAATATTGCGAATGCACGTAACGAGCTATGACGGAACTGGCCATTTCTGAAGCGATCATAATGAGATGAATAATAATTTTTTCCTTCGCTGCGTGTGTCAGTTCAACGTACATGTTGGTTATTATTCGAGGCTATTAATAGACGATCAGGGACCATCTAACAGCCGTTTGACTGCCGTACAATCCAAAATGAACCACGAACCGGGTACCAAATATCGAGTTTCTAGGTACAGTAGTTTCGGCTGTGCCTCGATAAATAAGTCAGTGAGCCAGGTTTGTCTCGGATGTCCCTGTAGCCTCGGAGTCAGAATAGGGCTACGGTATCCCCTGCCTGTCGTAAGAGGCGACTAAAAGGGGCTTCCGGGGTTGCAGACGGCTAGAGTGGGAGCTCGAACCGTTCGGTCAGGCAATCCCGGGAAGGACGGCGGTATGTGTGGTCGCATACCGTTGTAAAGACTAGACGGAGCGGTGGGCCCAGCCGCCCATCTGGGAGGAGCCCGATGGGGCAGCGCGCTCGAGGATTCCGGTTGAAGTTGTTTCGAGATCCCGGAGTCCTCCTTTTCAGCGCCGAGGACGGCCACCGGGGGGGTTTTAGTGCGGTAAAAATCCCACATAACCCTGCGTTGCTCCCACGGCGTCGGGTACCTTTGAAAGGTTTCCCCCTCGAAAACAAAAAAAAAAAAAAAAGGTTTGTCTCGGATAAATACAGATTAAAAATTTAATATTCAGACAAAGTCAGCGTTACTCTTAATCCTTTATTAAATACAAAAGACATAAAAGAAATTATTAATGATGACATTATCGCAGACAAACTTAATATTGCGAATGCACGTAACGAGCTATGACGGGACTGGCCATTTCTGAAGCGATCATAATGAGATGAATAATAATTTTTTCCTTCGCTGCGTGTGTCAGTTGAACGTACATGTTGGTTATTATTCGAGGCTATTAATAGACGATCAGCGACCATCTAACTGCCGTTTGACTGCCGTACAAACCGAAACGAACCACGAACCTGTGTACTAAGTATCGAGTTTCTAGGTACAGTAGTTTCGGCTGTGCCTCGATAAATAAATCAGTGAGTCAGGTTTGTCGTGTATACATTGAGATAAAAAAATATGATTTAGGGCCGGCACTCATATGACGGAGCGCAGCGCAGCGCATTTTTTGCTGTCAAACTATTATCGTCATTGTCCCTTTAGAAATAATATCCAAAATTAAATAACAGCAATTTATTTCTGAGGAGCATGGAAGCGACCACATGCGAAAGGTAGCGCGGGAGCGCGACCGCGCGCGCACGACGCGCTACTCCGCGAGCGTCCGCTTTCGGTCGCCGCTGGCCGCTGGGCTCGCCGGAGCGACGCCACAGGCAGCAGCCGCCATTTTAAAACTACTTTAAACTGCAAAACGAATGACGACCGTTTGTCGAGTATATTCCAGCGTATGCTCGCGCATCCGCGCGCATTCTCCCAGTAATTAGCGCGAATTTCGGCTAGTGTGTGATTCGTTAAGAAAATTTCGCGGGCATGCGCTGCGCTGCGCTGCGCTGCGCTCCGTCATATGTGCGCCGGCCCTTAGGCAAAATCAGTGTTATTATTAATCGGTTATTAAATACAAAGGACAAAAAAGAAATTATTAATGATGACATTATCGCAGACAAACTTAATATTGCGAATGCACGTAACGAGCTATGACGGAACTGGCCATTTCTGAAGCGATCATAATGAGATGAATAATGATTTTTTCTTTCGCCGCGTGTGTCAGTTCAACGTACATGTTGGTTATTATTCGAGGCTATTAATAGACGATCAGGGACCATCTAACAGCCGTTTGACTGCCGTGCAAACCGAAACGAATCGATTCGTCTGACAACCATACAGCTAGCCCGTTGTTATTGTAAATCCATATGTGGCTGCGGTGTTTTGAAAAACTCCTACCTAATATAATACCAGAAGTGACCGGTAGGGTTCATTTGAATTTCAATATATATTTTTTTCTTTTTTACTCTTCGCCTGACGTGAATCGTGAAAAGCAAAGTATTTGAAAGCAAATAAATTTGTCATTTTTCTTTTAAAAACAGTATCTTTCGACAACCCTATTATGTACTATTAAAAAGATTAAACGAGGAAAACAATTCATTCTAATTTCGAGTAATAAATGGGTATCGATAACGTAAAACCAATTCAAATTCCAATTAAGCTACGACACATAATTTAAAAGTCTAATAGAGCAACTCATTCACTATGGTTACTGTGTGGATTCAGAAATTGACACCAAAAATAATGGCTATAGATCTGTCTTTCACGATGTTTTGCTGCAAATAAATTCTGCCGTAAAATATTGTTGTAGGTTATATATTTTTGTTTTATGTCTCACGATGTCGGCTCTCCCACATTATAAAAATGTTATGCAGAGCCGATTTATTTCGGATGAATTAAGATATATGATAATGGTGCACATAAATCTTGTCGTTAAATGGCAACATCGGCAGAGGGCACATCCTATTCGATATTGTAAATTACTGATACCAGAAAGAGGGTATATAGGGTCCTATAAGTTTCTAATATGAAAATAAACTTTTCTATTGTTTAAATGTATATTTTCGCCGCATTTGACGTTAGTTCCGTTGACTAATTTATTAAATGCAGTTGTCATATTGTGCATTAGTTTTGCTGAATTTTAAAACTGTTGGAAGCTGGCCACTGCCGCTCGTGGGTAACTGTAATCAAGTCCAGATAAGATCATAAGTTTTATATAAAAGTGGAAAATTATTATGATTATAAAATTCGTGCTCTCAGTCGGGGAGTCCATGGTTTCAACTTCAAAAACGCATTACTGAATTTTTAAGTTCAAATTGTAAGTTGATTTATTTTATTACTTTTTCATTTTTAATCAGTGATCATTATTAAGTTTTTTTGTAGTAAGTACTTATAGATAAATAATCATTAATTATTTCCCTTATATTTCTTGTACATAACTTTACTTATGTAGCTTTATGTTATATTGCAGCCATTTAGATAAAACCTACAAGAATGTTCTTTAAGAATGGTTATTTTATGTCAAGCCCGAATCGTATTAAACCATTGAGAGGACTCGCTCATTCTCTCTCACACCATGAAAGCAGACCCATGCCTAGCAGTAATGGGCTGATGAAAAAAAGCTGAATTATATCCTTTCTATATCTTGTATCTCATTTCTTCCTTTAATGGTTTTCATTAAAAATGTAATTGGATTGAAAGTTCACTAAGAATCAACTTCTGAAGGTTATTTATTATTTAGGCAGCAGTAACAACACGCCACTCACTGATCGTTTGAAATTATTAATGCGTTTTAAATGTCATATACCAAGAAAAGGAAAAGGTTTATAACGTAATAAAACCGACCGTGATTCGTTTCTTACGATACCATCACTATATCTGTTTCTATGTTTACATCGTAATTTTATACTCGTGTTTTGTTTTGATGGTTAAAGACATTTGACGTGTTGCAACTTGATTCTCATGGCTACCCATATATCTGGGGCCGACCTCAACTGGAACACCAATTCTATTTCGGATTGTTTACTGAGCTCCATGGGTTGAGGCGCAGCGGAGCGAACATCGCACTGGCTAGTCTAGCAGAAGGTTGTAGGTTCAATCCCCAACAGATATCTAAATAGTGAATTTAGGTTTCCCTTCTGTGTCTACGTGGGTGCTTTGTGTGTGCCGTATACATGACACAAAATAATAAAATAAAAAGTTTTATTAATCACCATGTGATGGATTGGTTGGTAACTGATAAATATTATAAATAATAAATATTAATAAATTATTGGCTGCTCACTTTCATATGAAAAAGACAATTTTAATATTTTTATATGAAATAAAAAATGATAAATTGCACACACAGAAAGTAAAGTTGGTGAGTGCATAAAGGAGCTTGTTATATGAGCGGAGGTCACGTCCTTACGGCATGGGTGGTAGTTCGACGCCCGGCCCCAATATGCAAGGCATTGCACATGCAAAGTACTTGTAAGTTACGAGTTGGAACTAATCATCATGATTATAAACTCGCACCAGTGAGTGTAATGTACGCTTGGAAAACGGTGTTATCGCCAATAAAACCTAACGAGTCTCTTATAAGATTGAAGTAGACACGAGCATGCAGTCCACCTAATGAACCAACCATTAACCACCTAATGGTCATTCACGCCCATAGACATCTGTAATTGTAGACGTAGTTAAATAGGCGGTAGAACGAGTGTAGTACCACTGTCACATCTATCCCTAGCGTGAAACAGTTCTTGCGTTTCGGTGGTAGGTTATAATTGCCGGGTCATTTTTATAAGAGGTTTACCTTAGTCAAAGTAGCAACTCTTTTATAATCAACTTTAGATATAACCGCTGTTAAATATAAAGCTACTTACAGATATCTATGGGTGACAGTAATAACCTATGATCAGGTGGACTGCATTCCCGTTTAATATTTCTATTATTCTTCATTCGTAAGTGTGGCGGTGAAGTGAAGTATGAAATCCTAGGCTCTATGAATCTAAGAGACATAACCTAAACTCTAGTCATTGAACCAGAAAAGGTTCCATTAACTCATTACTTTTAATACCTTGCAGTAAATGTTAGTCAAAAATCCTAACTTCTACAATTTTACGAAAAATAGTTTAGTATAAGGGTATACTAAACTATTTTTCGTAAAATTGTAGTGCGACCCATTATGTGGAGGGCCACATAGTGGGTCGCACACACATTTCACCTATTTTTAGTGTTATAACATTAGAATTAAAATGACGATCGCTTGCGGATGTACAACAATAATCTTCTCATGGAAGCTATACATCCAGAGACTAATTTGTAGAAAATGAGACAAAAAATCCAGGCCGTAATTATCCCGTTGCATCGGGAATGACGGGACTACGTATTCGATTGTTTATTGCCTTCTCCACCGGATGTTTCTATTCCGTCCTATTTGGTAGCCATCGTATTTATATCCTGTGCAAGGGGAACATAGAAATGAATTGAGCATTGCAGACCTCATTCTGTCATTTTAATTTAGCAGTTGGCATGCGAGTTTTAAGGCGACTGTTTTGAAACAATTCTGTTTAAGATTATTTGTATGAGAGTTATCTGCTCGATTTTTGGAGCGTGTTACTTATTTTATACAATTATATGGATCAGAGCTGTAGCCAAGGATTACTTTATATGTATTAAGACGAAAATATCATGTTCACAAGTGACAAACTATTATTTTTTTTTATAATGGGTAATCCTCATGGATACCCAGCCACCCGGGGGAGCAGGTGGGTTATGCCGGACTCTTACCGGCTAAACCACCACTGTGTTTTCTCTTCGCTCCGTACGGCGGAAACACAGGCAGCCCACACTCAGCGGCAGATCCTTTCTTTAATTCCGCCGCAAACCACCAAACGGCCGCAGAGGATAGGTAGACAGCAACGACACACCGCATCTTCTCTTCCTCTGCGGTCCTACCGCCAACGCATCTGACGGTGCGTGTCCGTTCGGTCGCGGGAGACAGGGCGCACGGCAATGACACACCGAGACACCTCTTCTCCCACGACCCCTCCTGGCTGCAGAGGCTATAAAACTCCGTCCCCCGCAGCTCCCTCAGACGCATCAATAGCGGGCCCACGGCCAAACCTCTCGGCGCGTCCCCTCCCTGGAATCCATCTTGGCTTCACTTGTAATGGTACAAGCCACGGTCACCAGGCCCACCCACCACGACAAAGTGGAGAGCCCCTCGTGGGGGAGTCATTTAATGTGACAAGTGCCTTTTCCATTATTACTTATTCTTGCATGAAAATAAATAACTATATTTGTATATATAACTTATATATTTTAATATGTTGTTATTTATTTTACATTTGAACGAAAGTTAAAAGCCGATAAACTTTGCTACCTTTATACAGGGATAAATTGTAAGATCCGTTACACTTTATAGAAAAAAATCTATTTCACAGTAATAAGATATTTGGATTAAAACGATCACGGCCAGCGGCGACGGTGTCTGGTGTAATAAGCTTTATGGAGAAATCCCAAGGATTTGCCGTTGCGCTCAGACGTGACCTTGCATATCATTCAACCGACTAAGAACTACGGAGCGTTAGACGGGTTATAAATCTTCCTAATACCCATGACTATATAATATATTTTAAGCACAAATAGCAGGAGTAGGAAGAGGAATTTTTAGATTCTATACCTTCACACTATTGTCTATCTTCTTGGCGTGAGTTTTAATGAGACTTAACGAGAAAAGTCAGTTTTACCGTGTTTTAGTTATAAATAGGTATGTAATTATTTAAATATATTGCACATTATGGTTTCTTTCCTGTAGTGAAATAGTTTCTACTAGGTACGTGATTCTGATGAGGAAAGTTAAAAGCCAAACAAAGTTCTTCAAACGTATGAAGTTACAAATTTTCACTTGGTCATAGGGTGCCTTCTTCTCGCTCTGAAAGGAATCCTGTGCCCGGCTAACACAAGGATGGAAAGCCGAAATACGACTAGATTAGCACTGCGTGTATTGATATAGACCTTGATAAAATATTGCAGTATATTCTTCTGTGTCTGCAACTTTAAATGGCCCATTGCAAAGTGTCGATGGCGGCCGTTGATTTTGAACGTAAGCACGTCCCTACAGCGTCACGACTGCGCTTGCGCACTTTCTCTGCCACGATTGCCCTATATTCCTGCTGTGAAACTGAGACAAATCAAACTTTCGAACAATATAGATTAATGTTGGAAACATTATCCGTAACGGTACACGAATGTGGGGCTTGTGACGCTTATTGCAATTTGAACATACATTTGACATATTTGAGAACTACGGACGCTTTGATGTGTGATCGCAAAACTCTGTTATCATAAGTCTGATGAATAATAGTGGTTAAGCCTCGGAAGTCAAAACACAAAAGGTAATCTTCAAATCGATGGTACGTACGAGAGTTACGTACTTTTAGGAATATTATTTAATCTCCACTATTACATGATGAGAACAGCGCGGTAGAGAACGGTCCATTCTACGCTCGTTGTAGTAAGAGATCCGTTTCGAGTTTAAGGATTTACCGAGTAATTAGATATAAAAGACATGGTAGTAATGTTTCATTATTGTTTTATTGGAACAGTCAAAATAAAGTAATCAAGTAGACAATAAATTATAACAATAAAAACGCTTTTTGGCTGCCAGTGGCGCACACAAACACCCAGACATTAAACAGACCACCCAGACCCTATTGGATCACTTATCATTTGGATATCTGACCGGAGAACAAACCAGAAACTTTACAGGTGATTGAACCAGTGTAGTTCGAACGGGAAAGTACCACTGCCACACCTAGTTCTAGTGTGAAGCATTTTTTGCGTTTCGATGTAAGGGTGTGGTTACCGGCTCACTTTTATAAGAGGCAACCATCATAGTCCTCGGGAGTAGCAACGCATCTGTGATTGACTTCAGATAGAACCCATGTACTATTTGAAGTTGGTTGAGATGTCCATGGGCGACAGTGACCACTTACCATCAGGTGGACTACACCGCTCGTTTGCTATAAAACCCGAAGCCACTGCCCGTCAGACACGTACAGTGACCGCTTAGCAGCGCGGGCCAACGAACAGTTATGCTTTTGAATATAAGGAGGAAAAAAATATAGTAGTAGCCATAACCACCGCCTTCGTATAAAGTAGTATGACAATAGTATGGCTCATTTAATACTCACAAAAACGATGACACACCGTTGTCTGCGATATAAACATGGACACAGATGTAATAATACTGTTTGTTGTAGGATTTGTTTGACGTTTTCGGGCACAGTTATCATAAATGTAAATAAATGCAGTTCACTGACCCGCATGACGTGAGAAACTGGGATGATTTCAATTTTATATTGTGCTTTGAGTATCTGATGTCACCTGACGTGAGCTATCACATAAGTGATATGGGCTTATGAATGACTTTCGTTCGTGTGAACTTTAAAGGGGTCTAACCGGTATAGGTAAATAGATGCCTAAAGGTAAACGTAGGTATATCTTGAATGTTTCTAGCCCAGGTTATATTCAAGACACCTCTAAATTTTCGACTTCAAAACTTATTGGCACTTTTACTTTATTAGTTCTCTATAAATTAATTATAATTTTCTTAAGCAAATTAATGAGCAAATTGCCTGCGAGTTTTCATAATTTATTTAATAGTGTTTATCAATCCATATTTGACTAGCGAGACAGATTATGGTTTTTTAGATTATTGTTTCTCAAATGTAGAACAGAGACTCGGCACCGGGCCCCGAAATAAAATACCGGGTCACGGCATTATCTTTTGTGCTTTGTATTGATTCACAGCCAATTTCGAAAAAAACTCAAAAGACGAGGAATCTAGAAGGAGTAAAAATATTCATCATCGACTAAATTGTTTTAATCTATGTTTAATACAGTGGACATTGGAATGTGTTATATATTATTCCCTACATACCCTAGGTGGGTTAGAAACTTTGGGTAGGTCACAATGGAGAATATGAAAATAACCACGACAATAGAATTTAGGAAACGCTGCCTTAGATGATAGCATGTGTGCATGAAACTGGCATCCGCAGTCATGCGGCCAGGCTTGGAGGTCACTCCCCATCCTTGCAAGCTGACTCGACCGTGACGTAAAAGTAAAAAACCGGTCAAGTGTGAGTCGGACTTGCGCACTGAGGGTTCCGTACCATTATCTCTCGTCAACCCAGTATTTTCCCACTGCTGGGCACGGGTGTTCTCTCAGAATAAGAGAGTTTTAGGCCATAGCCCACCGCGCTGGTCAAGAGCGAATTGGTGGACTTCATATAGGTACAGGCGAGAATTTTTTTTTGTTAAAAACCCTCGGGTACACACCCGAGTGTGTACCCGAAAAGCAGTGATAATTAGTTTCTCATACGCACATAATTTTAGAAAAATCAGTGGTGCGTGCTTGGGTTGAACCCTTAGTCTTCCCGATCGAGAGGGCAAATTTCAACCATTATGCTATCTTTGCTCTTACCATTATCTAGCCATGTTCTGTTCAAAGAAATCTTGTGATCAGAAAAAATGTTATTTTAATCTAAGGGAGCCCCTCTTCAATATTTATTATAATCTGTAATATTATTTGTTTTTATAGCGGCAACATATATACATTATTTGTGTAAATTTCAACTGTCTAGCTATTACCGATCGTGATATACTGCCCGGTGACAGACAGACGGACAGCCGTCTTAGTAATATGGTTTTTACCCTTTGAGTACAGACCCCTAATTAGTACTTTTACCCGTTCCTTGCCATTATCTAATGTGTATGTATGTATGTTTTTGCATCCAACTCGCATGAGAACACTTGCGCTTTCCCCCGATGTAATTAATTACCGATGTTGTTCAACATGTGGTGCATTATTTCACGCTCCACGTGGCCGACAGTTTCCCGGTGCAGCTTGCACTTGCCGGCTATATAAATAAGTACAATTGAAGCGTCTGTATATGTTTCAAATGTGTACCATTTTACTACTTCATGCTATATTCGCAAGAAGCTTAAACATAGAGAAACAGAATTTACCAGTTAGCTGTCTGTTTGAGTACCTTTCAAGGTTATTTTGGAAACCATTGAACAAATTTGAACTGAAGTTTCTCGCAAAGATAGTGGACCCTCCAATCAGTTGCTCGTATAAATACTCCTAATGTGTAGGATTTTTGTGTACAAATTAAAATGTTAGCGGGTTTGCAGGTAGAGTCGCGCGTGCAAGCTTGTACATAATATTGTTGTGCACGATTTTGACATTTTTAGTGCACGGGAACCGAAATTGCGTCACTATTGAAATGCCACGCGTGTGACGCATAACGCAATTTGAACTTACCAGTTCATTGTAAAGAGCTCGTGTTTACCATAGTTTAATATAGAACTAGATATAGTTACAAGCATATTTATACATAGCCCTTACGAAATACTTAGACCACTTACAAATTATACTTCTAGCGAAAACTTAAGGTACTGGATAAATCAATATTAAAATACGTGAAGCAAAAACTTGTGATTCGTTTTTTAAGATATTAGCCGCAGACGGAGGAGTATGAAATTATGCACGGTTATAGTTGATGTAGAGAAGAATTACGCAATGCTAATATTTTTTCAAATAACTAATTATTGATGAGTGTCCTATGCCGCCCACGGACATCTGTTATCAAAGTCTTATGGAATATGAATTCCACCTAAAGCCGATCGCAATGCGTTGCCAATTCTGAGATATAAGATAATTAAATCAGTAAGCTCATATTTAAGTAGAAAAGGTGTGGTTTCCCCGGTCGAATTGTACACACCTTTCCTTAAAGTTAAATTTAACCTGGTGTAGCTCGCGGCACGAGCTATTAATCGTAACTGCATAAAATGTTGTCGAAAAAGAAAAAATAAAACGTCAAAAGCGGAAATTTCTAATGCGGGCGACGATTCTATTCATCCGGTTGAAGATTAAAAAGATGATCCCTTTGAAATTAGTTAAATGAGTTTTAAAGGGTTTTCTTGATTATTTCCAGGAATAGATATACTGCAAAGTTTTAGTCTAAAAAAATGAATTAGCAAACGAGCATGCAATATGCCTGATGGTAAGTAGCCTACCGCCTAGGGACAACTGTAAGAAACTTGATGAAGAAAAAGGGTTATATCTGAAGACAATCACAGATGCTAGTCCTGTGGTCTAAGATAGTCGGTATAGTCGGATAGTCTATATTAAAAGTGAGTGAGTGTGTGGCGGTGGTATCTACCTGAACGAAACACTACTGAGAACAGACAATTTAATATACTATATAATACTGTTTATAACTGAACCGGGCTATTTGACTTTCCGTCTGCTATTTATGACTTTTGGCCTATACTTATAGTACTTTTTCACTGCAGATCGCATGTAACGATGTGAACACAATAATCGTAAAAAGGCTCCCTTCTCGAGAAGTGCGCAAACTGTCCGCACGGTGATAAAGGAAAATGCATTACTTCCCCTTCGAATAGCGAATGGGGATTTTTCCTTAAAAGAAGCCCTTCAAAATGGCGGCGCAGGTCATTAATGTTCGTCTCAGGAGTACCCAAATTTAAAAGTTAACTTCCTCTTCAGTTAGGAAGCCGAGATGTAACAGCCACATAAAATTTACGGAACAACGTCACTTTTTATGAAGGAACTTTCAGGTACCTAAGTATATTGTTTCTATTTTCGCATCTAAAAGTTACCTGCAACAAAGATTTTTTATTTTTGCAACATTCTTAAACAATTAACACATACAAAAAATAAACGTCATGTCTCTCACAGCACCACACACTAAAATCAATCTCTACTGGATAGTGTGGGTCTCTAGGTACATGACTTCTTAATAATTAGAGACAGGAATACTTTATGGTGTACATACCTACAAGCTTCGTTCATAATTATTTATATATCTGAGAATATATGTTGATAATGTAAATAATTTTTAATTGTAAATTTAATGTGTTGTAATGTTGTCGAAGAATACATGATTTCTGCTTATAGATTAATAAACAAATAACCTACATATAAATTACATGCATACTCCCCATTGTGCAGATCCGGTGTGTGCGCGGCGGCGACCCGCGACCTCCCCACAGTTTGCGAGATTTATTCCAGTCATGAGCCCAATCACTCGGCCTGTTTCTCGTTCCGGGTGCTTCTTTACGCAAATTATATCATAATTTCACCGCGCGTAATGTTACGTGTAACATGCTAAAATCTTCATTTAAATCACTCTGAAAATTCGGGATAAATTACGCCAAAACATCAAGTATAGGTCAAAGATGAGGATTACATGATTTTAGGTTACGCCTACGAATATTTCCAAAGGTCACCCGAATGCTAATTTTATGCCAGCATCTATTCCTAACGATCTTCAACTTGACCTTTATCTGCGAGAATTTATTTGTATGCGGTGTTTAATTAACCTATTATAAGTATCCGAATCCAATCACACTTTTCCATTTATAGTCTTGAAGACTGTTATTATATCCATATCCATAAACTAAATGTCATGTTTTAAAAGATAGATTTAAGTTGATTAGAAACTTTACGATTATTAATTTCAAGGTAATAAGACAGGTGTAAGGAAAATATATAAATAATGAAATAGCTAACATACATAATGTTTGTATGACGGGCCGCCTTATCCCGGTCCGTAAGAATTTACTTTTTTGGGGTTCTTATAGTTGAGATAGAAGAGACGGAATAGACGTGACATGTTTTTATGATAAGGACAATCAGGAGCCGTGGAACCCACGTCCGACCCCGACGACTGCTTGACACATAGTTCAATTCATATTTGATGCAACTCTATACATCGTGGAGCGATTTTCTACGCGGCCGCTACAATTATAGTTCAGAGAACTCGAGGAAAGCTTAAAAAAAAAACGGTGCGTGCTCAAATAACCTACACTAATACTTATTTATGAGTTAATAGTAAGTCGTGACTCCGTAGAGTATAATTGTATACTTTATCGACAATACCGTGCAAGTAATTTATTTAGCAGTTTATCACGTCAATAACTCAATATCTCTCGGAGTATTTGACACGCGCCATTCTTTTGTCAGTATGCGCATACATCAACCCTAAGCTGGACGCTACCATATTCGAAATTTGAAGTTGGAATCGAGGTCGGCGTAGCCTTTTGGGTTGCGTGTGTCGTTCTTCCCGCGCGAAAGTGATTAACGGTGCCGTGAAATTGCAGGTCAGTGACCGACCCTTGCCTCGCCACGTGGTTATTATCGAACTTACGACAGTACTCATTATTGCATAATTCACGCAATGAATTTGAATGAATGAAGAGTTTGATTGCCAACTCCCTAAACATAGAATTTACGAAAGGAAAGTTGGTCAATAAAATATAGTTTACCTTTATTGGTCAGTTTGGTCAGTTTAAGAGTTCTAATTTGTAGCTGCCGCAATGTAGACTACAGTAATCGTACTTAATTGACAC
The DNA here is from genome assembly GCA_949699795.1 of Spicauda simplicius. NCBI lineage: Eukaryota > Metazoa > Arthropoda > Insecta > Lepidoptera > Hesperiidae > Spicauda > Spicauda simplicius. Next base: position 8,395,855 of record OX453064.1, read on the forward strand.
AATCTAGTTAGTACTAGTCGACGCTGCAGAAATAATCTAGGTAGGTACAAGTAACAGTTTCTTTTTTAGCTTGCTAAGAATATTTTAGACTTTACAATTTAGAAATTTTAGATTTTTTTGTTTCTTATCGGTTTCGTAATTTGTCAAAATATCTTGTTTATTTTAAGACACGGTTAATTTTAAATTTTACCTATATATCGTCAACCCATTATTGTCCCACTGCTGGGCACGTGTCTTATCTCAGAATGAGATAGTTTTAGGCCATAGTCCACTGCGCTGGGCAAGGGCGAATTGGTGTAATTTTTACCTATATTAAAGGTTACTTACTAAATTAATAAAGCTAATTGACCTGATAGTGTATCCCCATGACCTATGGAGTATCAATGCCAGAGTTGCCAATACCATGAGATTTATGAGATAACATTTGAATCTGTGTATGTTGAATCCAACGGTGTATTTAACCAATACACTTTTGAACCCGGTATATTAATGAATGAGTGCAACTATCTGCTTCTATATTGAGCGTCTGAAGCGTCAGTTTTCATAATTAAACGGCGGCATACATAAACCGGCTGATAAAACGGCCATGTGCCGCGCATCGCTTCAATTCAGCTCACTGATACTGGCATCGTGCCACTAAAATACATGTGTATGAATGATTATAACGTTATTTTCTTTAATCCAACAGATTAATGTTTAAATGATTACACGTTCGTGCCAATTAATTAGCCGTCAAGACATAATGTCGATGTTGCGTTTAAATGTGCAAGCGAATGGCATGTGCATACAAATGTTTGCGTAGTCCTTTCTTGGGCATCACATATGGTTTGATTTCCGACGTTGATAACTAGGACTGAATACTTTAGAAGTGGTATAGTCCTGCATGGTTCGACGTTGGGTCGTAGGATACACTTTCTCCAGGGTTTCCAACTTCTTTTTCAAGAATAGCAACGCATCTGTGACAGATCTTAGTTAAGATTGTAATCCAATCAGGGTTGATAGTACATTGTCCCTGAGCGGTAGATGTCACTTACTGTCAGGTGAACTGCATGCCAGTTTGCTTCTGTAATAATATAGAAAAAGAGAGAACAAATAAAATAGGATTATACTAATATTTTATTCATATGATACGTTAACTAAATGTGATATTCGTCGAAAGTAGCAATTGTTACGAACAGTCGTATTTATTTTACGACAGTTATAATCTTTACAAGCATCTGTACACAATATGCAAAGGTTCACAATGTACACATGGCAGTCACAATATGAGCATTAGATACATCGCCTATTTATCCCGAAGCGAAAAGGGTGTTATACGCGGGAACTCCGTTTTCAAAGGAAAATTTCCGCTTATCATGCTTGACACACTTATAAGCCTTCGCTGCCATCGAATTCACACATGTTTATTATTTATTGTTCTTTTCGGTGCCTGAAATATACGCTGAAATATCTCTCTCAATTCAGGGGAATTTCAACGTATCATAGAGGTGAACAATTCACGAGTTTTCCCAAATTTATTGTGGCAATATATTATTTTCAATTCATGGTCACTTCACATTTTCACACTTTGTACTCACAATTTACACTTTGCAATTGTTTATACTCGAAGTAAATATTCAATATTGCGTAAAGTAAAGCTTTGACTTTATATGAAAATTTTGGAATATGGTAATGTCATTAGATAAATTGGTCATGAAATATAGGCATCCTAGCCCCTAGAACTTCCCTCTCAGACATGATTTAACGATGACTGCTAGTGGCTCTGATAACTTTATTGATATGGCCCTATATAACTCTTAAAACTGAAACGATTATAATGATATTATGAATCTCTTATATAAGAAATGGGCATATGTAGGTATATACACACAGCGACACATACGCTCGAAACCACTACCCTTCTTCTGATGCAATCGGGCAAAAATTCTAGTGTTTATTTATTACGGTTCAAGAGATAGAGCCCTGTGACAGACGGATAGACAGCGGAGGTTTATTGATGGGCCTATTTTTACCCTTTGGGCCCGCAAGCCTCAAAATGAATGTGTCTATTAAATATTAGTCCATAAATATACTGTTTATGGAGGTGTTAGTGAATTATACGATTTCAAAGTAATATTATCGGGGAATTTATACATTTTATTATGTAATGGGTACTTATGATATGCGATTTTTGAATTTCTTACTACCAACATTTCGACCCAGTTCGTGGTCACGGCCAACCACGATCCATGCAACTGGGTCGAGATATCGGTAGAAATAAATTCAAAAATCGCATATCGTGAGTACCCGTTACATAATAAAATGTTAGTGAATTATGTTAACATAGTGCGAGTGCTTCTAGGAAACTGTTAAAATAACTGAATATAAAAAACATACTTTTAAATTTTGCATCGCGCTTCGCCTCACGATATTATGCAAATTAATGGTTTAGTCATCGTAAATAATAACCTCGTATAAAGCCACGCGTAACTTCTAATAATAGCTGTTCATAACACGAAAAGCAATCAAAATATAAATAGCCATGAAATAATGTCCTTTTCATCGTTCCAATGACATGAGACGTTTAGAAAAAACATGTTAAAATCATGATTTTATGAATTAAATTAAACAAAAAATACATTAACAAATAATGCATGATTTTATGTTTAAAATTTATTATTATATTTTAATAAATACCTGTATGTTAGGACAACTATTGTATTATTATTGTAAATTACCTTAAACTGTATCTTAGTTAACGTTTATATTAATCACTTTCCAGAAGACTGGATTACTCATATATCATCACGCTTTCAGATTTTGTTGTTAATGTCATAATAAAGTACCTATAAATAAAAATCTGATATAACATATCACAAAATTATAAATAGGTAATAGTTTATCTTGAACATTAAGCCAATGTTAACTTAAGCTATTTTACCCCCTTTTTATGTCCAACTACTGGGCATAAAACTCACTCCACAAATTGGATGAAGCTGCAGCATTACATATTACTAAGATTGTTTGGAACATAATACGAGTAACTTAGTAACCTTACAAAAATGTGATTCCCGAATTAGATCTTACATTAGGAAATTAATACATGAGCGACTGTCGTCGATTATCACCGCCTATTGCCACAGTGTCGACGGCTGTCATTGCTGTTTGCAGTCTGTCTTCAGCGACCGTCGACGTTAGCTGTGTATTAGCTCACTGTCGCTCATGTGTTACCTCCCTTATACGACCATCGTCACGAATCTATTGGGAGGCTATTCATAATCACTTTATAAGGCCACTGTGTACACGGTGACAGATATTGATGACCTGCTGCTGCTCTCGGTTCCCTTGTAATATTTTGTAAGGGCTCATATGGCACCAAAGCGAGCCCTAATGGCCAAGGAGTTTTATTTATGTGGCGGCATAAAGACGATGCGGATATAATATGATCAAATTAATGGCCGCACTGAACAACTATATTTGTTTTCCTTTTACAAGGAGTTTGGCAAATTCTCAATAAATTGAATACTTACGGATTAACTTGTACGAACTCTATTTAAATTGTATAGTATAATGTAAAATATATGTTTAAAGTAAGAAACACGTCGTAAAAGAACCGTCGTCTTCGTCGAATTGCACATTGAAGAAAAACACCAACAATTATCGAACTACTCAATACGACACTTGTTCTTGTTGAGTCTTGTGTAATTACTGTAGATTCTACAGGATGAGTTCAAGTTGTTGGTCGAGAGAGAATTGAAGGCAACATATTCTAAATTAATTAAATTGCAGTTTTCTCCAGCGCAGAGTATTTGCACTAACATCATTGTTCATCTGAATTTTAATTGAATAATGCTTAAAATCTTATTTTATTAATATCCTGTTAACACGTTCCATGCGAAACCAGGTCGAAAACATCTGGTCCATATCTCGCTTGTGGTGCGGCTACGAAAAGTATAGACTTCTCTGTCGTGCGAAGAGCGTAACTTCAGATTGGTTCAGCGTAGGAAAGAAATAAATACATATCTGAGATGGGCTATTAAAATAGAATCCAGTGGTGTGCCTATCTTAATACCGGATATTTTATACCTGGTACCGCACTGAACTAATAAAATTTCATCACAGTGCGGGTACAGGTTGAATACACCTGGTACCCTCGCTCACCTGGTACCGCACCCCGCGCTAGCTTCGCACGGTTAGTGTTGCGTAATGACTTCAAGACGGTGTCGTAAAATAATAAAACTGGACCATATTGAAGACAGTGATGATAATATTGAAGACGATGATGATAATAATGAATCAAAGTATAGATTGATTTATCCAAAACGGGTAAGTCGTCATTACTATTTATTGCATTTGCTAAAAAATTACGTACAATAACACTCACGTAAAATCTTTCATAATAATTTTATTTACAGAACCGGCAATAAAACCAAATAAACACCATTTAGTAAAGGGCACGAAGAAGAGAAACTGTGCTGGATGCTATGAAAAGCTTCGAACAATTTTAACAAGTCGTCAACCTGACAAAAAAGTTAAAAAAAAATTAACTGAATGTAACGCATGCAAAAAACTTCTGTTTGGATTGTTTCAATGAAAAACATTAATGAATATTATTTAAATTATTATTCAATAAAACTTAGGCCCATCGATATCTGTTTTTCCCATCCCTAAAATATGCATAAACATCCTCTTGTTCAGTGCGGCACAGGGTACATAAAACCGTGTATTTTATTTTAGCTATAGATTCTAAACCAAAGAGCTGTCCACGTACGCCGTCAGGATCTCTTCAATCAATTCATTAATACTAATACTCAAAGCAAAAAAATATGTTTTTTCTTTTCATGAAGCCAAAAAAAAGATTAAAGTTGGTAGTTGGTAGTTGTGGTAGTTTTAGGTCCAGGTGTAAAACGCCTGGTACCGCAGGAATAGAAAGAATAGAAAATTTTGTGCCGCTTCGAACGTGTTAATAAAACTCCACGACTCGATCTGTGCACTATTTTCTGCTTCAAACGTGCAAGATGCGAAATGAGCGAATTGGATGTTGATAATTTCTATTGGCGACGATAACTACTTTCCATCAGATAGCTCATAAGCTGTTTTCATATGTTACCACCAATTGAAGGTGGTAGAACCAGTGTAATTCGACCAGGGAAGTACTACCTACCGCCACACTTATTTCTAGCGTGAAGCATTTCTTGCGTTTCATTGGAAGGGTGTGGTTGCTAGCACACTTTTATATGAGGCAACCATCATAGTTCTCGGGAGTGGCAACGCATCTGTGTTTGACTTCAGATGGAATCTATGTTCTGTACGAAGTTGATTACAGATGTCCATGAGCTGCAGTGGGTACCATCAGCTGGACTGCATGCTTGTTTGCATAAAAAAATACTACCTAAATTGTAATGTAAAACCTGAGCATAATAATGAACTCCTAATAATAGGAGAGTGTATTCTAAATAAATCATTTTTTCAAATTACATGGTGGGTTGTAATTATCTACTAATTATATCTGCTAGGATGTGCACTCAGCATTGTATTCGCTCCGATACTCAAACAAAGCGTACTCAATTATAATGCAAATCTATAATTAATTGTGCGTAATCCCGTTGTACGAGAGTGCCATATTATATCATTTATCTTGATACGACTATAATGTCTATTATTAAGATTGATGATTATTGCAATTAAAGAATCCTTGTTTTGTTTACTATTAGTAAAATAAAGTATTGCTAGTTAAAATAAAATAGTAAAATTAGGATTATCAATACAGGTGAATTGTTCATGTTTTGATTTTTATTTAATTAGCGTTTAATTAGGACGATTCGATAAGTAAACAAAGAGGTAACTAAACCCAATTGTGAATAAATTTACCTTTTTAATTTCGTTAATAGTTTTACCAAATGAGTGTGCCGTTTATAAGCGAATCTGTGGTCATGTCGGTTTTATTCAATTTATGCCTTAGAACTACATATTTTAATGTTAGACTTGATACGTAGCTTGTGAATGTTGTGCCCGTCAAGTTTAACCCTGTGATATGCAAGCTTTGTTCACTTCTTTCAAATCTCTCTTTCTGCAAATCTCGTTTAATCTCAAGACATGTTTGCAAAGCAAAGCAGAATGTTTTGTTATTTACAAATTATATTATGAAAATAAAATGTGCTATCAACATTTTGTACTTTGTATTGTGATCTAATAAGACTTTTTTGTTTCAGTTGCTGATTTGAATAGTCAAACGTCTTTAAAAGGTGAGCATTACATCTACAAATTTTAATAAATATAGACTGCAAGTTAGAGCAGTGATAGCCTAATGGTTGAAACTTGCCCTATCGATTAAAAGGTCCGAGGTTCGGACCCAGGCACTCACCACTGATTTTTCTAAAATTATGTGCGTATTAGAAATTAATTATCACTGCTTTTCGGTGAAGGAAAACATCGTGAAGAAACCTACACACCCGTAAGTTCTATAAAAAAAAGTTCTCGGAGGTGTGTGAAGTCCACCAATTCGCACTTGGCCAGCGCGGTGGACTATGGCCTCAGCTCTCTCATTCTGAGAGAAACCCTATGCCCAGCCCCACTGCTGACACAATACAACAACCCCCCGCTGCACACACAATAATGGGTTGACGACAGAGATAGATTATAATTAATTATTATTCAAATTATATAGGTATCTATATAGATATCGTATATTGATTTCATCATTTATCTCTTGACTGATCTCAATATCCCTCTTACGATATTTGGTATTGATGAACAATACATATTAATGAATGAATACGCCATAAAGCGTCCGAACTCTGAGTCAATCCATCTAATCTGTTTCATGGACAAAATTAAGAACTTACGGTACATTTGCTGCATCAATTGAGCTATTGTATAGTACAATACATCAATGAGTGCGTCACGGTAAATGGACGTTTCTGAGCATTTTGCCGCGTACTAGTGATGTAACGGACTTTCGCACTCGCGAATATTCGCATATTTTTAGATGTTCGCGTTCGCATTCGCAAGATGTGTTTTTTTTTATCTGATTGAAGTAGCAAACGAGCAGTCAATCACCGACGCCCATGGACATCTGTAATCAACTTCATACAGAACATAGGTTCCATTTGAAGTCAACCACAGATGCGTTGCTACTCCCGAGGACTACGATGGTCGCCTCATGTGAAAGTGTGCCGGCAACCACACCCTTCCATCGAAACGCAACAAATGCTTCACGCTAGAAATAGGTGTGGCGGTGGTACTTCCCAGGTCGAACTACACTGGTTCTACCATCTTCTAAACCTTGGTGCGATTGTTTTGCAAATATTGAATGGCAATGCTTCGCAAAAAAGGTCGCTTAATTGAAATCGAACTGCAGATTGCATAATAAAAAGTCGCCAAATGTAAATCCTCCGGTACCCTGAACCAAAAGCAAAAAAAAACAACATTCGCTTTCGCGAATAACGATAAGGGGTATTCGCATTCGCATTCTCGAATGTTCAAATACATTCGTTACATCACTACCGCGTACTGTTCCTCTGTGAATTGACTCGTCAATTTCGCACCGTTTAGCTTTCGCGCTCAGTACGCCAAACTGGGTTATAGTGAGATAATAGTCGGCCGTCTCGCCTGTTTACCTCATTGTTTGCATTCTCTTCCACGCTCGCCTCCATAGAAAAAAAACTCAAAGTTAATAGCTGAACCCTTTTTGTGCAAGTCTGAGCTGTTGTTATTGCCTTTACTATTTACCCGCTCTTCCAGCCACAGTAAGTAAATACATTGTAACGAAACAACGGGCGATTGGTTGGAAGTTGGCGCACAATTTAATTTGTTGAACAAAACTGCTAGAGCTCTTATTCAAAAGCTAGTGTATTTTTTTTAAAACGGAGATATTATTTGACCTTTACTGTTATATATGTACTTACGACCTTTACTGTTATACTATATAGTAAACTTTTGATGTGTTTTGTAATACACCTTTTGATAATGGCTTGGAAGTTAAATAAAACCGTCTTACAATTATTGTAGTAAAGTGTAAATATGATTGGCATTACACCGGAAGAATTAGAATTAACTGGTAAGTTTGCAGTAGGTATAGTCAATACCTACTTCTGTCAATGTACTCCTGCTAATGTTAATTCAATTATACAACTGATTCTAACCTTTTTCAGTACCTACTTTGTATAGTTGACAACGGTCATCTCCTAAAATTATTTGTTACTTACGTTTCTTTGCTTCATCTATTTTATCGTAGTCTAGGTTATTATTCGGTAATTATCCATTACCGTATAATAACTATGCGTTCTATGTATGTGCCAAGTTTTACTGAAATTAAACCAGGTTTTGCAAAAAAACAAAGAAACACACAATACATCCTTACAAACAATCGTATTAAAAATATTAATTTATATTAAGATTCATTTATTATCGGATAACAGAAATGATAGGATAGTAGAAAACAAAATAATAATATTTATACCTAGATGTTTATCTAACCGTATTCACAATGGGTATATTTATTAGGTCCTAATATAGTGAATACCAGCAGTGTTGAGCTGCGGTCAGTATATTACCTGTGCGGTTTGAGCTCACCACCGCGTATTCCATTACGCATCACTGTTCGGTGACCAACACAACAGATCGACCTATTTGATACAAATCGTAAATATTATTTTAGAAATGTTTCTATTATTAGTAGTATTTGTCAATTTGTTTCAAATGCACTGCGACAGAGAGAACAAAATTTTGTTAATGACTTGTTGCCATCGACTTCACACGCGCAAAGTTTAATTCAAATTCCATATTATCCATTAAACTTCTTAGGAGCTGAATATATATAAAATCTTTCTTGGTGAGTGTCTATGTGTACATGTCGAAATAGACATATGAAACAATTGTCTATGTCATGATTCTAGTTTAGGTCGTTTAAGCAATTATTATTAAAGTGCGTGTTTTCGCTTTCTTATAAAAGTATAATATATTTGCAATATTGTTTGTACGCCGATGTTACGCCATGTGTGGATCTTTATGAGGTAAGGGGACTTACAAGGGACTAACAATAGGCATTCCAGCTTAGTGTAATGGTAGGATACTAATCACGTATGCAGTTGATTACGGATGTCCATAGGCGGCAATAGGTTTACAGTCGATCGATTGTAGCTTATTTACGACTTCTTTATTGTATAAACAAGTTGTGTAAGTAACGGTGCACATAACAGTTACTTTAATATTCAAATCATTAATACAAGTGCTTTTTACAGTAATGCGGGGTCTGAACCGACTTTAAAACTGAAAGAAAGTTTGTTTGTTGTCCGCGCATGTTTGTCCTGAGCGGGGGAGGCGTTGTGCTGATTTAAGGGAAAACTTTCCTTGTTTTGCATTTTATGGCAGCACGGGGAACTCACCCCCGAGATCTGAATATTTCACAACTATATACGGCAACTTACGAGTACACAAGATCCGTCCCTTCATGCGACAAGTACACGTCAGCATTTAAAAGCAAATTGATAGTCGAGAATGCAAAACTCTGTTTAATAAAAAAACTTTGTTTAATATACTAGCCTATTTCCAGGGCTCCACTAGCTTTGGTGATATTTACTATGGTAATGAGTATCCTATGTGTTAATCCAGATCAGGGTTTCGCAAAGTGGGGTAAGCGAACTCCTAGTGGTTCGCCATTCGATAGCAGGGGTTTCGCGACAAGATTTACGTAATAAAAATACAAAATTATTCCTAAAACTGACCCCATTTGTGACCACAAACAAGTACACCCATTACATTAACTGTAGTAGTGTATTGACATTTGTTTTGGCACTTTATTGTTACCTTTTATTAAAATAAAAACTTTATCTCCTACAACCAATTTTATTGTTTTCTTTGGGGGGGGGGGGGAGAGATATAGTTATTTAGTTAACAGTACCCCTGTTAGCCGTGGAGCCGAAAATATGAGAAACCCTGGTCCAGATAATATACTTTGCGTGTGCTACATTTCAGTGAAATTCAACTGATACTCTTAGTGTGAAAGAGCAACAAACACACATACATCCTCAAAAAGTTTCGCATTTAAAATATTAACTAGCTTTTACTCGAGGCGTCACTCACGTTGAATTCTAGATTTTCAACTTCTTTGAGTGCAAATGACTTACAAAGTGTCACGATAATCGGTTGAGTAGTTTTTTTTACGTGAAAGCGTAACAAACTTAGGTACCTACATTTGTAATATTAATAGATTGCCATACCTACCCAAAGTACGAGGATTTATAATAAGCACGTTCTATGCAAGATTTCCAATCCTAAAATATTATTATAAATGAATCTCTAGAATAATTTTAAACTGTTTTTTACCACTTATAGCATTGATATTAAATACATAACAAAAAATAGAGACAACATTGGAAACAAATTACTGCCATCAGTTTGTACGATACTCAGCATTGAAAAAATATGATTTTCAAAATATTACACTATAAACTTTTAAAGGTGTGATACTAGTGTATTCCATTAAAATGACAATAACCCGGACGGCACACGAAGATGAAAGTAGCATTCCGTTAAAATTGCAAAAAGTACAAAACAGGAAGAGCGCCATGGCATCGGTCAGTATTTCATTTCCCGCTGCGACAATTCATTTATTCACTTTGTGCTACTCCACTAGGTATCAACGTCAAATAAGTACGGGCTTTGTCTCTCTGAAACGGGTTAAGTAAATAACCAGATCGCCATTCATAATGGACGGACGGAATTTCTACATTGAACAGAATAGAGTTTGCACTTTATCTCCGATCCAGGTTTTAATTAACGTTGTTTCGTTTTTCACGTCGATCCACCGGTCCAGATACAGGCATATCTCGAGAACGCTATCAGATTCTGAAGCATATGGATTAAATTGAAAATGAAACATGTGAACATTTTACTGGAGTTGCCGATTGAATTCTATTTTTAGATATTGAGAGTTTAAATACGTGAACTATGTAACTATGACTCATTTTTCTTAGTTTCCTTATGCTTACATAACGCAATTGTATTTATTATTACATTTAATAAGCAGTGTTGTAGTAGGTTAATTGGTCGTTCATAGTCCATAGTATCAGGTCGTTTCGTCGTCAACCCATTATTGTCCCACTGCTGGGCACGGGTCTTCCCTCAGAATGAGAGTTTAGGCCATAGTCCACCGCGCTGGCCAAGTGCGAATTGGTGGACTTCACACACCTCCGAGAACTTTTTTTTTAAAGAACTCTCGGGTGTATAGGTTTCCTCACGATGTTTTCCTTCACCGAAAACCAGTGATAATTAATGTTTAATACGCACATAAATCAGTGGTGCGTGCCTGGGTTTGAACCTCGGACCTCCCGATTGAGAGGGCAAGTTTCAACCATTAGGCTATCACTGCTCACTCAGGTCGTTTATACATGCATAAATAAACTTATTGATTGATTGATGCTCTATAGATAGTTTTAAATAAACAAGAATCATTCACAGGACAGAATAGCTGGACCAGAAATTGATTCAATACATCACGCCAACACTTCATTTCGCGCAAGCAAATATAATGCATTATTTTTCTTTTTCTTTCAACGTAAAAGTTAACAAAGAACATTACATTTCACTGTTTGTCTGAATGCTATCAGAATTTCCGCATCGATGCTGCTAGTTGTTTTGTTTTTGTCAATAAACGGGGTTGCAACAAGCTTGTACTGCGATTCTTTGTGCTGCTCGCGGTGTACGGTGATTGCCAATATTAGCTTTTCATTTGCCTTTTTAAGTCAATTATACCTCTTGTTTAGCTTTGTTAGCGTTATATAACGTTTATGAATAGTTATCAAATTATTGTGTGCTATTATGTTATTAATTTAGAAATAAATTAAAATCTCATGACTGCGACTTTTGCCTGTGCGGTGGCATACTTCTAATGATCAACTATATTATTTTAGCTGCATATAAAGTTAAATAAACATTTTGTTTCTTGCTACCACTAAAACCCAGCCACTCCTTTGCCAAATATTACATAAAAATAGTTAATTTTTTTGGCTCCTGTTATCGTAGAAAAGTATAATATCCAAGTACATATTAATCAAAATCAGATTCGTTGCTTTTTCATTATAGTCGAACAAATGCATAAACAACAGCTTCATAGTAGTTTGAATAGATAGATAAGCGGGTTGTATAAATAAAGCGCTCAAAAGTCCCCACAGATTTGAAATGTACCATGTCGTATCTACATTACTTATCTATGGGAGGATTGTTTGCCGAATACACTGTTGGAATGGCGTATGGGAATCCATACAAAGCGAGTAATCCTGAACGTGCCGAGTGCGGAAATACGCGAACTTCCATGTTCGCTTAAATACCACAGAGGTAAGAGACAGGTAATTAGTATTAAAGTTAGTAGTAGTTTTATGCGGGCTTAAAGACATTCATATTATGTTTTCAAGGTGATAGGAATAGGAACGTGTTTCAACTACAAAGGGATAATCTATTTATTATTTTTTTCTAATAATTGTAGTGCTAAGCGGTCATACTATGTTCGGGTTTGAAGGCAGTTATAAAGGAAAAAGATTTTCATAGGTATTCTAATTTAGTTCTCATGAGAATCAACGCATATGTAAATGGTCACACGGTATAGGGATGCCGGATAGGAATTTACGTCCTAATCTATAAATGGTTTATGTGACCTTCTTATTCTTTTTAAAATAAAATATTTTCATGTCAAGGTAACGTCATCACTCTTTAACTAGATAACCGGTAAGATTCTATATGCTTACCGGTTATCCCTTTTCTTATTGGTCGACGTTGCAACAGGCCCGTAAATAAAGTTACCGTCGTTAACAACATGAGCGGCTTTCTAGAAGTAGCTAATGAATTTGTATTGAATTATTTGAGGTGGTTGCAGGTCGTCGCACCCGACAATCATCCGCCGACCAATAATCCGGCAATCACTTGATAGGAAATTCAGCCCTTATTGAGGTGATTATAAATCCTTTCAACGGTGTATGCCACCTTCTGATTTTCCTTGGAAATAAAATGAAATGAAATGTTTCTATTTTGAAAAGCCTACGGGGGCACTTACAAACTGTCAGTTACATTTTTTTTTACACTACCACCGGATCGGAACACGACATCAACTGAGAAGATCTAGCACGAAACTTAGTGGGTTTGTCTTTTTTCTTTGTCATCTAGTTTTTACATGGGTAATAAAAGTTACCTCCAGTATCTTGCCTTATATTTGGCTAAACAAGAATCATGTTTGGCAGGATACGCTACACTTTGTCATTTTACTAATTACATATTATTCAGTCCCAAGCTAAAATCTTTTCATGTCAAGATAACGTTCACTTATTAACTTAGTAACCGTTAGTATATAGAAATATCACCCCTTTCAAATAGGTAGTCCTATGGCCCGTAAATAAAATTACGGTCGTTAACATGAGCGGTCTTCTAGAAGTAGCTGATGAATCTGTATCGAATTATGTGAGGTGGTTGCAGGTCGTCGCACCGGACGATCGCCCGGCCAATAATCCTGTTAGGGCGACCGCACGCGCCGCCGGCACGCCACTGCCTGATCGAAACGTAATTGGGTGTACTTACCTGCGGCTGCCCGATTATAAAATAAACAACTTTGAAAGCCCGATTGTGTTATGGTCAACGTGCTGTTTCGCAGTGCAGTTTCGATTTATGGTCGCGTATGTGTATATCAGTAAATGTAGTCGCATAATCGATACTTTTACGGGTAGGTATTTAAAAACGCCAATTCGAACCTACCTATTAATATTTCTTATTCTATTGGTATAATTGCGTGATTATACATATAGGTACATATACAGTGTATGGCACTCGTTACATAGTCATACTACATGTTAGTCGCTGTTGGATTGTGGTTTGAAAGGTGTGGTAAGGGAGATATAGTCAAACAAGGCGTTTTAACTTATCAGGGATAGCAACGCGTCTGTGGCTAACCTCAGGTAAATCTTTGATCTTATTGGGACGACCCGCGTGGCCGAGCGGTTACCATACCGGTCTAACGCGCAATGGGTCTCGGGTTCGATTCCCGGCCAGACAGGTTTCTGAATGATGAGTTTAGATTCATGTTCTGGGTCTGGGTGTTTGTGTATTCGTCTTGTGTGTGTCTATGGTACCCATGGTACAGGAGAAAATCCTAGTGTTGGACTTTGAGTGTAGAAAGCGTGTTTTTGGGGGACTGGGGGTTGATCACAAATATCTATGAACGACAGTGGCCACTTACCATCAGATGGACTGCATGCTCCTTAGCTAGTTAGCTTTCAAAATTAAAATAAAAAGTATACCACCATTGCTGTCTACGCCTTTACTACAAATTACAATGCAAGCCACGTTGCTTATTGAGCCTTAACTTAAGCGGATTATCCAATCTATCCAATTGGCGTAACTGCAAGTAGCAGCGATTATTCAACTTTGTAAGTCTTAATCTAATTTAGTTACTAAGTACTTGTTATCGGTACATGAAATAAAAAAGAAAGTTCCGAGTGTCTTTTTTATATCTGACTGAAGTAGCAAACGACCATGCATTCCACCTGATGGTAAGTGGTCATTGCTGCTCATGGACATCTGTAATCAACTTCATACAGAACATGGATTCTATCTGAAGTCATTTACAGATGCGGTGCTAGTCCTAAGGGCTCGTCCCTGTAGTTCCGGGATCAGAATAGGGCTTCGGCATCCTCTGCCTGTCGTACGAGGCGACAAAAAGGGGCTTCCGGGGTTGCAAGCGGCTAGAGTGGGAGCTTACCGTCGTAAAGACAAGACGGAGCGGTGGGCCCAGCCACCCATCTAGGAGGAGCCCGATGGAGCTCAGAGGATTCCGGTTGCGGTCGGACCGAGTAAAATCCCACATAACCCTGCGTCGCTCCCACGGCGTCGGGTACCTTTTGAAGGTTTCCCCCTCGAGAACAAAAAAAAAGCCTCATAAAAAAGTGTGCCGGCAACCACACCCTTCCATCGAAACGCAAGAAATGCGTCACGCTGGAAATAGGTGTGTCTGTATAATAATCAGTACTATTATAGATATTTTATAGTTTTTACAATATTTTAATTGTAATCGGATCGAACCAAAAGTATTGAAATATGTTTAAAGTCAATATCTTGACGTAAAATTTACTTTTCATTTAATTAAAATTCATATACCTACCCTATTATAAGTTAGTAAAATTTTAAGTTATATTACCTTTTTTGTGTATAATACCGCTGGGCACAGTAAGTGTTAACTAATTTTTAATCCACGAAACACACTAAAATTGAAACGAACCATTTCATTTGTACTTAAAACAAGTATTTAAAGCAAAAAGTAATGTTCCAGTAATATTATTACCCAATTGAACTACCACGATACCTATCGAAATAAAAATGCACAATAATTATACTGAAATAGACTCTTTCCATTTTATACACAAAAGAGTGTTAGAGCAGTGTTAGCACATTAGTTCTACAAGCGTTGATGAATTGTAGGTTTTTAATTAAATGCAAAAACTAGGCTAAGAACTGCACTTACTGCACTTTACAAATGTACGAATACCTATGTGTAAATTTCCGCATTTTGCTGACACTTTTTTCGCTTAATTTAATGCAGTTCATAATAGCAGGTCAAGTGAGTAACGAAAGCCAGGCTTATGATATGTGGTATTTTTTTTAGTTGAGTATACTTATCTCGAGGAACACGAGAGTTACAGTATGAAAAATATTTCTCGTTGCATTTTATGTTCACACTCTGCTAGTATACAAAATGTATACAAGGGCTAATAGTTTTCGTTAAATATTACACTTATCAAGTGAGGTGGTCGAAACCGAAAAGACATCACCACACCCATTTCTAGTGTTTAGCAGTTCTTGCGTTCGATGTGGTTACCGACCAGCGTTGCCAGTTTTTTTTGGTAAATCCAATTTAGAAACTTTTTGATCGAAAAAAAGCGGGATTTCATAGTCAAAAGCGGAACATCAGTCCTCGCTTTACAGTGTGTTGTCGCGCCTTACAGACACACGGACAAAAATTTTAGCTTTCTCCTTGGAGTAAGGAGGGCCGGAGGATTTGGCAACCTTTTTTTGGTCGACGTCGATTTGGAGACCTTTTTTTGGGCGACAAACTGCTGTTTCACTTATATTTGGAATTGGCTACCTTTTTTCTTGCAAAAGTCAAGTCCTTCCCAAAAAGCGGGACCGAATCTGTCCCGCGCGAGACACTTAATTTTGGCTAAAAACCGGGACGTCCCGTCAAAATCGGGACGTTTGGCAACCCTGTTACTGGCTCATTTTCATATGAGGCGACCATCTCAATGCTCGCGAATGACAACGCACCTATAATAGACTTTAAATAGAACCATTGTTCTATATGAAGTCACTTATCCGGTGCACACTCGTCGGCTTATATTGTTTTTTAAATAAATCTAGGTGTTACCTACGACTTTGTAATATTAGCATAAAATTTTTACACTTTTATCTTCTATCTATTCGTTCTATCTTTATTCCATCGTTTAATACTTTAGGATCTATAATGATTAGTCAAAAAAGTGTGCATACTTTCTCCTTAATTCGTATAGATAGATTCATCTCTGGTTTAAATATATATATTGTTTGAACGAAGTTCTTTACTGCAGGCTTGGAGGAGATATGGTTTTTGCTGCGCAACCGAACTAAAGCAATGTGATAGTAAAACCGTAAAAGATCATAAGAAAAACACTGTTAGAAAAAAATCCCTAAGAAAAGTATAGAACGCAAGTGCTATGGTCGTATACACAATCGAATAGTGTATAATACCTTTCTCTTTTTCCCTCTTTCTTTTCTTTAACTTCGCTCCTACCTGGTGTCCCACGACACTCCATGTTTTAAAAAAAAACAGTTGAACCAAAATAGTAACCGGTATGAAAAGGTCATACCGGTTATTTTAAAACATGTGACATTACTTTAAAACCTAATTTTAATCTTAAATGTAATACCAGAACAGGCTACGCAAACACGTAAAAATATTAAAAACAGGATGAATGTAGGAGTTAATTGGCGTGATATTTAAACAATGCGTAAGCGATGCCTACATATGGCTTAATATTTACACTGCCTAATACCCTTTTTAAATATTGTAATTTTATTGTACGTTTTATTTGAGTACCATGTTATACAAATTAAACGGAGATCCGATTTCATGAGTGAATTTGGCGAATAAGGAGACGTTTATTTGCCTATATTTGTCGCATAACGACAAATATTAGAGACATCACACACGAACGACAGTGCTCATATGCAACATAATATGTCGCTCGTGTCGTAGTGCACAGTTACTCGTGTGGCTTAACCACTTTGCTCTTGCACTAAAAAGGTTAATGATACCAGTGTTATTTACATAAGTCAAGTATCATGAGCTACAGTGATTATTAAATATCAGGCACTCTACTTACACAGTTATGGAAACATAAGGAAATGTTACATAACTAGTATGCTAAAACTTTGCATACATATCTAAATATAATGATAATGTAATATTCCGCTTATAGTTAGCTGGTGATTTGTCTCGTAATGGAGGCGGAAATGAATAAATTCTCTTCTTGGAAGCTGCAGATGCTGTCTGAAATCATTACATTGGTCTGGTTTACCGGGTAATTGTTACATAATGTTTACGATCTTAGGATGATATAGGAAGGCTGTGTATCACTGCTCTGATAATCGTAAAAGTAAGTCGTAACTTCTCACGCAATTTTGTTGGTTATGGTTTACGGAGATGATTGGTCATGATTAGTAACATGTTTGTCTTCTCCCTTCTTGTATAATTATTCTATATTTTTATAGTTCGTTCTTAAACTTTTTTTTGTCTCCCATATATTGGTGGTTACTGATTACTGAGGTTATTAACGCTCAAAAAGAGTCCAGTAATAAACATTAAAAAAATATTGATTTTGGTCTATCTACTTTACGATATTTTTTTTTATCTGACTAAAGTAGCAAACGAGTATGACGTCCACCTGATGATAAGTGGTCACTGCCACCCATGGACATCTGTAATCAACTTCATAAAGAACATGGGTTCTACCTGAACTCAAGCACAGATGCGTTGATGATGCCGTTGATGATGCCGAGAACTATGATGGTCACCTCATATAAAAGTGTGCCGGGCACAACACCCTTCCATCGAAACGCAAGAAATGCTTTACGGTAGGAATAGGTGTGAATTTATTAGTACTAGTATTAACAAATCCCGTTAATTAAATTCTCCACTGGAAAAACTGGTTAGTTAATTTCCCGAAATAATTTAAAAACCGTTTCCAGGATGAATACTCCTTTATTTTGAGTCTGCGGTCAACTTTAATCGCGTTATAGCCCGGCTTTAGCCGTCGCGACACGGAGGTTTATTGCTCCTTTCAATGCAAAAATGTTTTTGAAATACTCCTAGTAATGTCGTTAATGGATCCTTATTACTATCCCGTAATTTGTCAATATTCGTGTATCATATAGTGTCTTCTATATATTGTTGACTTACTTAGAATAAGACCATGTTTATTATATAAATTATATTGTCCGAGCGGTGTACCATCGCAACCCTATTTCCAGCGGGTAGCATTTCTTCCGTTTTGGTAAATAGGTGTGGTTGCTTTCTCATTTTCATATGAGGCGGCCATCTTATTCCTCGAAACTCCAATGACATTGACAAGTCACCAACAAAAGAACTCCATGCTTGTAAAATATTCATTCAGTAAACTGTTTTATTTATGTAAAAGATAGAAAAAAACATGCGAATCAATCTTCTAAATTATCTAGAAACGATGAAAAAACAAATTGCATTCAATTGTATTCTTACTTTGTTGGCTTCACTCTAAAACTTCACAATTTGGATTGTGATTACTTAATATTGTCACAACTCATATTACGACCGACTGAAAAAATGTTAGAACAAAAAATGCACTAACAATAAAATTTGACAGTCAAACTAAAATGAAGGCTATTATAAATTTATGTTTCTCATGTATATGCAACGTAAACTTAGCCTACTATTAACTGCTATCAAAAACCTAATCATTTGTCCACTACCTTTACATATTTGTTTTTTATTTTAGAAAAAGTAATTTTGTAACACAGCATGCTGTGATTACCTTTAATTGTAAGAACAGTTACCCATGCCAAATTAATCTAAGTATACCTCATAAATGTGTCATCTGTATCTTATGTTGGTAATCCATAAATAAATAAATAAATAAATAAATGTAATCGTAGCAGACTGCGTCTACTTAATAAAGCACGTGTTACAGTACAAACACGATCGATTTATATCCTGAAAATAAACGAAGTGTCACGAATTTTGCTGCAGTGGCTGTCACCTGCATGGTTCATTTAATCACAACTAACTACAGCCGAGCAAACCGAGCGCTACAAAGTCAAATTGAAACGTCATTCTATCAAAATTATTCACCGTAAAGCCTGACTCTGCGGGTGAGCGATTCATTCATCTTGGACTGTAAGCTTTGTAGCAAAGTAAACCGTAATTCATTAACCGTTCCGCCGGTTTAAAGTATATAGTTAGAAATATGATATCGTGTTAATTATAGCGTATTAGCGTACTTTGCCAAACAGGGTTCTCTTTTACTGAACTGTAAGGCAAGATACTGGAGCTAACTTTCATTACCATGTAAAAAAATCATGATTGTAATTATATAAAAAAAAATGGATATAAATAAGAAAAAAGACAAACCCGCTGAGTTTCTTGCCGGATCTTCTCAGTTGAGGTCGTTTTCCGATCCGGTGGTAGTGTAAGAAAAAAAATGTAACTGACAATTTGTAAGTGCCCCCGTAGGCCTATACAAAATAAAGACATTTCATTTCATTTCATTTTATATTGTTCATTAATATCAACATAAATGAAGCAGTGATAGCCTACTTGGAAACTCAGGCTCTTAAGTGGGAGTCCGAAGTTGTAAATAACATTTTTTAAACTAAGTGCGTATTAGATGTTACTATTACTTGCCATGTCAGTTAATGCTATAAAAAGTTAGTTGCAGTAGTTCAAAAAAGTTTTCAATGCTGCGTGAAAAAAATCAATTTGAACTTGGACAGCGTGGTGGATTATGGTTTAATTCTTGCGGTCTCTGAGAGGAGAGCCATGCCCAACAGTAATGTGTTGATGACAAATATCTATAAAAATTATAACAGTAATTAGTGTCGATAATTTAACAGTCGTGCCTTTTGTATGTTATTTCTTCTCGTTTAATTTGTGTAGGTTACATGTACATAATCCGATTCTAAGAAAACATTCGTGAAGATTTTGTAAGATTAACTGGGACTAATTAGGATACTTCTTAGCGAAATACTCGTGTCTACAGTTCCAACTTGAAATTTGTAAGATAAAACTTACTTAAAACTCACAATGTTTGTCATTTATTACTTAATGTGTTTCGTATTTAATCGAAATCAAAAGCATTTACACATTTTCCGATCATTGTAATCGTGGTTATCTCTTTGAGATAACCGTTTCATTGAGCTAATGAAGATAGTGCAAGAACACTGATAATGGTCATATTTCATTGCACAATGGATTTTCATTGAAATTTCGAACATCCATCCACCAGGTACGTACCAGGTGGATAGATGCCTCCCTTATAGGGAGTTATGTCACCGACATATTTTTGATGACGCAGTAGGTTTTGATATTACATAGTGTTGCTGCCATATCCTGATTTTTTTCTCAGTCCCCTGTAAAAAAATCACTGAAAGAAACGGCTATTCGACAAAGACACCGCAAGGCATTAAAATACAGTGAATGTTGTACCTAAAAGTTTTAAATGGAGTAGGGAGTTTTGAGGGTATTTAATGACTGACTGGATACAATCCTGCACAGGATGGGACCCTTTCTGGTGAAGATGGAGCATGTTCCACTACACGGTGTCAAAAACGGCTGATGCTTGCTTTTGTCATTTGTGTTCCAATCATATATTGCGACAAGGTTTTCGATTCATCTAGCTAATTAGGTTTTACTCTGTCTTTTATATGTTTATTCGACGCTATTGTACAAATAAATACATTTATTTGTAGTGAAGCCATATACAACAGCTATAAAGAGCACGCCTTGTTAACTCTACAGTAAAGCGACGGTAATCACGCTTATTCCAAGCGCTTGACGCAGCGGTTTCATCGCGTAGGCACAGTCTCTGCTCTATGTAGAGACTAAGGTTTCTATTATAGAAAAAGGACTTTTGTGTAAGGCGACCATCGTAGTTCTCGAGAGTAGGAGTGCATCTGTTATGACTTCAATGAAACTCTTGTTCTTTAAGTTGCTTACAGATGCCCATGAGCTGCAGTGACTTCTTGCCATCAGGTGGACTGCATAATCACTAGCTACTTTAATCTTATAAAAAGCCTCGCAAATTAATTTATATAAAATGTCACGCAACTGCCTTACAAAGCAGAGCTTGTTGTTTAATAGGTACGAAAATTTCGTACGAAATTATCGATGGAGAAATCGATGTTAAAATTTTTAAAAATAAAAACGTTTTTGAATCAAACAGTAGTTGTGGCAGTATTCAATAACGCTGTCCATAAATAATATAAATCCGTCGTCTTAAGTTTTATTTGAAATTTAGACAAATGTTAGGTGTTCTTTTAAAAGAAAAATAAAATTAAGTATTAAAACGCTAACTCCGACTGGTTAAATTAAATTCCGAAAAAGTTACATAAGTTCAAGGAATTTTATGTACCTATTTTCTAAATATTTTATTAAATTTATCGCTTTATATTAGTAATGGTTAATATATCAGTTTTTATTTAATGCTCATATTATTATGAGAATAGTCGTTTTTTCTGGCCCGTCCGCTGATGTTACTTACGTCAAATCTACAACTGCGACCAATCTAAGGCGGTAACATGATTTTTAGCATTAAGCCGTCTTTGTGCCAAAAAAATATTTTAGTCATTAAAGAGTTAAGCAAAGACAAAAACGCAATTTATTCACACGTTTAAAATCTATTACGCCATTGCACTTATGTAATTAAACGAAATTCTAATTCCGCTAAGTCAATTTATTTTCACTTCACTACAGCTCTTCCACTACGAGTTTCACTCGCAAACTCATAATCTACCGTTCACGCCGATTATTCACACTGTAGCTCGGATTAAAATTATTAAGAGCAAAGTAAGAGTTACTTTCCTTCCAATATAGTCTTGCTTTCAATTAAAACGTTATAAAGTTACTGATTTTCAAAATATTGTATGTACCTCGGATAGAGATACAGCTTAGCTCTCAACGAGGTAATGTAGAGAGTTATAAAAAAAATAAAAGAAAAAACGTCAAGTTGTTTTTAAAATAACGGAGATAATGTTTAAGTGGACAGTTCCGCTCGTGCCGGCTACATTTTGCCTACACATAGAAAAGTGATCGTAACATAAGTCGGTCACTATATTGTAATTTCTTAAAATTAAGTTAGCATAGCTTATAGAAGTCGGTATAACTTAATATAAGAACATTGAGCACATATACTTCTTCTATAGGGCAGAACTGAGTATGGGAATTTTTACGCAACAATTGCATCACAGAATTGTCTTCTCTATTTAATATGAAGATAATTTATATGCCACGCCATCCCAAAAAAATCTTGCAGCAGCAGATAGCAATCCTTTTAAAATGGAGTTTGTCTTAGTCACCTAATATGTCACATCCATTCACATTCTTCAAATCTTGAATAAAATTAACGGCACTATTCACAATACTTCAATTACAATACATTCATTGACAAGTTGATCTTACCGTGGACCGATCAAATGTTCTTTAAGTTTAAGAGCTACTTTTGTTTCATATCTTACATTGTGATGAATGGACATAAGATATTCTGTTTTTAGATACTTACGATTCATTTTAGATACTTGCTTATATTAGGGTAATAAGTATATCGTAAATCTCGTTATTCTGTTTAAATATCTATATAAATAAAAATAAAAAACACGCTTTCTACACTCATAGTCCGACACTAGGATTTTCTCCTGTGTCGTGGGTACCATGGATACACACAAGACGAATACACAAACACCCAGACCCAGAACATGAATCTAAACTCATCATTTAGATACCTGTCTCGCCGGGAATCGAAGCCGGGACCCACTGCGCGTCAGACCGGTACGGTAACCGCTCCGCCACGCGGGTCGTCATATATGTATAGGTATGTCATAATATATGTTTTGCATTTGGATGCGAGCATGTGTTAAATATTTACGTCATATGTATTCCTTACTATAACTGATTATTGTAGTCGATATCGCTTCAACTTTTGCTGCATAAAGCGTTCTCTTTGACACGTAGAAATGAAACGCGAAAATGTACGCGATAATCTATTTTATTTCATTTATATTGGCAAATATAAGTTTACTACTTTTCTATTGTTCGAAAATCCTTCACATATCAAAACTATTGCAATTCAATACGAACTGAGAACTGAAACAAAAACAAAAACAGTTGCTCGCAGCTCCGTATCGAACATAAACAACTTTGCGCGCATTGTCGCAATATCAGCTCAACCTTGAAAAGAGAGCTGTTATAGGACAAAAGGAATCGGCCTACATAAGTCAAAGAATAGCGGACACTGTCATTTGATTCCGGGACGTCTGGAGGCTGGTTCGAGTGGCCTTGTCCGACATTCGATCGCACTCGGCAAAATGGAACAGGAGCGGCGCGTGTAACCTTTTACCTTTTACTTACCTTTACTTTATCCGAGATATTCTTTATGTAAAAATAAGTAATAATGCCAATTGATTTTGAAGCACCGAATACTTTAAATAATACGATTTTGATTGAAGACTTTTTGTTTTAAGCGAAGTGTTTTTAGCGGCGCATGCTGATTTAAGTTGAAGAATTGTAACCGTTAATAATTTCTAATAGTGAAAAATTTGTATACCTAATCAGTATTTGACTTTTTTTGTCTAACATTCGATCGGCACTTAGTACAATAGAGTAGGAATGGTTGAGTAACCTATTACTTAATGAAAAAGACAGTCTGTTTTTAAGATTGAATTCATAATAATATTTGAATAAACAGTCCTCTTTAGAGTACCTCTTTGTAATGAGTATGACGTGACTGAATGTGAAACACCACCGTCAACCCTCTATTACCGAGGGATTTTCCTTTGGGAAATAGGGAACCGACTTTGATAACTTTAATAACTTTTAATCAGAACATAATTTTATCCACCGTAATACAGCATTATTTTTTATGTAAATTAAATAGCAAGTCAACATTCACACTCGTGGTTATTAACTATTCAAGTGGTTATTACCACCCACACCCATCTGTTACAATCTAGGAAAAGGTTTGGTGTACTATGTAAAAACCATAACAGACGCGTAGCTAATCTGGTAAACTGAAATTTAACGGTTTATACGTCTTTTATGGCGGCCTAATCACTCCTTAAAATCGTCGTCTGGTTGGTTTTGGATTGCTTTCCTCTTGAATATTAACATTGTCGTCCTGGAAACAAAAAAAATATACCGGTGTATTATCACTACACCTTAGTGTGTAGCTAACGAGTCTTAACAAGTTCATGTCAGTAGACACTGAAGGTTGCAGACGCGGGGATTTTTTATCCGATTGGAGTAGCAAATTAGTCCACTTAATGGTAAGTAAGCAGCTTCATGTCCACCAGTTCGCACTTGGCCAGCGCGGTAGACCATTTCCTTAAACTCTCACAATCTGAGAGAAGACCCGTGCCCAGCAGTGGGACAATAATGGGTTGTACCCCCAAGCAACTTCATATATAACAGAGGTTCTATCTTTTTTTTTATCTGACTGAAGTAGCAAACGAATATGCATTCCACCTGATGGTAAGTGGCCACTGCCGCCCTTGGGCATCTGTAATCAACTTCATACAGAACATGAGTTCCATCTGAAGTCAATCACAGATGCCTTGCCACTCCCGAGGACTATGATGGTCGCCTCATGTGAAAGTGTGCCGGCAACCACACCCTTCCATCGAAACGCAAGAAATGCTTCACGCTAGAAATAGATGTGGCGGTGGTACTTCCCCGGTCGAACTACACTGGATCTACCTAGCGTGTATCTGTACATTAATTATTAATGTATTTGTTTGTAGTAACACGGTTGTGAAAACTCTGATACACATACAAGTATTGTATATAGAAATATGTATATATGTGTAAATGCCTGTAGATATATTTTTCATCGTTACTTACACTTTCATTCTTAACGACACTCTTCGTGGATGTAATACTTCTATCTGTTTGAGTTTCCGCAACGTTGGGAACGGTAGGTGTAGTTACCTCTGTAAATTATTATATTTATTATATTTAATTAATTGATTTTCAAAGCAACGTTCTTCAGTTACCGATTTTGTTAATAAAACTATAAAACTATATGGAATAGCGAAAAATATTCAAAGAAATCACAGGACTGATTTTAATAAAACTTATTTAGTATAGTAAGATCAAAATAAAATGTTTTCTGAGGCCGGTATAAAAAAAATCTGTTACGTTACGTCCACCAATTCGTACTTGGTCAGCGCGGTGAACTATGGTCTAAACTCTCATACCGAGAGGGGACCCGTGCGCAGCAGTGAGACAATAATGGGTTGATGATACGATATATTTAAGTGTCATATGGATTTGATATCTTATATGGGTTTTAAAAATAACGCTTTATAACATTCTTAGTAACATTGGTGACAAAATAATAAAATCAGTATTAGTAAAATAGGAATTATTCGCAAAACATATCGTAAAGTAACGTACCAGTGAAAGACTGGGCCATTATAATTTTATTGAAGTACTCTCCGAGACTCTCAACTCTTTCGTTTTCATCTAGAAAACAAATGAACCAATGTTAAGAAGCTTCATGTAATTATATGAGGACGTTAAATGTATTTACTTACCTAAATTCCTTGGTTTCAGGTATAATATTCGAGTTTCTACTGTAAGGTAAAATAGTTTAATTTAGTTTATAAGTATGTTTTAGAAATCATGAGGAAATAATAAAGAAGTCAAAAATATAAGCTTACATATTTTTTCTACTTCTTCATCAACAACAGACAAGCCCACTGCAAAGAAATACCTAAGTATAAATAAGGATATGTATTTTTTTACTAAAATTATACAATTGTTATCGACTTACACATCTTACGAAACAGGTGAAGGCTATGTTTTTGTTCCGCATCGTTTTCGACCCCTCCGATGTCTACAAAAAGATTAATGTAAGTACGTACATAATACTAACTACATTTAGATACTTCGATACCTTGTGTTGCAGGTTCGTAGAATACACATCCAGATAAGAAATAGAAATTAAACAGTATAAATATATGTTAAAATTTACGTTCCTCGATTTCCCTTAACAGAGGACTGAATATTTTTAGGAAAATGAAACTTTACCTATCTCTACCTAAAGGTATCTTTACCTAGAGGAGAAAATTTTCTACAGACAAATTCGGGTTTTTCAATTACCGTAGGATTTCTTAATATTTTTGGTGCAAAAGTATTCCCTTTTGTAATTGTTTTTATATTTTCGTAAAACCGCGTCGTTTTGGGAATTCCGTTTAAATTAATTCAGGTCTAGGATTAGTCTTTACAATATTAACTTCTCTATTTTAATTAATTTTACAAGATCAACGACAGACTAATTGATTTATTTAGAATTCTGTTCTGGGTTGGGTCTTTCTCGTGTCGAATTGGTCTTTGTGTGGGTCCATAGCAACAAAGACAATAAAAACCCTTGTGTGGCGCGATACCTTTAGAAAGCGTTTTATAATTATGCATTTTAATTTGATTATACTTTTTGAGGAATTAATTTAATCTCTTTGGCCCTTAGCGAAACATACACAGGAGATTTTAGTTTTATTAGTTGCAAATTTAAAAACTTGCACGTGAAACGACATGTACTACTCGACCAAAACAATTAGGCGCACGACAGTTGAAACGTCATTAGAACTAGGGATTTCCCATCCCGATACGAAGTATATTCTATTACCAAATACCAAAGTATGTAGGTATACCATTATTAAAACATACACCATAGTGGTGTATTTTCAATAGTTGAGTATTTATTAAAGCACTTTCATGTGTTTAATATATTCGCAGACATTAAATATTTTCTTTCTTTTTTTATGTGTGTAAGAGACTGATGCCTGTTGTAGCACAAATTCGCTTTTCGACTTTGGAGACAGGAGTACTGAGCCCAATACTCTTCTCTTGTTAAAAAAAATGCATATTTTGAATGTAAGAGTCTTTTCTCCTCCACGAATAGTCTTTTTCCTACCCATTTTGAGGTTAATTGACGAATAATCAACTAACTTAATAATAACTTTAAAAATTCAACAATCACTCATTAAACTAACATTATAACGAAATAACATTAAACACGTGCTGGCTAACGTAAACACCTAGACGATACACGACTGCATGTCACTAGGGAATGCGCGGGGTAAGAAGCGAGATGCGGGGTATTGAACCACTTTTGTTTTATGCGCCTAATTGTTGTGGTCAAGTAATAGTTAGGATAGTCTTTACCTATGTAAAGACTATCCTGTGGAGATTAATGTCATAGTTGAAGTTATTATATTGCCAATATAAAATAAAGGACAATTACTTCAAGAGACTTGTACCTGAATGTCTCGTTTTGATTGTGCAAGTGTACTCACAGTCTGCCGTGGTCATAGTTACATTGTGGCCAGAGCACTGTGTGTGTAGTTGGCACGAGTCTAGATCCCCCAGGTTACTGCATTCGTATCTCCATCGGCAAAGCGCCTCTTTTGTTTTATTGTCTGCAGCTTGGAAATGTAGAAATATAAGAGCAATTAAACTATATATTATTTTTTCAATCGAATGCAATAAAAGAAGACATAAATAATTTCGTGAACAACTTTTTTGCAAGATTACCTATCATTTGGAACAATTTCATCCAAAAAAATTCAATACTTTTCGGGTCCAGTACATCAATACTGCGTAGGATGTTGATTAGCCTTAAAGTTCTGGAATGTATTAGGGTTGTGTAGGAGCATCTTTTTACTTTTACATTTGTAAAACTTCTAAGTGACGTTTCCTACATAGAGTACCTACATATTCCTTGAAAGATATATTCATCTAATAATTATATACATTTATGTAACAAATAGAGGTATCAGTCACTATTGGCCTATTGTTTATAGATATGCTGGTATGAGGCGGTATTTAGGAAGCGGTATTGTAAGTTAACTTTATTCAAATCTTAAATGTTCCAGTATTTTTTATGTTTATATTCCTATGTTGGTTTATTTAATCTCCTAATTTGTGTTAACTACTATTGCGATTTCTTATCGTCAGTACGACCGCACGGCCGTGGCGCTAAATAGTTTACCTGCAGTTTTCTCAAGTGTCGACACTTTGTTCTTCGTCTCTTTAAAGTTTTTCCGGCTTTTTACGATCAAGCGGCGTTTCTTGTTTAACTTTTTAGCTAAAGCTATTCCTGGAAGGTGTTCCAATAAAGATCAATACAAACTTTGTAGTTCGTTGATATACAGAATGAAAAAAATGTTAATTCATGCGCATTGTAATTGAAATAAATTAAGACATTTACCACCGTGAATATTTAGCAGACTAATTGTTTACAGATTTCAAATGATACTAATTGGTCAGATATGTTCTATTGTATATACAATTATTTAAATAGGATCCAAAACCTACATATTCGTCAAGATAACGTTCTTTGAATTTTTTGTTCTTTACATAAGTGAATCAAATAAATACTTTCAGTTTGTGGCATAGAAAAAAAATAATTGAAACCTCTTACCTCGTCGCCCTGCGTTCTTCTCAAATTTCTTTACCAATACTGTTAAAAGTATTCATATTAAAGAACGAACGAACTTACAATTGCAAATAAATATTTATTAGAGAAAAAATTATGTCACCTACATTTATATTTACATTTTTTCGCTTCATTATTTACTTTCACTAATTGTCCTGAAAAATAAAATTTAAATTTGGATTTTTTTTAATTACTTCATAATATAACTCCTTTTTCCTATCAAATATTTTATCTTGGCATGATTAAACATTCATATTAGAGTAGTCATAACCTTTAAGATTCATTTCTTCCATGTTTGTCGCCTCCGTCACAGACTCTACATTGCTATTAGCGACTGAAAAAAATATAACAGTTATTTATTATTTATTTGTACGGTCACGTTAATTTCAATATCTACTTGAATATAATCTCAAACAAATACGTAACCTTTTTCTAAATTCATTGTGTCACTTCTACCATAATTAAACATTTTCAAAGTCCGAGTTTCAATGTTTAAAACTGTATGTAATGGTTCATTTTATAAGTATTTAATTGTAATGTCCTTATTGTAATGTCCTCAATTTAAACGAATTAAGAATAATGTCCAATTTAGAGACAATACAATCGTAGCAATACTCGCCTTCTCCACTTAACGCCAATGCTTGAAGGGCATCGAGTCCTGATATGTCGAATTCTGCAATAATATATTAAACAATACATTCGAAAATATTAAACGTTACTAAATGATATTTTTTGGTAATTATATAAAACAAACGTGTAATCACTACGCAGTTTAAAACAAAATCGCTTCTCGCTGTCTGTCCCTAGGTATGCTTAGATCTTTAAATCTACGCTATGAATTTTAATGCAGTTTTTAATAAATGGAGTGATTCAAGAGGAAGGTTTTTATGTATAAGTCATGTATAATACACGGGAGAAACACTGATAATTTTAGATTTATGACTTTTAGGCTTAACTAAGTTCGCCGGGTCCACTAGTTAAGAATAAAATAGGTACCTTGTAAAGTCACAAATCGCTTGGGGGTCATGACTGCAAAAATACAAAAATAAATAAAATTGACACAAAAACGCGCATATTATTATTGAAAAGTTTCTCGTATTTATATTTTCTGACTGTAATGACATCATATTCTTTTAAATAAAGTAATTATCGAAATAACAAAACAATACTCAAATTAATTCCGTCATTTTTGACATTGACAAAAAAAAACATTCGAGGTTTATAACTTCTTACGTACAAAATGCTTCATAAAGTTTATCCGCAAGGTCTTCGGCATTTCGCGAGGCACTAACAATCCCTTTTCCCACTGTAAACAAAGTATGTGATTATGACACTACTACACGAATACGTTAAGTATTTATAGCACAATGTTTACCACTAAATTGTACTTACGTCCAGGTTCATCAACTGTGGAACAAATATCCTCTTTACATACAGATATACAATCAAACTTATTAAATAAAACCGTGCGGCACTCAGGGACTGCCACGGTAAAGCTATTGCATAGCATTTTTTATCAACTTGCAATTTTAATTATGTATTTATTTATTTATGCAGTATTTTTTCTTTGATATTTATTCAAGTCTTTTTCTTCGATGCTATGTTTATACATACTTTCTCACAAAGAGCTGCTTATATATTCGTCCGATTTCCGAGCAGCTCGTCTCGATCCGTGCGAGCTTCGTACTGTCGTACCATATACATAAACGTTAAGCGAACGCTCGGCCGCGCTACATGGTAAGCGCAGTCAACCACTCCGGTGTTAGGGTTTTTTCGTTACGGAAATTGTTGATTCGGTCGTGCCGCTCTAAGCCCGCGATAAAAGCTATGCAATAGCATGAAGTTTACACGTTTGAACAAAACAATTATGGCGTATATAGGCCATTGTTATGTTTTATTATGATATTAACCTTAACCTAAGGAATCTTATGTATAATTTTCCGATGTATATATGTAGTTAACACATTCACATACCTTTTTGTATCAACCTTACTGCTACGGGTAACATCTCTGCAGGTGTAAATGTATCTCCTAAAACGTTATTAATTATTATATAGTATTGTTATTATATAGTTTTCACACTCTCTTGTTAAAACATTTTGTAACGTTAAGTTATCTTACCGGCTTTTAGAGATCTTTCCGACTCTGAAATATATAAATATTGTAAACCACCACGAAAAATACAGCAAACGATTACTTTTACCCTTAGTTTTTACAAAAGGTTGATTTTATCATATTAACCTTTATACCTTACGTTAAAATTCCAATGGAGGTGTGTATTCCAATACATCTGTTTTTTTATGAATAATTAACAATTAATATTAAAGAATACTTCTCTTATTTTAATATCGCCTAGGTCCTACGTGTACAAAAATATCCATTGCATAAATCATCTCGAAAGCGTATTGCATTTCTACCAATAAGTATATAACAAAATATAAAAGAAAATTCTTCAAAGATTTAAGTTACGAGCGTTTAAACTTTCCAATATTTTAAACATTTCATGCTGTTATTCAAGCTGGACAAACAGATCTCGGTTGGTACAATGGCTTGTAAGAAGTGGCTCCATCACGAACAAACTTTACAGATATTTTTGCTTCCGGGATATTCACAGTATCGTGACAAAATATTCTCTTGCAAAGATGTTCGCTGCTATGTCAAAATACTTTCGTATAAATGTTTAAAGCTGATTTCGGGTTGCAATTTACTTAATGTTATTCAATTTGCAATTCTTGGTCATTTCTTTTTTTAGTTTAAACCTGGAATTCGTAGCTTTTTTATGAGATTGAAGTAGCAAAAGAGCATGCCGCCCACTTGATGGTAAGTGGTCACTGCCGCCCATGGACATCTGTAATCAACTTCATACAGAACATGGGGTTCCATCTGAAGTCAATCACAGATGCGTTGCTACTCCCGAGGACTTAGATGGTCGCATCATATAAAAGTGTGCCGGCAACAACACCCTTCCATTGAAACGCAAAAATTGCTTCACGCTAGAAATAGGTGTGGCGGTGGTACTTCCCCGGGCGAACTACACTGGTTCTACCACCTATAAACCGACCTGCACCTTTTTTTTATTTAATGAGGCTGCACCGCGAATTATTCTCCAGTAGCCAATATGATCATGCTTTTAAAGTGTAAGTAATAATTTACTAAAACCTTAATTAATTATATTCTGCGTAAGTGAACTGTTGTATTAGTCAGTGATTTATTTAACTTCCACACATTAAGAACCAAATGTAATCAGTAACAATAAAATGCACTTACAATAAAAAACGAGAGTATTAACTTTAGAGAAAGGCGTTTCAGTTATCTTTTAATAAATTACGTTTCGCGTTAAAAATAATGAAATTACCGCAAAACATCAGCATACCTATAAATTAGCTACTTTAAATTTTAATTGGCACTTACGTGTTACTACGGATAAATTGACGGGTTTCGTGAAAATCTGCATGAAAAATATAATTTAAGGTTAAGTTATCTTGGTTTGAGCTATTGAGATTAAGTAATAGACATTTGAAATACTCGTAGTATAAAACAAAATCTGCTAAATTTAATTAAGTCTGTATCATAAGGTAACTTTTAGTATTCATTCTTGAAAAAATCTTCACGATCTTATCTTATCTTATACAAATTTATAAAAAAAATCAGTTTCAAAATTATATGCGACTTCATTTAAAATTTTTACTAGGTAAAATTATATTTGAACATACAGATGTAGCTTTTAAAATTAAAACTAAATTAATGCTGAACATATATTGATTTACGTTTTTAGTTATGTCAAACTTACTAAAACTTATCATTTGAAATTTCTTTTGTAATTATATGCATTACTTAATTATATCCGATGTATTACTTTGACAAAAAATACAGCAACTTACGAAAATTAAAATTGGGAGCAACTGATAAATACTTTTTATTCTCTTCATTTCCTTTACACGACTTTTCAGAGTTTAAAAATGCGATAAGCAGGAAAAGTAATTGCACTTTGCAATTAAAATGAAACAACCGTGAAATTTTCTTATTTGACTCGTCTGTCTTCCGACGCGCGTATCTTGCCTTTAAGTCGTTACAATGATAACTATTATGTAAAGTTACATATTCATGTTTGATAAACATTTGAGAACTAAGTTGCTTAGACCAGCTAGAATATAAAGCTTATTAACAGGTAACTATTAAATTGGTTGCCGATAATTTTCACAAACAAAAGAAGTTTATTTAACGTTCAATTAGCCCTTAATTAGATTAATGGTTAAAATATGATATAAAATCAAAGGAGTAAAATAAAAAAGGACGTGCAAGGAATATGTACTACACAAGTACTATATCTCCATATATCCTCATGGGAACATCGTGGTAGTACCCTCCCGGCTTACCTCAGATGTGGGGGCCCGTACCCTGTAATAGGACATAGAGAGGGTTGCAGCCATAGATATACCATAATCATGTACATATTTAAATTTCAAGTAAGCTTATCTAAGTCTACCAACCCCTGTTAATGTAACGCCTGGACATAAGTCGTCTGTTTAGCCACATTTCCCTCTTACCTATCTGCCACCAAATTACGGGGTACGAATGGCTGCGATCAAATTTGAAGGGTAACGAAGCCACTGTAATTACGGGCATAGATTAAATTTTGGGGTGCCAACACACCTGAGACGGTAGCCGAAGTATATCTAAATATGTAGATGAAAATAAATGGGAAATTTCGATACAAGGCAGTTAAAATTAGTAAGATCGTCTTAAATATTGTATTTTAGCAAACAGATCTATGATAAGGTATATGTTAAAGATTCAGGAGTTTATTTAAAGGACAACAGTGTTATTTGTAAATGCATGACGTTATATGTACATGTAGTAAAAACATAACATACATTGTGATCATATGGAATCCTGAATGTTCGAGATCATTGCATTCGGGTGCTTTTTATAATAAACAGTTCAAAATATTTATTCTATTATATTTTAATTAATTAGCCTTGAATAAACTGAAAGCACCCAACTTTAAAACCACTGTTTTGTACTGTCCATATACATATGTGCGCAAAAGGCAAGTATGTTGAACGTAACAGAATATTCCCACATACCTCCAACACGAATGTGGGACCGAGACAGCCACAGGGTCGTGATAAGATAAACAGGATACCTTAGGCGCTTCGCGGAATACGCGCTGGAATATATTATGACGGAGCTCCCACAATATGCTAGTTTAGACGTTTGATAAATCCCACTGTTTCTAAAGCTTATTTCGTATCCATTTTATACCGTTAGGGTTATACAAGCATATTGTAATATCTATTCGATATACTACATACTACATACATACTACATTATAGGGGTGAAAATTTTAAGTCATTTTACGCACAGATTTTTAGCACAATTAGGCGAGGACTGAAGTACACCACTATGCCGCTCCGACGTGGAATTTACATACATACATCACTTGAATACACTTTGCACTACTTTATTTTAGAATTAAATTAGATTCAAAAACGTACAAATATTATAGTACGTTAGAATTATAACTGCAATCCCCTTACATCAGCGTTGAGCTCAGGTAGCTCACGAGTGGAGAAAGTCTAGCGTGCATTCCTCTACCACGCTGCTTCAACGAATTGATTGTTTGTATATAATTTTACACAATTGACATGACTCTATTATTTCCAGGATTCCATAACCAAAGGGTAAAAAAGGGACCCTAATAAGATTCCGTTATCCCTCTGGAAATCTGTGCGTCTGTCTGTGATAGCTAGATAGTTGAAATTTTCACAGATAATCTACTTCTGTTCCCGCTTTAACAAAAAATACGAAGAACAGGATAAAATAAATATTTAAGGGGGCTCCCATACAACCAAAGCATTTTCTTACCGTTTTTCACAAATACTTTCACAAAGAGACCGACTTGCACTTAGGTTTAATAAATTAAATGGAAAAGCTAAAAAATATAATACAAAATTCAAAAATGTAAATTAGTGCTGCACATACATACATATATCTATGTACGTAGATAAACTCTACGAATCTACAATGCATAGGTTTAAAACAGTACGTCCGGAAATGGCTTAAGCCAAAAGAAATTAACGATCGATACAGTCTTGGCGGAGTCTCAGAACGTCTCGGATATTCTCAGCCCCTATAATTAAAGGATAGGAGCGAAATGGTAGCGCTGTTGTTTTGATCCTACTTAAGGTAAATTTACATCTATGTTTAGATTAATTTAATTACAAAGTTGTCGCATAATTTATATTCAAAGAAGACTTATGTGTACCAAATTTAAATTTATTACACTTTAAATTTATGTTACTTTAAAAAACAGTATCGTGCTCTTGTTTTCATTATTATAATAGAAAAAATAGAAGTTAAAAGTAGGTTGTACAAAAATGGTGTAGTTTATTTTGGATTCCCCCATATGTAAATTAAATCGTCGACAGCCCTAACCCCACTCATGCGACAGTGCGTGAATTGATTAAAATTACCGTAACTTGCGATCCTTCATCGTAATATATGCAAATAATTATCTTTAATTACGCGAATGAGGTGGATAAAATTTTACTTAAATATTTCATTCCCATAATATTTCTGTAATAATAATTAATCAGTTAACAAAACGACCTATTGTTGACCTTTCGTTAATTGATTATTATTAGAGCTGTAGTGAAAGCCTAGGTGTTTAATTTGCGTTCATTTGAGTGGCTGAGGTTCGAATCAGATATCTAATGTACCGTTGTTATGCGTGCATTGGAAATTAATTGTTTCCTTTAAAGGCGTAGGAAAACAATGTGATGAAACCTTTTTTTTTTTTGTTTTCGAGGGGGAAACCTTCCAAAGGTACCCGACGCCGTGGGAGCGACGCAGGGTTATGTGGGATTTTTACCGCACTAAAACCTCCCCGGTGGCCGTCCTCGGCGCTGAAAAGGAGGACTCCGGGATCTTGAAACGACTTCAATCGGAATCCTCCGAGCGCGCTGCCCCATCGGGCTCCTCCCAGATGGGCGGCTGGGCCCACCGCTCCGTCTAGTCTTTACGACGGTATGCGACCACACATACCGCCGTCCTTCCCGGCAACCCCGGAAGCCCCTTTTAGTCGCCTCTTACGACAGGCAGGGGATACCGTAGCCCTATTCTGACCCCGAGGCTACAGGGACAATGTGATGAAACCTACATCCTTCAGGGACCTTAAAAATCCATCAAAGTTGTCTAGTCTTTCGATTTAAAGTTTACCAGCGCTATTCGATGACCTAGTCAGCTTAAGAGGAGAAGAAATGCGTCCAGCAGTTGTCCAGTAACGAATTGACGACAGCAAAGTGGTGAAACAATCACCTGCCCAGTTTGCTACACAGTAGGTTCCGGGTTCGATCTCGGGACAGACAGATATCTTAATTATGAATTAGATTTCTTTCTGCGTATGAGTGTTTATTTATTTGCCATGTGTATGTAGTTAAATAGTAATAGCGCCCACGACACAAGCTAGATCTTGGCGTAGAGTTATGACAGTAGAAAGAATATTTCAGTCATACTTTTACTGGTGTCAAAATTGAAACAGATACATCGTTCAAATTACCACAACAGCCGTTACGAAACAGCTGCTTATGACATCGCATTGTTGATAGATGACAGCTATGACGTCACTCGCAGAAGCAATAAATTGATGTAATTGATGATCTACGTCTTCTTAACTATCGTATACCATTACTAAATACTGCTTTAATACTTCGTAATAAATTATAACGTTAGCTGGCTGTGGCGTTATAAGTATAGAATAGAAATGTTGTAATGAATAGTCATACAATGTTTTCGTAGATGACCCTTGAGTTTCTTGGTGGGTATTTTTAGTTAGGCCGTGTCAGAATATCGTGGTAGCATAAGAAAAAATATTATAACTGACAATATATATATTTTCTTATATAATAGAAATGCACAGTTATCCTACAATATGGAGCAGTGATAGCCTAATGGTTGAAACTTGCCCTCTCAATCGGGAGGTCCGAGATTCAAACCCAGGCACGCACCACTGATTTATGTGCGTATTATAAATAAATTATCACTACTTATCGGTGAAGGAAAACATCGTGAGGAAACTTACACACCCGAGAGTTCTTTATAAAAAAAAAGTTCTCGGAGGTGTGTGAAGTCCACCAATTCGCACTTGGCCAGCGCGGTGGACTATGGCCTACACTCTCTCATTCTGAGAGAAGACCCGTGCCCAGCAGTGGGACAATAATGGGTTGACGACGATCCTACAATATAATTCATATTAATTTGAATAGCAAACAAACATCATAGTAAGTAGCCAGATATCTGTAATCAACCACAGCTTGTAATCGAATCCTACCTGAGGTTGGCCGCAGATATGTAACTATCTGAAAACTAATTTGAAAGCCTTCTAAAATATGTCTTCCTTACCAGACCTTTCTAAACTAAATGGGGGCTTAAAATAATGATATTAGCCATAAATAGGTATGACAATTTAACGACAACGATTCTAAGACCACAAAAAGTAGGATACGAGCATGTAGTACATCTTGCCGTAAGTGGACACTCATACTATGTTATAAACTAGGAGTTTTACCATAAATGTTTTATGTTATATGTGACTGAGGACTAAGTTGGAACGACTGGGGTAAAAGATTATCCCTAGCCAGCCAAACCGGAATAAACAAGCGCTTCACACTACTATTATTAGGCAGAATACGGTTGACGATTTTACCCTGAACGAGAAGCGAAGGATTCTATCACCTTAACACAACTGTTACAAAGTTGTATGTCTAGTTATACGTTTACAAGCAATAAACGCATATCAGAAACAGTTGTACGAGTACATGTTTTGCCTAGCGCGTTGGCCGGTGAAAGGTTGGCGCGCGATGACCCGCAACGATACGCTTACCCACTGATAGCGAACCTTGCTCCATTGTCGACAGTTTCGCCACTTAGCGCACTCTCACCGCAGAGAAAAGATGCTAACGCCTCACAGATTACTAACGAGTTTCGTAAATGCATTGTCCGTATGATCTAGATTTCTTTGTTGCGATTGTAAAACGCTTCTTACGGCGATGCGGCTGCATTGTTCGCTTCCAAATTATGTTTGTTCACGTTTATCTCGATGTGTATCTTATTTATTCTTTACACTGTAATTGTGGTGTGCTTTAATATGATTTAAAGCTTCAGTTGTTAGCGCGTTTTTACATCACTATTTTTTTGTTTTATATGTTTGCTTTTAATTTTAATTTCTTTTAACGTGAATTATCACAATTGAAGTCAAATATACCGTGATAAATAAAAGAAGTAACAAATTAAAACCGTTAACATCATACAGTGTATAACGGGCTTTCAGACATTTCAATGTTATGAAATATTGTCACCTAGCATAAACAAATTTTCCACAAATGTAACAGTCAATTTTATAGCGAATGTGATACTCCAAGTGTAAGTGATACCTTGACACATTGAGTGTCGAAAACGCAAACGATAATCGAACTTAGCACGATATCAAACTGTGGTAGTTACGTTACGACCGTGTCACATAATTTTACGGAGACCGATAGGGATCCGACGCGCCGTCTAGACGCGACAGCCGCGCTAGACTGGTCCTACAACTGTTACAGGGAACGCTAGACGCGCTGCGCCTTCTTCCCGATCTATCTGCCAACAAATCTGCCTTAAGAATGAAGAATGCAGATGATAATGCGGCTAAGGTATGATTCTCGATCGAAGTAGTGTTGGGAGCAATGTCAGATGTCAGGCTCTTGCGACGTAAGTGCCGACAATGCTACGAGTACGTACTATGACAGACAGGGAGCGTGGGGAGATCTCGTGTGGTTGCATGAAGGCAGATGAGTGCGTGCGTGGAACAAAAGAAAAAAACATAATAGTTGTTAAGGTCAGCGGCCTCTTTGTTAGATTTAAGTACACGCTTTATAAAACAAAATGTATATACGCCGTCGAGCACTTAATCAAAGAGCTATAAAAATAACGACAGCGATTGCCTCTAGTGTTTGTAGCGACAAAATCGGAAATATACTTTTGAGTTGAAAAATCTGTGGCTTTTAATATTGTGTTTTTATATGCACGTTTTATTTCGTTGGCAATTTTTTCAGCACTTTCCTAATGGAATTTTCACTTTCAATGATTACTTTGGTTAGCAAGAATGTATAAATGTTTACGATTATTTAGTTATTAATACTGTAAAATTTAAGTATAGTGCACCTGCGTTGACGTATTCACCTTCAGTGCTTTTAGACACATACTTAAGATTACGTGATTAAGTATCGATTCTATTAACAACTTTTTATGTGAAACCCACACGATAACCGCTAACAAACTTAATAAACTTATTATTAAATGTCGAGGTATCTCTAACAAACTTCGCTCCAACAGTGACACTTCCGTGTGCATTAGTGTAATGTGCAAAACATCTTTGGCGGGCGAGTAGTTTGCAACATGTCGCGTTTTGCGTCACTAATATAAGTAACACTAAGTGAATTAATTATCTCATACACGTTCATCTTGTTCATCTCGCATGTTTTTTATTGTTCGAAACAGTTACTTTTAGTACGTCGTCGTTATACCACTTTTTTATGTGATTGAAGTAGCAAACGAGCATGCAGTCCACCTGATGGTAGGTGGTCACTGCCGCTCATGGACATCTGCAAGCAACTTCAAACAGTATATGGGTTCTACCTGAAGTCAATCACAGAGGCGTTGCTACTCCGGAGGACTAAGATGGTGGCCTCATAACAAAGTGTCCATCGAAACAAAAGAAATGCTGCACGCTAGAAATAGGTGTGGCGTTGGTATTTCCCCGGTCGAACTACACTGGTTCTACGACCTGTAGAACCATTTCTGGCCACGGTTCTTCTCTCAGAATAAAAGAGAAATAGATTGTTCACATGAGAGAAATAGCCTGCCACTCTGGTCAAGTGCGAATTGGTCGACTTTACACATCTTTAAGCACACGCTGATAATTTCTAATACGCACATCATTTTAGAAAAATCTGTGAAAGACCTGCGATTGAACCTCGGTCCCTTGATTGAGGGTGCACTGATGCTCAATATATTTATATGAAATCAACTTTAGCAAGTATGAAAATCGAATTACTGGTCTATCCACCTGATTTGCGGTTTGTGGTGCAATGATTTTTACGCAGTAATTATAGTTGTTTTTTTAAGTGAACATTGACATTAATCTTTGTTAATCGTTATGAAGTTCCTTATCTATTGTGATTGCTTGATAATTAATCGCATTCAAAATGTTTATATAAAATTTACAAATTCGTAAAATTAAAGTACATCTCCTTAAAAACAATGAGTCTAAATATTTTTTACTTGTACAAGACCATTCCAAATATCACTCTTATTACTTAAAATAATATGTATTAGTACTTCCTTTCACTTTCGAATATCACGTCAATTGTAATAAACAATCTTGTAACATATAATTTAATACGTTACTTCAGCGAGAAACAAGTAATTTGAGTGACATCATCTTGTTACAAAAAGTGCACATTTGATTCCATTTGAAAAAAGAGGGACCAAAAAACTATTCCTATTAGACTTCGTCAAATTGCTTCAATTGGTGTGTTGTAAGAAATAAAAATCTTAGTTATATTTCATTTTCCTTATTAGCCCGTATGATTTTTATTACAGTAGTTAAGGAGACTGCATGAAATCGTTAAATTTACGACGTGTAATTTAAAATATTATTAGATTTTTGATCTTATAGATAAATAAATATGACTTCTGTGGCGGAGCGGTGAATATAGCGGTCTAACAGGCAAAGAGTTTCGAGTTCGAACCCTGGCCAAATTTCTAAATGATTTAGATTTATGTTATGTGTATTGTTATCAAATGACAATACACATATTATACTATTCCTATGTCTGGAGTGTTTATGGCACTCAGGAGTCTCACGACATAGGAATGAATCCAGGAAAAACCATATAAATTGCAAATTTAGCGCCCAAATTTAATTGCGACATTAATACGTATAGTAAATTATTGCAATGCAGAGTATACGTAGCCTTTCAGACCTTTAGTCGTTCAGCACTGGACATAGATCTTCCTTACATACCCCCTATGTCACCATTCGCGTGGTCGCGGTTGGTGACCGCAGATGAATAATTTCGCAGGAAGACACTGGTACCCTTTGAATTGTGTCCCCTAGTCGGCTCGTACATCGATGGGAAGGTAGGGAGTGGAGTTGTGATATTCACGTCAATATCGTCTAATAATAAAAAGTATTTTCTTACTTTAGTTCACGACGGTCTGTTCGCATATTCGATGCTAGCAGTTGTAGAAGTGCACTGGCAAGGCGACATTTTGACTATGTCGCAACCGTTGTATACAATAAATTAAATAAAATCCTACA
Source organism: Spicauda simplicius (assembly GCA_949699795.1). Taxonomy (NCBI): domain Eukaryota; kingdom Metazoa; phylum Arthropoda; class Insecta; order Lepidoptera; family Hesperiidae; genus Spicauda; species Spicauda simplicius. The sequence goes on from OX453064.1 coordinate 8,436,952, forward strand.
ATTATATCCACTTAGGTATGGGGAATGCAAATCTAAATTATCGATTTTTTTGCAAAATTTGACATATAATGAGACTGAGTCACTTATTTCCTAAATACTAGATATGTCACACACACAAACACACACACACTCACTCACTCACTCTCACTCACTCACTCTCACTCACTCACTCTCACACACACTCACTCTCTCACACACACACACACAATTCTATAGCTATAATACTGTAATTGTTCTGTAGTTTCTACATAGTCTTTGATTTAATTCTGTACTCCGAGGTGGGCGTAAATAGTGGCGACACAGTCTATACTATTGCCGCTGTTTATGATAATATAAATGTATAACTGTTTTTGGTGATAATAAATAAATCTTTAATAAAATCTTTAAATCTTTACTAAGTTGATTATAAATTGAGCATTAGCGTACTTTCACAATAAAAGGGTGTATAAATTTCTACTAGTGGTTAAGCATAATTCACTACGCCACGCTACTTTACATTACAGCCTCTTAATGCTTCATTTTTATTTGACTTTAGTACCTGCTCTCAATATGTGAAACTTGTGTGTGAAAGTTGTGTTTTGAATATTAAATCTTACAATGATGGACGGATGAGGTAAAACCAGTCATAACTTATTTAAATATTATCGACTTACAATGCCACTCTTTTTTATTAATTGATTGATGGACTTTTTTACATGACTAAATTAGCAAAAAAAAATGCTCTTGATGGTAAATCGAAACAATCCAAATAGAAAAGTGATGGCAAGACATCTGTATCCGATTACACATGTGTTGTAGCGGAGGATTAAGACGATCGCTTTATATGGAAGTCAGTCGGAATTCACACCCTTTCATCGAAATGCAAGAACTGCTTTATTATACTTGCTATTACTAGATTTAGCAATAGTACCTCCTTGGTTAAATTGTATCATCGTCTTTCAAATAATAACAATGTCAAATAATTTGACGACCCGCGTGGCCGAGCGGTTACCATACCGGTCTGACGCGCAATGGGTTCCGGGTTCGATTTCTGGCCAGACAGGTATCTGAATGATGAGTTTAGATTCATGTTCTGGGTTTGTGTGTTGGTGTATTCGTCTTGTGTGTGTCCATGGTACCCACGACACAGGAGAAAATCCTAGTGTAGGGCTATGAGTGTAGAAAGCGTGTTTTTTTTTACATCGAAACGCAAGAACTGCTTTATTATAGAGATAGATGTAGCGATAGTACCTCTTTGGTTAAATTATTTGTTTCACCGTCTTTCAAATAATTGCAATTTCATTGTTACCAAATGTAACATGTTATTGTTACCAAATGTAACAAATTAAAAATTTTATATTAAAAGATATTTCCATAGCAAAATCTGTTATAACTTTTATATTGTAATTCAAAAAGAACCCGCAACGCAACCCGCGTTAAGCTGCGTCGGAAAGCTTTCGTTTCGTTTTAGAAATCAAATACAAGCATAGTTTCATTCGTTTATTAAACTAGACGCATGACTTTTGATTTTTAATACAAGTAACTCTTTGAAATGCACTTTCATTGGATCCGATAGAGATTAAAGTAAACTTTGAATTGCTTTGAAGATATTGATTGCAACTAAGGCTCTTGTCTTTAAATACGTTCCGGTCTCGGTCTCGCTTTTGACAAAGTGAATTGAAATCCACAAGTCTCCTGTTTGTAACGAAGCGTTCTGTATTGACTGAGAAATTCGAGATTGCTGGTCCATTATAGGAATGGAATAGTCTAAGAATAGTTGAACGGTGGCCCACGTAAATTGGATATTCTATCGTTGTTTACAAGTACTTGTACACGAAAAATATACGAGTATCTATGTATGTAAGTAAAATTTTTAAAAGTTTCTAAAAAGAGCCAGGCATTTATAACTAGTACCTAATTTGTCTCCAAAAATTTCTAATTTGGCCAGGCCTTTATTTGGCATGAGTAGATTTTACAGCTAATATGCATCGTTTAGTATGTAATTTTTATTTAAGTTTATTTAATTAAAACCCGTTATTTTTATACATTTTCTACTTGAAATTCCTTCAACAATCTGGACTACCTTCTATAACTACAATTTAATATTTCCCAGACTTTGAAAAGGATATAAGCCTAGTGGCCTGGGAGAGGGATAATACGGAGTATCCGATCGGATTTTAGGCCTTGAGGCAGTCGATACCTAACTCAAAGGTGCAGACGCCGCCCGGGGCGGCGGCGAGCCTCACAAACTTTATTATAACTGTTCCGCAGAGAGAACCTTGCAGACGGTCAGCCATTGCATTCAAATTCAGATATAGATTAAGTTTAATTGTGAATTAGAATTAAATTGACAGTTCATTTCGATAAAGTTAATAGAACTCCTTTTTTGCATGAAATGAAATAACAAAATTGCAGTAAATTTAGATATATTTTAGTTAATTTCGATAAATTCAATAGAATTCGTTTTTGATATAAAAAATAACCAAACTGCGGTCCACTTATAAAGTGGTTACTTAACTTAGTGATTTGCCTACTGAGCGTCTACATTTTGTGATCAGATAAATTTAATTTAACATTACAACCGTGCTATGATTCAATAATTAGTGTAAATAAATTATAAGAGCTAAATTATACTGGTATATATCATTAGTTGGTACAACGAAGCTAATTCATGGTATTAGACTCTTTCAAGTCTATTGTGTATAGTTTTGTATATAAAAAAACACTCTTTCTACACTCATAGCCCCACAGTAGGATTTTCTCCTGTGGCGTGGGTGCCATGGACACATACAAAGACGAATACACAAACACCCAGACCCAGAACAAGAATCTAAACTCATCATTCAGATACCTGTCCGGCCGGGAATTGAACCCGGGACCCATTGCCCGGGACCCATATAGACCGCTATATATACGCAACTTCCTCTAAATACAAAATACTTCTAAAATACTGATGCGATATTATCTGATATATATATCTGCGAAAACTGTTTCTCTAAGTACCCACTACGTTATAACTTGAATAATTTAATCAATATCTAACCCACATCCTACATTTTCTACTCAAATAAGGATTTATATAAAAAACTGGGATAAAATGAATTACTCAGATATAAAACCTCATGCGTGCACTTATAAACGAGCCAATTAAATATTTTCTATCACTGCTGCATTAAAAGCATAAAATAAATGTAGCTGTAATCATCCGCAATGCTGAAATGGAGTTGATATGAGATATGTTTCCTGATAAAGGCAAGCCATTAAGAAAGAGCTTATAATTTTACATGGATATACACAATTATTACAGATGTATTTAGTAGGTCATCAATGGATTAGAATAGGGTTACGGTATCTCTTGACTGTCGTAAGACGCGACTAAAAGAGGCTTCCGGGGTTGCGGGCGGATAGAGTGGGAGCTCGAACCGTTCGGTCAGGCGACCCCGCGAAGGACGGCGGTATGTGTAGTCGCATACCGTCGTAAAGACCAGACGGAGCGGTGGGCCCAGCCGCCCACCTGTGAGGAGCCCGAAGGGGCATGCCATGCCATGTCTATAGATTCAAGGATTTATTAACGAGAAAAACCTTGAGCTATACCATATATTATAGATATACATATATGTATAAAAGCAACGATAGTCTAATGGCCAACCATTAAGATCGATCGGAACGTCCGAGGGGCTTACCCAGGCTTCATCACGGATTTTTCTAAAAAAATATGTGCGTATTAGAATTTAATTATCACTGCTTTTTGGTAAAGGAAAACATCGTGAGGAAACCTACACACCCGAGAGTTCTTTAAAAGAAACAAAGTACTCGGAGGTGCGTGAAGTCCACCAATTCGCACTTGGACAGCACGGTGGACTATGGCCTAAAACTCTCATTCCGAGAGAAGACCCGTGCCTAGCAGAAGAACTATAATGGGTTGACGAGATAAATATATGTGGTAAGAGTCTATAGTAGTCACGTGACACTCTAATACTAAGTTGCTCATTAGGTGGACACAGTCACCTTCAACGATAAGTTCATAACCATAATATGCACATTGATCAAAAGGGTGTCCTTTTGATCAATGTGCATAATATGGTTATGAATTAGTGATAATTTTAGTATTATATTATTTTTATGTTGAACCAAATTAAAGATTCCTTTCTTCTTCGTTCTGTATTTACTAAATATTTGAAGTACCAGTATAAAGAAATTATACGCGTACTTTTTTATAATTATGCGAAGTGAAATCATGATAATTGACGTTTAATAAAAATAAATACAAACTTCAGTGTGAAGCGCTTTCTAATTCCCCACTAATAAACTCTTGCATGCAAATCGGTGGTCCACTGGCTAATTATATTATTTGCAGTCGCTCGCCATTGAGATAAAAAACGAAAACAAAAGTAACCGCACTAGTTCCAGCACGAACGTTCTAACTGTAGTTATTAGATACTAATAGCAATATACCATTACAGATAAATAATCATTTCGATGTAATGAATATTAATCCGATCAGAAATGAAAAAAAGAGTAAAGTTTATTTCGTGCGCCGATTTGATCTGAACAACTATACATGTAAGTTAAAGATTGTGTCGAATCTTTTGTCAGAATCAGTCGAATAATTTGAAATAAAAAGGTTACTATTCCTTTACTTAACCTTTGCCCAGTGGTTTAAAACAGGATTGCAGTTACATTGACTGATAGAACTCTGAATAGAATATTGATATGGATTCCATTTGTTATTTCGTTTCCAGATGTTCAGTCTTAATTGGTACTCTTTGTGGTTTGACTCTGGACGCACCACTTCCTCAACAATAAAAGGAGTTGCTACCCTCCTTTTACTTTATAGCACCAGTTATGCGCTACTATGTAGGTATTGATTTGCAGGGTGTGGTAAGGAAGATAAACTTGAACAATGCGTTAGTACTTAATAGGCCTTTGATAACTATATTTTAAACTCCAATCCTATTTGATGTGCATGTTCAGTCACTTACCATCGGGTCAACAGCTTGCTCAGTTTAATTCGATATCATCATTATATGTGACGCGTTTATCCAGGTCTCTCGTATGCCGCGGCATCGTTTTACAAGGGCAGTGACCAAGGAATTTCGGGTCTCGAGGGGTGTCCTCTATAAATCGCCTATTAAGAAGACTAACTATTTATTATTAGCTAACACATCAAAGACGTCGGATAAAAAGTGATTTCAGTTGACATTAATTGCCGTCGAGCGTGGTGGCGGGCAAGGACGCTTTCCCAGGCGCCAGCTGCCTGACGCGGGCGTGACGTCACGCAGTCATTGCGTCGGCTTATACGACACAGGATGTGTTACAGGAAGTAATGCTCTCTTATTTATGGACAAGAACGTGACTTTTCGCATTTTATACGCTTCCTAAGGCCACTAAGATAATATCTATATATGAGTGTCTCTTTTTTTAATAACAAGATAGTTATATGAATTGACAATTGGTTGAAACTTAAATAATACGCCTTTTTATTTCGATATTGAGGGTATTATTTAAGAGAAGTAATAGTCTAATAGAGCAGTGATAGCCTAATTGTTGAAACTTGCCCTCTCGATCGGTCGGTCCGAGGTTCAAAACCAGGCCACCACTGATTTTCCTAAAATTATGTGCGTGTTAGAAATTAATTATCACTGCTTTTCAGTGAAGGAAAACATCGTGAGGAAACACACACTAGAGAGTTCTTTAAAAAAAATCTCGGAGGTGTAAAGTCCATCATCATGGTCCACCAAGTCGTAGACTATGACCTAAACTCTCTCAATCTGAGAAAATACTCGTGCCTAACAGTGGTACAATAATGGGTTGACGTGAAAAATAAGTTGGTAATATTTTAATGCCAAAAATCGGATTTCGCCGGGTTTCACAGCAAAAATTTCAGGATTCCGTAAAAATGTTGAACAGATTACAATTTATACGGAGGGACCACCCCTGGATTATACCCATTCAGATACAGAGAATTATCGAATCCGGCCTATAAATGCCGTAGGCGTCCTGTAACACATAAAATAAATACTGATGGAATTTTCTCATGTTTTGACATCAGTTTCTAATATATTTTATACAATGTATTTGGAACAAATATAAAATGCTGCTATTACGATTTCTTCACTTGTGAATTGTTATGGTTCTTTTATTATATCTGTAAATATTTAAACATAATTCAAAAAATCCGTTTTTGTAGAAATCACAGGCAGAGTGCCTTAAGACTTATACATTCATATCGTATTTCGTAAAATTATATATTTATCACTAGCTGTCCCGACAAACGTTGTTTTGCCATATAAAAAATAAAAAAAAATGTTAAGGGTAGACAACTCTTAAGGGGTATGAAAAATAGATGTTGGCCGATTCTCAGACCTACTGAATAAGCATATAAAATTTGGTAAAAATCGGTCAAGCCGTTTCGGAGGAGTATGGCAACAAAAACTGTGACACGAGAATTTTATATCTATATTAATATATAAAGCTGAAGAGTTTGTTTGTTTGTTTGTTTGTTTGTTTGTTTGTTTGTTTGAACGCGCTAATCTCAGGAACTACTGGTACGAATTTAAATTTTTTTTTTGTATTGAATAGACCATTTATCGAGGAAGACTTTATATAACATCACGCTGCAACTATAGGGAGCGAAGAAATAATGGAAAATGTGAAAAAACCGGGGAAAATTATTCATCCTTGAGGCCTTCCTTTGCGTGCGCTGCGAAAACGGTACAAGATACCAAAAATATGAAAGAATTATTTTTTCTTGAAATGATTTAAAAAAAATGTCCGCGACAATATATGTCTATCTTTTAAGATTAACTCACTAGAACCGTTTTCATGGTAATCAAATTCGGTCGAAATTAGTTAAGAGTTGTATCAACGTAATAATATTTATTTTTGTCCAAATAAATGCGTTGTAGATTAAGAGTATTTAATTGTGAACGAAATTGTCTTTGACATCACTTAATTTCAATGAACATCTTAGAAGGTATGATAATTTTAAAATAACGCCGATATAAAGCACCAGCGTTGCTTGCGGGGGACGCGGAGAGAGGGGTGAAAATAAAACTAAAAATATAAGTACTCTAAAATAATTATGTTCTTTTCAAAACTAAATTGTCTAAAATAATAATAGAAAATGAAACGGACAAAGTCGTGGGTAACAGCTATAATTTTTAAAGCTAAGGCGGTTGTTTGCATAAATAAATTATGCCCAAAATAACTATTCCACGCGGACGAAGTCGCGGGCACAGCTAGTATTAGATATAGGTATCAATGCAAACTGAGTCGAAACTAATGTCTCTGTTCCTATTATTTCCTCATGTGCCTCGGGTAAGACTAGCATGTAAATTCCGCTTTCACTTCTCTTACAGATGACCAAAGCACACGATGAGGAATTGATTTTTAATTTGTGTCATGCACTCGTGCGTAATCTTCGTTTGTGTTACTTTGGTAGCAATTGAAAGTGGATGACTGTTGAATTTTTACGATACTTTTTTTGAAGATCAGTCATAACACTTTTTGATTCACGATCTTAGTTGGATCTCACAAGTTAGTGCAAACTGAAGTTTGCTTGTAATATTGCTTTACGTAAAAGTTATGAAAATGTTATTATTCTTTCCTTATTAACTTTCATTTGCATCATGGCCGTTACATTTAAATTTGTGATATTCATCCCGATATCGTTTTGCAATCATTTTTAAATATCTTTCTATTTGCGTTGCGTTTCTGTTATATTTTTATGTCAAGGAACCTTGTATAAAATAAGCATTTACATTTATAAGTATGTGTATGTATAGTGGTGATAGTAGTATTTTAACACTTTTAACACAACATAAAATCTTTATGACTACAATATCTTAACCAATAAAACTCTGTAGAAATAACTAGCCTCCTTTATTTTAGAATGAGAGTACTGTATTTCCAATGTGTATAAAAATATTTTCACAATAAAAATCCTGGAGCGAGCGTGGGGATTATAATGCGAATGTGTTCGAAGCTTTTGCTTTATTTTGGTCCATTAGCGCTAAAGTAAATAAGAACTGACATGTCCGTTCGATTCATTGCTATTCCAAGTAGCGTTGGCAAACTTTCGCTCGTAGAAAATATGTCGATTGCTCTCCGGCGTAACTTACCTACTATTTTTTGGTACTAAATTTACTTAGATATATTATAATTATATCCTGCATTATTATATGAATAACCGAATTTATTAAAAAAACATTTACACTTAAATTACTACATTTACAAATATATATTTTTAAAATTGATACTCATTAACTTAAAAACCAAATAATTTCTATTAATTCTTACGTAATTAGTTACTGATGGGTTATACAATTCAAAATATGTACGTGACAATTATTAAAAAAAAAATGGATTATCTTTGAAGTAATTTATGCTCGATGTAAGAAGATGAGAATCTAAACATTCAGTTCTTATCGACCTATCAGTAGATCGCTCATCAACAACCACTTCATAATTTCAAGTCCCTTTTATTAATTAGGTAAATGCTTGAAAGACAGATGGTCGAGATAACAGGTGATCGTTATTAAAACCTGATTAAGAATTATGATTTTGTCCCTAACGTAACTTGATTAGTAAAATAATTGGGCAAAATAGTTATGTTTATTAATTAGTTGTAAGTTTAGTTTAGTGAAATTACTTATATATAATTTTTTGTTCTCGAGGGGGAAACCTTCAAAAGGTACCTCACGCCGTGGGAGCGACGCAGGGTTATGTGGGATTTTTACCGCACTAAACCCCCCCCCCCCCCGGTGGCCGTCCTCAGCGCTATAAAGAGGACTCCGGGAACTCGGACCGACCGCAACCGGAATCCTCTGAGCGCGTTGCCCATCGGACTCCTCAAAACAACAAAAAAAAAACTTATATAGCACCTATTTATTAGTTGCAAGGTTGGTATATGTTTCGACCGAGGAGGTACCACCACCATATCTATTTCTAGCGGACATCAATCCTTGTTTCGGTGAAAAAGTGTGGTTGCCAGCTTACGTTTATATAAATCGACTAGTCCTTGGGAGTAGCAACGTATCTGTTATTGACTTCAGATAAAACCTTTGTTCTGTATTAAGTTGTTTACAGAAGTCAATAGGCCGCAATTGCCACTTGCCATCAGGCGGACTGCATATTTGCTGCTCATATACAATTAAACTTATTTTTACTATAGATCATCCATTTCTGTACTAAAATAATATATTTAACATCGCACAATAACTTACAAAACGAGAATAATTTAATATTGTTGCGCGTTTTCCCACGGCTGTTTCATGCACGGCTTGCTTGTCTCCTGCATAAAAGTATATTTTCGTAACGCTTAGTAAAGAACTGTTACATGCAATTTGTTACACAATTTATTCTGCTTGGCTTAGGTATCTTCATAGTTTACGTATTTCATTTGAAATAACTATTTCTTAAAATTTATATTCACGTTTTTCTCTTCTTAACCTTGTCTAATAGGAAAACTACTTTGTATTTTGTAACATCTATATTCCTTAAATATAATAGCTAATAATAAGTACATAGTTATATAACAATTATCGTCTTAAAGCTGACAAATCATTGATTACTATCGCTTGAGTGATATTGGCAAAGACTCCATGCTGTCAATTAAGCTACTGAATTAGTTGGTTGAGCGACCGGCGGGCGATACCTTTTATTTACTACTGCTCAAGCGGTACTTGCAACTTTACTTATCTACAAATGATAGAAACTCTTGCCTTAAATTCCAAATTAAACACACACGCTTTCTACACTCATAGCCCCACACTAGGACTTCTCCTGTGTCGTGGGTATCATGGACACACACAAGACGAATACATAAACACCCAGACCCAGAACATGAATCTAAACTCATCATTCAGATACCTGTCTGGCCGGGAATTTAACCCGGAACCCATTGCGCATCAGACCAGTATGATAACCGCTGCACCACGCGGGTCGTCATTGAATGATTGATTGACATCATTGAATCATTGATGCTTCTCCTATATAGAGGACTTAATAGTTTTTTTACGAGATCAAATTTGCACATTTTTTTACATGAATAACTTATATAGTAATGCCATTGTAATTGTCAAAGTCAGATGTTGATTAATTTTTATGTTCACAATGTACATTAAATTTGGTAATACTCATAAAAGTTGCTATTAACATTACAAAGTATAATATCACAAAGTACCATAGAGATATGTGATCCCGTCTCGATAGCGTCTTAAGGTTCAAAAGTCGCTCAGCGTTTCCTGTACTTATCGCCGTTCTGACGCGGCGGAATGAGGCTGCCGTAGGGCCATTGAATATGCTTGAACCTCCCGGAGGACGCCTGGAGGGTACGGCTCTAGAAATATAATATATACCCTTATATTTCTACATGATACGCTCATCTTTGCAGGAAGCTTTTAGGTTGATGTAAATCGTAAATATTGTCGATGTGTTTCAGATACTAATTAGAATTTATTTCCATATCATATAGTAATGTGAAATGCAATTCGATTAAAGAGCATGCTAAGAACTCTGCTGAATGTTTCTTAGATTTGATTCTGCAACCAATGTTAATAATCACACATGAATATCCATATTCCAATCCGTACTTTTTTGAGTCAGAAACACCTAGAGAAAGAAATACATATATAAGATTTATATTTGCTAAACTGTCCTCGCTTTACTTTGCATATTAAGGAAGCTTCAGGATCTCGGAATAAACGGACCGGTGCTTGCCTTGCTAAATCTGAACCTATCCTGAGTGTTCCAGTTTTGTGTATTTTTAGAAAATATCTACTACAGGTTTTTTACTAGAATGGTAGACTATACTTCCTTAAACTATCGATGACATTACGCAATTTCGCTGTCTCACAACCTTATTCATTGAAATGTATTTCATCCGTAACCCACTTATTTCTGGAGAGCGTTATGACATTAACGTCAATGGAACAGGAATAAATCGTGTACGTTCAATGTTATTGTAGTTGCGGTGATTTCCCAGCGATGGCAACTCGAATCGCTCTGGCGGAGGAAGTTGGCTGCCCGCCAATCGGAAGACAATCCTGGCGCGACTTCAGGACTGTGTGGTACTATCTACTTAGAATTATAACAATTGGTGCATCAATTATTGAGAAATGAGCATTCACTTGCCCTCTAATGATCTACCGATGGTGAAGCTTCGTTTATGTCCTGCCCAAACGCACTGCAATCTTTTCATGAAGACCCCTTTTATTTACGGGCCATTACCATAATTACAGACGGCTTTTCGTCGCTTGTATTGGCATTGGCCTCATGGTACTTACTACGTACTACATGGTACATGGGGCTAATGAAAATGCAATTATTTGTTCCTGTCTTTCGTACACTAGTTACAGTCAACTATTGTTTCAAAATTACACAAAAAATATTATTTATAAAAATATGCATTGATCAATATTAATTATTTTTTGGACGTTAATGAATTGATTGCCACCTAGTTGGAAGCTTCCTGTTTACTAAGCATCGTGGGCTAGTCTGCATTTTCATCCGCATCGAGAATTTGGTGGTTAGTTTGTGCCAGAATATCAGAGTAATAGCAGGTCAACGAGGGTGCATTGACCTACTTAGTATAGCAGCGAATAATATTACTCTAACTCTTCACTAGACATTCTTGGGCGGCAAAGCAAAAGATGAAATGGGTTCAAATTGCCCATTGTATAGTTTAGAGCCGATTTTGAAACTTTGTGTAACAAGCCGTCTTGAAGAATGGGGTGAAGTGCACAATTACCCAGAAAACGTTAACTCCGCCTTCACAGGGCGGATCGTTAAACGACTCGCCATTAGTTTTTATGGAGCCGGAGTTAGCGACCACTGACTTGAGAAGTGCCAAATTGAACTCCGGAATAATATTACAAACTTAATTCCCATCAATGTTATCTATTGTCAGCTTTATGAGTGATTCTTGTTTAACGGCTCAATAAAATGATTTGTTCTATGCAGACGTCTATAATCATCTCCTTAATGATTTGACGTTGGCAATATGACATGGATTTGATTTCCGAAGGTCAATAAATGAAGTTGATGTAATATTTTTGTCTACCGTACAACGACTTCCCCTATGAAGTTAAAATACAGCAAATTATGCTTCTAAACTAAGAACGGAGAACTTCGTATAACCAAGGGGGAACGTGCGCAAGTGTCTGACTTTGACGGATACTCCACCGGACAGCCATATATATCGGCTGTCCGAAACACGCGTCAGTTCCGATCATCACAGATAGCGGATTTGCGCTACTGGGTTCATTACACAATTTTGCACTTTACACATCAAAGAGAGATGCTAAATATAAAATGTTTTAGATAGACAAAGCTTTTGTTTGAATATCTTTAATATAACAGGATTTTAGCAACTGATGTACCTATGATCTAGGTAGGTATATGTATAAAATTTTATAGGAAATCTTATTAACGACGCACTCCGTTACCTAAGTGACGTCAATGGGAATCACAAGTTTATCGCAATCGTAAAACTGATCCCTTTGGAAATCATTCATTAAATTTTAAATGAGCTACGAGCTGACGGGACATAACTCAAGGAAACATAAACTGCCTACAATAAGTGGATTACGGGCGTCGATGTTATCCCTGAAGCGGTGGGATGGGTGATTGCCAGCTTGTCTTAATCAATATATTTGAAGTGCACCCTCTAATTGCTAAATTTAGGCGACGGCTCACTTCCCTCCGCATCTGCTATAGGTAGGTACATATACGTAAAGCCGTTTAATGACAATGTTCTTCGTTCATTAAGTCGACGGTGCGCAGGTATTTTGTCACACGTCTCTGAAATGCTAATTTATACCCGAACACTCAATATAGGCCCGATGTACCCTTTGGATACCTTTTTCTGAGTCAAATTTTGGCACGTTTGTTTATTTATGGTAATCATTCACAACCAGGGCGTTATTGCCAAAACCATATCATCAGCATTTTGCTTGCTCCGATATTTTTATGTCGCTACAGAAAATGTAGCAGATGTCGCAATGCCGATACCGAAAATATCGATTCAATTACGAATACAAATAAGCTTTCTAATTGTATACTTTAATTCTATGAACTAGCCCTTAAATATCTTTACTGACTAAACTAAAACCCTCATCAAATTATAAAGGGTGATTAAACCTAATACTTGGCTTTATCAGTTTAGCTTCACTGCCTCTAGTTTGACCCTTAAGTGGTCAATATAATTAAAGTACGAGATAGGTTCTAAAATTAAAGTTCGGTTTAAAAAGGAAGTTTCACGATGTTTTACACATTTATTGTAAAGCAGTCTCGTTACTGTCAATCAGCGTCTGCCGCTTTGGAGCGCGGTATCAAAAACCTTTGAAAAGAATCCCTTTCAAAGTGCTATCAAGCACAGACAGAATAAGTTGACAGTCTCTTTCAATCTAGTCTATTAAAACAACTTTATGCTGAGTTATTTGATAGTTTCTATTGCATGCTGAAGGTTAAGACTTTATTGAATTTCGTGTTGTTATAAATCATCGATTTTACAAATGGGTAAAAGTTTTAAATTGTAGATTTTTTATAAAACAAAGGTAGCAAATGTGCATACAACATTTTAGGTGATAAATGGCCACTGCTGCTCTTGGACGTCTGTAATGGACGACAGCTAGCACTCTGATCATCCCTGAGAACCAAGTTGGAATACCTCGAACAGGTGTATCTCTGTGTTCAAAGTAGAACTCAGAGACGCTTAAGACTGCTTTTATACGGCGGTGATATATGTCCGGTTGATGCCTCCTGAGTTCTACCACGAAGGATACCTTCATCATATTTCACATTCCTCATATTTTTTTATTATAAGATTGAAGTAGCAAACGAGAATGCAGTCCACCTGTTGGTAAGTGGTCACTGCCGCCCATGGACATCTGTAAGCAACTTCATACAGAATACGGGGTTCTATGTTAAGTCACAATAATCACAGATGCGCTACTCCCGAAGACTAAGATGGTCGCTTCATATAAAAGTGTGCCGGCAACCAAAGCCTTCCATCGAAACGCAAAAACTGCTTCATGCTAGAAATAGGTGTGGCGGTGGTACTTCCCCGGGCGAACTACACTGATTCTACCACCTATTAAATATATATTATTATAGGTGTAAGTCTATATTTTGGTGACTTAAGTTTATACGGAAATTGATCAAACCTTATACGGCGACTGGCGCACCGTACCTACTACCGTACCGTACCGTATTAGATAAAATAGTTTTCAGTTTAAAATTCAATATGTTACAACATACGATACTAGTCGACCATCTAATTTCAAAATTATGATTTTGTGATACATGTCTTTCGAGATACGACCAGTTCGCTTTTCTTCATCGATATGTTTTTCTACTGCGTACTGCTGGCGCTGCTGTATTTTGGTTCACGAAACATCAAAATCAAGCATTGTTTTTCAACAAAAGCCTACTAAAATTTTATTGACAAGCTGAACTAACCATTTTGGCGGCAGATCATCTAAACGACTTGTCTAGTATTGTCGGGAGCTCTATATAATAAAACCAATATTCTAACAAAGCATGAATCTGAACATAAGGAAACCAGAGTCATATTCACAGATCCAGTAATAATAGCTATTGTTAGAGGATTTCTGCAATCCTAGTAACTCCTTTCAGGAAGATTACCTGCAACGTACGAGATACTAGATACGTATCATTATTGTTGAATCAATAACATAGAAAGCTTCTGTATCGTAAGTTATTAATCATTGGTGTTCATCTTAGTAATGGCGATACCTACATTATGCAGTTCAACTGCAATACTAGGGTAGCGCTATTCTATCTGGTTTAAAGGCAGATGAACAAAAAGGGTTCCTTAGTCTTCACTTGTTTCAACGTGTATGTGAATTCAAATTTGGTATTTGCTATCTTTTATATGAAATCTAAATACTTTTTTTACAAGATGTGGTAAGTGGTCACTGGTGGTTATGGGCATTTGTAACCAACACCAAACAAGCAAGTCCCATCTGAGGTTTGAAACAGATGCGTTGCTATGCCGAAGTTTCAAATTGGAACGTTTCGTGTAAGTTTGTTCCTACTGCCACACCCTTTAGACCAGGACACTGAAGAGCTTTACTTTGCTATTATTAGGTAGCATTAGGTACGACGGTGATACCTTGGAAGTCGAAGCATTAAGGGTTTCAACACTTTCAAAATGGACAGACACGCCATTCGATGGTAATTGGACATACTTGGGATACCTCATACCAGAAATTAGCTACAATTATATTACCATTGACTACTATGTTGTTTTGCCTGATAGGTTTAGCTACTTAACACCAAATGGGCCGCATGCCCATATTAATTCCCATCACTTAAACATACTAAATACTTGGAATTATTTACAATCTCCAAAACAATCTAAGTAAGCCTTCAACAAAGCCCAAACCGTATTAGGGATCGATAAAAGCTAATCTGGAAGATTTATCAGATGGTATTAATGGCTTTGGACGCAGATCACCTGTATTGTATATTTGGGTCGCTTGAAACGTCGATAACTAAGTAGTGTATTATAATGAATACCGCATTGGAGATCAATCTTAACTATTAGGTATAGGACGGTTGTTTGTTTCCGCGGTTCAGTCTTGCCTATTATAGAATGGTTTTGTTTGTATAAAAATTTCTGGAATTTAATGTTTCATTAAGCACATTAAAACATTTTATATGGTTTATCGGGTTAACCATTAGAAATAGATATCGAAGGGAATTCTTTATAAATATTTGCGAGCAAAATCATCACTTTTTTCTATTATTTATTTTTGTTTCATTATACTAATTGATGGGTTAGTAATAAAAGATAGACTACGTTAGTTATCAAACAGTCACAGTTTCTAAAACATTTATTGTTTTGAAGAAAAACAATAAACTCATTCTGACAGCACTAATGTTTAGTTCACCATAAACCAGATGACAGCCTTTATACTGCATGCTTGTTTGCTACTTTATCTTATAAGAAATACTAATAATAATATCTTGAATACCATTCAAGTTACGAAGCGCGGTTATACAAGTCAACAATAGCTGATCTAAAATACATGTCTAATAGGATTAAACATTTTGGTAGCAGGTCACCTGTGCAGTAAATCTGGGGCGCTCGAAGCGGGATCAGCTTGCTATTGTTAAGGCTATGTAATATTATAATAAGGCCTATTAGATAAACCTTCGTCAAACTGCGATTGTGTTTGTTTCATAATATTGACTTATTTGTTTACCTTAAGTTTAAACAATTGTACAATTAAGTCAACAGTCGAAGATGGGATGCATTGGTATTATTATTTGTAAAAACACTTAAAAACAGAGAGAAAATACATAAGTAAATTATTTAGCTTGCCAGCTAGCTAAAGCCGTATTCTTTGTGTGGTCGAACGTACCACGTCATATATACATATGATAATAATAAAATAATTTGATTTTATTGTAAAGAGCGTTAAAATAAAAATTTAAATTATTCCGCATATTTATTACATTATCAAATTCTTTATTTTTTTGCACAAATAAGTAATGACCATAAATAAGCGATGAGTATAAAACTAATAATACAAGAGATTATATCGCCTCGTTTATAAAGTTTACAAATACGCTGTAAATTATGTTTTAATTACGGCAAAGCTGTATGCAGAGCTATTTCTTTCAATTTACAAGTGAACAATACGTGCATTGTTTCCACGAAACAATTTATTTACAGCGCTCTCACGGAGAAACGAAACTTTCGTTTGCGTTTTGAAATAACTTGATCTGTATCGGGCAGCTTTGTTTCGTACCCTTTGCTGGCCAGTTTTCTCGATTTGATTCAACGGATACACGTTTATTAAGGATTTTTTGGAGTTATAAGTTCCGAATCGGAATCTTTTATCAAAAAGGCTTTCAACGAATTTAATTGTGAATTTTATTTAATATTTTATTTATTAATTCTTAATATTTTAAATGCGAAATTTGATGAGGATGTATGTGTTTGTTAATTTTTGACGCAAAAACTGTTCGTCGGATTTTACTGGAATTAGGCACATACGCTGAAATTTATGACCTTAAAGGACACTTAGTTATTACCATGGTAGACGGGACCGAAGAGGAAGCAAGAGTAGAGAGCGGGAATAACAGAGTAACAAATAAAATATGACGGTACAAAGTCTGAGTGGGTGGGTACAACTTATTATTGTCCCACTGCAGGGCACGGGTCTTTTCTCAGAATGAGAGAGTTTGAGGCCAGTCCACCGCGCTGGCCAAATGCGAATTGGTGGACATTACACACCTCCGAGAACTTTTTTTAAGGACTCTTGGGTGTGTAGGTTTCCTCACGATGTTTTCCTTCACCGCTGTCCTTCACCTTCAAAGCCTGAGTGTAGATGTTAATTAATAAATAGTATATAACCTTTCTAAACTTAAACTTTGAAATAACGGAATATTTGTCACAGTATTTAAGTTTGAACACAACATTATATAAATAACGCTTAAATCAAAATAGTTTTAATTAAACGTTGATAAAGTCTATAACTCTAACAATGTTTGAAGTTAGCCTGTGTCCCTATTCCGTTCTAACAAGTTAGAAATGTCCCTTGCGTCAGTTCCAACAAATTTATGGAACGACAAGGAAGTTCAATTATGATATACTAATACCATACACGATATCATACTTCATATCCGTAGTTCGCAGGAAGCACCACCGTAACATATATTTCTGCTTGTAACAATAGATTTAAAGGATTTATTTTCGTTTAAAGAGTATCGTAAGGAAGATATAGTTATATAAAGCATTTCAAATTAGATGGTCTTAATCTGAAGTGTAAGCGAGATATACTTACCCTAGGCGTTCTTACTCCTCCGGGGTAGCAACGCACCTCTGTTCTACTTCAAATGGGCTAGTCTTTTTTATATAAGACTAGCTGTACCATGCGCGCGTTGCTACGCCATCAAAAAAAAAATACACTAGAAACCTTCGCGAGCTCATGAATAACAACTTTGCTAAAGATCATCACATGATCAATTGTTTACGATTATATACAGACAAACATTCATTTTTATATATAAAGATTGAAGTAGCAAACAAGCATGCAGTCCACCTGGTGGTAAATAGTCAGCACCCATGGACATCTGTAAACTTCATATAGGGGTTCTATCTGAAGTCATTCACAGATACGTTGCTACTTTTGATGACTAAGGTGGTCACCTCATATAATAGCAACCCGCCGGCAAACCATAATTTTCACTGGGGTTGATTATAATTATACATGTCCATGGGCTACAGTGACCACTTATCATCAGGTGGAATTCATGCTCTTTTGTAACTTCTGTAATTTGAAAAATAAAACTCCAGTCATACATCGTGAAATTCGCCGTTATTTATGCACAAAGAATTACCAGTCCTTGCATTTTGTCGCCCCAGCTGAGCTCCCATGCTCATTTATTCAACAGGACTCCTTATTTAAAGCCATCTAACATTTTTCCACATTCAGCATAATGAATCTAAAATAATGATGATCGTTTAGTCTCGCACCGAAGCGTGTAACTTTGCTTTAAAGATAAAATGAATTCGCTGTTTTGTTTTGGTTTATTTATAGCTAAATAACATCAATACATATCGCTCCTCCTCTAAAAAACTGTCATAACACAAGATATCATTGTTTTGAGTTAAAAATGCAGTTTGATTCCATTTTTTCTCTTCTATCGATCTATAAAACCGCCACAATTTTAGTGTGAGTAGTTCACAAAAGATGGCGTAAATGTCTGTAAGTGAGCATTAGCGTTCATTGAGGAACAAAATAATAAAAACGCGATTATCTCAAAACTTGTTTTTTTTGTTTTATGACAGTTTTTCAGAGGAAGAGCGATATGTAAAATCTTGAACATTTGAGTAGTATTATGACGTATGAGTCGTATATTAACAAATAGCTGTCTGATGATGCAAGATCAATATGACGCATAGTACTTATATATAAATCTTGATATAAAAAGTAAGTACAAATAAATTAACCTGTAAATCAATTTTATCATTAAAAAACAGCAGAACATGAGCCCGATTTATAAATATAAATGTTTCGATTTGAGCCTCGACAACGAAACTATATGCTGAGCTCTATAAGAATGAGTTTATGAATATTTTAAAGTAGCGCGTTTTATTCTGAAACGCTATCTAAACAATAAAATAAGTTTATAATTTGGAATCCGCTTTCAAATCTTCAAGCAAATAGCCAATGCTTACAGACGGTGCTACATAACAAATGGGACCCATAGAGATTTGCAGATACCCACTTGTATTTTCTATTACGTTTCTTGGCGCTCAACGAGTGTTATCCATCACGTCTGTTAATTTATGTGGCCATTTCCACTAAATCCTGTTTTCATTAATTCTAATACGATACCATTTAAGGTTCATTTCCTTAAAAGGCGCTGAAACGGTAGATATTTACGGCAAAATTTATTCCGTTTCGTATCAAATGAATACATACATACATGATTATATAAATCTTCTCATCTGTCAGCGTTTATTAAAGCTGAGGAGGTAAGGTCTAAGGGAGAAATCCTTTTTTAAGAACAAGTGCCTTTCGTTGTTCGTGCAGGAGTAGGTGCTAGAACAAAAATTTGAGCCAGTTACCAAGCCCTTGCACAAGGGTGCCTCCCTGGCGCCCTTCCCTCTGTGTAGAAACACTCATTTTTGATATACGCCTTTTGATGTCTACTTTGCACTTGGCATAATGCCACTTTCACCAACGTATCCAAAATAACCTTTGATTTATAAAAAAATGGGCTCCATAATAGGATTTTTAACAGTCAAAGCACACCTTTGACTCACAAAAGGGAAGTTAATGGTATTGAAATGCTCTTATGTCGTGGAAATACACGTAAATGTAAAGAAGAGTATTAAGTGATTATACAAGCGTTTTCACGAAAGCAAACAATTTGTGTACATTCAAGTTCACAAACGTTTGCAAAAGCAGCAACACTTATAATACGTAATTTGTATTATTTTTACATATATGTTTAATATATCAAATACATACTAGTTTAAAAAGTATAATATACTTTTGATATATGTACATAGAAACTACTAAATCAAATGGGAATGATCAAATCTACATATTATTACTTATTAGAAACTAGTTGACCCGACGAACTTCGTTCCGCCTAAAAGTCAAAATCTTAAATTATCAGTGTTCCTCCACTGTATTATGCATGTATAAAAACCTTCCTCTTGAATCACTCTATCTATTAAAAAACTTCATTAAAATCCGTAGTGTAGTTTAAAAGATCTACATACATACATACATAGGGACAGTGGAAAGCGTCTTTGTTTTATACTATGTACCGATATCGTAGGGGTATTCTTAATATTTATCCATTTCCTAGATCTAATAATGTAGCTGATAAGATCCAGAAACTTGGCAACACTAATACTGGCAACCTACCGTATAAGTTTATTTACACTTAAAAACTACCGTGGATCTTAGCACTTAACAGTTCGGTTTAGTGTGTTTCTGAAGGTAACTACATAGTTTCAGTTACTCTCCACCGAGATAGCCATAAAAACTTTTACTATCTCATTTAACGTGCCGACTTTCAGATTAATGTTGAGTTTTACGATCCAAAGATCACGCATTCTCAAGAGAAATGTTATCTTGAAGCTAAGCGAAATCTATACAAATCGTTATGATTACCTGATAAAAATGTAATTAAAACAAATATGTATTTAATCTATCATTATTTAATACTAAGGCTTCAGCGTTATTAATTAATTGATGTTCTATTTTATTATTTTACATCAACGTTCCATTCTAAATAAAAAACATTTTTTTTATATAACTAAAGTAGCAAACGAGCATGCAGTCCACCTGATGGTAAGTGGTCACCGCCGCCCATGGACATCAGCTTCATACAGAACATGGGTTCAACCTGAAGTCAATCACAGATGCGTTGCTACTCCCGAGGCCTATGATGGTCTTCTCATATAAAAGTATGATGACAACCACACCCTTCCATCGAAACGGAAGAAATGCTTCACGCTAGGAATAGGTGCGGCGGTGTTACTTCCCGTTCGAACTATACTGGTTCTACCACTTTCAACGCTAGAAATAGGTATAGCGGTGGTAATTCCCCGGTCGAACTAAAATACCTTGAAATAAGTATTTCTTCGTACTGTACTTATGTAATGTCTGTTGTTATCTCTTATCTGTGTTCAGAAACTTATAAATAAATATAAAAAAATAAATGTTTCAACACAAACGCCTTCCGCAAAATCGATTTTAATTTCTTTTAAACATGATTTTCCCAGAATTCTTCACTAAAACTTAAATAGCAGTGCTGGGTAGACAGCCGACCGCAAATCAGATTGCGGCGCGCTGCAGGCGGCCTGATAAGAAGCTCAACTTCGCTGCTTTTAAACACTGCCTCTGTTATTATATTCCACCAACATTCCCTTTGTGCATCTATGACAGGAATGAGTAGCAATGAGATATTTTAGTGACAACGAGCATTTAAACGGCTATTTTGAGAGGCTTTTCACGTCAGTCACTCTTACTTAAATACTTTGTAAAAATTTAAGGAAGTGCTGCATTTTTATTTAAGGAATATTTTATAGAAAATGTAGCTAAAACCTTTATTATTAATAGCAGTGTTAAGTATTGCCGTGTTCTAATCTGAAGGGTGTTGTAAGACATACTTATACGAAAAGTTCCAGCCTAGACAGAGGTAGCATATATACTTCTATGCCTGAAATCTGGTTAGACCGATTTTGAGTTGATTATTCCATGGATGTCACTAGCTACTTATCTGTAACAATTCGTTAGGACTTATTTTATTACTTTTTACCCACAAACTAGAGATCGCATTTCGCTGAAATATGACACATAGATACCTGCATCAATATAGGGGACTCATTACCATAATGAACGCGATCAAAGTGTGAATAGGCTCATGTGATATGAAACAAAGGAAAATGGCGACAATCATGAGGACTGCCGATAGAATAAACCCACCACAGCTAACCATCACCATCAACAAAGGCACCTCCACCACCTCACCGATCACTACCAACTTCAGCCCGATTCCATCACCATCAACACCACCACCAGCGCCACATATGCCGTTCTGGCGTGATTCAGTAACAAAATATTCATCTATGCATCATTACATACCAAAGGTGCTTTCCAAAGGTGGTAGAACCAGTATAGTTCGCCCGGGGAAGTGCCACCGCCACACCTAGTTCTAGCGTGAAGCATTCCTTGCGTTTCGATGGAAGGGTGTGGTTGCTGGCACACTTTTATATGAGGCGATCTTAGTCCTCGAGAGTAGCGACGCATCTGTGATTGACTTCAGATAGAAACTATGTTCTGTATGAAGTTGCTTACAGATGTCCATAGGCGGCAGTGACCACTAACGATCAGGTGGACTGCATGCTCGTTTGCTACTTCAATAAAAAAAAGACTTACAAACTTACTTTTCGCTTTTTAATATCACTAAAGTATAAGGTATAATTATCCATAGCTATTTATCATAGAAAGTAAACATTAGCATGTTGATGGTGCAGACGCCGCAAACTCGTAAGTTTCCCTCTACCGAAAATTGCTCAACGCGCCTAGAAGAGATTTTTTTGACTTCAAAAATTACTCAGTTACAATATGATCGCTGCATTATGTCAGCCTACTACTTCCGATTTCGTCTTATGAATGTAACAGAAAAGTCGAATTTGTATTAGCTTGCCGTCAGCCATTATATTGCAGAACATAAGGTCCCAATTTAATACATAGCTTTAGAGTAATCAACCTTCTTTTATAAAAAAACCGCCGTTGCTATATCTCGAGGCTTTAGTAACGTAGTCAATTCAGAGAATAAGTGATAGTTTGAAGAGAAATGCAATAAACGTATGCCTTCCTATAGTTACTGTGAATTCTTGTACTTCATGAAATATTTACTCATTTTAATGTTTGATTTATATATCTACTATCTGTCCCGACAAACGTTGTTTTGCCATATAAAAAATAAAAAAATGTTAAGGGTGGACAACCCTTAAGGGGTATGAAAAATAGATGTTGGCCGATTCTCAGACCTACAGAATAAGCATATAAAATTTGGTAAAAATCGGTCAAGCCGTTTCGGAGGAGTTTGGCAACAAAAACTGTGACACGAGAATGTTATATATTAGATAAATGTATGTGAAACTCTAAAATAACTCGTCTTACATTTACAGCGCTCGTAAACGAAGTGTTTTTAGGTTGTATGCAAAATAATAATGAAGCAATAAGTATTAATGTCCAATTAAAACATGCTGAACCGCGCGCTTTCTTCAAACTTAGTCGATTCGATTAACACTGCCCCTATTTCTGTGTTGTTTTATATTTAGTCGAAGCCACACGAGCGAACTGGACTGTTACCACAGTCGATAGTAATAGCATTGTTATTGCTGACAGGCAACTGGGGCTTTGAATATAGGACAAAACGCTGAGAGTTATAACCAATCCCCTATGGTTTTATTTTTACCTGGTATATGCGGTAACCGGAGCTAAATTGGTCTCTACACATGGCCCATTCATAACAGCTATTGTTTCCGAGTTTTGCGACGGTGACTGCGGATATAGAACGAAAGACTGCGAGTTATGGGAATTCTCCATTTAGTTTTATTTAGCAATGTGGTCGACGCAAAAGGAATGTGATTTACACATACTTGATTATATTACGATCGCGTAAAAAATGCTCTAAATACAACTACGACTGTATGTGTGAGCGATACATGCAATTGTTATGTATGTGTGTAAGTACGTCTGTGTATCTTTATATGTATGTCCATGTCTTTGGCATACGCTAAGGGCTAAAACATTTAACAGATAGTAACATATGACATATCAGAAAAAAACCTCAAAATAAATAAACCTAAGATTTTTTTCTAAAATTTATTTTAATTCACCTATCATATATCAAGCTTTTGTATAAACAAATTATTAAGGATTAGCTATAAGAAATCTGTAAGTATTGTAAATTATCTTTCTCAAATAAAATTGACAGAGAGTGGTCTCTGCCAATTTTACTTGTTGTTGTACGTACACACACATAAAATAAAGACAAGTTTCGGAGATAACAGTTGTTAGTTGTCCTTTACTTTTATATCACAGCTGAGCTGGACGCAACAGGAACAGAACTCCCTGTTCCCGGTACACGTGACTATAACACGTTGTTTGTTAACTAGGGCGCAAAGGACGTAGCATTGAGAGTTATAACCCATCCCTCTTTTGTTTTATTGAGCAAGTTGAAGCAAAGACTTCCCACACGACCGGCTTTATATGTAACCATTGTTTAACTGTGGCAATATAAGATAGGATAGAATACTGGAAATCATCTTATTAATGTAAAGGCGAAAGTTTGTGAAGATGGATGCCTGAACGAATCTGATGAAATTTGTCACAGGGATATATTGTAGTCTGGAATAAAATATAGGGTACTTTTTTGCTAGAAAAATTTACGGCTTCGGTGAGATAGATTTGTGTGGGTTTTTTAAAGAGTAAGAGTTCCACGTGATTTTTATGCACAGTGGTTTCTAAGGGATCATCGAGTGACATAGATTACTTTCTATTTTGAAAAATGCACTCAGATGCATTCCATAGGATAACATAACAATCGTATATTTAAAAGGAGTAAAATAGAGTTTGGAACATTTGAAGTATACACATCAATTTAAGCTTCCCTTATTTGGGAGTCGGTGGAGACTCGACTGTGCTTTACAAAAAATTATAGTTCTTTTTAGAACTTTACATTTTAAGTAAAAATATATTTTGATAAACTTGTTTGTAATTACATTTAATGTTACACTTTTATTGCGTGTATGTATACACGAGTAAAGCTATTAACTGCTGAATATCATTGTTTACATGCTGGTTAGGGTTTTATTTTTTATTATAAAATGAAGCGATAGATGAAACGAGTTACCTGACAGAAAACAGTCACCATCGTCTAAGGACATTTGTTTCAACAGAGTAGTCATCAACGCATCATCAACTTTGACGAAAAGCATTACAGGTTTCATAAAATACACCATGTCATAGCGTCCCGAGAATACCTCAGATGGTATACCACATCTTGTAAGTTTTTGGTATAAAAAACTTGTAGGTAAGTAAAACTTCAGAAGACCACTGCATCATCTACAAAAATATAAAAAATACCAGAGGATGCGTGTCTAGGCGAGCTGAAGGTAACTCACATTTTTATTGAAATTTTCAACACGAAATAGTAACATTCCAGAAATATTTCGGTATAATAAGCTAAATATTACTTTAGCTTTCGTAATAAATCTTACAGCAAACATGCGGTCTGTTAATATAGTAGCTAATTATTCAGTAAACAGAAGCCACCGGCTAAACGATTCTGAACTAAAGTTCGTTTTACCAGTTACTATATAGAGCGCTAATCTAATATAACTAGTCATTGCAGAGCAAACTAACTGGGGCGGCAGTACACAGGATGTAACAGAAAATTAACACCGCATACTAACTGTGCTTGTTAACTTTCATAGACCGTTTTAGTATTTTATGATCTATGAAATAGACCGTTGGGCAATTTGGGTCAAACCATGAAACGGGTCAAATATTATATTTATAGCTTTGCAAATATTTATTCATTCATTCCCTTTTATTGAGAATTTCTCACACCCACTGTGCACAATAGGTTTATTTTATTAATACCCGTTCGTAAAATATTTTATCTCTTGACAAAAGTTGGATGAGATTTACACGCTTTCTGGTTACTCTGGTATATGTATCGGATATTTGTAAATCTAACTATGGTTGCTGCTGTGGGATTTTAATGCCTGCATAGAAACTTTATTATAATGTATTAATAAACAGTGTGTTTTTAGCAGATTATTGTTCCACTGGGCACGGGTCTTCTCTCAGAATGAGATAGGTTAAGTCTACCGCGCTAGGGAGGCGCTGAAGTTCCATAGGGTGCCTCCCTACCTCAGCCGGATCGTTGGTGCTTACCTGTCCGAGAGGTACGTAAAGTATCCCGGACGCGAAGGACACTCACTCAGTCGGGAGATGACATGCGGTGTTCCACAGGGGTCAGTTCTTGGCCCGCTTCTGTGGAACATTGGATACGACTGGGTATTGCGGGGTAATCTTCCTCCGGGTGCTTCCGTGACCTGCTACGCGGACGACACGCTGGTCACTGCCCGGGGGAGAAAATACGAGGAGGCTGCCCGTCTTGCCACGGATGCTGTGGCACTGGTGGTTGGCAGAATCG
This sequence comes from Spicauda simplicius, assembly GCA_949699795.1. Taxonomy (NCBI): domain Eukaryota; kingdom Metazoa; phylum Arthropoda; class Insecta; order Lepidoptera; family Hesperiidae; genus Spicauda; species Spicauda simplicius. Next base: position 8,463,172 of record OX453064.1, read on the forward strand.
AGATGTTGGGGCTCCAGTTGGCGTGCAACAAAACCGAGGCCCTGTGCTTTCACGGGCCGAGGAGGGCGCCGCCACGGGGGTCCCACATACTTTTTGGTGGAACTCGTGTCGAGGTTGAGTCGTCTATGAAGTATCTGGGACTCACCCTCGACAGCCGCTGGAACTTCCGCGAGCACTTCACTCGTTTGGCTCCCCGCTTAATGGGAGCGGCTGCTGCCTTGAAGCGGCTGTTACCCAATCTCGGGGGGCCTAGTGCGAGCAGCCGCCGCCTGTACTTGGGGATAGTGCGGTCCATGGCCCTATATGGGTCACCTGTCTGGGCGGAGGCCCTGACAAGGCAGTCTATCACCCTCCTGAAAAAACCGCAGAGGGTGATGGCCGTTGGGGTCATCCGTGGATACCGCACCATCTCCTTTGAGGCGGCGTGCTTACTGGCAGGGTGCCCTCCTTGGGATCTGGAGGCGGAGGTCTATGCTACGATGTACCAATGGCGCAGAGACCTCCGGCTCCGGGAGGAGCATCCAACGCCCAAGGAGGCAGAAGAACGGAAGTTCCACGCTCTACAGTCCATGACTGCAAAGTGGCAGGAGAGGCTGGCTGAACCCACGGCTGGCCTCAGGACTGAGGAGGCTGTCCGCCCAGTGCTTGAAGACTGGACGGACAGGCGGCATGGGTCATTAACCTTCCGGCTGGTGCAGGTGCTCTCGGATCATGGATGCTTCGGGAAGTACTTGTGCCGCATAGCTGGAAGGGAGCCAACCACCCAGTGCCACCATTGTAGCTGCGACGAAATCACGGCGCAGCACACATTGGAGGAATGTCCAGCTTGGGACAACCAGCGCCGTGTCCTCGTCGCTGTAGTGGGGCCAGACCTCTCCCTCCCGGCCGTAGTGAAAGCCATGGTCGGGAGCGAGAGGTCTTGGAAAGCGGTGAAATCCTTCTGCGAGGAAGTCATCTCGCGGAAGGAGGCTGCGGAGAGGGAGAGAGAGAAAACCTCTGACCTCCCTATCCGCAGCCGGAAAACCGGGCGTAGGAGAAGGGTTCCTCACGCCCATCTCCTACCCCCCTAACAGAGGCAATGGTGCAGGATACGGGGGTATCCTGTGCCAAAATAAGAAGCCTCGAGGTGGCGCGCGCGGTGTTCCCGCGCGCACCTCAAAGACGGAGGGATGGAGAAACTCCAGCTCCATTCCAAACAGAGACGGGCCCTGCTGTGGGCAGACGCCGCCAGGACCTCGGACGAATGCTACTAGCGCACCCGCAGTCCTGGCAAAGGGCGTACAGAGGAACACCGTGGGGTTTTAGCCGGTAGGAGTCCGGCATATCCTCTCAGCTGCCCCCGCACAGAGAGGAACCCATGAAGGGTTTCCCCACGAAAAAAAAAAAAAAAAAAAAGTCTACCGCGCGGGCGAAGTGCGAATTGGTAGATTTCACACACACCCCTGAGAACTTTTTTAATGAACTCGCGGGTGTGTAGGTTTCCTTACGTTGTTTTCCTTTACCGTAAAGCAGTGATAAAATTAATTTATAATACGCACATAATTTTAGAAAAATCCGCGGTGCTTGCCTGTGATTGAACCTCGGACTTCTTGATCGGGAGGGCAAGTTTCAAACGTTAGGCTATTATTGTTCAAAGGGAAAAACAAGTAGTATAATAATGAAATATACTATACTAATATATATAGAAAACAACGTTTAATTTAACACTATTATGTGTAAAGGTGGAGTGGCGTCATTTAGGGGAGGCTATGTCCAGAAGTGGGCTGATGGATGGATGGATGGATGGTGTAAAGGTATGTATTGAAAAGACTGTGATTTATGACAGTATTTTTTTCAATAAATACGGCATGCGGCAATAGTTTTTTTTTATTTTTTATTAAGTATACGGATTTAGACGTCGAGCCGGGGTGTGTGTGTATATTCGAGAAGATATCTGCTGTCGCCGTCTTAGCTGCCTTGAAGACAAGGACCTATCGTTGTTATGGGTGCGCGTAGACATCGGAGGACAGACCCTTGTTTATGCGTGCCTATATAGGTCCTACAGCGGAGATGTGGAAACAACTCGATTATTTGAGCACATCCAGTGGGCGACCGACAGAATGCTGCAGCAGTGTCCTTCGGCGGAGTTAGTGATTCTGGGTGACTTCAATGCCCATCATACTGATTGGCTGGGCTCCCGGATCACTGACTTTGCTGGAAGAACTGCATATGACTTCTCCTTGGCCTATGGACTCTCTCAGGTCGTGCCCGGTTTCACCAGGGTACCTGATGTAGAGACCCATACTGCTTCTTTGCTGGATCTTCTGCTGACCTCCCACCCTGAAGACTATCAAGTAATGGTCAAGGCTCCACTTGGTTCGTCTGACCATTGCTTGGTAAGTTCTACTGTGCCCTTGTCTCAACCCGCGAGGACACGTCCCAGCGGGAGGAGACAAGTTTGGCACTACAAGTCAGCAGACTGGGACGGATTCCGGGAATTCCTGGCTTCGTACCCTTGGAGGCAGCTATGTTTCGTCTCGGGTGATCCTAGCTCGTGTGCTGAATCTGTCGCCGACGTGATACGGCAGGGTATGGAATGCTTCATTCCAAACTCTGTCGTGTCCGTCGGCGGGCGGAACCAGCCCTGGTTTGATGCAGCTTGCGCTAAGGCGTTAAGCCTTAAGCAAGATGCCTATCAAGCCTGGGCTTCAGCGAACGCGTGCAAGGATCCGAAGTGCCCCGAGCTCCGAACCGCATTTAACGCTGCCTCCCGTACAGCAAAGAAGCAAATGGCTAAGGCGAAGTCAAAGCACATCGGCAGAATTGGTGAGCGACTAATGGGTTACCCCTCAGGGAGTCGAGCCTTCTGGTCGCTTGCCAAGGCTGTCCAGGGTAATTTCTGTCGCTCCTCACTTCCGCCACTGCGGAAACCAGACGATTCTCTGGCTCATACGGCAAAAGGGAAAGCCGATCTCCTTGGTACCCTTTTCGCCTCAAACTCGACACTTGACGATCGGGGAACCACACCGCCTACCATCCCGGAAAGTGGCCCTCGTTCATCCGATCCCTAAAAAGGGTGATAGAAGTGACCCGGCCAATTACAGGCCCATTGCAATAACCTCCCTGCTCTCTAAGGTGATGGAGCGAATAATCAACTCCCAGCTCCTAAGGTACCTTGAGGAGCACCAGCTGATCAGCGATCACCAATATGGTTTTCGCCAGGGCCGTTCAGCTGGTGATCTTCTGGTGTACCTTACGCACCGATGGGCGCAAGCCATAGAGAGCAATGGGGAGGCTTTGGCGGTCAGCCTGGACATTGCAAAGGCCTTCGACCGGGTTTGGCACAGGGCTCTTCTCACGAAGCTTCCAGCTTACGGTCTTCCCGAGAGGTTGTGCACATGGATCACCAGTTTTCTGTCTGAGCGGTATATTAAAGTTGTGGTTGATGGGTGCTGCTCAGACATGAAGACCATCGATGCTGGTGTTCCTCAAGGCTCCGTTCTTTCCCCTACGCTGTTCATTCTGCATATCAATGATATGTTGCAGCAAGTCGGCAACATGCATTGCTATGCAGATGACAGCACGGGAGATGCCTTGTACAGGGGCCGTGCAAACACCTCTCGGACACTCGTGCAGGAAAGCAGAATTCGACTTGTGTCTGAAATCGAGCACTCTCTGGAGCGGGTCTCAGAATGGGGTCGACTTAACCTAGTTGAGTTCAACCCCACGAAGACACAAGTCTGCGCGTTTACCGCTAAAAAAGCCCCATTTGTCATGGCGCCAAAGTTCCAAGGGACCTCTCTCACCATTGACAAAAGCGTAGGGATCCTGGGCGTTGACATCTCGTGTGATGTGCAGTTTCGGAGTCATTTGGATGTTAAAGCCAAGTTGGCATCCAAAAAGTTGGGCGTTCTGAGCAGGGCCGAGCGGTACTTCACTGCGGGGCAACTCCTTCTGCTTTATAAGGCTCAAGTGAGACCCCACATGGAGTACTGCTCGCATCTCTGGGCAGGGGCGCCCAAATACCAACTTAACCCACTTGACTCCGTGCAGAAACGTGCGATCCGAATCGTCAACGACCCAACGATCACCGATCGGTTAGAACCCTTAAGCCTGCGGAGGGACATAGGCTCCCTCTGCGTGTTCTACCGGCTTTACAATGGCGAGTGTTCCGAGGAACTTTTTGACCTGGTACCTTCGTCACCTTTTCTCCACCGCACCACTCGCCGAAGGATGAAGTTCCATCCACACCAACTGGACTCGTGGCGGTCCTCCACGGTTCGGTTTGCACGCTCGTTTTTGCCACGGACGTGCAAGTTGTGGAATGAGCTTCCTCCTGAGGTATTCCCGGAGCGCTATGACATGGGGTTCTTCAAGAAAGGTGCGAAAAGAGCTCTCCTACAAAGCCGGCGATGCATTGGCGACTCCTCTGGTGTTGCGAATGTCCACAGGCGACGGTGACTACTTTCCATCAGGTAGCCCGTCTGCCTTATCGTTAGGTTAAATTATAAAAAAAAAAAAAAAAGTATTTTTATTTCTACCGAAAATATAACGATTAAATTCTTACAAGTATATAGGTCCCGAATCTACAATGCCTTATTCCCTAGACCACTTGAAATCATTATCTATTCCTCCTTCATAACTCCATATCGATTAGCTGTGTTGGCGGACATAAATTGATGGCCACCTACAAATGTTGGCTACGTCCGCCGCGCGGTCCAAATAGCGAACTATTTGCGTACAGTCCGGATGTAAACATTGCTGTATTTGCTCAGTAGTACTATCAATGAGCAAACGTTTTTACATTTATATTAAACGCTTGCAATTTAAAACGTCTGCACCGGTTTCAACTTTAGAACGACAGTATAAATTCATATATTCTACGTTTTGTAATGTAGACCGAGTGTGGTTCGACCAAGGAGTTAACTCAGCTGTTTCTAGCGAGTTTAGATGAGAGAGTATGGTTTCCTTCTCACTTTTATATGAGGAGACCATATTAACCCTTGGAAGTGGCAACGCATCTGTAATTGACATAATATACTATAGTAGAAGCCATGATCTGTATGTTTCTGGCAGATTCCATTCCATCCAGACGTCCTTTGGCGGCATTCACCACTTTCCATAAGATATGCCGTATGCTTGATTGATTATATTAATTCAACCTTATGAAAAAATCGTGTGATGCGATAAATCAAGTGCATTAATCGTCCTAACTTTTCAACTCAATTCTACAACTTAAAACAGTAATCCATACACACTGGCTACCATGGAAAATCCGGGTTTCATAGTAGGCATCACCGATCGGTTAGAACCCCTGAGTCTACGGAGGGACATAGGCTCCCTCTGTGAGTTCTACCGGCTTTACAACGGTGAGTGTTCCGGGGAACTCTTTGACCTGGTGCCTACGTCACTTTTCCTCCACCACACCACTCGCCGAAGGATGAGGTTCCACCCGCATCAACTGGACCCGTGGCGGTCCTCCACGATTCGGTTTGCACGCTCGTTTTTGCCACGGACCTGCAAGATGTGGAATGAGCTTTTTCTTGAGGTATACTCGGAGCGTTATGATATGGGGCTCTTCAAAAAAGGTGCGAAAGGAGCTCTTCTGCAAAGCCGGCGATGCATTGGCATCTCCTCGGATGATGCAAATGTCCATAGGCGACGGTGACTACTTTCCATCAGGTAGCCCGTCTGCCTTATCGCTAGGCTCAATTATAAAAAAGGCATATTACGAAATGGCGATCCGCGCATGGCGATAGATAGTTAATAGATAAAATTATCTCTGAAATGTGTCAACGATAGAAAGATTGAATAAAATAGGTGGCGACAATTAACGTATTCTAGAATAATCGTAGGCCTGCAGGAAGAGTATCTAGGAAGATTCACATACCATAAGGAGAAGACCGGGGGTTGTCGAAATCTGCTTTATAAAATGAGCACTAAATTCGTTAGGCGTAAAGAATGGTCACTCACCAAAAATACTCCATATTAAAATACGCTTTCTACACTCATAGCCCCACAATAGGATTTTTTCCTGTGTCGTGGGTACCATGGACACACACAAGACGAATACACAAACACCCAGACCCAGAACATGAATATAAACTCATCATTCAGATACCTGTCTAGCCGGGAATCGAACCCGGGACCCATTACGCGTCAGACCGGTATGTTAACCGCTCCGCAACTCCGCCCCAGGTCGTCAATTCCTTTTAAAAGCTTCTTAAATATCCGTGTAGTACTAACTCGAATTCAGAAACATTTATAGGCTTCTTTCGAGTCTGTGGCCAGTGGAATAGTGCCAACTTCACTCAAAGAGTCATTGAGTCCATCGCGGCATGGCTAAGTGGAAAGATTAGTTATAAGACGTTCCTCAAGGAAGTTGTAGCTTATATCACAGTATCATGCGAGTTCCGAATGAGGAAAGTACCCTAAAATAACTCATAGTTTACTTTGCTCTCCGTACAGTACATTGTTTGAATCATGATATGGGAGTTGCGCATCACTTTCAAGTTGGTTCAATTAGTATTGAGTAGTTACTGGAGAATATCAGACCTATTTTGTATATAATATGTTATGAGGTCTACAAATTTATAATCGCTTTCTATACTCATAAAATATGATTGCTACTTGAGGTCTCTTGCATAATTTTCTATAGAATATTCTATATAGAATTTCTATATATATAATATGAAATTCTATAGAAGGAAGCACACGAGTGTTGCTTGTTGTTTAATAGTAGCAACGCATCATGCACGCCTGTAATCAACCTTTGATAAAATAAGAGTCTTAATTAAGGTCGGTCGAAGTTGAGTTGATACAACTGACGAGACTTACAAAGAACGTAGAGCTACACTTATAAGTCAGAAATTGGCGTGAGGTGAATGCACTACAATGTATATATCCATCAAAATAATCTCTCATATCTGCAAACGGTACGAAAAAATATTTCGTATATTAATAAACGCTTGAAACAATAATTCGCACGTGTTACCAAACCCAGAGCATATATTCGTTTTTCATTTCATCTTGCAACCCTCACGTTATTTCTGTCGGTCGCCATAAAGGTTTAATAAACCATAACGACTTATTCAAGCCAAAAATTAAACGATATGTATTCCACAAAACTAAACCGCTCAAAGCTTCGTGTAGCGCACTTTGTAGGCTATAAAATATTTTATGTCAGTCACAGGTGTTGTATGAAAATCCTTGGTGCTGAGTGATCGTAAAGGAGCTCTTATGCGGTGGGCCGACTCAAACCGTAGACCGGTAGGATGTACGCGCGACGAGTCTATCAACTGATCACTAAACTCTTTCTCTGATAAGAATATTTAAAAAATATATTTTATATATATAGACGTTACTCGCGATCTTATATACGCAGACTATAACACTAAACAGTACGATATGAATGCAATATAACATTTCACCCCTTTAGGGGCGGAATATCAAAAAATCCTTACTTTGTTTCTCTTAAATGTAACGTGTTATCTAGTGTTGCCCAAATTCAGTCTTGGTCTTGCAGTCTTGGTCTTGTTCTTGCGTTTTTGCAAGACCAAGACCAAGAACAAGACCGCGTATTTTTAGCAAGACCAAGACCAAGACTGACCGTGCAAGACTTGAGCAAGAACAAGACATAGCCTGCAAGACTCTTGCGTCTTGCAGCTAGGACTTAGCGCTATTTCACTGAGTAGTTAGGTGTAACAGTTCGGTGTATAGGTAGGTACGCTTAGGAATTCTATGAGACGCAAAAAACTGTATCAAAGAATATGAAAAACTGGACCTATGCGCATTACGACTAATACCATAAACATAGCGAATAAAAAAATATCTATTAAAATCAAACTGAGTGCATGCATAGTTATGTTTTAACCATCGGCACTTTAATAATGCGGCATCAAAGGTTTTGTACTTACTTCTCAAAGAAATTTGCCGCTTTTCGGAAGTACATGGTTATGATACACGCGCCGGCGGCTTCTTTTGAAATCTAAAACAATCGTTGCCGCCACGCCGAAATCATAACATTTGACACTATTTGATTGCCGCCATAGGGCGTAGGTATACTCATGCAAAATAATTTCGAATTTTAAGAGTACCTACAGGTGTTCCAAAGAATAAATAAGTTTCAGAGTGCTTAGAATGAAAATGAATACATTATACTGATCACGCAATACGCAAGTAGTATTATGATTGGGATAAAATGGTAAGGATAGGTAGTAGATGTCATATTAATTCATTCTAGTAAGTATATATTATAATATTGATTACTTATATGGTTTTAAACTAATTACTTAAGTTGATTGTTTTTTTACATGTTTTAGCAAATGTAAGCTTATAAAGCATAAATGTTTATTAAGAAACAGTTACTTCCATGGAAAACGACATATAGGTCAGTTGATTTTTCGAATTTCTTATCAAATCTTCAGTTATTTATTAATCTGCTTGATCTTTACTACGGCTATGTTAATTCAAGCTCACAATGTTACAATTCTAATACGTTTTTCTAAGATTTAAAGTAAACTTTAATAAATAGTAATACACTAATAGGTAATTGCAAGACTTGCAAGACTCTTGCTGCAAGACCAAGACCAAGACCAAGACTGGGAGCGCAAGACCAAGACCAAGACCAAGATCAGGTGTATTGGCGCAAGACCAAGACCAAGACTGGCTAAGTCTCGTCTTGTTCTTGCATTTGGGCAACACTAGTGTTATCTAAACATGATTCCAGCTCCCGTAGTTTAAGCTCTGCGAATTTAGCCAAAAGTTAGTAAGTAACCTTTAAAATTATAATATAGAAGTAGCAAACAAGCATGCAGACTGCCTGATGGTGACTACTGCACCCCATGGTAATATGGGGTGATTACTGCTCCAATATTATGAGAGGCTAGACATTAATGCGTTGGTACTCGTAAGAAAACTTAAAACTTAGAACGTTTAAATACTTATGTCTCATTGACGACATAATTTAAACCAAAACACAGCGTTTAATAATGCTGTTATGCAGCAGCATTCGGGAGGGAGGTCCGAGGTTTAAACCCAGGCACGCACTACTGATATACTCGTATGTGCGTATTAGAAATTAATTATCACTGCTTTTCGGTGAAGGAAAACATCGTGAGGAAACCTATACACCCGAGAGTTCTTAAAAAAAAAAAAGTTCTCGGAGGTGTGTGAAGTCCACCAATTCGCACTTGGCCAGCGCGGTGGACTATGGCCTAAACTCTCTCATTCTGAGAGAAGACCCGTGCCCAGCAGTGGGACAATAATAGGTTGACGAGACGAAAGAATAATGCTGTTATTACGCAGGAATAGGGTGACGGTGGTACCACTCTAGTCGATCTACGAGAGATTCTATCCCCACTAAATATATCAATATTATTCACTGAAATAATCATTATTCAGTAAATTATCATTTTCTCAATTTGTTAGAATCAGTGTTCTGAGAACTTACATAACGTTCACATAATTTGTATGAAAGACCAGATATTCACGAAGGTTTCAATCGGGAGTGTGGAGATTTTAATTGACACTGACTATAAAGAGCACATTGATTTTAAAGGGCCACTGAAGCTAGTACCTACCTACCTATCTGTTTAAACTCGGCAATGGATACTTCTCAAATAAAATCGATACCGATGTCTTAATATTTTCATTGATAATTAATTTAACATAACTATACAGTTTCAAAACATAATATTTCAGAAGGTCCTTCATTAAAAATATTTTTTATATAATTTAAAAGTGCAGTATTTTAACGGACTTTCAGGATTTATTGAACATAATTTCATATTTCTAAGCAAAATTTCAAATTCTAAAATGCAGTTAGTAGGATAAGTGTGTGAAGTGATCCGCGAAGAGGTCGGTGTTCATATGGGTCACCGGGACTCGGGTTACCAGGAATGCCGCGACCGTGGGAGTGTCACCCTAACGTACAGGTTGATATACTACACTGGGGTTGTTTATAACTTTAAAAAAGACTTTAGAAGCTGATAATATTACTGTACTATCGAGTTATCTCATTTTTTTTTATTGCTGGCTCTCTTTTAAATGAGGTAACGACAGTAACTAAAGTACTTTAGTACATATTATCTCAATGGTAACGACTAACGATATCGGTCCTCGGACGTGGCAACGCGTTTGTGATTGACTTCAATAAAACCACTTTTCTGTACGAAGTTTCTTACAGGTGTCCATGTCCGGCAGTGACTATTTACTGTATACACTCTTGCTACTTTAACTTATGTGGGATTTTTATAGGGTGTCACTTTTGAAATTGAAATGACACACACAATTGAAATATTGGGATGGTAAAGTTTGGACACCTTCAAATGGCTTTTTCAAAACACTGTTTTAAAGAGTCTCTTGATCCCGATGTATCCAATTTTGACTTTGAAACTGTCTATTTTATTTACGATTTATAAAGTTTTTGTAAGTGAAAAAACAATTCCTGAACTGAATTTAGAATTCAAATCTACAGTATAAAAATGTAAAATATATTAATATTATAAACATGATCTTTAAACTCATTTCGTTACTTAGTGAAACGATTTATGAACAGGTGGTGTATATGGGCCGAGACTCTCCGGGACAGCTGAGCCCGTGGGAACATGATATCGATTACTTTGCAGACATTTAAACAGCAAAATTACGGATAAATATGATATCATACGAGTAGGTAGTAGATGTAATTAAAATCGTTGGTCTTTGAAAATAAATAAAGTACATAAGCTAATGCCGTGTGGTGGGAGATTTGAATAGCGCCCTTATCTTTCTCTTCCTGTGGATGTAGTAAAAGGCGACTACGGGTGAAAATCCAGGACATGTGACTAAAATTACCAACTCATGCCAGATTGACTAATGGCAAAAAGCCCCATTAAGAGAGGCCTATATCTAGAAGTGGCCACAAAGTTGTAGCGGAAATTATCAATACATTTATCTAAAGGTTACTTGACATACCAATAGTAGTTACAGAAATAGAGGTACATATAACTTTCTAAATTTGATTAAGTGATAAATGAAAATATATAAAAACATATTCTATGACAGCATGTATTAGCGATAAGCAAACGGGTTCATGTGCTCGTATTTTTACACAAGGATTAATTTCAATAATTTAATCCTAATTACGCAAGAACAGTTCCGTTTTCATTACTCTATAATTTACAATTTAGCCATAATTAATGACACCGTGAATTTTATATGAAACGGAACATTCATTTGCGAGAATGAACGAAATATTAAAAAGTGCAGTATCCGGCTGCTGTTAGCGGCAAAGTGAAGCTTTAATTACTTACCTATTATTCTTAATTAACAACCCTGTGATGGTAATAAAAGGGTTTCATTTATTTTGAATGAATATTAGTATGAAAAGAATACGTAAGCGCATTAATTCATTTATTTCATCTGTTATGATGGGAGGCTTTAAACTCTTAATTAAAAATCTTACTAATGTAGTGATCTTATTTCACTAGGAGTTTTTAGTTTTAAAGGTAGTAGAAATTAGGTAGGTATTCCAGGCTACTAATCATCAAAAACGTTGGTCCAATAATAATCATGAAATGTGCATTATATTAATTTCAGAATTACTTTCACTCTTGCACCTTTCGTAGTACAACTACAGCTACAATGGCCACTTTCCATCGAGTGTAACATTCTCATCTATTCCCTAATTTAAAATTTCACAAGAACTGGTAAAGTTATGAGTTGTTCTTTAAGTAGTCACTATTCTTGCTAACTCATTTTTCTGTATGTACATGCTTATCGTATAGAAAGGAGTTAGTAATGATTAACTGATTGTTTTCTGGAGGATTTAGTGTGAAAACAATTCGCTGAGTTCTGCACAATTAAAAGTATTCTTGTAATATTTAAGTACCCGTTTTTGTAAGATTAATTTAAACTTAAGTAAGTGAGTAAGTTGAGTAAGTTGTAAGACTAATGAGTATGAAAACAAGACTGGTGAGACTGAAAATTATGGAATTATGTTTAATTAATGAAGTGATTTAATAAGGAATTGTGTTATTGTTTCAGATATCTGGAATGAACCAAATTAAAATCCCGCACTACCGACCACCGGACCAGACGTCCAGGTAAATTTAACTTTAATTGTATTTTTCATGCTCCGTGAAGTATTTTATCTGTTACATCTTGTTAATATTACAATTGTGAAAGATGTATGTGTGTGCCTTTGTGAGGATGTATGTCTGTTTGTTATTCTTTCACACAAAAACTACAGATCTCATTTGTTATAATTTATTACATATAGTTTATCACCTGGTATACTCATTAACTCATGGTGGATAGAAGCGGGTAGAGCCGCAGGAACGAGATATAATAATGTATTTTAGATGTACTTTTGATTTTGATATCAGACCAATTATATGAACAAACAATAGTGCATTTATTTTTTCTGTGTATCTGTGGCAGTATCCATAAAAAAAATTGAATTTATCCAATAATTTTCTTGTATCACCATATTGAAAATTAACATTATCCATAAAAGCAAGAATCGCATTTTTTTTCGGCAAGTTTAATATAATACATATTAAGGCTGAGCCTGTTCGTGGACAAACATCGCACGTTTATTCATAAAAAGAACTATCTTAGAATTTCTGATTTGCGAGTTTATCACCTAGTTCGATCCCTTTATGGTATAAACTCGCGGGACATACATTTTTAGTTATTTCTTTTTATGAGTAAAGGTGCGATATGTTGCATTCTTTATGAAGCCCATCCGAAAAAGCCATTCGTATAATCTGAATTAGAAAGTGCCCAAATTTTGGTCGTAATTATTATTTCATGCGTACAGACTCGTGCGTACTGTGAGGAAACAACATTCTTGTTTAAGGGTAACAGATATCAAACGCTGTTTTAAATCTGTTTGGTTTACAAAAATCACAGTCGACGCTAAAACATCTGCAATTTCACTGCAGAAATCCACCTCTTGCGACATATGATCAGACGAATTTTCGATGTCAAGAACGATTTAGCGCACGAGTTATTCCAACAAACTTTGAGAACAGTTCTTGTAATGCATCTTTGATTTGAGATGTGACTTCGGTATCCGAGGTTGGTTTCCGATATGCACATTGCATTTAATAATCGGTCGTAACCTTTCGAGTTCGAGTCGCGCACGAAAGGTTCCGTACATGTTCGTTATAGGCCCCTTGAATGTCTGTTTTATTCTGTTTTTATATGTATTCGTTGTTCTGTTTTTATATGTATTCGTGGCAACAGAAATACATCAACTGTGAAAATTTCGGCTATCATGGTTCATGAGATACAGCGTGGTGACATACACACGGATAGCGGAGTCTTAGTAATAGGGTACCGTCTTTACCCTTTGGGTACGAAACAATAATACAGCATACTAATTTTACAGGTAATCCCTACTAATATTATAAATGCGAAAGTAACTCTGTCTGTCTGTCTGTCTGTTACTCTTTCACGCCAAAACTACTGAACCGATTTTTATGAAATTATATACACAGATAGTGGTGACCTTGGGATCCATTATAGGCTACTTTTTATTTCAAAAAATGGGTTGAAAATGTTAAAATGTTAAAATCGAGCATAAATGTTTGTATGGTAGTTCGTTTTTGACAAAGAGTTGTACTAATAATTCCGTCAAGGGGAATGATAGATTTGATTAAAAACATGAGTGAATAATAAAACATTCAAAAATATTGATTTTGAGTCGACAACATATATCCGTAAAACTCAGTATGTCGCGAATTTTGTTAAATTCCAATGCAAATGACAATCTCCATATTGGCTTTTGACAAAGAGGTGTACTAATAATTCCGTCAAGGGGTATGATAGATTTGATTAAAAACTTATGTGAATAATAAAACATTAAAAAATATTGATTTTGAGTCGACAACATATATCCGTAAAACTCGATATGTCGCGAATTTTGTTAAATTCCAATGCAAATGACAATCGCCATATTGTCCATTTCGCCTGGACGTCATCGTGAGTTCGTTCAGAAATAATACATTTAAATTGGTAACAATTAATTATCATTCAAATAGATGTGATATAAATTTGATTTAATTTACCCATAATATGGGTTTATAATATGAAAATGTATTTATAATGCGAAAGATACGAATAAAATTACGAGGAATTCCCGATGCGTTAAATATTAGGTATACTTGCGCTATCTATCACTGTTCTGTTGAATTACGTTGAATGAACATTTGATAGATGGCGTTATCTACAATACAACTTTGAAGTAATATCGATAAATTAAATGTTGATGTTGAATTACTAATAATTCCGTCAAGGGCTACGAAACACTGGTTTGCAAACATAAATATAAAATAAACCCACGATAGCATATCTATATCTCTTAAGGTTAACTCACAATAATTATTTTATTGTAACTAAAAATAATATGTTATTTTCGAGTCTGTTGTCTTTTGTTCAGTATTAATCCTTATGTAAATAAATGCATTCGTTAGCTTCGTAATTATAACAAAGATCAAAATTGTCTTTTACACTGTATGCATCAAATAAATACGTTTAAAGTTATTAGAGATATCAAATTATATAATTTCCTTCAAGGGGCAAGATAGACTTGATTGAAAACTTATCTCAATAATAAAAAATTAAAAAATATTAATTACGCAACGGCAACTACGATTTTTCAAAGTCTTTATACCTATTTCCGTGAAGTGAACGATATTTTATTTAAAAATTTGATAAGTGAAATTTTTCTCCCGAAATCAAATATTAATAATTTAATTAAAAATATTATCGGCCACATTTTGATTGGCAACCTGGTAGATTTTTATTCTCCTAATCATAAATATGAGTAGAAATGTGGATTTCAGCACGCACACGATAACTACACATATTTGCAGCCGGATCTTAATCTATACGAAGTCTATCGATAAATTAAATGTTGATGTTGAATACTAATAATTCCGTCAAGGGCTACGACACACTGGATTGCAACCTTAAATATAAAATCAATCCGCGATAGTATATCTCTATAACTTATGGTTAAGTAACAATATTTTTTTTTATGTTCCATATTTCAACTAAAAATATTACGTTAATTTCGAGTGTATTTTCTTCTGTTCGGTATTAATCCTTATATAAATAAATGCATTCGTTAGCTTTACACTATATGCATCAAATAAATACTTTTAAAGTTATTAGAGATTTAAAATAATAAAGATCGCGATGTGTCTCTCGGCAGGGGTAGGTAACCGTCTCGCTCGCGCATGCTAATACAAGCCGGCCGCCGATGCGTGTGCATTATTAGAGTAATCTGACCACTTGATAGTGTCCAGTGTTGAGTAGGATACGAATGTTAAATGAGTTTGTAAGAGTAGCGTCTTTTTGTACTAGAACAGTACAAACATTGCACTTCACCCTGCAGCATCACCCTGAGAACTTTTAAACATATTGCGGAAAAGTTAAAATCAATCCTTGTAATCGATGCGTTTTGGTTTAAATGTGGAGGAGGATTTGGTTTACAAGGTGCTTCTTGGTATTGTCAATTAATTCAAAGAAAGGCGGTTTACAATCGTCTAATTTTAAAATTCTAATTTTAATTTGTCTAATTTTTAAAATATTTTTACATAACAATTATGATCTTAACCACAAATACATACTTTAAATTCGTTTCTTCACTCTTTGTATGTCAGGGTAATCGCCGGCCGAGCGGCTAAACTCATTTGGATAGGACTTGCACTATAGAAAAGGTTGTGGAATAACATAATTATAGACTACTTTTTATCATATAATTTCAAAGGGGTCGAGATTTGTGCGGGAAAAACTTTGCGATACACTCATTTTTACGCGGGCGAAGCCGCGGGTACAGCTAGTCAATAATAATTTTACAGGTGGTAGACCCAGTGTAGTTCGACCGGGAAAGCCCCACCGCCACACCTATTTCTAGCGTGAAGCAGTTCTTGCGTTTCAATGGCAGGGTGTGGTTGCCGGCACACTTTTATATGAGGCGACCATCCTAGTCCTCGGGAGTCGTCGAGTCGGCAGTAGCAACGTGTCTGTGATTGACTTCAGAAAGAACTCATGTTCTATTTGATGTTGCTTACAGATGTCCATGAGCAGCAGTGACCACTTACCATCAGAAAGTCTGCATGCTTGTTTCCTACTTCGATCAGATAAAAATCTAATTCAGTTAAGTACAGAAACTACAACAAAACATTAAATGACGCGAGGCATGAGCGCATAATGACGCGATCAATTTTCCTATTTCTGTTTTCGACAAGTGTACTGCTTCACTTCACGCTTACATTCCAAATTCAAATGTAAACAAATGTAATATCAAACTGTTCGTCGTAAAATTCGCTCCCCGCGATATTATTGCGCTCGGTTGCCATGCCAACGGATTTGATACGAGGGAGGCACAACAAACCGAGCTTTGAATATTTTCAAGACTCCGCGATATCTGGGACATCCCGTATTGTTATTTCGCATATAGATGAAGTGTTTAGGCTTATGTCCTTTCTACACTCATACGATACGCCACTTTCTATGTTAAAAAATAAGCAGATGCTTTTGTTTTTAATATATTTTGTACTTAAGTTTAATTTAATGTTATGGTTTTTTTTGTATACTGTCGATCTTCGTGCTTGAGCAGTCACATCACCTGACACGCAGTGGGTTCCACGTTCGATCTCCGGCCAGACATATATCAAAAAGATTACATTTCCATTCTGGCCCTGGATATTGCCATGACAAACACAACATAAGAAAAATACTATTTTAAGGCTGTGAGTGTAGAAAGCGTTATAATTATTATCCCTTCGGGGTTATCTTTAATAGCAAAATTCGGGTTCGTACGAAAAATAACATTATATTGTTAAATAGCTATAACATTCTAGAATTTAGCTGTCGCCTTCCACATGAATACATACAAAGAAATGTGTAAAACCCTTCGAGGCTTGAATGCACTATTGTCCCTCCCATTTCTGTCCAATAATATCAATGTTTTACTCTACGGTGTTCTGGTATGAAGATCGTGGGAAAGGTGGTACTTATCTGAGACATTGCAGCTTAATCAGCAAGGTTAGCAACGCATATGTGGCAAACGTCAGTTAGGACTCTGAATCTAATCTGGGGATGACTGCAGAAGTCCATGGGCGGCAGTAACCACTTATTATAAATTGGAGTGCGATAATATCGGGTGTGGAATAATAATATGTTTACTAATATTTTCGGACATACTAATGTAAATAAGTTCTTAACGTTGCCTTATAAGAGACTTAATAAAAGTAACAAAATAGTAATTTAGTGCTGTTAGCAAACAGAAAGACTGTATATAGGTACCTTATCAAATATGAGGGCATAAAGCATTTTTCTCAAGTACAATTTCTACATGTCCGATCCTACAGCATTAAAATCTTCGTTCCAAAAATGTACAGTTACTACGAAAGCACACTTTCGGTAACTATGCAGATATCAATCTAACGCGTCTATGTTTGCGGAACATGAATGACAGATCGGCTGATAGTGCCGGTACTCGAGTACCTTAAATCCCTTTGCATAATAAAATCAGTCAAGTGTACAGTTCTGAAAAGTGCGTTCTATAAATAACTACCCACTTGACCTGGTTTACGATAACCCCTAGAATTCCGCCCCGTGTCATATGGTGTATGTGTATATATAAGTTATGGTACATAGCATGATAATATGTAGCAACATTGATATGTATGTTGCTGCATCAGGAAGCTATGCATAACTAAGATGATGCACGCCAATTTAGTAGAGCCAAGGTGTGAACGCAAACCACATACACATATGAATATTCATACAATAAATTAGTTTAAAATAATGACGACATGTACAGTGAAATTGATCAAAATAATTAAAAATAAACAGCCATATCTTCTTACGAAATTATCCATCTACGGCCGTTGACCTCTTTTCCTAGTGATCTAATGCCCAGCAATAAATTTATAGCTGGCAGATGTATAGACATCTAAATGTTAATGCTCTTTTCAAAAGACATTAGCAGCAGAGTATTTTTTCTGTAAGATTAGAGTAGCATTCAAAATACATACTATAAATAAATACATAAATATAGCATACACAATAAATCCATACATATAGCATACATACTCTACCGCCTTACAAAAGCTTTTAAAAAAAAACCTAAAACCATACCCTTCCATCAAAACGCAAAAATTGCTTCACGCTAGATATAGGTGTGGCGGTAGTACCTCCCCAAACGAACCATATTCGTTCTACTCCATGGTAATAAGTTACCTACATTACTATGCATTTTTAACGTACTTGCAGAAAACTAGACATAACATTATCTTTTAAACAAGCATCTCTAATAAATGGTCGAGAGGTCCTTTAATATGAGGCTTGTATGAATTGTGCGACGGTCATGATGGCCCTGAGCCAAATAAGATCCTTAGTTTAATAAAACGCAGATACATAAATCAACACACACATGCTAGCGACTAGAGAGTGTGTATAGTGTGTGAGGATCCTTGAAGTTGAAACATATCACATGCATTTTTTGCACAAATTGCACATTTATTCATGAAAAGAAATAACTCGAAACTTATGTTTTGCGAATTTATCTCCTAGTTCGTTCGCTTTATGGTATAAACTCGCAATACGTAAATTTTAAGGTATTTCTTTTTACAAATATAGGTGCGAAATATACCGCAATAAACATTGAAACGTTTACTAGTATGTAGGTCAGTTCAGAATATCAGGTTCAATTTCGAATATATCATAGAGTGCAGTAAATTATTTACACTAAATAAATGTCTGATATGCGTTTATTGTAAGTCATCATAATATTGTCCTTATGTATGACTACTGTATGAAATACTTTCAATTACATTCCTTTTCATAATGTGAAAAATTGATATTGCGATGTTAAAACATTTTGAACAAAATGCGAGGTAATAACACCAAATTCGTTTCTGAAGGATAATTATGACACACGATGCATTTGCAAACATTTATTTGTCTTACAACACAGCTAATAGTGCAGCCCTTTGCAAGTTAATATTAATATACTAATATATCAGCACCTAAGGCAGTGTAATAAAAACCTGAAGTTTTAAATTTCCTATTAGAAAATTGACTTATTGTAACACTTATCTAAATAAACCACAAATTAACTTGAAGCAAACACATAATTTCACCACCATCCTTTCCTGTCAACCGCATCTACGAAAACCCTTGGGCTTACCATGGTGGGTGATCCCATACACCGTAAATAATCCCTTAATCTAATAAAAGTGTTAATAAGGAGCAGAGGATACATAAATCAATTGTTAGCGAGTGTGAGCCACGTGTTCAGGACTTGCGGATAACGCCGACGTGCTGCTGAATTATCGTGTTTTCGCAAACCATGAGACATCTTGCAATTAATGTAATATTATATTTCTACAGACCACTCTATACTTTATTGAAATTTAAGTTTGATTAAAGTTTGACCTTTTTATTCGAAACCATTCAATATTAATTTTAATACGTTACCGGTAAATTAAATACGCAATAAGCAATCTAATGTATATAACATATGTATTACTTATGAGATATAATGTGTTTTTATGCGATATCCGAGTCAATCTATTTATTTAAAATGTTAAAGATTTCTAATATTGATATGTTCACTAGAAGAAGTTGTTAGGTTAGATAATTACGTAACAACTTAAGACGGAAGGTCCCTTAAGTAGGAACTGAATAAATTAATAACCGACTTGGTATTAACTGAGTTGCGAAACTTGGATTTTTGATAAGTATTGTTTTTTTGATAGGACAAATTTTATACATTCAGAATTCGACCAAAATTTGTTCATGAAACGCCATATACTGTTTAACAATCGAAGTGTCAAGGGTGTTCCTGGTTTCAACGATGTGGTAAGGGAGAGCCACTTATACGGGGCATTTCATCTTATGCCTTAGGGGTTACAACGCATCTATGGCCAACCTCAAGTAGGACCCTAATTCTATTTGAAAATGATTGATTTAAGACGATAGGGTTTTCTTACGAGTGTTTAAAACGTACTTAAATGAGAGGAGCTATGTCCTAGTGGTCCAATTTTGGCCTTTTATGTGCCAATTATATGCTTATTACATGTCATTTATTACTGCTTATGGTCAAGGAAATATCACGTGAAAACCGAAACAGCAGAAAATTAAGGAAAAAATTACAAGAGACTTAAAAAAATGTTCTCCGATAATTAAATTGAATTCTACATATTCGCAATAATTCAGCGCTAGCCTGAAATTCATCCAGAGACAGACCCGTGCCCGAGACTACAAAAGTGGATTAATAACACAACTTAAGTATTGGTAAAAAAAACGTACAATTTCATTCTCTTCAAACGTTTATAAGTATGGCTTGCAGCAAACATCTTCAAGTTTAATAAGCAGTGGATGTCTCATAAATCAGCCGTTAGAGTGCGGGCCACGTGTTCGCGAATATCAGGATAATGGCAACGTCGCGTGCCTTGCCGAATTATCGCACGCGTTTTACACTACATTACACAACTCTACAAAACCCGCGATTAATATACTCAAAATGCTCCATTAACTTGCTGTAAACTAAATTGCCGAGTGATTAACAATTGTGCTAATGTTTATATACGTTTAGCTGGAATGCCGCTTACTAAATGTGATCAAATATGTGGTGGTGATGTGGTCGTTATTTGAAAAATTTATAGAGGAAAGTATTGAATATTATACAATACACCAACTGCACCTGCCTTATAACAACAATGTCTAGCTACTGTTTCTGTTTTGGTTTGAAGGTTGAAAAGGGCATGCTCATGAATGTAGCATTCCAAGCTGGTACTCATAAGCAGCAACGCCCCGTGATAGACATATAGTTTTCCATTACTATTTGGAATCGTGGATTGCGGGAATCGCCACTTGTCATCAAGTTGACTGTAGGCTCGATTGCCAAGCGTATGTTAGAAATAAGTGGAATGTATGTATGCGGTTTGATATGTTAGCAAAACGGAAAAGTGTTCAATATAATTTTATTGCAATGTTCCAACTTATTTTATGGCAAACTTCTCGGTTTGGTTATGTTAACCGCCAAACGTTTCAACGATTCGTCGTAACATTTGTGAACAAAAGTTCACCGTTTGAAGTTTTTCACTTTACAACACATAAACCAATGTAATAAAAATAACTTCCGAGCTTTATTACCAAAAAAATATTCTTCTCTTCAAAATCGTGTATCATAAATTTTCGAAGACATTCAAATCATGTATGATACATTTCTCCTTTCTTTTTCTCTGGCTGATAAATAATACTTTCGTACGAAAGAAATACGTACTTATGAAATTCCTAACTCAGACTTTTAAATAAAGCAAAAAACCGTAATTCATTCCAATTTCTAAATCACACTTACTTACTTTCAGATGTTTAGACATTGTGATATCGTAATTGAAGTAAATTGTGCATCGCAGCTACATTAAAATATTCTCAACCAGTAATATATCAAGCTTTCTCCAAATTGATTGCTGATTAGACTGTTAAATTACTGCTCCAATCTTCAAGAGAAATGTATCAAATCGAGGTAAATCGCTTTCGATAGGACTCGTCTAAAGTTGCGCCCTTAAGATTTATTTGTAGAGATTTTTCATTGGTGTTTCATGAGGAAAGAGCACGGCGTAATACATAAAATTATTTTCATATGCTTTTTATGCATCTGGTACATATGTCTGTCAAGAATTAGTTATGATTAGTTACATAATTAAAAGTGATAATATTATTAGCATTTAATCTATACATGTATAATCAATATTTAACGAAATATAAATTTCTGAATCAATGTCATTCATAATTTATATTTCGTTATAGGATATTAAAGCTACTAACAAATTAGACGACAAAAATGTTACTTAAGATTTTTTCAAAATAATGCTATGAAGCGAGAGATTTCAAACTTTATGTAGTAGGTATCATCCGTCACCGTCTACGCTATAACTCACCTTTTGGGGTTTTTAGTGTGCACACGCGGAAAAGTCGTGAACATATCGGCGTTAATGGATGATCTGTTTTTTGCAGGGCGTGGGCCTGAGATGGCACGAGCGGGCATGCTGCATAGGGGAGGAAAAAATGGAGCTGAGTAAGTACTTAGTCTTACACATAAACTCTGCTACTTTAATCTACTCTGTGTCATGATGCTAGTTATAAATGTCAGATAAAAGGCAAATGTAAGAGCGCAGTCACTTTGCACGTACAAGAAGAATTGTAGTGTAAAATCCTCTTTATCTTAATAAGGCATAGCTTATAAATATTATTGGAGAAGATTTCTTCTTTATGGCTCTGTGTTAAATGTGACGCAATGTCACATTGCTCTCCTAAATATTATATCCGAAAGACTTTCTAAGCTAGACACGATTTGGCACTTAGCGTAATTGGCGCATGTTATATGCTGAAGGCCTCGCACGTTGACATTTCGATATACCGTTTCGCCTTTTTGTTTTACATTCCGTAAATGAAGCGCATGATTTAATATTTGCTCTGAGCTACACTCGTTTTCAATTATCAGGTTGCTTGAATTTCGAGTGAACAGGTAAGAGAGCTTACAATTGTTTGTGTAATAAGATTACTTACAAAGCTTTGTTTGAACACGGTAATCTTGTAGTTACGTAAAGTTATGAATTTGATGAAGTCGCTCTGATGTAACATTTTATGAAAATCGGAAAATATGAAACTATGAAACTATTGGTCTGGCTTGACTTTTATAAGTATTTTACAAATACAATTTTAGATATAAGTACCCGTACCAGTTTACATGTACCTTGCTACGTCACGGTTCGAGTCACAAACTTTGTAAATGACAGTGGAATCATAAAGAAAGGATAATATATATACAAAATTCACTAAAATCTAACAGCACCACGTATTTTATTAACAACAATAATTAACCACGTCTGATGGCCATAAAAACCGTTTGTAACACTGGTTTGTCACCACGTATCAACAGCCACTTGTGTGAACGGTACATAAATAGGTCATAAATATATACATGTGAAATAAAATATGAAGTGGATATCTCAGCCGATTACCTAGCATGAAATAGGTACTTAACGGAGGCGGCGGCGGGCGGCCCATGGGACTGCTAGACTGGAAAATCTAATTGTTAGGACGGGCTAGAAATAACAAGGTGTTCTAATTTCGACTACACTTTAGTACCTAACGTATTTTTAGACGTTTTCGAGGTTAAAATATACAATGTGTCTCGGAAGGTTCCTTTTCAAAGTGATATAAGCAGGTTATAAAAACATTTGTTAATTGAATTGCGAGAAGCATTAAAATTGCAGCAGAAGTGTGTTGATATTATGTTTTATTCTGAACAGGCTGTATGGGTTGAGACGTGACCCGATACAATATTTGAATGATAGTGTAAATGATAGGAAATGATAGAGGAGCACTCGACCGATATTGATTGGGCTTATTAACGCACTGACTCAAATGCATCAATGCAGCGTAAACTGCTGATGCTTAAAAATCTACGGTCGTAGCCCGTACACAGGCCATTATATCACCGTGATTAATACTTATCTACGATCAGCCTATGGATAGTTACATAAAGAGGTCATTTACTTCATTATGGTGCTTCACTAACTTTTTTATTTCATTAATAATATACACTTTACCTATATGCAAGCGAATCTCATTAATAAAACGCACTGCGTTATTTTTAATGAATTAAGTTTTAAAGCAAAACATTGCACGAGGCATAAAAATTCAGTCCTAAGTGGAGGCAACGCGTCCGTGATCGATTTAAGATTCCCATTCAGTTTTGTAACGGTTAAGATGTATATTGGCGGCACAAACCACTTTTTAAAAGTAAAAATTATAAATTTATTGCCTTAAAGATTACATATTACAAATTTAAATACAGTAACAGGAGCTTAGATTATTAGTACTGGGCAAAAGGGTGTGACTCAGCTGTTGCTGACGAGGATCGTGATCCAAAATATCCAAGTAGAAAACATTTAATTTAATATAACCCCTATAATAAACACAATTGACATGTTCTATACTGATCTTATATTTCCTATATCGTGCACCGTTAACACGTGTACGTGTAAATCAATACGTAATAAAGTACCGAAGTGACATCCTTACCTCCAGGACACGGCTCGTTGAGCGGCAGGTGCAAGACTGATTACTTATTTTAATATTTTAATGCCACTCCATTGCCAGCTGGGATTCTTTCCCGCTGCCATTCTGAAAATTTCTATTACTTATCCGGCGCCATTAAATGCCTGTTAAATATATCATTCTACATTGTTATACTGCCACACACTATTAATTTTATTGTGCGTTGGTAAAATTCTCACGCCATTTTTAATGATATTAACATGCATGTTTACGAGTTTATTTCAGTTAAACATATATGTAAAAGATATTTTTGCAATCAAATTGTTCGTTTTATAATTAAAGTATAATTATTATAGTAGGAAAAACCGCTTATTTGAGATGAAAAACATTGTTGTATTTACCTTTTGTTATCTTGCAAACAATGTCAATTGTAATTACTATAATGTTTAATTTAGTTTACAATAAAACTTGCAGTAGTGGAGAGTGTTTGTAATGAGTTTTCTTGTCGCTTCTTAGCCAGTACATGAAGCGGTGTAGTAAGCAACCTAAAGTCAGAACACAAAGTTTAGATTCAAAATAAACGCTGAATAAGTCACATACGTGATTGCAACAGTACAAATATGTACCTGCTCCAGAGACTTGTTTACGGTGCAGGCCAACTTAAATGAACAATATCAATCGCGGCTAAGTTGTTTGTACGTACATCCTGTTAGACTACCGCACGCCATCCGTCTTGTTGCTACAACACGCCAAACTTCGCAGACTGCTCCCGAGTGGATTTCGTCTGCGATATTCTTTGGGTAGAAATATAGCTATGGTGACCGGTTTTACGCTTCCTGCACGAGAGCGCTAAAAAGTAAGTGGATTTAATCACGATTTATAATGGGTGTGCCTAATTAAAATTGTAGCAAAATGTAACAAGTTACATAATGTGTTTTACTTTACAGCTGAATTTTTAAGGTGACTGAAACCTCGTCATACTGAGTGTACAAAAATGTTGTTTTGGGTGAGCGGAGTTCACTCAACATACGGACAACAAATATATTTTCAATCCTTAATTTTTTTGCTAATAATTTATGTGATGAAGTTTTACACACAACTTCTGTTTTTTTTTTTATTTCATGTACCTATAGTTTAAAATAAATACTCGTAAAACTCGAGTGCCGCCTGAAGTTAATCAGAGGATAAGGTGCCTCCGGTAATGTTACATGCCCAGTAATACGACAACATTATATTATTGTGATTGTATTTCAGCTATCTTAAAATATGTATCTGTATGTGTAAATAGTGTTTGCGAAAATGTCTCTCCCGGAATTCCTGCCAACTTTTGCATTCGAGTCGAACTCAACAATGCATGCTCATGACCATGCAATATTAAAGGCTATTCCGAAGTTGTGCCTTGCTCGGTTAAGTCACTTATTTCTGGTTCGCTGCAACTTTATCAATGTTGGTAGTCGGTACTTCGGAGTGCTCGCTGTCCGGCGCCTCCCCCTCACTACATTTTCTCACCTCTCGCACTCTCCACTAGTGACTAAGTTTAAATTGTCAGCCGCAACTTCGCTTCCCACTTAAATGAGCTTTATTTGTTAGCGCGAAGTTCCATAACAGTCCTTTAATTTATTATCGCGAACCGCAAGATTGCGCGACGAAAACTGCAAGTTAAATCGGTGCTTTAGAGCAAGCGTTGGGGAAACGTGAATGATCATAGTTTGAATCGTCTGGAGAGCTGTGAAATATTTTAATATGCAATGAAGATGGCGCGGAGAAGCTGTTGTTCTTGTGGCTTGCTTCGAGCGTTACATTTATGTACATTTGTGCGAGTATGCGGGGAACGTGATATTTGATTTCATGTGTTATCCGTCACGCACGAGGCCTTCGCCTCCTCCTTGGAAAATATCACTACAAGCACACATAATCATCTATAACACGTGTGGTGTAATAATGTATTCGCGTCGCACGGGGCCGGAAAGACGACACTCTAAGCTGAATTTTATGCTCCATTCGTAATCCTCCTATAACTACGATATATTGAAGACTAGCTTCCTCGCGCAGCTTCGTGTACGTAGGCTTTTCGATTTATACGCTGAAACGGGATATTTCTGGTCTAAAATCACTTATATCATTCTGGCTAAAATCTTTTACATCTTAAGTGAAATTCCCAAAAAAACTTTTATTTTAAACAATTTTTTTGAATGACAAAACAATACGTAATATTTTTTTATGTCTTGCTCCTAACTTATCGTAAAACAAAATTTCTCTAAAAATGCAATGATATTAATGTGAAATACAGACATTTTTCGACTCTGTATTTATGCGCAAATGTCCGCTATCAATTGCGAAGGTATCTATATTTTTACGATAAAGCTCATTGTTGGTAAACGTTTCGCTTTTATGCGGAGGTGAAATAGATCATACCACGATCATAACTTTGATTGGCCTCTGGCGCAAGGTCTCCGCTCGCCACACGTTTGTGGGTCAATACGGTACGCCTAAGTACTGACATATATCATGCGTAATGAACCTCCTTTGTATTCCGAACAATGCAGAATGCAATCACCTATGTGTAATAAATTTGTTCATTATAGAATACAAGGAATCGTTTAGATACATTCAATTTTACGAGTAGTTTGCCTGATGATCGATTTTCGACCTTAATCATCATGTCTTTTATTTTTGTATAGATAATAATATAAGAAATAGTAGATAAATAAGACAAAAGTTATAAAATGTTTTGTCCTGTCTTTTTATAATTACTTAAAACGTACATACATACGCTTTCTACACTCATAGCCCCACAGTCGGATTTTCTCCTGTGTAGTGGGTACCATGGACACACACAAGACGAATACACAAACACCCAGATCCAGAACATAAATCTAAACTCATCATACAGATACCTGTCTGGCCGGGAATCGAACCCGGGGCCCATTGCGCGTCAGACCGGTATGGTATTCGCTCCGCCACGAGGTTCGTCAAATCACTAGGTCCTTCGTTTTTATTTGAAAGTTACTTTCTCACTCTAATGACTGTCACCCACGTTCTACGCATGAAAGAAACATTCGACAAATTAATCTATATAACGAAGTGATAAGTGAGCTCAGGAGGGCCAGGTTGCTTCATTACTGTCCATTCTTGAAGATATCAAGTAAAACGCAGGAATAAACTTCTTCGATTTATTCACACTTGAGGAGGTGCGATCGCTTCGACGGTTAAAACAAGAATATTTTTCTACCGGCGTTCGCTCACCTTTTTATAACAATGTTTGGTGGAGTGACAATAACAAATTTATGGAGGGTAAACTAAACTACAATTCTAAAAATCATTAAATATTGCTAATTCAATAAACAAACAATTTTCGATCTTTAAACTAACTAAAATAATTATTTTCGGCGAAGTGTTTTTCATAAATACGCGGTGTCGTGCCGACATATATGATACGTGGGAGAACTCTAATAAATATACACGGCGATTAACTGCCGATTAAAATAACATATAGATTGAAATTAAATAATTAAATTGTTACTAACAGTATGGAGAAGGTATACAGACAAAACGTATTTCCGAAATTAACTTTGTAATTACACAAAACGTTAGTTTTATAATTTCCATAGTAATTTACATTTGAAGTGTTGGCCATGAAAAGTTTAGCCAGCCTCGAGATGCCAACTCCAAATTCGGAGTTGTGTTGCTAATTTCGTTTTGACGGAATAATAATACATAATAAACTTACACTACGTAATTTGTTTAAAGCGAAATATTATACGTCCAGCCACAAAAAGTCTCGATATTAGAGCCGCCTTTCAGGGCTATAAGTACCTATGTTACCTTTAAAGCTTAATTGGTTTATATTCTTGACTCAGTTCGATTCTACATTTGCACCACCTCTTCGGTTCAACCCATTATTGTCCCACTACTGGGCAGAGGTCTTCTTTCAGAATGAGAGAATTTTAGGCAATAGTCCACCGCGCTAACCAAGTGCGAATTGGTCGCACCACCTGGTTGGACAAAGGTACCTATCATGCCAGAAACATTCGTGCGAATATACTCTACAATTATAGCTTTATAGTGATCGGATGAATGGTGTAGTAATGAATAAAAGATAAATAGAAAGACATACATTCCTCTTTAAAATATAGATTGAAGTGCCAACAGCTTAAGTAATTACACGGCATTCACTAGGTCCATGTTTGTGTGAGCTTATGAGTTGCATGAAGCCTATATTATTAGTGGTATGATTCTTAAAGAAGGACCCCATTAAGGATTACTTTTACTGGTCGTTTAGAAGTGGGTCAGTGTCCCGTGAAAGTTTCCGCGAATGTGGTCCAGTCCCATTACCGCTACCGATCAAAGTCACCGTTCTTCACATGAGAAGCCAACCCTCCACAGAGCCCCTCAGTAAATCGTGTAATAACCTTTCAGTTTTCGGACCCAAATAGGGATGGCGATTCTTGTCGAAAAACATCGACGTTATTCGATTCGAATTGAAGAAGCGAGCAATAAAAATATCGAAAATCGAGGATCGATTTCTTAAAAATCAAACTTCAACTTAATTTCTTGCTGCTTTGATTATATTACAATGAATACACATAGTCCGTCTTCCGTGTCGACCAGATATTTAGGCAACGAAATGATATCAAGATATCGACATACAAATAAAGTTTTTAAGTAGGTAAACAATAAAAAAATCTTTTTCAGATTTTTTAATGTCTGAAATCAATTCATTGATCAGTGTCAGTTAATAAAAATCGATTCTGTAATTTATCGATCTTTATTGCACACCCCTAGATCCAACGCATGTAACAATAATTATACAGACAGATATAGCACTTGCTCTATTTGTTTCGAGTGCCACTTGAAAGGAACAGTTTTATTGCATAGAAGGGAAGTAATACTTTGTCCTCCTGGCTCCTTTGATTTATGTGTATCTGGTATTGTATATTATGTTGTGCAATAAACATTAGTCTTAATTTAAAAAAAAGTATACCTGTAATATTGGCGTCAAGCCAGTGCCCCTACATTACTCGCCATTTATATATATTTTTTTATTATTTTTAAATACATGAAATATTTTGTACTAATATTTTCTTTAATATAACGTATGAACACTCCTACTTCCGCTTAGCGTTTAACACATACTTGACAAATATGCATAAGTAAATACCTACCCACACAAACTATAAAGTCCATCGTATACTGCTTCCTGCTCGTTAATCCACGTTCATTTACTGTGGACACGTTTATGTTATCTGTTGTAAGTTTCGGGTGATATTCAAAATTCGAAGGTGGAACGTTGTTCTGGCATTATATCGTGTAGCCAATGCAGTAAAGTTCGCCGTTGTGTGTCCGGTTCATAATTATGTGCAGTACCCTATTGTAGCTATTACAGTCCAAAGCTACGAGTAAGTTACGCGATGGTGAAACCACACTCATACATTGTCGTAATTCCTCTTAGTAGATGGTATACTCATAGAAAATAACACTTTTTTGAGCAAACGAACATTTTGAGCAAAAACAACATACTTTTGGTTTGAGATAAGTATAGTAATGTAACTACACGATCGTTCAAATGTAAAATGAAACTACGTTGAAATGTGAGACGGAAACCGAGGACACAAAAACATCGGTTAAATGGCAACATTACACATCGACATATTTACCATTATAGGAAACGCTTATAGTTTGACCTTATCTACCGAATAAAAAGATAATCTTGTAAAAATATTATAAATCCCAACGTCATCCGTCGGCAGAAAAACAATAATGTAAGATTTTTTTTAAATAAGACTAAAACAAACTCTTTTTCTTACACAACAAATCACACATTCACGGACTTACGCAATTCGCCTCAACCCATTATTAGCCCACTGCTGGGCACGGGTCTTCTCCCAGAATGAGAGAGTTTAGGCCATAGTCCACCGCGCTGGCCAAGTGCGAATTGGTGGACAACTTACGCAATTACATTATTTATATCGCAACTTAAACTATTATTTTATTACTAGCTGTTGCCCGCGACTTCGTCCGCGTTTCCGTTGTTTTTCGTAAAAAAAAAAGTAGCCTATGTCCTTCCTCACGGTTCAGTGGTTTTGATGTAACAGACAGATTAACTTTCGTGTTTTAGTAGGGAAATATAATATGTCATATCTACAATACTGTTGAAAAATATCGCAATACGGAACCGCACAATATTATTGTTAATAGCTTTGCCCGCGACTCCGCCAGCGAGTAACTCCTTGTGTGTTATTGAGTTAATGTATTGGTAATATTGTTTAGATCACGTTCAAATGAGGCTTAAGAACCTTTTTTATTTTTGTTTTCGAGGGGGAAACCTTCAAAAGGTACCCGACGCCGTGGGAGCGACGCAGAGTTATGTGGAATTTTTACCGCACTAAAACCCCCCCGGTGGCCGTCTTCGGTGCTATAAAGAGGACTCGGGCTCCTCCCAGATGGGCGGATGGGCCCACCACCCAATCTAGTCTTTACGGCGGTATGCGACCACACATATCGCCACCTTCCCGGTATCGCCTGGCTGGACGGTTCAAGCTCCCACTCTAGCCGCCCGCAACCCCGGAAGCCCCTTTTAGTCGCCTCTTACGACAGGCAGGGATACCGTAGCCCTATTCTGATCCTGCCGAAGGCTTAAGTACTTGTATAACGAAAATACTTCAATGCAAAGCTTCCGGGTAAACTATGTTGAATGTTGATCCATCCGGCACGTGAACGTAAAGATTTTTGGAACTACTGACCCGGGAAAGAGCGACGTACAACTGACCATGCGAGAAACAACTGACACCGAGATCTACTCCAGCAACACGAAAAGTCTGCCCTTGAGCCTTATTAATTGTCATTGCATAACACACCGATACTGGGAATTGCGTTCTTTTAAATTGGAATGGAAAATTATTAGGTACTAAGGGAATTCTGAGAATAAAGACGGTTTCTCCTGCACCGCAACCTCTTAAAATTTGAGCCTCGATTATATTTTGTTGCAACCGGGTTACTTTTAGCCGAGTTCCATTGCAAAGTTGTGGTGGTCTTAAATTTCGGAGCAGAATAATCGGAATGCCAATTTTTAAACAAATTTCATGAGAAGGAAGTCCGGGCATATTTAAAGTATTTAAAAATTCTATCGGGTAGTTAGTGGCGTCTTGTTCATCGACCATTCTATTTATTGAACTATAAACTTTGCTTTCCCCTTGTATATTCGACAGTATTTTATTATTAATCTCAAATGCCTGGTCATTGCGAGGAGTTAAGATGGATCTTTCGCATAGCCAAGAATTGTCCCTATTTAATATATTTGTTACGTCACCGTAAACCGACGATATAAGATGTAGTTGGGATTGCACTATACAACATAACTCAGGCGTCAGAATAACTTTTCCTTGGTGTAGTTGTGGATAGGTACCTTCGCCAATCTTTAACAGTGTATCAGAAAGTTGAAATTTTCATTTTTCATTTTCTTTTTCATTTCTCATTTTTCATTTTTCATTTTTCGTTTTTCATTTTTCATTTTTCATTTTTCATTTTTCATTTTTCATTTTTCATTTTTCATTTTTCATTTTTCATTTTTCATTTTTCATTTTTCATTTTTCATTTTTCATTTTTCATTTTTCATTTTTCATTTTTCATTTTTCATTTTCATGTTCATTTTCGTACAGATAGATGACTGAGTTATAAACGTAAGAGTAGACAAATATAATCAGAAAGCTTTGAACTGCTAAGCTATCGGGAGTTACACGTGTTATTGTGAGTCAACCATAAAAGATAGACATATGCTGTCGTAGGATATTTTTTAGATAATTTTAAGGAAAATATTTCCCTCATACATGATTTCTGTGTAGCTTTAACCATTAAGGTTGCACACGCGACAGAAGCTTAAAAAAGTAACTTCTCCCGTTTTCCCAACATTTCCCTTTACTGCTCTGCTCCTATTGATTGTAGCGGGATGAAAAGTATACTATAACCAGCCCAGGAGTATAAAGAATAATCGTACCAAGTTTCGTTAAAATCCACTGAGTAGTTTTTGTTTCTATAACGGTTATACAGACAGACAGACAGACAGACAGACAGACAGACAGACAGACAGACAGACAGACAAAAATTTTACTGATTGCATTTTTGGCATCAGTATCGATCCCTAATCACGCCCTGATAGTTATTTTGGAAAAATATTTCATGTACAGAATTGACCTCTCTACAACTTTATTATAAGTATAGATTATAGACATTTAATAAATGAATAACGTTAACGCTTTTAATCAAATTAAATGTTTCTTTGAACATAAGTACTCATTATGAAAGCGAGATATTACTTAAGATGAAACAAGCCTTTTAAAGAACCCCTTTTTGTCTCGCAAAACCTGCTTGGGTATGTACCCCCCGTCTGAGCGGCTAGACTGTTTATCTCAATAGATAAGCGTGATGCAGGAAGTGAATACAGTTCTACGTATATTTCTTTTTCCTTTCGAGTGTCATCCCCTATGCTGTTTAATGTGACTGGCAGGGTCGGACCGCACTGTAGTTGGTGAAATATTAGTGTTGCTATAAACTGAAACTTCAAACATAAAAATCTCAATGAATTGTCTTTACCTCGTCTACGCTATACGAGCAGTGATAGCCTAATGGTTGAAACTTGCCCTCTCAATCGGGAGGTCCGAGGTTCAAACCCAGGCACGCACCACTGATTTATGTGCGTATTATACATTAATTATCACTGCTTTTCGGTGAAGGAAAACATCGTGAGGAAACCTACACACCCGAGAGTTCTTTATAAAAAAAAAAGTTCTCAGAGGTGTGTGAAGTCCACCAATTCGCACTTGGCCAGCGCGGTGGACTATGGCCTAAACTCTCTCAGTCTGAGAGAAGACCCGTGCCCAGCAGTGGGACAATAATGGGTTGACGACGTCTACGCTATACTGACCCTTAGTATTTTGTTGACGTTCAAAAATAATTCTGTAATGAATCTACTTTGAATAAATTATTTATTTGCAGTAGATGTAATTTATCTACAAACGCTCCATGACATTGTCTTACTTATGTTAGATTTTTTCTACCATAGGACAAGAAAAAAGTATGTTATAGTTAAACAAGTTTATTTATTCATAAAAATGTAGGGTATAAATAATTTATTTCAATATTTCTAACAGCATTCACGTAGTTTATGTGGTTTTTATAGAATAGGACTCAAATCCCTAAGAAAATGTGTTAGTTCGGATTTTACCTAGGTGGATTACAGTGTGCATAGACAGTTAAGCTTTTTATAATAAGCCAGACGAACACTCAAAGCGTCGTAAATGAAAATATAGGCTAAGTAGAGCACATACCTTACTTAGCTTTCATTGATATAAATGGCCTTTTGAATAGGCTATCGTTGGAAAACGCCTTTTGGTGTGCAGCGACCTAAGCCAGTTCCCCGTGCTCTTTACCTTTCGGTTATAAAGGTGTTCTCTAAGGATTATATCGTAATAGAAATTAAAATAACATCACGTACCTACCCAAGTAGCTCGAAGTACATTTATTTACCTTATATTTTTCTGCTATGGAAATAAGTACGTATTTCGTTTATAGACTTCCATACAAGAATCCTTGTTTCCGGCATTTTTTAATATATGACAGTAATGTGTAGACATTGAAATTTTCTCAGCATGTACAATTTGTAAAAAATAAAATAGAAATAAAAATAGATAATAAAAATAAATAAATGACCATAAGACATAACACATTGAATTCCTGTAGTTTGCCACTTTTACCTATGTACATTTAATACCTATTTAGATTTATTAACAGTAAATAAATCCGGTTAACTTTGTAGAAATGCTATAAAATACCTCACCTCTCGATCGAACAATAAATTTAGCTGAACTTTTAGTATTTCAGTCATGAGTCAGTTCAGTCAGAGCCTATTGTGAAAATAAATGCCGCAAAAGAATTTTCATTCAGCTGCTGACGTCAGGGCGCCATAGATTCCTTTGGCAATATAAAGGAGTCCCAATACAATTGTCGGCAAATTTGCGTTCAAGATAAATAATACTAGCAATGGGTCCATACCAAGGATTTGTTTAGGATACCATATTGCGTTGGACCGTCTATTATGTCTAGATATCCAAAGGCTTAGACAAAAAAGACTCGGCGACTTATTTTCCATACACGAAATTGCATTTTTGCCTTTGTTAAAAATTTGGTTTTATATTACAGGCTAGCTGGCCCGGCGAACTTCGTTCTGCCTAAAAATCAAAAATCCAAAATTATCAGTGTTCCTCCACTATATTATGCATATATTATATATCAAAACCTTCCTCTTAAATCACTATATCTATTAAAATCCGTAGCGTAGTTTTGAAAATATAAGCATACATAGGGAAAGACAGCGGGAAGCGACTTTGTTTTATACTACGTAGTGATGATGACTTTTTATGAAGCTTTAAATAAATTTAAATATTCGTCTCGTCTAAATACCTAAAGTAACCTAAACTGAGTTCATATGCATTTTTTTCTTTGTCAGTACGAGCTAATCTGGAAGAGTGCTACATTTATTTTAAGTGCATTTTCAATCAAAAATGTGATAAAATAAAATTACGAAAAATAGGAACTATTAGGTTTTTTTATGACTACGCACTGAAAGATAACGTGCGCGAAACCCGCTAAGGTATTTAAGGAAACTTAATTCTGTAACTTAAATGGAGAGCCTCTAAAGTTACGCTGTAAACCGTTTCGGCGCGTTTCCAATTTTGCAGATTGCATACGGGTAATTTCCGATGTCTGATGGCAATTTCGTTATCATTTACCGAAGCATTCGGTGTTTGCTAATAGCAATATTACGTACACACCAAGTTATGTTACCAATTTACCGCCCACAGCTAAATCACTGGCCAATATCTGTCCATCATTTTGTTTGATTGCCTACTTACGTTTTGTAACTGTTTATACATATATTTTTGTTTTCACACATGCATGATATCTTCTGTATGAAGTAACTGGGTTATTGTATATTTATAATCCTCGCAGACCTCGATTATGTGTCATTCAGATTATGTAATAAAAAAAAACTAGACGATTTTATAATATATGGGCACCTATTGGTTATATAATCATGCTTATGTTAAAGATATTATTTAATATTGTACACGATTGTTGTGCCTACGAGTTAATATGTTAGCTCGAAATAGTATTTTCAATATGTCCAATGTTCTTCTATTTTACGTAAAATGATTGGTTATTTCTAGGTATACTTATGACGTATACGTACTAGACATCAAATAAAATTACTGTTTCAGCCCAAAATAGTATATAACTCCCTTTTTCATATCCAATATAGCAGACGTTTTTCATAAAACTGAAACTCAGTGCCCTACAATACGCAGGTATACGCGTTGACAAAGAAACGAATTAAAAATGATGCGGCGTTGTCATCTCCAGCGCCCGCCATGTCATATGTCATACGATGGGCCAAACACACTGGGAATGTCTCGTCTGATTACAGCCCTTTGCACGAAAAATATAAAGGGAATGAACACAGTCAATGTGGATATGAATCCACTAACGTTTTAGAGTTTGAATTTGGAATTTGAAAACGTACTTTACCGTTATGTTCTCGCCGCAGTAAATAACAGTTTATAACTCAATTATTGCCTTTCGAGACTAAACTTGGCCGTCTTTAAACATTTATGAATGAAAAATAAATAATGACTGATCTAAATACTCGTAATATGTAAATTATATCGTTTAGGAATGATATATGGTGTGGTGATCGATTATTAAAATGAGTGTAATTTATTTCCGAACATTTAGCACTAGCATATTATTATTGTGTATATTAACCTGAAATGAAAACTAGGTACAGTCAACGTCAAATAGGGACACTCAGGGTATTCAAAGAAATAGACGCAAACGAAAAGTCAATAATATCGGTACAAACAAAGTTTTCTTATTGTTGTCAACAATGTAGTTGCTCAAAAGGCCAAAACGTTTAAAATGTCATATACATCGGTTAAGTCAAAACGCCATAAATATGGTTACAGTCATCTCGCCAACGGTATCCAAGCGTTCAAAAATGTGGAACATATTAAAAGATAAACTACTTAACTTGTTATAGAAATAAACATTTTCTCAAAGATGAAAACCCTTTAGGCAACCTAATATTATTTGCTTGTCATTTTATTATCTATCACGCCGAGGTTTAAAGCGCAACGTTTACAATTCGCACGGGATCGCATCGGCGGGATGACTGTAACCATATTTATGGCGTTTTGACTGAACCTATGTATATCACATTTTAAACGTCTTGGCTTTTTGAACAACTATATTGTTGACAACAATAAGGAAACTTTGTACCGATATTAATGACTTTTTGGTTGCGTCTATTTATTTAAATACCCTGAGTGTCCCTAACTATTTGACGCTGACTGTACTACTGTTAGCTTATCAAAGAAAAGGGCAACAAAAATCTATTCCGTGCCAGCGAGGGTTTTGTCAATTTATTTAGGACCTCTAATGTTGTCACTGGAAATCCTTGTTGCGCCTAATTTTCTCACTAAAGACTTCGATAAACTCAATATTTGTTCGTTAACATTTGCATTTTATTGAACGTCGTAACTAAATTGTATTAGCATGTAACGCTTGTTTCCACAAACATATTTTCGTAGAATGAACAAAGCAAGTATGTACGTGGTCGAAACCTCGCCCTAAGAATGTTTTGGGTGTGTTATGAATTATGGCATACCTAAGCAATGGTTTCTTCCTTAATCAGAATAAGTGTATGAGGGTCTTACTAACATCAAATATTGTAATGCTACAGTTATATTATAATGTGATGTGATCCTTATTGATACATATATTAATAATATTTGTTGCGATTTAAGAATAAAATGTATTTCAAGAGGTTTTTGTCAAATGTTTTTAAATATACTTTTCCGTTATAGTAGATTATTTAGATATAGATATATATTTATATGATTTAGATATAGATTATAGATACAGTGTATTTAACACTAACGTATATGTTTTGTTTAAATAGAGTCTATAGATCGTAGTTACATAGATTTATTCTTAAAACTAGGTACAACAACATCCCTATCTAAATAAATAAGTCTAACTTACATAAAAACCAGTTCATTAAAATATAATCGGTATTTGTCGTAGAAACACCTTTATAGTATTACGGGCTATTGCATTTACTCTGAAACACATTTTTATTACAAGTACGAATAGAACCTATGTATTATATTGCCTGAGTAAAATGTTTTCTGAGTTTTTTTTAAGTAGCTCTTTTCTTGTTATCACGTAATAAATCTTCCCTGTCTGCAATTTTGCCTATCACCTTGCCAATACCCTTTTCCCCGCACCTGTCAATTTCCATAATGGAATGGCATGATGACCAGCTGTTGTTATATTTAATACCGCAAGCCTTTACAAATCCAGTGACACAAAGAGAATGAGATTGCTGTTTTGCATGGAAATTATTCCACAAGCGTAATTGATTTTCTTGTACGGAAACCAATTAAAAGGACCATTCCAGTTTAACCACATGGTTGTTTATTCAAAGCTATTCCTTATTCCGATATTAAAAGATTTGCTCATTAATGTCCTATTGCCTTCAACGTTTTTGCACATAGATTTAATCATTTTCAGAATAAAGTGTCAATAAAAATGATAGTTCAGACCATGAGATACTGAGCCAAGTCTACGAATTACGTAAACGTCTGTTCAAATTGAAAATTCTTACAAGAAATATAATCGATTCCACATGTATAACGATAGAAGGTCGCACGGGGTGTTTTCGCCCATTCGAAAGTGAAGGTTCTCCCTCACCCACCCTCGCCCTCGAGACGCAGACCAAACCGCAGACATCAGGGAAAGTACGCCAGAGAGAATTCTGATGTGGCGTCTCAGTGTTCGTATACATTTTAACTATGTATCATTCAGTGTTGTGCAACTCACCTTATATTAATATTTTAGGTGCATTACTTTACGTTTTCGTTTCATGAAAAGCGAAGACATTTGGCTAATGCTCGCTGGGTCTATAGTTATGAAGCGAAAGCCCTAAAATACTGATAAAAGGTCTATTTAGTAACGTCGCCGTCAACCTATTATAGTCCCACTGCTAGGAACGGGTCTTCTCTCAGAATGAGAGAGTTATAGGTCATAGTCCACCGCGCTGGATTTTGTGACGTAATTATCTACTATTTACTGCATACTTTTTTATTTATTTTACAGAGGGTTACAAAAGGAGCAGAATTTTGTAAGAACTTATATCATAGTCTGCGCATACGAAGTCACGAGTAATAACTAGTTCATTATAAATTTATAATCATGTTATAACTTCACCGTTTCTCGTCGTACCTTGCGTAGTATCAATGATACATTGCTGTTTCGTTGCTAAGCTAAAACCCCTTTGTGAAGAATCGTGCTCCATAGTGACCAAGAGTGGACTAATGTACTTCCCAGACGTTTAATAAGTTTATGACGAGTTCCCACCTAGGTGAATTCTCTCACGTATTGTTTCTATTCGCCGTTAGAAGTAGATCGGATTTAAAATTGCTTTAATTGTTTTATAAGTATCAATTTGCACCTTACTTCATAATCCCATTTTTAAAAGATTTTTTTTATAATACACTAAAGGGTGACATTTTCACACCATTAACAGATATTGGAGATAAGATTAAGTAATTAATCCCAATTTTAAATTTCCCTCCTAACCTTAACCTTTTAAATAGATCATTAATCATTTCTCTATCGATTACCTGTTACAAATTTTGGTATCTGATTTCTCCCAACCTTCGACGGTTTCACGTAACTTTCATCGTTTCCAGTCAATTAATGTACCAGAAATACATTATGTTCATAACCACTTACGTATAAGCAAGTGTTTTAAGCGTTAAGAGCTCATAACTGTGAGGCGTCGGTGCATGGCAAGCAACACAATGTGCCAGTACATCATCCCGGTTGTGTATTAAGAAAATATATTTTTACGAACAATTTGTAAGTTCGCCCGTAGCGCTTAAGCTTGTACAATATTAATTTAATTTCAGTACAATATTTAAACAACGCTGAGTGCAGACGATTTTTGATGATGATTTTGATGGATGATCTGCGGAAAGTAAAATGTAAACATGTTGTTATACTAGTGCAGACTACAAAATGCATAAGGTACTACCCATGTACCTTATTGACGATCTGCATTGGAGCACTATAATTTCACGTTCCTTGGCCGGGAA
Organism: Spicauda simplicius; assembly: GCA_949699795.1. NCBI lineage: Eukaryota > Metazoa > Arthropoda > Insecta > Lepidoptera > Hesperiidae > Spicauda > Spicauda simplicius. The sequence continues at coordinate 8,502,438 of OX453064.1, forward strand.
GAAAATACAATCAGTAATGGGACATAAATAAACTGCATTCAAATTAAAATTCTTCAAAGTTTAATTAATCGTACTAAAAAGTTAATTAGTTTATGTAAACACTGCATTTATACAATTCTCTTAATTTTAAATGTAGCCTGTTCCACATGTAACTCACGCATGTAAAGGACCACTGTCGTGGCATAATTTCAGCTCTCCCACTAACGAGCAGGCTCGCAAACGAAACCTCTCATTTATTACAGTTCCCACAGGATATTGTGGGATTTGTAAAGCATTGTTTTCACGCTGTACCTGGGCTGCTCGGGATGTAAACATTGTTGCTTCCTGACCAAAATCTATTCAGGAAACCGCATTCAAGGATGTAGGCCACTATTCAAGATTGGTACGGAAGGAAAATCTTTTGAAGATGCTCACAAAATAATGCAGATGTTTACCATGTTTACGTCGTTTTAATGATAATTCTGTCTCTAACTGTAGGTAATGCCAGAAATAAATATTTTTAATATTTTTATAAACATTCCCATATAAGTGTTTGCAATAATGACATAAGTCAACAGCATTAAGTTGAGATAGAATACTTTAAATAAAGAAATCTGAAACGGCCGTGCCGCTTTTTTGCTCGACTTAGCGGGGGCACTTCCATGCCCCCAGATGATATAAAAAATCATAGGTATGTTTAAAAATAATTTAACAAACACTTTATTTTACCAGTATAGAAAGATTCCAAGAAATACAGACAAATATATATATGTACCTAAGTGTATATTACGCATTACTTATATAGTCCGGTACATAACTTAGGTAAAAACTTTGTTAGTAATGCCAAATCTCTAAAAAAAAATGTTGGCCTTCTAAAGTAAAGTTTAATTTTTTACAGGTAATTAGAATTCAAATGTAAATTGGGAAAGGGTAGCAAAATTATGGACGAGGGGAAACATTTCGTGTAAATGCACACTGGTGCCTTGTCAAAGTTTGGCAAGCATTACCGTGCTGTTAGATTTAAATTTAATTAGTATTTCCGTGCTAAAGGTATCTATCCTCAATCCTCATAGATACAACTAGGGGGAATGCTACTAGTATTGCCTAATTAAACTGGTTTTAACTAATTAAACGGGTACGGATACGCGGTTTATGAATTCTTATAGAATTCTTTATGTAGATCTCAAATAGTGGAAAATGTGGTGCGTACACAATACAGTTAATGTTGTGTGTCGTGATATGGAACCTAAAAAAGAAAAACGAACTAGACGTAGGGTAGACAGATTAATTTACCACTAGTGCTTGTCAACGGTTTCTCCCCGCTACCGCAGTTTGGCCGTGACCACGATCCATGCAACTGGATCGAAATATCGGCAAAAAGAATTCTATAAGAATTCAAAAACCGCATATCGTGAGTACCCGTTAAGTATTAAAATGTATCAATTCTGCGATAATACTAGTCTAAAATCATAAACTGGTTTTATTCGAGGATTGCCTACTACTTTTTGCTTTTAATGGCTCAGTACTACATACGGGTAAGCTTAAACAAGTTGAATAACAAACCTGTGCTGTGTACTTTTATATTTACTACTCTCATTCAATATTTAAAATACTGCGAGAAAATAACTCGATGTTAACGCCATCTGTTGCAAACATAGCGAAAATGTAGGCTCGTGCAAGTGCATGGTGCACTTTGGTCCTCAAAGTGTACTGTATTAATTTGAAAAAAGCATTTAAAAGTATGATCAATGTAATGTTTTATAAATCTTCTGAGAAACCAGTTATTAAATCTTATTATTGTAAACATCTTACAATTGTTTTTTTACGTATATACTAACCGAAAACAATACCTCCTCTCGTCCTGATATAGTTATACGAGAATTAAAGCCTTAGCATTTTCTAAACGAAAATCAGCTTCTCATTCGTATAACTCTCATCTGCGTTCCACTACAAATGTCTCCATGAAACGTAAATTCGTCAAACCTACAACATAATACGATATAAACACATGCGTACCATCGCGATCTACACAGCAAACCACTGCGTATTAATATATTGGTTGATTAACAATCGGCAATACACCATCTAACATATGCCTTACACGCATACAACACAAATATTGGTTACATATAAGTACGTGTGTGTTTTGCAAAAAATGAGTGTATTGATGTGAGCAGAGGTCACGGTTCGGCCGCGTGGTTCGCAGCTAATTATGAGGGGGACGCTCCTCATTCACATCACTTGACTGCGACGCTTTGACAGAAAGTCGTCGCTTTCGCAAATTGATTCGGACTTGCCTAATCAAATTTATTTGCCGTCGAGTCTTTCATTATTCGTAGTTGCGTGGACTTACTGCGTTGATTAACACATACAACATATTGGTATCATATAAGTGTATGTGTGTTTTAGGCAAAGAATGAGTGTATTGATGTGAGCAGAGGTCACGGTTCGGCCGCACGGTTCGCAGCTAATTATGAGGGGGACGCTCCCCATTCACGTCAGATGACTGCGGCTCTTTGACAGAAAGTCGTCGCTTTCGCAAATTGATTCGGACTTGCCTAATCAAATTTGTTTGCCGTCGAGTCTCTCATTATTCGAGTTGCCTGCAACTACTGGAATGTTCAACACATATAACATATTGGTAATATATAAGTGTAGGTATGTGTGTTTTAGGCAAAGAATGAGTGTATTGATTTGAGCAGAGGTCACGGTTCGCAGCTAATTATGAGGGGGTCGCTCCTCATTCACGTCACTTGACTGCGGCGCTTTGACAGAAAGTCGTCGCTTTCGCAAATTGATTCGGACTTGCCTAATCAAATTTGTTTGCCGTCGAGTCTCTCATTATTCGAGTTGCCTGCAACTACTGGAATGTTCAACACATATAACAAATTGGTAATATATAAGTGTATGTGTGTTTTAGGCAAAGAATGAGTGTATTGATGTGAGCAGAGGTCACGGTTCGGCCGCACGGTTCCCTGCTAATTATGAGGGGGACGCTCCTCATTCACGTCACTTGACTGCGGCGCTTTGACAGAAAGTCGTCGCTTTCGCAAATTGATTCGGACTTGCCTAATCGAATTTGTTTGCCGTCGACTCTTTCATTATTCGTAGTTGCGTTCAACTACTGGGTTGATTAACACATACAACATATTGGTAACATATAAGTGTGTGTGTGTTTTAGGCAAAGAATGAATGTATTGATGTGAGCAGAGGTCACGTTCGCATCTAATTATGAGGGGGACGCTCCTCATTCACGTCACTTGACTGCGTCGCTTTGACAGAAAGTCGTCGCTTTCGCAAATTGATTCGGACTTGCCTAATCAAATTTGTTTGCCGTCGAGTCTCTCATTATTCGAGTTGCCTGCAACTACTGAAATGTTCAACACATATAACACATTGGTAATATATAAGTGTATGTGTGTTTTAGGCAAAGAATGAGTGTATTGATGTGAGCGGAGGTCACGGTTCGGCCGCACGGTTCCCTGCTAATTATGAGGGGGAAGCTCCTCATTCACGTAACTTAACTGCAGCGCTTTGACAGAAAGTCGTCGTTTTCGCACATTGGCTTGGACTTGCCTAATGAAATTTGTTTGCTGTCGATTCATTATTCATACTTTTCTGCAACTACTGGGATGGTTAGCCATGATATAGCAATTAATTGTTTGAATTGGAATAAACTTTTTTGAAGACGCCGGAAAATTCTACCCATAAAATACAATACAAAATTGGCCATAACAAATAATCTATACCTATAGTTTAGTTTAGACCTTCTGCCATAATAGTTCTTACTCGTGTAAATTAAGTCTTTACTCGTGAAAATACTGTTCCGTATGAATAACGACTAACACATCTCTTAGTCAACATATAGTCTTGAACTACCACCCCTGGACGTTTCAACCACAAACACGAGAGATCCCTCTTGAGGGTCTGATAAGTGGTTTTTAAGATTAGTTCCAACTTACAAACACACCCGCCTTGACCGGTTTTTGTGCAAAGTAGAGATTATCCGCCTAAGTAAATATGCACTTTCCACTTGCACACGAATACACTAAGGCAATGAAGCATTTTTAACTTCCACTAGCGAAGAAACCTTTCACCTTATCTAGTGTTAAGATTTGCAAGGGCTTATTAAATTACACCATTTACTCACTATCCATTGGAGCAACGTTTGTGACCAAAGAATAAATTTCAGAGATGAAAGATAAACTTTCCTACTGTCTTATAGCGGATTTCCTAAACTAAAAAGGAATTTAAAAGCTTTTATAATTGTAGTTGATCGCAATGTCTTCAAAAGTGTCTTCACATTTTATAACAATTTAATCACAATAAATTATCATGTAATATCTATAAACTTGTTACAAAATTGGGGTGTGTCATAGCACCGTGGCACTTCTATTTGATATGGTATTGCGACTCAAATCTCCCTGATGAATCTGTCATTTCGCTTACGATCTTGTATGTCACGGGACATACAAGTGTGAAAGCAATATTCTAATATCCCTGCTTAACTACTTGTGAAAAATGAAGAGCACAGACCTGTGTTACGAGTTAACTGGATTGGTAGACTTATAACTAAGGAAATCATAACCAAACTGGCGGGTGGTCTCCCGTCAGGCGAGTGTTTATGCCTGGGGAGCGGCCATACTCCGATAGTCTCTGTTCGGAATTTGTATACAGAATGTAGACAAAACTTCGATAGGGTGATTCAGAATACTAGTAGCGCCGTAGTAGTACAAGGCTTCGACATGTTTGTTTTCGCAAAGCATGGGATAATACATTACCAATACGTACATAACTTTGATAAATCACGCCTACAGGGACAGAATTCCTGTAAACACAATGAGAGGCCGAATTTCATCTCAATAATCTATTAGATCTACATCAGTTGGGTAAATATACTCTGCAAATTCGAACGTCGAGAGACTCGTTTGTCAACATCAAACGTCCTAGGCTCTTAACGTTGCGACGATCCGTAAGCACTCATGATGTATCTAATTTATCCATTGGGCGCTAAAATGCCGCTTAGCTCGCATGCAAAGGGTTAAGAGCCTATTCTTCTCGGCTCCTACCGTCGTATTATTTTAGAACCCTACAGCCGTCTCCCGACTTAATTATTAACGGCGCATTTAATGTTTAGTGCTTCATACACGATATAGCCTTTAACGCCTATTCCTAGAACACAGCGCTTATTATATGTGTGGAGGTTAGAAAAAAGTATCTGATTACGGCTACTCACGAATGTAGGATTAATGATAACAATGACTATATACCTTAACAGCAGATTATAATTAATCTACCACCGTTTTGTATTCGATAAATTATTTGTGATTAATTTAATTTTGATGGACTACGTGATATTATTATCAGCTTATACATAAAATATAGCTAAGCTAGGTCAGACTAATTTAAATTTACCGACCCAATCTCGTTTTGTTGAGTTACGTAAACGTGTAAATTAGATGTAAACAAAGTTACTTTTTAATAATTTATCTGATATGATAATGAAACGAAAATCGTCGCTTACGTAATTTCATTTATAAAAACCTTTTTATAAAACAAACCAATTCCCAGTTGAGCATTTTATCACGCTACAATGATTCACATTGTTTTATCCTCTATTCCTCCATCGGCTTTAATTAAAACTAATTACAAGGGCCTGCCGTTTGGATATCTCCTCACGAATCTTGGGCCCCGAGTATCAACTGGGGGAGAAATTGGCATTCGCGACGTCTTCCCCTACTTTCCCCTTGCGCAGATAATTAACTGCAGATAGGTACCCCATGTCACGAGGGTGCACGATCAAATTTTATACACCGCTTTTTAAAGAGCGGCGAGTGCCATGGGGACAACTGGAGCACCGCACCACCGATAGATAGGGTTGGAACAATTTGTTAGGGGACTAGGTAAGCGACCGTGATTTTATTGATTTCAAAACGTCTCCATTCCGTACCCCTCGTTTAATAAAATGTGTAGATATCAGTCCATCTTCCAATATCTTTCAAGTTCGACATCAAGTCCTATTAATATTAAAATAGCTATTCTCAATTTAATTGCTAAACAGGATTATTGAATTGTGTAGAGTCTGTAGAGAGCCGCACACAGCGATACATACTTTCGTATTACCTATTCAAATTCAAATTGTCCCGTCAGAATAATCTCTTTTGATAAAACACCATGCGATACTCGTATATGCTCGATCTGCATATTTATAACATTTTGTGAAAACATGTTTTGTTTATACTCTATGGCGCGGCAATGGAAAAGTTGTGAGTACGGTTGAGCGAGGCTTATTATTAGGCTGTCTACCGCTTTGGGTTCTGTAGGACAATAAATCTAAATAAATTCTGAATTTTAATTGGATTGAGAAAATTGCGTATTACATCATTATTATACAATACTTTCGAAACTGGTTTTAAAATTACTAGTATACTATCAAATTAAAGAGTTAAATGATGTTACACTTCATCTAATTGAATTAATTTATATCGACTGGAATTACATCCTAGAAAAATAACAATGAATAGAAGATAACTCGTAAGCACTCGTTATAATTATATATAGGGAAGCTATTTCTGTTGGTCTAGTTCACTGATGTTCACAATTTAAGCAAAACTACGAATACTAATCCATGACTAATAATGTGTAATAACGACTAATATGTAATGTAATTTAACTACAAAATTATTCACCTAATTAGTTCCTTGTTTCTTTTATATTGACCACTTTTCAGTGATGAATATAAACTGGTTAAATTATTTTTAATGGACTTTTGACGACCCGCGTGGCGCAGCGGTTACCATACCGGTCTAACGCGCAATGGGTCCCCGGTTCGATTCCCGGCCAGACAGGTATCTGAATGATGAATTTAGATTCCTGTTCTGGGTCTGGGTGTTTGTGTATTCGTCTTGTGTGTGTCCATGGTACCCACGACACAGGAGAATATCCTACTACGGGGCTATGAGTGTAGAAAGCGTACTTAAAGAAATACGCTTGCTTCGTGTTATTAGTTCATGTTAGATTAAAAAAAAATCGCATATTAAAAAAAAAAACATTCTATTACATAAAACTAGTCTCCCTAACCATCGTTTGGTAACATAATCCATACAAGTAGATAGCCCAGACATATAAATCACGTCACTAATGCCGCAGCATCCGGCGTCGCGACGCCTCGCGAGCACCCTCCTGCTGCAGCAGGAAGAAGGGGCACCAGTCATTGAATAATTCACTGCGATTGTTAAGAGAAATATTTGTATAAGCTTATGCTTAATTATTTAATGATCTCATATCTAGTCTAGGATGCTTTGTCGTTGACTCAATTGTCAGTAGCAAGACGGGTACACAAACATGTAGACTCAGAAAATATCAAAATTCAACCTTATAAAGTTTGCTTGACCGGGGTTCAAACCCGGATTGCTTTGCATATCAAATGACGCACGTATCAAGCCAAGCATGTAGTAAAAAGGAAACTTAAAAAGTATCAAGTAAATAGGTATAGCATACATTTTCTATATTATTTTAATATTATAAAGAGGTAAAGTTTGTAACTTTGTTTATAAGAGGTAATCTTCGGAAATACTGAATCGATCTTGAAAATTCTTTCAGAATCAGAAAGCTATACTATTCAGGAGTGTCAGGAGTGCTATAGGCTATATTGTACTACGATTGAACAAAATATAATTAACGCTCAACGAAGTGATCACGGTTCGGCTGGTTTTCTATATAATAGAAGTACTAAGTAGCAAACAAGCATAATTTAACAATGATCTGTGGCCCATTTAACATGAATCTCGCCTAAGTTGATAACATATGCGTTACCACCCCTGGGGATTAAGTTGGAATCTAAATACAACAGCGTTACACTGACAGTACAATCCACATTAAAGCAGTGTGCACAAAATTCTCCAGTTCACATGTAGGGGAAGAACACGTTTATTTATACCATAACATTAGCAGTATTGTTCGAGTATTGTAGACACGATAGGGGTCCAATCAGAGGTCGGCAACTAATCTATTTTTACTCTTGAGCACTAAGTTAATATGCCTCGTATAAGTAAGTTGTCCTTACAGGCGCTTTAAAATATAAACACGACTGCACTTAACACTGCTATTATAAGGCAGGAATAAGAATATCTATTTTGCCCCTGAAGTCTTACACTTTTAAGATTGAGGTATCCAACAGTGAACATAGAAATGATAATAAGTTAATAACCATACAACTTAGCTGTATATCGCGGGATTATTAAATTGTATTTGTTAAACCAATTCTTAAATATCTTGCTTAAGTACGTAGTTTAAAATAAACTACAAGAACAGTAATAGTTAATGAAATAAGTACCCAAACATGTAAACTGAGGGAATTTGCTTAAAGAAAAATAAATAGTATGATTAATTTCAAACAGAGAATGACTAGTTTCGACAATTTTAAAATTCTTGCCTCGTTGCTTGACTGATCAACCGTTAGTAGATTTTGCAAAGTTGTTGATACATTGCTTACATTTATTGTAATTAACGCGTGTTACACTAATTATTGAGGAAAAATGTTGATTAAAGCAAACAGTGTTGAATGATTTATGGATAGAGCTACGTGCGAAGATTTATGAAATGAAGTATCGATCATAACGAAAACTGACGTATATGGTATTTCACTACTTGTATTTTACTGTCGCTCCATCCTTCAGCCTTTCGAGGTCCACTGTTCGACATAGGCTTTCTATAAACAACGCCATTCTCACCGGTGTTGTGCCTTCTGAATCCAACGGTTTCCAGCTGTCTTCTTCAGATGATCGGTCCGCTTGGTGAGGGTGACACGTGCTCCTTTTACCTGAATCTGGTCTCGGCTCCAGGAAGACATCCTGCCTATACCTATGATTTTTTCTTTTTTATAAAAATGATTGTTTGTCCGTATGTCCTGTATAGAATCGTAAACTATTCATTTGATCTTGTGATGATCTTTAGCAAAGTCGTTAGTCGTAGCAACGCGCGCAGGGTACAGCTAGTTAATTATTAATCCATATATTGGAATAAAGACTTTTCAATTTAATAGTTAATTCTTCCAAATATTTTTACTTTATAGCTTACTTATGTACCTATTAACAGTTCAAAAATCGCAAATATGTAACATTAAAATCACAATAATATTAGCAAATTAAGTATTATTGCCAAATAGCGCATTCACTAACAAATAAAAATGTTATCTTTACCTATAATATAACTAAAGAATAAAATTTCAACAGTAATATTTAAACATCTGTGTATGCTTGCGCAAGTGTCTCTTATATGAAGTTCACTTAAATACTTATACCGTGAATTGTGAATGAAACCAGCTGATGCAAAACTTATGAGAATAAAAAGTAAGTACAATCCGCGTAGTTTTTCATTGGCGCGACGTTGTCTAGCCGCTTTTAGGATCGATATCACGGCACTGAAAATCTCTGAACTTTAATTGATTCAGTAATTCATTAGCCCTAAAAATATTAACTACGAGCTTGCAGCTCTTGACAGACTGAAACATCTTTCGTTGTTATTGAATTACACTATTTTACACGCGTGGCAACAGAAGCGCGTTTGAAACTTTTTTATGTATACTCCCTGAAGAGTACTTTGTGTGTTATTCTAGGTCTTAGGTGCCAAATTTCATCGATATCCAAACAGCAGTTTTGCGTAAAAAAGTAAGAACAGACATGCATCCTCACAATGTTTACATTACACACGATACATTAATTATATTATTAAAATTGAATTAACAAAATAGCACGCACTACACCAGCTGGTAAGTGGTCATTGCCCATAGACGTAAAGAGCGAATGGTCACAGGATAAATGTCTATTGGCTGATACTACTGACCTACACGGATAACAGTTTACTACGGAACTAATTTCTTGATATTTTAAGATGCAAAGCAAATCATTTCTTTCACGATACATTTTATGAATCCACCACCTCGTGGTCGTTTATGATCATCGAGTAAAGCATCTATGAGTATGGTTACTTCGTATAGTAGGGTTTCGATCTGAAATCAATCACACGTGCGTGGCAAGATAGTCACCTCACATGTAAGGAATCCGATAACCACGTTCTTCCACCGAAACGCAAGAAATTCACGCTACAGAAAGATATGGCAGTGGTACCTTCCCGTTCGAATCATACTCGCTCTATCTTGCAAACTATTCGCCACGTACCAAATAGTAATAGGTACAGATGTAAATGTAAATACAATTTAAGCTGACATAAACAATGCGTGATCAGGCAAATGACATAATTACGAGAGCGGGTTAAACATCAATTACAGCGACGAGCATTAAAGGCTACAATCGCTAATCACATTTGCATACATACCACAATCGCGGCGGGGAAAACACAAATTATGCAGAGAAATTACGCAACAAAGTATAATGAAAATATCACCGTGATAACACGCAATCACGTGTGCGCCTTTACGCTACGTAATATCATGCGAACGACTTTTCCCATGATTGTCTTGGCATCAGGAAACAAGCTTTGATCACTAGAAAATTGCGTGAAGTAGTTCATTAAAGCTGATAGGAATTAATAATATTACGTGCACTTATGGTTTTTTCTCAGATTCAACAATATTTCAAACAATGTTAGGCAGGTTTTCTCTGAACAATAAGAAAGTGAAAATCATATGATGTTATAAGTCCATGTTTGGTAGGTTTTACTTATATTAGTCACCAATAGGAATACCATTTTTTTTCTTTATCGTTTTTAGGTGATAACTAAAACAACAATAAAGTGACAGCACATTTAATGTTAGTCTTTTGTCGAATTTATTGTCTACATTTGGTGTAACCGAAGTCGTTGACCAAATTAGATTGTTTATATTAAGTCGACCACCGACTGGGTCGTTCGATTTAGCCGCTGCCCGGCACTACGAAACCTCGTGTTCCTCGAACAGCAAACAGTTATGACCGAATAAGGGCAACCGTAACAAGTTGTACATTAGGTCGATCACCGCAAACAGTCTGCACTCGAATAAGGCTAGCCGAATTGTTGTTTACATTGGTCAGTCGCTGATGTCATTTGCATTTGAATACTGCCGATTTTCTTTAAACACCCATAGCAAACTAAACAAGTGAAAAATAACTACTACACTTCTTATAAGAGTCTAGCCATAAGTTACCCACGTCGATGTAACATATGATACAAGTAAGCGCCGGATATCGACTACTATATAACCACTTAGTCTTCGGCCATTACCACGCTTTACCCTTCCGTAATAAATCATTTCCGTAGCCCGTACGTTCTGAGGTAATACCGAATAGACAAGAGCAGGAAATGTAGAAATGAGTTCGATGTCGACGCAATTTGGGGAGCATTTGTTATACCTAAGCAGTGACGTGGTGGTTTAAAAATAAAGGTGTGAGATTCGATTCCCAGGAAATCATCTACAACTTTTAGAAGTTAGAGGAAATGAAATGCATTAGACAATTTTTAAAAAGTTCGCAAAGTTGTGTGAACTCTACAAACCCGCCATTTGTCAGTATGAACTTTGGCATAAACATTTTAAGTCTAAACATTTTAAGAGAACCGTGCTCAGCAGTGGGATACTAATGGGTTGAAGACGTGAATATACATATACATAAATTTATGTACATTTAAACTTGGATCATACGCCGTAATTTACCGGTACTGGCTAAAAGCCCCTCGGAGATCGCTTGGCCACTATAATTTCTTAACGAGCAATTCGTCCTGCTCGACATTGAGCTGGAATGGCTAGACCTGAGCTAATTGCTTAATTAACACCTCCATTTCCAGACTAACACAGTCATGATTATTTTATGTCAAACGAGATTCCGAGCGCAGTTCTACCTGTGTACACAAATTTTTCATTGCTTTTGTTTGTATTCTTTTTGGTTTCCTTTCTTAAGTATTAAACCTAGATGTTTCCGAAGTAGTCTGAAACACTCCCTTACTTCCTATTAAGATTGATAAGGCTTTTCTCAAAATAAATCTTTAGGCACGCTATTAAAACTTGACTTTGGTTAAGTTAAGAGTAATTAAGAGCACTTATTCCTTTTTACTCGAAAGAGCATAGGTGCTCTTAATTACTCTTAACTACATGTGGAAGTTCAGAATGATTTCGTTTTTTTCGTTAATATTATGTATATTTCTTCTGTTTAAATCTATTTTAATGCTTAATTGGCAAATATGTGATACAATTTATTTAAAAGTTTAAATAAAGATACGCCTAAGTCAAGTCTTACTTACCGCCAGGTGACATGGGTCGCTTGATTTATTTTCAAGAAACTCATCACAGTGCAAGTTGAAAAGTCAATATTGACTCGCAAAATTGCTTTAAGCCGTTGCAGCCGATAATAGTGGGGCTTATTTGGAATGTGGACCTTACAGAGTGTGTTGAGGAGTGGAATTGCTTAGCCTGTTCGGTTGTTGGGGCGAGGTGTTGTCGCAACGCCGCGTTATTGGCGTGTCCTCGACATTTCCTTCCGCCACGGGAAGGTCCGATAAGATTTACTGTTAAGTGTGCTAAGTACAGCAAATCAATTTTATACCTATATCTGAGTTTAACGTTAGTTACGAATATTTGCTACAGCTTTTTTGGTTTAGTGATAACAGTGGTCTAGATTAGGATACTTAGTATAGCTTATTTCATTAAAGAAAATATAAATAAATGTTTTTTTACGATTAAACACCTCTACAGAAAGCAATAAAATAATTTTTCATTAACACACAGGTAATCGATTGCCTTAAAAATGAAAAGCAAAATTTCGGTACCATGATAATAATAGCAGGTTTTATTATTTTTGAAAAAATACGCATGCTTCTACGTTTATACTTTGTTTTTTCCCAAGCCCATTTAATTTTCTCTTTACCCGATCACTTTAGACAAAATCTACACAGTTTGGGAGGGCATCCTTTTGTTTTGTTGTTATGAATCGGTACCGTTCCGCTTTGTTCCCGTTGTGCACAACATTTGCCAACCCCCTCAAAGGTTTCGCAGACACCAAATAAGGGACGTCTGAAGAACTTCTGTTTGCTTATTATAAAGAAACATCCGCGAGCGCTACGTTTAAGAGCAGCTAATAAACCTTTAGTTTCTAATTTTTCATTTAACTGAAGATAAGGAATGCAATAAAGTAATTATTTATATTTAAATGGACTATAAATAAACAATTAGTCCTTGTGTTCGCAATAAAATTCCGTTTGCTCCAAGCTTTGAAAACGTAATAAAAGCTCGCGATGAGTATTTAATTGTATATGGATCGGAAAGGTTATTTTTTTTTATCTTAGGAAACGAGCATGCGGACTGCATGCTCGTTTCCTCTACCTGATGGTAAGTGGTCACTGCCGCCCATTGACATCTGTAATATACTTCATAAAAAACATGGGTTCCATCTGAAGTCAATCACAGATGCGTTGCTACTCCCGAGGACTATGATGGATGCCTCATGTGAAAGTGTGCCGGCAACCACACCCCTCTATCGAAACGCAAGAATTGCTTCACGCTAGAAATAGGTGTGGCAGGAGTACTTCCTTGGTCGAACTACACTGGTTCTGTCACCTTGAGATAACCATTATTTACTTAATCATTTAATTACTTTTTGTCAACATGTTTTTGTGTTTAACATTTGACAAGCACGGAAAACATTCACACATTAGGATATTTATGTGTGTTCTAAAAAGTGAAAAATTTGGCGTAAGGATACATAGTGACCAGTGAACTCACCCTGTTGGCAACCCCCATTGGATGTTCTCCAAGACATTGCGTTCATGAACCCCATGAAAGTTAGACTGTAAGCAATGCGGAAATACATAAGATATTAACCCTTCGGGAGCTTTATATCCCATTTGAACGAAATTGTTTTGTCTTCGTCGTAATGACATAAGCCCATTTTGTATCGACCGATGTATTTATTTGGCTTCTCACCAACCGTTTTTGAAAGATCATTGGTTTAGATTATTATTATATTAACTTAGTCGTTTAGTACTCGTACTAAACGACTAAGTTAATATAATAATAATCTACCACCACTAAACCACGGTAATCATTTAATACTCCTCGTAGTATTAAATGATTACCGTGGTTTAGTGGTTGCTAACGAAGTGCAGATTCCAGATTGACCTATTTCTTGTCGTTAACTTATTTAATAGTTTTTTGTCGTTAACACTTATATGAGGCGACCATCATAGTCCTCGGGAGTAGCAACGCATCTGTGATTAACTTCAGATAGAACCCATGTTCTGTACGGAGTTGATTACAGATGTCCATGGGCGGCAGTGACCACTTTCCATCAGGTGGGCTCGTTTGCTACTGTCTGTTTCTGTAGAAAATAGTTATATGGCTCATGTATTATGTTATTGTCTAAAGAGGTAGGGAGACAAGACCTCTTACTAAAACTTAACTACGAACACAATAGTAGTATCATCAACTCACCTGTGATCGGCTCCTAATACTCACATCATCACAACTTCAAACGTATAATATAACCACTACATTTACATACCTTTCACAAAAAATCGGAAGACCAAACATTTTAAATGACCAACGTCAAGCCCGGGTTATGGCGGCGATTGACGTAAAGAAAGAAAAGAAAAGCATATAACGCTGACCTATATTTGTCACATGGATTTTCACGCAGCATTTAGTTAATCCACTGCGGACGACCGGCCGCTAAATTGCGATCACAAAAGTTGCGTGTTTATTTTCCACGCTCAATATTACTGGCGGAAGACGGAAAGTATTATTACCGAAGTTATTTTGTTCTGGGTGTATCCACGCATGTAAAATTAATGACAAAGAGTTTGTTGCCGCACCGAAACTTTCTTTCAGCGGAAAGTAAACTTAACTTAACCCGGATCGTGTTCTAAACTCCTGCTCTATATTGCTTGGAAGAATCTCTGTACTTAAACGGTGTTTCTAATTACGACTTTGTGATCTTACTGTCTAGAACTCTAGATTAAAATTAAACATTATTATAAGATTAATATTTATTTTCTAGAAGTAGAAAAAGATTTAATAAAATATTACAATATCGTTAGTAATACCAGTACTCGTAAGTACGACGAACGCTTTTTGATTTTTTTCTTGCAAGAATAAAATTTATAAGATTTAATTATGTTAAGAAAATAACAATGATCTCTTAAAATAACTACAAGTACAGTTTGGAAGTTGTGTCGAAGAATTTTTTACTGAATATTACTAACCTACAATCTTTAACCCAGACAGCAGACTAACAATG
The DNA here is from genome assembly GCA_949699795.1 of Spicauda simplicius. Classification (NCBI taxonomy): domain Eukaryota; kingdom Metazoa; phylum Arthropoda; class Insecta; order Lepidoptera; family Hesperiidae; genus Spicauda; species Spicauda simplicius. The sequence continues at coordinate 8,517,635 of OX453064.1, forward strand.
AAACTTGAAGCTTCAACTGCTTAATTGGCAAAGTTTTCTGCACTTTAAAAACTAGCTGAATTCTGTACCCAGAAAGTTTCAAGGATTCGGGTAATCTCGTTGCGCCGGTAAAATGTACATGAGTTTAAGTTTTTTCTCTACCGGATAAAAATGTGAGGTAGTCGGTCGTGACCGTCTGCCAATTGATTGATCTTTGAAACACTTGCGTGTAAGAAGACGTCGCTATTCAGTGTGGGTGTGTGCGGGAAGGCACCGCGATACATACAGTCGCGTAGCGTAGCTGGGGGTCGACGCCCGGGGGTGTGTCGGGGGGCGCTTTACACTTCCGCCTCGCTGCACTCATTTCCGCATAAACAGTGCCTACCTCACTGCATCAAGATGTAGGCCTACGGATCATACAGTCAAGCTATGTCATGTCCTCATTGTTACGCAACATTTTCCATTTTTTTAATTAGGTGCATAATTAACTAAAATAAGTCACGGTGTCTGAAAGTAGAGTAATGGGGCGATAAACGTATGCAGTGATAATTAGTATCGCCAATAAAGCAACAGAGACGCAACGCGATGAAACAAGTGTAACAACTAATCAGCGCGAGCTAAGGTTAAAAAGAGAAACGCAATTTGAAATCCCCCTTAAAAGTTTCGAAAGCGAAGGAGTGTGGGTGAAATAAAACAAAGGCTGGCACGCGCCCGCCGCGGCACTCATGCTGAGTGCTCTGCTTTGTGGCAGCCCGGGCGATACAATGCAATACGCGGTACGTACTACGCCTCCGCCGGCGTACCGAGCTGCTGCTCGCTGCTGAGGCCGCGGGAAGCTTATTACACGTGTCGCCATTTATCACGCGCTATTGAAACTACGCCAACTAACTCATTGAATACTGTTCTTTAAAACAGCCGTTTAGAATCAATCGACTGACTCCAAACGGAACGTCACACGAAGGAGGTGCCGCTCAATTTTGTTGAAGCAAAAAGTTTTCTATTAAAAGTTGCAAGTTAGCCGCTAAGGTTCTTATCCTGATGTATTAGACAAAAAATTAAAAATATGTGCCTCATCAAAAAAGTAATCAATAAAATTAATTTTACACATCTCAACTGTATTGTACTGTATATATGATTATGTTACATATTCTTTCATACATTCTTTTTAATCTACTTTGTTGAGTAAGGAAAATGAACAATGTAGCCTTTTCAATTGAAGTAGCTAGGAAATCCTACTAGAGACGGGAAGGCTTTATTAGTTCTTTGTATTTAATATATTTTATAAGTTAATTTTGTGATTCGAGTTGGAAGGTATACCACCGCACATATTTCTTAGCTATGTTACTATGTTGCTATATTAAAAGGATTTAATGAAAAGATAAGACATTAGAACACAGTCCTAATAAGCCGGAATAATATAGAGAATACCGCCGCCTGTTTTATTTGAACTAATAAACAGCTACGGGTGTTTGAGACCAACTTTATTATATAAATATAATGTGAAAGACTTGTTTATTCAGTCTATACAATTTGAGCTTTATAAATATATATACACTTGTATATACTGAACTCAAATTGTAATACGAGGCTTAACTAGCGATACTTAAAAAAGTGCCAACCTGAACAACATTTTAAATTTCAGTCGTAAAATAACTTTAAGCATAAAATACTTGAAGTTTTTGAACGTATACGACTAATAAAAAATATATCGAAAAAGTCTTTATGTGTTACTTCACGAGTAATAAATCGCAATACTCTTAAAAACGTTTTAATATTTATTGCTATTTTTTATATTGATGGCTGTTTGTTGATTGTATGTTAATTGCACGCTAAACTGTATATTTACAAAGAGCTATTACCAATCGCAAAACCGTAAAATCAAAAGATAAAATTGAGCTAAATGCAACTGTAGGTAGTATACATTGTTTAGTAAAAGGTGTTGAGGTGTGGCCAGTATGTCCGTCTCGATCTCAATTGATATCATAAAAGGAACAAAAATGAAAATAAATTGGGCACCGATATATTATAACATTATTTTATATTCATTTAAGTCTTAAGTAAGATCGAAATTACAAATTGATAAAAATATATGGTCGTCAATAGCTATGTACAATACCATAATTATGTAACAAATAACGATAAAACAAAGAAAAAGTACTATTCTGTTTTTATTCTTAAAATTTAATAGAAGCTGATGACGCAAAACTATGTAAAATTATTTTTTAAATTTGTGTAAAATTAATTTTTGTAAATCAAGCTTTCAAAGTGAAATCGCGGAACGTAGCGCTATAAAGTGCGACACGGTGATCCCCATATTTCATTTGTCAACAAACCGAATGCCGATCGAATTGGTCGGTTTGTGCGAAGAAACTGTATTCGGTGAAAGGCGCTCGAACCGAGATCATTAGTGAGCTAACACTAATGATCCTCGAAGCCCGCGATCACTGAAAAAACAAGTCCAGTGCAGTGGCCATATGTACAATATAACGGCTGATAATCTCATCATTTGTTAAATATCTACCTGTAGGTACAATTCAATTAAAATAATTATCATATAAAATCCCTCAACAATGTGCGTGTCTACACTTTCGCACTTGGCCAGCGCGATGGACTATGGCACAAACTCTCATTCTGAGAGAAGACCAGACCAGATTTAGTTGTCTGTGTGTACATATAAAAAATATTAAATTAATTTAATTCTTTAATTTAAATTTAATTTAATTCTTTAGAAGTTATATGTTTTAGTATTTTTGAGAAGGTATAGGTTTAAGATTAACGACCTTATAAATATTGTTTGATCGAAGTTTTTAAAGTAACGTTCTATTTCTTGTTCAGTGATTAAGATTAGCTTTCCAAACGTTATACGAATAATTTAAACAAAGCCCAAAAACAAAATTTAATAATATTGCGCGCCTACAACGTACTTAAGGCGACAGTTTCGACTTTCGTCGAAAATCCCGAAGAAATTCTAGTAATTTGCATATTATTATTAACAAGTTTTCTCATAAATATAAAAGTATTAAACTGGAGTTTAATTAGTCCGTGATATTTCAATTTCTAAAAAGAGAGTGGGACGTAGAGCGTTCGCTTTGGCGGTAGAGTTTTCGAGATAGATTCAAAGATGTGATATAGAAGATATGGAAGTGTAGGTATTGGAAAAATGGAGAACATCGCCTCTGAGCGGCGGTGAGGGCTTATCGAGAGACGGCGTGAAAGCGTGCGCCTCTTCTCTTGAAAGGGTGGCTTTGTGCCTGCCACTACAACCACTCCGCACCAATGAGGACACACTTCCTTTAAAATACTTATAATGAACCCCGTTCCGAACGCCTCACCGAATTATGTAACCTTTTAGTTCTATTGATTTTCTGTTTAGAAATAAGTAGAGTAAAAATGAAATAGAGTGGAAACTGTAACAGAACTTATTACAGCGATATTAAATTCAAATAAAGGCCAAAAAACGTATTTGTATGTACTTTGTCAGTCCAATAGAACTCATACTTCTTCGGTATAATTTTAGTAAAGTATTTTTGCATTGCATGCATTTGAACAAATCAGAAATGACCAACGAAAAAGTAATTTGTTACATAGGCGTGCGTGATTTACATTCTAATCATTTACATTCTAATCATCATTTTACAAAAACGAAAAATCTAGTGTAACTTCTAAAATATAAGTTTAAATCTTATGGAAACCATGAGCACACGAGTATGTAGACATTCTCCGTATTTTTCTATGTATATTACCATAGATATTTCCTTATGCTCTTCAGTAATCAGTAATCAGTATTTTATTGCATAAATACAGGTACATTGAGCGATGGTATTTACAAATATTGTTTCAGCTGTATATACTCTATGGGCGTGCAATTTTTAATAATTTTTATACAATATTTAATATTATTACATTTTTAATATCTACTTTCATATAAACATAATTCTAAAAAAATCATTTATTCTATGTCATAAATACATTTATATTGATTATAATCTAAATAAATTAATAATACAAATTAAATAAAAAATAAGAAAATAAGAAATTATGTCAAAATATCATCGTATCATTCAAGAATTCGTCAACACTGTAATAACATTTATTTACTAGATGTTTTCTTATTTCTGATTTAAAGTATAAAACATTGTGATCTTTAACCGCATCTGGTAAGTGGTTATATATTTTAGTTGCCATATTATATATGCTTCTATTGTAGAGAGCCGTTTTTGATACTTTGTTAGTTAGAACTCTTATAGATCTTATAGATTCTAGATTATAGCTCTTATAGATTCTAAAAAGAAATTGCATTGCATCCAAAACGTATAATTGAATTATAGAAATATCTCCGGATTATTGCTGTTGCTGTTTATTTTACTCAATAAGGAAACCAAATTTCGCTTTGAATTTTCGCCCTCGTAATGCCCTCGGAATTATTATCGGTTCGGCCAGGGCCCGTTTGTTTATGTTTCTCCTAAATTAATTTGCATTTCCTATTAGTTGGCGACTAGAGTTGCTTAATTTCGATATTGCTCTTTCTTATGAAAACAGATTTACTGGTCAACTTATTTATTTAATTAATTCCTTGGCGACGCTTTTGATTATGATTATGCAGATCATGCTTTATATAACAAAAATATGTGCTGTATAACCATTTGCTTGAGTTGATAAGAGGCCAATTGTTATCATGCCATTCTATCATTATTTTTTTACTTCTGTAAAAATATATTACTCACTAATAGAAAGTGTCTTCTTTGATATTTTGATGCAACAAACGTACGTGCATATATTTTTAAGTAGATACTGATACCCAAGGACTAAAGTTCTACCTGAGATCGTCCACAGATGCATTGCCACAAATTAAAGATTAAGTAGAAAAATTTGTATCATTGTATCGTACCACATAAAACTTTAACTATATCAAAAAGTACATATAACGCCTGCCAGTTATGCATAGCACAATTTGCCAATGAGATAAGGGATCTCGTACCAATTTTATATAACAATAAGTAAACGCCGCGTTTTCAATATCAGTTCAAAAGACACGATATTTCATTTAATATGAAATAAGCGTCCCGAGAAGCCAATATAATACAATGTAAACACGTTTCGACGCACAACCTTACTGGAATCATTTTACATCACATTGAACTAAATCCTTATACACATTCAAAAACATTGCTGCAACTTTTTGGCTCGAATGTACGTTAATAATGTTTGTATAATCCTTAGTCGTAATAAATGGATATTGTGTGATTAAACAAATACCTACTTAATATTTAAAAAGCAAGGACATTAAACTAGTAGCAAATAGAATATAGGGAGGAAAGTGTTGGCCACGACTTACTAGCAATTGATTAGAAGTCGTGAAATGTGGTCCAATTAAATTAGACTGCTTTTTTATACTTTAACCGAACGATAAGTGGCTACCTGATGGAAAGAATGTTTAAAAATTCGCTTGCATGTCACTTTCTACTTGTAGACTGTCCCTTTCTCACATTTTATAAAACTTGATAAAACGGAAATTAGCAATTTTGTTTGTGTCCTTATTGTATTCGATGAACGAAATGAGTAAAATGGCGTTAGTGTAAAACGGATGATATTTTTTGTATGAAAATCTTGACGTCTCTATATTCTCTTTAGTAAAAAACCTAAAGATTTGTTGCAATACATATCTACAAATGAATATGAATGAATACTCCAGCAAGAATGTTGTTGCTGGAGTAACTAGTGAATGCAATAGATTTGGCTTGTTTCATAGCAAAAAAGAAGTTTGACCTGCATCTAACGACTTAATTATAAGTACGAACGTAATTGCTCTCGCTACTAACTCTATGAAATTAATTTAAATGAGTGCGATATCCTAACATGAACTTTAATTAATTTTGGGAAAATCATTAAGGTAGGTGTTTTGCAGAGAAATTTTGCCGTTCACACAGACGCTGGGAGGTTTTAGTTTAATTTAGTTAACACACCAGGTAAGAGTGAAATTAGAAAAAAGTGACATTAAATCTTATATTTTCGTTTTTAACTTATTACGTTACACGATGAACGCTGCATATTTAGGGACCTATGAAAATAAAATATATCAACTTGATTTATTTCATGGAGGTTTAGGTTAAAAAAATGCACTTGGCCAGCACATTGGACTATGGCTTAAACTCTCTCATTCTGACCCATGCCCAGCAGAGGGACAATAATGGGTTCACGAGACGAGATGTATATTTTTGAAATATCTAACTCCAATCACTGCACCAATCGAATGCTTATTGTTTGAGATAAAATCTCTGTCTAAGTTAAATGTCATATATCTTATCTTATTCTTATTACTACATTTTATAAACGCTTAGTTTATGAGAATGTAGGTTCGTATCCCTTTTACACAAAAACTAACGATCGAATTTTGCTGAAGTTTGGCCCTTACATATTTTGGCATAATGTAGTAATCATATATATTTGTAATTCCAGCGGGTGCGACGACGTGCAGCGTTCGCTGGAGCTGCTGGACCAGGTGCTGAGCGAGTACGACGAGGGCGAGCCGCGGTCGCTGGAGGCGCGCGCGCTGCCCGCCACGCCGGCGACGCCCGCCACGCCCGCCACGCCCGCCACCGACGACGACTCGCCGCTCGCCGGACACACCTCGGAGGACGATGGATACATGAGCATGAACGGCAGAAGGTGAGGAAAAATAAATGTCCTTAATTCCAATCGAAAAAATCTAATACCGCCACATGCGAAACTTTTGGCTTTAGGTGTGTCGAAGTGGTTGGTAAGTCATGAATATCGTGTATAGTGTTCGTTACCGTACCGACGTTCATCAACGTAGACTCGCCACTCGCCGGACACACCCCGAAGGACGATGGATACATGAGCACGAACGGCGGAAAGTGAGAAAATAGCATAGGTACCTAATATGCCACAGATGTTTGGCCTTCGGTTTGACCACGTGTTTGGTACGCAAACGTAAATACCGACTTTAGCGCTGGCGACGTTCGTTGACGACTGGCTACTCAACGGACACACCTCAGAGGACGATAGATACATGAGCAAGAACGGCAGATGGTGACGAAATATCTGATGCTAATACTCTAAAGGGTTTCCATCGAAGAAGTTCCGGAACTGCAACGTTACAATTATTTGGTTTTCGTTGTACTCATCGCCCGTCACGACCGCCATGCCCGCCACCAACGAGTACTCGCCACTCGCTCGTCATACCTCAGAGGACGAGAACGATACATGAGCATAAACGACAGAATGTAAGCCAAATCTTTGCCTGAATGTAAGCAGAAAGATTCCACTGAAATATTTTTTATGCCGAAATGCGAGACACGTTTTTCAATAGGTAAAGATTTGGTAAATCTGAATATCGTCTATAATGTTGATAACTTCCATCACTTACATCTCTTTAGTCATCGCCAGTCGCGAAAGATGATGACAGATTAACCGACTTAAAGCGTCCGTTCCGTCTCAGTTATTATGTGGTTCTCGATAGACGCGTCAATCACTTTATGCTGCAAGTGACAGCGTTAAGCAAACTTTGTCAAATATCGTTACACGTGCAGCGAAATTGTAAGGCCATCTTACAAGACGAAACACATTCGTTTTAACACTCAATGCTGACGCTTGCAGTGCAAAGTGATTGACGCTTGAAGTGAATGTTCCGTGGTGAACGGGTAAGTGCATATCGAACGACAAACGCTCTTCAAATTACCGAAGATACCTCAATGTAAACTATTTACCTATGTAGGTGATAAATGAGAGTATCAATATTATAGATCCATTTCAAGTGTAGTGCTGAAACGGGTCCCCTGTGAAAATATTAGGATCTAAACTTAATTTTTTAAAGCTGGCCAAGTGCCTATTAGTACACTAGTACATTAGTACGCCTTTGAGAATCATATTTTACAGAAATTCCGCACATGTAAGTTTCAAACTATGTTTTTCTTCACAAAATCTAGTGATAATACTGCTATAACGAAGTAATTACATACCCACAAGACTTCAAAAAATAGGAGGTTCGTCCCTGAGATTTCAAGCTTTCAAATCACTAGACTACCGAATTTCTGCACTTTCAAAATTAAAGCTACAGTATTCTCATACACCTAAAGTAATCCCGACCTTAATTTTCGGGAATTCACAATTCAGAAGGCTCCAAGACATCCGGTATTCGCCCGCAAAATCAGATATTTGCGGAACCCAGACGCTCGGACTTATCCCTGGCAGTTATGCTTCAGGAACCTATTCGACAGAGTATTTTCCGATTATGTATAACACGATATTAAAAATTGTTTTAGGAGCTACCTTTATGTATTCCGTGTAACATAAGAGAAATTGCGCCAAGTAACGGTAAAATAGAAATACCAAAATCCGAGACACACATCCCACGCATCGCTAATTTCTTAAAGTACATACTAGATGTTAATTATCTTAAAGAGATTCGTGAGTAAAAACTCGTTTAACTTTGTTACTACTAAATAATTCATTCAAAGCTTAAGGCGTTTCGTAACGAGTGGGTAGTTAAATAAGATCAAAATGTATGCTCGGCGCATGGCGATTGTACTAAGCGAACACCTACATGAACATTAAAGACGAAAGACTACTTTGTCCAAGTCCGCTCTGTCTATTATTTATTTTTCCTCTGAGACTTAGCCTTTTGAAGTCACGTATTTTTCAAACAGTTGTACAAGTACGACTTTCTAAATAAATATGACATCTTATTGCATCTGGGATCATATTTCACAATATTGGTGCGGCTGAAATCCGCCAGAAAAGTTTTTCTAGATCGAATTTGCAGCACTTAATACCTTCATGTTTTTTTATCTGATTGAAGTAGTAAAAAAGCAGCATGCTCGTTCACTACTTCATTCAGATAAAAAAAAAAAACATCTGGTGTTAAGTGGCCACTGCCGCCCATGGACATGTAAGCAATTTCATATAGAACATAGTTTCTATATTGTAAGTGAACATAGTTCCTATTATGGTCGCCTCATATAAATGTGTGCCGGCAACAACACCCTTCCATCAAAACGCAAGAGATGCTTCACTAAAAATGCTAGAAATAAAAGTATAAGAACAACTAATATAAAGTTTACATGAACTAATTGCTAACATTCGACATGCAAATGTAATTTATTTAGGTATTTATTACAGTACACACAATACATTCTATAGTACAACTGTTATAAATACAAGTCGGGTGTAAGAGTCAATTATAGGCATGAACAGCATTAATTTAACTATTTAATATGATAACTAGGCTGACAAATCTAAACTGTCTGCGACCGTTACCGACGGCAATTGCATTGTAATAAATCATTAATTAATTTCAAGAAGGTAGCTTAGCTGTAATAAAAATTACCCATGACATATCACAATTTATGAGTCAAATCGGCGGTATGTTATAACAAACAACATCTCGGTCAGGGAATTATCAATACGAACTCTCGTCATCTCACCAATTGTCAATGAAGTTATAAAAAACAGATTTTGATTATTAATTTCGTCATTCCAGAGCGAAGTTCGCGCTGGGATTCCGTCCGACGGAGGAACGCGAGGAGCCCTCGCCGCCGGACCCTCCGTCGCCGCACTCGCCACCTCCGCCCGAAGAGGCTCAGCGGATCATCTCCACTTTATTGCCCAAGTATGTAGCTTCTTTTATTGGATTTTTTCATTGGGAAAATGTAGTGACATAAATTTTTAGTTTAGTCGCACTCATGGAAATCTCGGCCTCTTTTGCATGTTCACATTATGTCATACGCTTCCATATGATATGCTCTTTATAGTTCTTGCCCTTTTGATGACTTTCAAAATAACGCATATAGTGAATAGTACATGTTTTATTATTTATATAAGTTTCCATTTCGGTTTACCTCAGTTAAATTAATTTATATTAAACTCTTGAATTGATAGAAATTTTTATGCATAACATACCTTCTTGATTGTTTCTAATATACCTACATAAAATGAAATAAAATAAGCTATTTATTATTAATGCTATGATACTGTTTAAATATTATGTACTTTGATTTTCAGAGTGTCCCCAGCGAACTCGGCAAAACGCACCCCTTCAATCGACCACCGAGAGGCGGAGGAACGATTGGACTCTATTATTAGCGTTAACGGAATTACTACAGCCACCCAAACCACATTCGTAAGTATTACGGATATATGCATTTTATACATTATTTTAAGTATTTTAAGATTAGGCTAAACTTTTTTACTGGTGCTAACTGTTAGTTGATTAATAGGTCTCAATGAGTGTTTTTTTATCTGATTGAAGTAGTAAAGGAGCATGCTGTCTCTCGTCAATCCATTATTGTCCCACTGCTGGGCACGAGTCATTTCTCAGAATAAGAGAGTTTTAGGCCATAGTCCACCGCGCTGGCTAAGTGCGAATTGGTGGATCTGATGGTTACCGCCACCCATGGCTATATATAAGCAATTGCATGTACAACATGGGTTATATCTAAAGTCTAGTCTGAAGAGCACTAAGATGCCTATATAAAAGTGTGTCGGCAACCACACCCTGCCATCGAAACGGAAGAAATGCTTCTCGCTAGAAATAAATGTGATGGTTGTACCTCCCCGACCGAACTACACTGGTATTACCACCCGTTACTTCTACAAAACAATCATTTTTTACGTTTTTGACCTTCATTTCAAAGTACATTCGCAAGTTATCACCTAAAACTAAAACGTTAGCGTGAAATGTACTTACATTGCATTTTTTATGCGAAAATACAAACAATAATTGTTTGGAGGAAACATAATAAACTCTTGCTAAGAGTACATTTGCCAGACTAATTACTTTAAAAAGTATAGCTATATAAACAATTAAAATAAGTAAACATAGTAAAATGTGAAATAAAAATACAATAGTAAAGTTTAAGTTAAAGATAAAACAAAGTGTCCAAATCGCTGTCTCTTGGGACAGTCCCAAGGAGGTTAGCTGCGTTACCTCATTGAATGGCCAGACATATCCTTTAACCAAAATACTCATCGGCTCTTGGGTCTCAAACGTCAACCAGTCACGACAGACATAAGCTTACATGTATTTTATATTTTTGTTGAAGTTTTTAGGGAATTTTGTGTAGCTACATTAGTCAAACCATATAAGACAAACTTTACGTTATTGTATATTGATTATCGGCATGTCATATACGTTCATCGACCGCTTTGTACTAGAAATGTAAAGAATATTCGCATGTATTTTTACATATTCGCATTCGCAAGGATTTTATGTACGACTGTATTGCGAATATAAAACTGCAACTTGACGACCAAAAAACATCTAGTATGTGTACCTGTGCACCGCCATGAAGATAAACCTAGCGGCGCCCATGTTAAAATAATAACATAACAGAAGCAAAATAACATATTTATTTTCATGTACTGGCTGCTACAGTATTGTTTTACAAATAAAAGATAGTAGAAGAAAGAAGTTATAATACAAAATTTAATAGTTTACTTAAAGAAATTCAAACAGTTACAATACAAATACGATTAGGCACATTGGCCTTCAAGCTTATCATCAACTGTTTAATTAATTATTTCAGCCCAAAACAAGGCATCAGCGTCCGTTCGGTTGGGAAAAAGACAACGATGCCAACGGTTTTCAATTGCAACAACCGCCAGTGCCTCCGTACAAGTTCTCCTCCCTGCAGCACGGCGCGCGGCCGCCGCAGCAAGAGGCCACCTCCGCGTGGCTCCCCCCGCGCCACGCTCCCGGCCTGAAGAAGTCACCCAGCGTCGAGACACCACCCGTCTTCCCCTTTATGGGCTTCTCCAGCGAATTCAGTGACAAACCCTATAATGAACACCCCGTCACAATATACCCAGGACCTAACATACAATACAATAGACAATCACATTCACCAACGTACAACGTTCAGAAGATTTCACCGCTAAACAGCAAGGGTGAAAGAAAGTCTAACAAACGCGATAGCAGGTCCGACGGGGAAATGCTATCGCCGAAGGGTAGACTGCCTCCGCGGACTCTCGCCGGTTCTATGGAGAGACATAGAGAAGTGTGTAGAGGATCCTCGGAGGATATAATGGAGAGCTGTAAGAGAAGAGGTTCTAGTAAGAGCAACGACGAAGACCACTTTTCGGACGATTCTCTCGAGGAGTCGTTCCCACCGCCGCCGCCCACTGTTACTACGCCTTCGAAACGCAATTCCATAGCTTGGGAAGTGTCTCTCGATGGTGACGATCCTCTACTTACTCCAGGAAGCACAAAGGTAAAAACGCCGTACCTACTAAATACATTTATTAAGGAATATAGGGGTAGGCCTCTGAAAATGTATGTGCAAAGGGCTACCGGTGTTTGGCTATATCTACTCCTCTTATTGTGTATTTTTACAATTACATTACATAGACCATAATTTAAGAAATTAATCTATTCGTTATAGCTTTAATGATTTACTTTACCATAAATTACAGGTGATTGGAAGACGGAGAAGAAAATCTGGAGACCAATCCCATTCCAGCACAAGTTCTATACCGCAGCGTGTAGATGACGACTGGGGAGAGGAATATTGGCCTCCTCCTCCTCCGCTGTCGCAATGTGAGCCCCTTGCTTCACCTGGTTCTGATGCCGAGCCCGAGCTCCGTCGTCCACAAGATTTTGCTTCCGGCACTTATGTTATACGTAAAGGCAAAAACAGAAACAAATTACCAAGCTTTAACAAAAACGCAAATAAAGCTAACAGTAACAACACAAACAACATGATTCAAACGCACAGCCTAAACAGGAGCACAGATAAATCAATAGATGGATCCAGTATATCAATAAGTGGCTCCGGCTCGGTCGGTTCCTATAACTCTAGACCGAGTTCCGATTTGAGTTTACCTCAGTCGCGATATAGTGCGGACTTAAACTCCAGGTTAAGCCGTGAACTAAATACGCCAAATTCTAGATATAGTATAGATCTCTGCACACCGAATTCTAGACTTAGTAAGGAAATGACCTCTCCGAAGTCGAGGCTAAGTCTGGATCTAAATAACGGCCAAGATAGATACATCAACCCCGATTATTTCGGTCATAGTCCTAAAAGTAGAAAAAATTCTAGCGATAAGAATGTTATTACACCTAAAAACGTTATACAGAATAAGTTATCTCCACAAAATAGGTTCACAGATTTCAAAAAGTATTCTTCTACATTTGATAATATACAGTCACTAATAAAAGAAGGCAAAGTCGAAGAAACTCCTCAAACGGAGTGTAATGAAACCGTAAATGAACTTGCAACCGTTCCACCAAACATGGTACGTGTGATTTCATTGCCTGCCCTCGGAGCCGAGGGCGAAAGCAACAGTGCCAGTCGCCAAGGCCTAATCACTACCGTCGAGGAAGAGGAAGACCAGGAGAGCGGAGAACCTGGCTCCAGTGGAGATACTTCACCTCTTCGTAAAATTGAGAATAATATTAGCGCTATATTAAGTCAAGGTCGGGACCAAAAACATTTTACCCCATATTTACCTAAAGACTGGAATATCCATAAGGATGAATACTGTGATGAAATATCTAAGGAAATTTTAGAAAACAGTTTCCGCTATAGTTCTAGGGAGAAACAAAAGCGACACGACATTCAGAAATCATCGAGTCACAATGAGATACAGAATCAGCGATCGATAGAGCGACGTGACCGTTCCTCGGGCAGAAGGTCCAACAGTATGCACAAGTCCACTAGCGCAAAAGATGTGCCCGTTGGCCTAATGCGTCAACCGTCTTCATCAGATTCTGCTGTATCCAGCGGCGGAGATTTCCCATTGAACGTCCAAATAGTTGAACATTCTTACAGGCACAATCAGTTGCCACCGTCGCCGAATTTGGGCCACGAAATGGGTCCACTTCCGCAGACACCCGAATCGCCCAAATTCCCACCTCTGCCGCCTTCACCCGTCCAAGAAGTAGAAGATGAGTACACAGAAATAATGCAACCTACAGAGAAGCGTCATCATAAAAAAGCTGACACTCTACCCACTCCTACTATGGAGTCCAGAAGAAGGTACTTACACCTACTATATCTGTAACAATATACCATTTATTTACCTCTTTATATAATTATTAATATCAATCTCGTAACGTTTTAGGCCATCAGAGCCTGTGCCACCTGTACCACCCCACCGCGACACCACCAATAGCCTTAAAACGCGATCTATGGAAACAAGCTACAATAAGAATCGAAGAAGCAACACATTTAAGAGTGGATCGACCGACCGAAGAACTTTACCTACAGGTATGATTAATTCGGTTTATCGTCATAACCGTCCAACCCCGCTGTTGGAATAAATTTTATATTATCAAGATAATACAGTGCAAAAGACATACAGAACAGCAATTACAAATTATTTTTACGATACATTTAAGACACATGTTTTTACATTAAAGACATGTGTTTTTACTGTATCGTAAAGTTAATAAGTGTAAAAAATATTTAGGGAGGCAAGAACGTGTTTTAATGAATGGTAAAAATAAAAACATGTGTTACTCATATACCTATCAAATACGTGTTTGTTTTAGCCATATCGTTAACAGAATTCTGTCAGTCAAATTTATGAGCATTCTAAATTTATAAAGCTCGTTACTGGGATATGGAAGGAAAAATCTTGGTTGAACAATTCATGCTCCCTGCAAAATAATATTACATTACTACCACGTAAATAAATATTAGATGAGTTCCGATGAACGGTATCGAGCATGCTTTGTAAATATTCCCCTTGGCAATCGATATTATTATGAGTTTGAGTCAGTGGAACGAATAGGGTATTTTTCCTGTCACTGGGATCCGCACCCGCGTGATATGAGGAAGCTTATTCTATCAGTTGCATTTTTTATGTTCGCACCTAGTTGTGCTCTAAATACATGATATCCACTTTTAGTGGATTCTTTCCTATAATGCTTGGCATACGCACGCAGGCAGACTAATATTTTAAGTCGCAACTTGCGGGAGTAGCGACTTTTTAAAATTAAGGCTGACAGACGTAACAGCGACGCGGCATCGTAACGCACGCTCCGTTACGGAAACGTGGCATAGCGTGCCGCTACAAAGATACCATTTTCGATGAAAATGTAGGAAAACACGACGCGTTACTCAGGGCCGTCTTAGACTATGCTGGAGCCCTTGGGCACATAAGAATTGGAATGTAAAGAAAGTATGATGTACTTTCTTTACATTCCAAAAGGGCCCCGACGACCTTCGTGCAACAAAAAGTGTAATGTTCGAGCATTATATTTTGATAATAAATGTGAGGAAAATTGTCGGCCCTTCGGGACCCTTTGAGGATGGGGGCCCTGGGCATTGGCCCCGAGTGCCCTTATGGTAAAGTCGACATTGGCGTTACTCAGTCCATGTGTCTAAATTTCCTACGTAACGACTAGCAGCCGCACCGATTTTGGAGATGTAATACGTCATTACTTCAATAGGTGCGTTCCATTAGACGTTCACAAAGCGCACGCTCACGACCACAGTTTTTCCCTTTCCATTAGCTTGTGAGCTTTACTGTCGTATTCTCTACTGGAACGATCACTTCGACACTTTGTTAGATGGGTCGTCGTGAGCGTCGCGTGGGCGTAAGTCATGAGTGATGTGTTCGCCGCGACCACAACTACCGCGATCGTCTTGTGGAACGACGTTTTGGGCGTTTGGGGCCTTGTGAGCGTCTGGAACGCGCCCTATGTGAGCCATTACTTGTTTCCCAGACATGGGCACGAATGGCGCCCGTCGCCGCACGCTGCAGCGGCAGCGCGGCGAGGCGGCGCGCGGCCCGCTGCAGACGTCGGCCAGCCTGCCGGAGACGCCGGTGTTCGCACGTGGGTGCGACGTGCCGCGCACGCCGCCGCGGAACTCCACCGGCCCGCCGCGGAACAACACCATGAACTCTATACAATCCATAGGTTAGTCTAGAAACAGACATCGGACGGACTACGCACGCTGCAGATTTAATGCGGCCCGCGGCGGAACAAAACTCCATGGACTCCCAAGAGTCTATAGATTATCTTATGCTCTGAGGGACTAAGCTTACACGCGTGCATTAACTGGCCGCAAACTTTTTACCTGCATGCGTTAACGCACTTGATAGAATATTTATTTAACGTTAACTATCGTTTTACTATCGTTACATAATTTTACTTAAATATGTCTGGACCAGATCCGCACGCAAAAGAAACCCGTAACAAAAACCATAATTTAATTTTTATAAACCACACATAATAACCACCACACATAGTAATTTTGATCAGCAGAGAATTAACAAGTAGATCAGAATGAAAATTTGTTATTGGTCTAAGCATTTCTGTATTAATCTGTGACTCATGATTTAAAGTTACCCACGTATCCATATACCATAAAGCAAAATATATGCTATGAAAATATTATGATTTTTTTTATCGCACTTACTATGCCTGTAAAAAGGTCTGTAGTAATGGATCGACGTTAAAAACAAAATGATCCATATGGAGATGTTGTTGATATATAAGTAATGTAAACTAATATGCCAGCAAAATGGTTAGATAACCTTTTTTAAGATAATTTCCACAAATACCTTCGATCTGCCAACAGTAATCCTAGTCCAAAACATCAACCTGCAGGATTAAGATTTGCTCCTAGTCCTTTATTATGTTGTGCGATTTTGAAATATTGACATGTTGAAGTAGAAAATCACTTCTTCATCAATCCATCGAACTATTAGAATAGAAGTAAAGTATATAAATTCTTATTTTATCTCAGTACTTTCAATTTATTTGTATTTTTTCCCTTTCATTAAATATTCACGTTTATTGTTTAGTAAGCGATTTGAATTGTAACAAAAGAACAGCACTTCACTTACACAGTTGGTAGGAACGTATTAAGTATGGAACGTAAGATATAATGGGTAAGTACCCATTATATCTGGTACATACCATCACCATGTCTATTTTAATTTTGAAGCAATTTTTACGATTCTGTAGAAGGGTCTGGTTGCCGGCACACCTTTATATGAGGCAACCGTCTTACTACTCGGGTATAGTAATACATCTGTAATTAATTACAGATAGATGTTCTGTATAAAGTAATATGAGGAGGCCATTTTCTAATCAATCATAGGAATACGCAACACATTGCTTGTTCTATAGTTTGTTTCAATCTTCTACATTACGATGAGCAACCGCACTGATTTCGGAGATGTGGCACGTTTTCATTTCTTGGTGACTATTCACAAGTCTTTAACAGATATCCTTATGCGATAGTGACGACTTACCGTTGGGTAAACTGCATGTAGCTCTGAAGCTTCAATCCTAAATAAGCAAGCATCAATCCACAAATTCCTATTATGTTTGCAAAATTTAGGGTCTAGTGCCAAAAGGTAACTATACTTTCAAATATCTCACACCGATATTAAACACAAACAAAACAGCAGTTTTCATGCTATATATGAATATTTTTATAGTACAAAAAATGTATCAAGAACTGGCCTTTTTTAAAATGTTTACAAATAATAATTTTGTGACACATCCGGAGATCTGCAGTACACCTTCCCTTATTAGTTAATTTTCACTTCACTAAATAAACCTGACTGATGAAAAACGATTCAAAGATGGCTATGTATTTTAAGTTTGTTTTGATATGGCGTATTTATGCCGTTATCGAATTTTGTTTTTATCTATGAAAATGAAATTCAATCAATGTTAATAATTTGAATCTATTAATTATATTAAATTATTTTTAACCGACTTTTAAAAATATAAATACAAGTTACCTTTTTCACTTCTGATGGCAGTTCCTATGACTGCTGATTTTTTTAAAATTGTTTTACTTAAATATATGTATCATTTTTCTATTGTTATAACTATGTATCCATGATTCACCCTAACTACCCATATAACAAAGCGATCACCATACCAAACGTGCATTTTTCAAAGGCTAAAGTAGCAAGCATGCAGCATTACCATGCACCACCAAATGGCACCATGCACCGCTAGTGACCATAGCGCCTAAGGACATATGTAAGCAATTTCATATAGAACATGGTTTCTATGTGAATTGAATGACAAACGCGTTGATACTCACATGAAAGTAAGCTGGCAATCGTACCTTTCACTCAGACGCAAGAACAGCTTCATGTTAGAAATGAGTGTGGGGGTTTTCTAATTCTAACACCTTGCAAATTCTTTTCATACATCTTGACGAATCGCGTCGCGGAGCGGTTACCATACCGGTCTGACGCGCAGTGGGTCCCGGGTTCGATTCCCGGCAGACAGGTATCTGAATGATGAGTTTAGATTAATGTGCTGTGTCTGGGTGTTTGTCTAGCGTCTTGTGTATGTTCATGGCACCCACGACACAGGAGAAAATCCTAGTGTGGGGCTATAAGTGTAGAAAGCGTTAAATCGTTATCTTTTACCGAAGTCGAATGGGAATGTGAAATCAAATCGATACGTTTCCGGGTGTAGATTTAAAATATCATATATGTAGGTAAAATATAATTTATAGTATAGATATGCACGCAAATGCAGTTTGTGACATGTCCAACCTTTTTTATTATAATTAATTTGTTTGTTATTTATATGGTACAGGAAGCAGTGCAACATTAGGTGGTTACGGTCGGGGCTCCGTCATGGGCACGTCAGGAGTGTGCACCGGCGCAGACTTGTTGAGGCTCGGCGGCCCACCGCGAGGCTGGTATCCACGACAAAGACATAGGTTTGTATACTTTTTACTATAGTAGCACTGTAGTAGTGTTTACTATAGTACTATATTAGTAGTCGTAGTAGTAGCAAAGAAACATGCAGTCCATCATGTAGTGTGTATATGTCATTGTGTAGAAATCACGTGGGTGTGGAAAATTTAGGTTCTTACTGGGTTAGTTATTTTTGTTTCGAGTATTAATTTGTTATTTTTTTTTAAATAAACATTTTAAGGCTTCGCTCTAAAGGTATCATCTATTTTATTTTTACCTACTGACAGTAGTATTAAGCACTGTAGTGTCATGGTTTGAAGGGTGTAAAAGAGACATAATGGAAGCTTTGCAACTTGGTCGTCTTTCGTAGCAATGAGATCTGAGGCCAACCTCAGTTAAGACTCCTGTCTGAAGTTTACTACAGACATGGATGGCAGTGGCTACTTCATATTATAAACAAATGATTTTGTTAAAATATTTCTTTGTAGTCTATAGTCAATTTCACCTTCTATTGTTTCTTTTCTATTTTTGACACTTCTGCTCTTTGAACATCACGAACGTTGTAAATCTCACTATAATTTTGTTTAAATAAATAGTAAATTCCTACTTTCGCTGTCTTAGTTTATCAGGTTTACTGACTATGCCTGCAATATTTTATCTGATTGAAGTAGCAAACGAGCATGCAGTCCACCTGACGGTAGGTGGTCACTGCCGCTCATGAACATCTGTAATCAACGTTATACAGAACATGGGTTCTATCTGAAATGAATCACACATGCGTTGCTACTCCCAAGGACTATGATGGTCGCATATAAAAGTGGCAACTAATGTTTGTTTATTATATATCAGTCACGGTCCAACCATGTCAGCTATTGTTTGAAAGTGGTAGAACGAGCGTAGTTGGGCCGGTGAAGTACCACGGCCACACCTATTCCTAGCGTGAAGCATTTCTTGCGTTTCGATGGAAGGCTGTGGTTGCCGGCATACTTTCGCATGAGGCGACCATCTTAGTCCTCGGGAGTAGCGACGCATCTGTGATTGACTTCAGATGGAACCCACGTTCTGTATGAAGTTGATTACAGATGTCCATGGGCGGCAGTGACCACTTACCACTTACCATCAGGTGGACTGCATGCTCGTTTGCTACTTCAATCTTAAAAATCTTAGCGTAAATAGGGACAGACAACGAGAAGCGACTTTGTTTTATACTATGTAGAGAAGAAACAGCGTATGTCTGTACTACTGCCCATAGCTTGTATTATTAATTAATACCTTACTTGCTTCCTACGACAGCTACAGGAAGATATTAAGTGGATTTAACATCGATTTCACTAATTTAACTTTGCTAAGAGCAACAAAATAAGTCGCAGCTGGTTAACTTAAGGAAAATTCTCTAGTAATTTCTTATCCATAGACTAGCCACGATCATTAAGATAAAACAGGTAATATCACTTGTATTGCGTCAATACCTTAATTGTTGCTTAATTTAATTACCTATTATTTATTAATTATGTGCTATTAGATAATAGAGTTTCCTATTAAGATTACGACTAGTTGAGGACATTTTGATTAGGCCTAGTTGAGCACACTTTACTAATTAATTAAAAAGTGAGATTATTGTGTGTTATAAATTTTACTCAGTGATGTTGAATGTAACAAGGTTTTGAAAAACTACAATTAGACATCTGATGACGATAATAATAAAAATCCCAAACAGAAATCATAGATCGTCATACCTATGAAGTCTAAGTTGTAATTAAATTTGAAAAGCATTGCACACAGCGAACAGTAAGGTGAAAAAAGAACATGGCGACGTTGCAATTAACTGACTACCTTTATCTGCTCTTAACAAATTATAGATCACAGAATAAAATTAGCATTACTAGGAACAGCCAGCAGAAGAGATACTAGAAGACACAAAACCTATCGATGCACGCACATAATTATATCATTGCAGCTTATGCAGATTAATAAACGAAAATGAACTAAAAATACGAATATTATTGTGTAAAAAGGTTTTTTCGTATTTTTCCTTCGTTATTGTTTATTAGTTTTTTTTTCTTTTTAGTTTGATCCGCTGATAGCATGATAGCACTATATTTATTTTTATAATATGGAAGATAACATCGAGCTAACAAAGCAAACAGCAAGATGAAGTCCATAGCCAGTAGCATAAGCATAAATAAGGACTGGTAGTGATAATATTTTTTATAGCCTGGAATCTTGCCTACACGGGAACTAAATGCCTGATACTTCAAAATTACAAAATAATAATCTTGTTCATCTAGTCTTAGCCCTTATGGTTGGCTACAACGCAACGGGTCATATTATAATTATCTTATTTTTATTACCAGGCCCGCTTCAACGGAACACCTGGATAGGATAACAGCGTCATCGAAGATAGCAGCTGACCACCCTGCTCCATGGGAGGGCTCCGGAGCCCGAAAACCACTTACCCTGCCACCCAACTTGACACCCAAATTCTTCCAAAAGTCACCCCGAGAGGCACTGCGAAGAGTCACCAGCTTATTAATACGAAAAGGTAAGTCCATATACAAATGAACATGTTTTGCCTCGAATAAGCATGATAGAAAATATATTTTAAAATACCCTTCTGTAGTGTCTGATATTTACAGGAATAACATTATTTATTAATAGAATAAGTATTTTTAGATGTATTTTAAATTAAGCATGTAAACCCTCTCAGGCGATAATAAGACGTAACGTCCGCTGCAAATTTTCGTCTCTACATTGCATTATGTTCATAGTTTCATACGATGATGTATATAGCGAGACATTCATTTTAATTAAAGTTTCAACATGGATCACTCATCTTTTTGTACATTTTTATTCATAATATAATAATCCTCAAAGTAAGTAAGTAATTAAAAGGAGATCATATTTCAAAAAAGGTTTTTTATTTTTTTGTGTTAACTCATTTATACATCGATTAATTAATATGGCAATCATGCCTATTGTGGTAATCGATTGTATTTTAACCTAATAAACTTTAATAACCCGAACTGTTGTTTGTTTTAACGTAATTGTAATTGTAGGTGTCTATTATAAATAAAAATATATTACCTACATCTTCGCGTTTTTTATATTATTTCACGGCCAATAGCTTCTTGCCTTTTTGCGCATTTTTATTATCTTTTTAATCAATTGAGATCTACTCAAAATTCCGGTCAAATCAGCATTAAATATTTTCTTGCCAAAAAATAAAAATTAAATCTTAATTCATCTCATTATCAATAAAAGAACCTATCTCTTTCTTTTATCCAGTTGAAATATTCAACGATCATGCAGTTACCTAAATAAGATATTAAGTGATCACTGCCGCCCAAGGTTATCTGTAAGCAATTTCATAGGAAACAGGTACTATCTGAAGTCAATAATAGTAACAGTAAAAGTGAGATGGCATCCAGACAAACCCAAACAATTTTTTTTATATAATTTTCCAAGGAAAGGGAGGACGTAATAAATTAATGTATCTTATATCTAAGGAAAGAGAAAATAAATCAGATAAGCTGGCGAAGGCTTCTGACCAGTAATTGAAAAACCTATTCATAAATATTAACCGATTGCGTTTAACCTCTATTTCTGTTACTAATTGAAACGGATATCCGAAATACTGCAGGAATAAATACGATATTTTATTTTGAACCTTATGCACAAATACCCTCATGTTATAGGATTAGTATAAACCGAAACGATGCGGTTAATAAAGATCTTTCTGTTATACTTACGATACAAAGGTGCAAACATAAACATAAATATCTATGGATTCCGTTGACCGAAATAATTACAGATACTTTTGGTTAACAAATTTAAGAATAGGTTAATAACAGATATAATGATACTGTTAACCATAACCGACCGTTCCTTCCTTCTAACGAATAATACTATTAGTTCTTAAAACAAAATGTGCGTCATATTGCTTCTAATATTCTTCGAAATCGTAATTAAGTATGAAAACTGTAACACGCAGCACTTAATGAAATTAATTTTACGCATTAAATACATAAGTACTTTATTACAGTGTACATTTAGGTTGATGAGATTCTGGGGAATAGGTATTTCGTCCTTAATAACACTCTACTTGCACTTACTACTAATGGTTTAGATACTAAGTATTATTATGAAAATTTGTATCATGTTGTGGGACATTCAAGTAAAATCGAAAGAGATAAGAACTTCGATATTTGCACCAAAAAATTATTTGGTTTGTATGGTATAGTTTAGATAAATACGTAAATTTATTTTCGGTTAACGCCTTAGATTAATTAATCCATTTTCATGAAAAGATTACAGTCAGTAGTCTTGGGCAATATCATAGTATCATTTTTTTTCCTTACAAAGCATTATCGACAACCCATTATTGGAAACTGCTGAGCACGAGTCTTCTCTCAGAATGAGAGAGTCTATGGCCATCGACTATGGCCTTCGCACACCTCTGAGATTTTTTTAAAGGGCTCGGGTGTGCAGGTTTCCTATCGGTGTTTCCTTCACCGTAAAGATGATAAATAATTTCTTACAAGGTGTGTTCTTAAGAAACGAATGATCTTTTTGTATTTATAATTTAGTTACACACATATACCTATCACATATGAAAGACGTTACAGAGTACATTTATTTATTTATTTAATATTTTATTATAGTTTAACCACGTTATAGCAGTGACTTTCTTGCTAAGTAACAGCATTTTTCTCCAGTAAAAGGCGGTTAAAATTATCGCGTGTTTCAGGTTTCATTAAACAACAAGGTTGCTTCAAATCGTTAATTTTTCTCTAACAAGCGCAGAGATAACAATCGTCTATGAAGACTTTGTGTTAGCACTTATACCAATATATACTTTAATTACAGATTTTATTATCCAGACGCATTTATCCGGCATTAGTTACATTTGTCACAATTGCGTAATTTAAAATCAAAAATAACTAACAGTATATAAGTAACAAAGTTGCATTTACTAGACAGAAATAATTTCTTGTTCCTTCCCAATTTTGGTTCAAGATAATGTAACAATATTTCCTGCAATATTTTTAAAGCTATTCTTTTACAATTATGCATACATTTTTATACGTAGATAAATTCTGTTAATATGTATAGATATGTATAAATAATATAAATTGCTGGATTGCTTATTATTTATGACTCTTATTTACTGGGACCTGTATGTTTCAGCGTATTTACATATTTCAGGGACAGGCCATTGTTATGGAATAAACTTTTTTGGCGAGCTATTATACATTTTTATAAAACTTTGGGGATTTAGGTCAATATTGACGCCATCTCTTGTCAAAAAGTGGTATATTTATGAGAAATATTTGCTTGTGTCATATAATAGATCCGACTGTATATCCAATTGCATATATAGCAATGGTATTGATAACACTAAAACTTACCCTTGTATGTTTATAGCAAAGCGCTTAGCAGGGAAGTCTGGATCAGAACTTTAGCTTTACATACAAAAAATTACTAATCCGGTTTCTTTTTGGTACATGTGGTAATTAGTTATACGAGTACGTGATTATTGAAATAACCCAGTGTATTATATTGGAATGTGTTACAAATACCTATAGGCTGCAACAGCTGACATTACCGACATAAAATTTCATTACACACATTCATAGAAGAGGTGTGGACACTGCTAATGGTCATGCCTTTAATTCTATCTACGCCTACTATAAAATATAGTTGACACTTGGCAGGAACAACATGTTGTTTAACGCAAGTTCTAAAATCGATCTTTATTTATACACGTAATGTTTAAAAATAGGACACACGTCAAACGTGGTAAAATTACCTGGTTAAAAAATAAACAACACTTCGGTACTGATAAACGGAACGCCCACTTTAAAGTTTTTTTACTGCACGTAGGCTATTTCTTGGCCAATATTCGTGCCGATTCATAAACATCGTAATTATTTCTGAATTGTTTGTAGCTTTAAGCAAATCATAGTCATAAATAGCATTATCGATTATCAACCTTATTTTATTAAAATTGATATTCTTGTTTAATCAGTGCCTATATTTTATATGGATACTAAATATATAGAGTCCCTTAGTAACTAAGCCGGTACGTTATTTATAATTCGCAATTTATGTAAAGTCTCGTTAAGACATTATTTCGTTCGTTTCATGCGTAAATCATTAACCATAGAAGCTTTTGAGTCTAGCTACAAAATTACCTCTCCTAAATTATCCTGAAATGTTGCAGACAGTGCACATGAACTCTAGTTGCTCAGAGAACTTTGTAAAGACTTTATGTTGAAAAAGTGGGCTTACAGCTTTTAGTTATATGTTGTTTTTGTTTCAAAATTCGACCTATGCGTGATTTGTAATAATGCCTCGATTAGTTATGGGTAGACATTTATGTACAGCTAAGGATTAGAATCAAATAAAAATAATAATGGCACCGTCGTTAACAAATTAGTAAATTTAAAATGATAGACCATAGATAATGATTCGTTATTTCCTTTCCATAAACGTTCCATATTTGTCTGTGTGGCTACCTTTATCTGAATATGTATATCTTTAGTCGTTGACGACTCTCAAGAGATGGCGTTGATAGCATCATTTACTAATGGAAATTGTTATTGTTAACGTTGATATGAATGTGGTCGTTCACCGAATCCGATAATATTAAACAGCAAACTGCTTTAATGAACATTTTAGATTGAATTATATTTCTTTAATGCCATATTAGTCTAATTATATACATATATGCATAAAATGCGTGTAAATGTAAATTTACTAATGTCCATCTATAATAAATTATAAATGTTTTGTATTTGAATTTAGTTCATGAATATCCTGACAAATTGAGTAGGTAGGTAAGTCCGTTTGAAAATGTTTAAAAGCACGAGTCCTGAGCTTTGCAAGACCGTATCGATCGTAATCGTGCATATAAGCACACTACTGCCTTGCATTTAGCCCAAATTAATACATTCAGAAAAGGTGAGTCGTGTTATTGTTTCCATCTAAATAATAAGCCTACATATTCCAATGGAGTAACAATACGAGTCTAACAATCGGTTACGAGGAGCTCAAAAGTTTGGGCTTCACAATGGCGTACAGCATACAATGGCGATTCTGTTACCTGCGACATCAATATGTGCATAATAGTATGGCATGGCGCGCTGCAGTGATTCACAGTCGTCGCCCGCTCGCCCTGTACAAATGTCGACTGTGACTCACACTGCACAGCCGGCAAAGCGAGGGAGGATGCCCATACACCCATATTCTATGATTAATAGAGACGTGCGAGGATGTTGATATGCCATTTGACTCAAACATACGTTACGTATCTAGAAAGATTAAGAACGCTCGAGTTGATATTTCACCCCGAATAATCTTTCTCCAGCTATCAAACCTTCAATGACGTTGGATTTTAATGACAATACAATATGAACGTAGGGAGTGGAAAACTGTTACATGCAACGCGTGTTCTGACGAAACCGGTCGCTACCAAAGATGGCAACCGGTCAGGCTTTGAGGCTGATCTCGGCCGCGCCGGCGCCCTACATATGACCTAA
This sequence comes from Spicauda simplicius, assembly GCA_949699795.1. Lineage (NCBI taxonomy): Eukaryota > Metazoa > Arthropoda > Insecta > Lepidoptera > Hesperiidae > Spicauda > Spicauda simplicius. The sequence continues at coordinate 8,543,803 of OX453064.1, forward strand.
CCGCTATCTGCGATTGGATTTCTTATTTCTTTCATGATTTCGCCGTCTCTACTCGAATTCAGAATCGTAGTGATAATTTTAGACGTTACACGAGCTTATTAGGGGTTAAATTTTGTGTCAATAAATCGTTACGTCCTCAGAAATTCTCCAGATTGGAACAAATTCTTGGATGTTTGCCAAAGTCTTAAAATGCTTACGGTTATTTGGAGAAAATGTTGGCCACATACTTACAGACTTGCTTTTGATTTGTTCGAATCATTCCCAAATAGCTGATTTACTGAAAAATTATGTCATAGCAGAAATTAAGTTATTTCACTAGAAACATTACGAGTTTGTCTTTGTTCGTAACCGATATTGATAACGAAATTGATAGATAGCAGTCATATCTCGACGATAACGTCCTCTAATCAGCTAGTTCATAATAATTCTTATCATCTACCCAATTCGACAGTATCAACTTAAAAACATAATGTTTAGCATTTAAAGCGATTAAATCAAAAGAAGTATGACATAAGTATGAAAAGGTTTAAATCATTGCAACTCGCATTTTAACAGTTCATGAACACGAAGTATTGTACATATATGTATACTTTAATAATGGTCGCACTTAGGGTCCAACATCTTAAAGCAAAACAATAATCGAAATACAACAGCGCAGTCAAAATACGATCATGTAGAACTCTACCATAATTAAGTAGGTTAAATTTTAAATGACATGCTAATAAAATGTAATCGATGATATTAATTCAACACGTATTTAAAGCTTAATAACCTTTACCTTCTTGTCATTAAGTGAACTTATTGTATTTAAATAAAAAGTACTTAAACATTTACATTGTCCTGTAGACGCAGCGAAAATCAAGTATCAGCAGCAGGAATTAAAAAAAAATACAATTTTAATACATACTACCGAGGCTTAACCGATAGTATAACTAGATTTCGTAATAAATCTTTAGCTACGCGTTTACTATATGATATTGTTATAGGTACATAGGTAATTATACATTAATTTACTATTACCATACATCTTAACGGACCGACGGGTCTCAAAATATGCTTAAGGACAACAAGGGCCTGATTATTAGATACTGTATTAAGTACATTATTTAAACCAATAATATATTGCCTGTGTTTATCCAATGCTATAATTACCGTGTAAATAAATTGAATGAGGAAAACTACCGATCACTATTTAACGCCTTTTCGTTTACCGTTTATTTGTAACGTGATAATGACTAACGAGTAACAATTATAATATATAAAGTAAACAGGTTTTGACATCCACAACCGGCACTAAGTAGGTAAAATAGATAATTAATGTGCAAGTTTATTTTCAAACATCCCATTTGTAGCCATGAGGTAAATTTAGGTCTAAATGTTTTAAAACATTTATATTTAGAGGATACTTTTAAATGTGATGTTATAACTAATACAATAGGTATATAGGAAATATTTATATTAAAGGTAAAACAAAGATTGTAAATCAAATTAAGGAGAGACCCAAGAAGGCTGACTGAATTAACGCGTTAAATGTAATTTGATTGAATGCAAAAATATGCAGCAGCCCTTGGGTTGTATTCATAATATATGTACTTATGTATATTCTTATACTCACGCAAAATAACATATTAATAAATTATTAAATGTGACGTAGCTATTTTTCTGGGTAAGATTCCGGAACTCGTACCATTACAAAATACATGTCTACTACTGCAAATATATATTTTTATAAATTATGTTACGTATTTGAACAAACAACATACCCGAACAACAGTACATATATAAAAACCGTACATATATAAATAACAACCCGTAAAGTATAGCAAAGCTAGTAAAAAACAGGTACCCAGCGGATTGTAAGTCGAACTTTGTCAATAATTCATTTAATTTAACAAAATGGCTTCCCTCGTCTTCATTATTCTGGTAGCGGTCTGTTCTGCGCATTGTCGCTGGAACGCGGCGCGCATGTAAAGTGAGGAACATCCGTCTCCGACCGAATCTACGTCCACATCCGGTCGATGACATACCAGCCCAGCGTAAAAGCTCGCATATCATGGCTGCCGATCTCAAATACAATAGTATGTAACGGTCTTTGTACATTTAAGCAGGGTTTTTTTCGAATTCGTTTTATTGGTGTCATATGACAGATTTTATGGTACGTTAACTGTAAATCATATGACAAAATAAAATTTTAAACAGCATCTACTTGCACAACTACCTAATCGTTTATTTCACGCTACATATTCATTTTACTCGAAAACAAGCTCAAACGTTTAGGCAAGCGACACTTATATGTACCTAACGTCTAACCTAAAAGCTTTTATGGACATCGCTGACAGCCATCGGGACCATATGCCACCGTACACTCGTGCAAAAAAGGCTGAACCTTTTTTATGCTTACGCAGACCGTGTCGGCAAGGCCTCCTATAAAATAATGAGTCAGCGGATACTTGAAATTTTATATAGAGTTGGAGTTGCTGATATAATAGTTTACTCATTAACATTAATGTGACGTGTATTTATTATAATTCATTATACCCTGATAAGACAAAGATGTGTTAGTGGTACTAGATTTATATTTAAATATCAATGATAAATACATTGTTGTTATTGTAATAAAAACTCTTGTACCAAGTTTTTACAATCTTTGTTTAGTCAGGATTAAGCTCGTATCTTTACTCGAGTGAAATACAACATACCTATGCTTTTTACCTGTTTATAATTTGAAAATTGTCCAGACTTGATCTTTCAACAATCACGAGGTAAGACTTTTGATATCATTTTATTTGTTCTTCTTCCGTTAATAGCGTCTAAATACATAATTTTCATCTTTATATGTTTTATTAAGTATAGAAATACCTTGTAAGAGATACTGTTGTTCATGAACATAATACTTGATTCGAAATACTTTAGTTCATGTTAAGGAAAGCCTTCTGAGCTTGATATTACAAAGCTTAACCTTAGTGGTATCCTTTCGTATCATACGCTTGAGTACGGCCTCGTAGTAACCTAATACCAATATGGCGAAGCGCCACGCTTGACGTATATTGAAAGCATATGATTATTTGTATATATGTGAATTGTAACAAGTATCTATGATTATAACACTTTTTTTCTATTGTAGTTATACCTACCATCATCTGCTTAAAAAAACCAAACGTGCAGTTCGTCTGATGATAAATGGTCACGGCCGCACACAACATGATATGACATCTGTGACCAATTCTATATGAAATATAGGTTTATCTACTACAGATGCGTTGTTACAAATTACTTGCGATGAATTTCTTAGACTAACTACAGAATGCACTGCTGTGTTCTAGTTACATTGATAAGGTAGGGGTAAGGAGGAATACGCGAAGAGGTTCAAGTTAGTCGACAAAATTCGACAGCAGTAGATATCTTTTGCATCATGACAGTCCGCATAATTAAAAAAGGTACGGTAAAACACATGTTAGATGTTAGATTATCGAAACGTATTCTTCAACGTTTGTATCATATTGTAGTCTGCATTATTGTTTTCTGCTTTGGTTATTTGTAACCAACCGTTCTTAACATAAATATATTTGTAACATAAGTAACTTTATTTTGGTAACTTTTGATTGTCTGTCACTTTGGATAAAAAAGATGGTATCTTTTGATTTAAACACCATAAAAGGGGTTTTCGTAAAAACGATACTACGTATTCACTTTTCAGTGTGTAGGCGTGTAGGTTTATGCGTTTATATTTTTATGATGCAAAACAATATGTCACAATTTAACGTATCGCCGTAATTACATTCACCCAACCTTTTCCCTGGAGTCACATTCATAATTTAATGTTTTAGTATGTAACGAAAGTCAGGCGGCTGCCACTGGGTGTAATAGTTTTTATTCCACACAAAAAGTTGTCCGCCATTTGTTTATATCTATGTAAACAATAGGACTTCGAGCTTATGTCATGTTAAATTTTTGCTCGGTGATATAGCGATGATTAATCAGAAGTATAGAATAAACACTCTTGGGCACTAAGCCCAAACGGGCGTTGCATGTGTTAAATTGTGTGAGATATTACAGTCACCATGCAGGAATTGTACAATTCGAGTACACATGGCTTTGCCAGGGCTTGCAACTGTAAACGGCAGTAGACAAGATGCAGAAAAACCTGTTACTTAAGTTGCAAAAACTTTGTTAATAGAAAACTTGACATGTTAAAGCCTGGTTTCAGTAATTAGGGTAGCGCGATTATTGTTATTCTTCTTGTTTTAGAATAATTTCTTAATTCGCTTACATTTGAACTTTTATATAGAACTCGCGCGTGTTCCGCAAACAAAATAATAAATAAGTAGATCATTTTTTCTAATGGAATACTTGTTTACAACACCCTAATAAATTAACAATTTATCGCTTACCTGCATACATAATTTAACATACTCGTAGGTGTACTTGGAAATAACAGTTGGTAGGTCGCAAATTTAACGACAATGTATAGATAATATGAAACTAAATAATAAATTTAACTAAAATTGTTAAATAAGAGTAGTATGGAAGAGATGCCTCCGTTGTAAAGATCGTATTGTCGCCGTAGACAACAAAGAGATTATAGCTGAGAGTCGTCGACCGATCGATATATCGTAGTTTTATGATCTTAAGAGTTAAAGAGAGAGAAATAAGTTGAATCTGGTTTAATAGAGGTAACCCTAGAGGCTGGTCATGTGTTAAGTGTATGGCGCGGCGCGACGGTCGCGATTTGAGGCCGCACAAGTCAACGCCACTGCCAAGGTCGGTTCGGCCGCCTCCACGTCAAACAAGCAAGTAGAATTCGATGCAATCGAACTAACCATACAGCATTATCAACAAGCCACCATGACGCTATAAAACAACATAATCTGATTCACGTAAAGATAAAACGCAGTTTATGTTTCAAAATGCACGTTCCGTCGATATATTGAGGTCGATCGTTTCATTACGTCGCCTGAAACGCAAAAAGATGTACTTTTTGCGTTTAACTTAAGCTACTTAATAAAAATTCGTGTCGTTAATTTAAATCAGTCTAGTAAAACGTATACCCTTAAGCATAAGCAAGGAAAATAATATCTAGTATTTAGTTTGGGCGTATTTAGGTATATGTTAAATACGGAAGTAAGCATTTGATAAATATAAAAAATCCATTATGAAACGATTAAATGGTTCTAATAAAAATACAGGGCAAAAGGGAGATTAAGTTGCACAATATGATGATATTTTAGGAGTGACAAAGCTGTAAATGGCTTTATATTCCTACACAATATGGGTCGTATAAAGTATGTTTAGATAAGCTAAAAGCATATTTTAAAATTATCAAAATTTCGGTAGAACATTATAAGAGAAAGTCGATTGTATAAATTTGCGAACGGCCTGCGAGTTGAACGATCGCTCGGAACCGGTCGGACAGGCGCGGTGGTGGCAAGAAGGATCTCCCGGGAATGCGACGCATGCCTCCCTCTCCTACTATCGCCCAGATATTTCCGGCTCAGATTGATATGTAACTAGTTTAGAAACCGCTGCACATTATTCTATTTTATATTATCAATGCACATCCTTCGTATGAGTATAGATATGTCACCGAACAGGAGATATTTCAAGTACGTACTTGGTATAGGTCCTGTTATTGTATGTCACACAATAATTTTGTAAATGTCTATAAATAAACTTATATATTTCAGAATGTCCTTAGATTACTGTTATTTTTACTAGAATTCGTTTGGAAACCGTTACACACTGTTACATTTTCATGTAGGTACGAGTATTTACAATGTCATAACTTATGAATGTGAGATGTCGAATGTTCGTGACGTGGTTAAAAAACAATATAAGTTGTATAACATTTTTACTTATGTTGACTTCATTTTGTTATTACTCTACTCATAGGTCCCTTAAGACGCTTATTAAAAATATAATACCGACTGCCAATTTCCTCGGGATTGAGCATACCTATATATAAGCTATAATAAAAATAAGTGTAGAAATTACACGAATTCGTCTCTTTGCGTCGAAGAGACGAAATATTTGTTACCTATTGGATAACTGATTTATTTCTATCCTAGCAAAGCAAATGTAATAAAATAGTTATAAGTACTATAATTACATTTATCTAAATGATGATATTGCCAACCTATTATTACCATTACTACCACCGTGAAACGTGAGTATACTCACGTTTCTCGCCTATCATAGAATGTTAACGTTGCAGCTGTGTCAAGCTCAAGTCTACAGTCAATTCTTTGCTTGCAGGAAACAATGGGAAAGAAAAGGAAAATACACGGAGCAAGGAAGCGACCTCGCCGGCAGCCCGCTCCGCCAACGGTCAGTATTTATCATTAGGAGCTAAGGTTGATAATTCCAAGGATGTTCGCGACGGAGGCTGGTTGCTATAGCGATATAGTATTACGACATGAATGAGTGCTTAATGATCGAGCTTTTCATGGGTGGGTAGGAGAAGGGTTTGTGGCGGGACGGCGGGGGGTTAGCGGCGCGCACATGCGTCCCCGGGGGTTGAGGCTCGCAGAGCGCACGCGCGGCGCCACCCTTGCCCGGAGCCCGGCCGCCCCCGCGCCGCACCCCGCTCTGCAGGGGCTCCCACTCGTCCAGACACCCCATTGTACCCGCATATTTGCGGAAATTGGAATTCTCCCTCGATATTAACTGCCTGCTATTTAAAAGTCCGAATGATACGCTGAAAGCTATTCACAACAACTTAAGTTAGCGATAATCTCTACGTTATTTCTTATATTATTTAATTATATGCGTACTACCTACAACGAACTCAAACAGTTTAATTATATAAGTGGTTAATTATCACGTGATTTCAACATAATTGCTACAAACTAGAACCCACAATGACAACCCATTGTATGGGTATTGAAGGATGGCAGACATGATTGCACACAATTCAATACGATGGGATGGGATGGGACGAGCCGTTCGGTGAACACGAAACTAATTTTAAAGTTTCGGAACATTTGTTTGCCGGGTGGTACAGTCATACACACATATAATAAAATATAATAGGCGTGTCTGTACACCGTACATTTCAGAAAAATTGTTTAGAGGATTTAGAATGACTAATAATAATAGATATTTTTGTCTTTTTAATTTCGTCTGCTTGTTGCTTCAACCGGTCCTGTGCCGTTGCTCAACGTTTTCAGAGGGCACAGCACCGGTAATGTATAATACATAACTATACTAATTAATTTGCACTGTGAAGTTCTTGGGAATTAACCATTTTTTACGATGCCAAATCTCTGAGTGTTTAAAATCGCATCCACAAAACTACAGACAACTAATTTAATTTAACAGATTGAACATATTAACAACCCATATCGTAAGGTTACATTTAATTATTATTTCGTTAAAATTCATCTGTTTTATCATAGGTTATTGCGATTAAAATTATGTTTCTCCAATCTTTTAAATGCAAGTAAAACCGCAGGGCTAATCTCGTGTGGAATAAATGTTTAACGAGTATGCATATAACGAGCTACATTTGGTAAAATGTATATACAGGGACTTTTAATGGATGCGCTAATTTAATTATATACCTTATATGTTATTTTACATTGCAATGCAACTTACATTTCAAATTGTTGTAGAAATACTTACCGATCTCGAATTTATGGCGAAACACTGAAAATTTACGTATTAACATTTTAATAAAAAGATAACGCTACAATACAGAATTCATTTGTTTTTATAACGTTCTATTTTCATATTTTTCCTTTTATAAAAAAAGGGTTGACATTTAGTGCCAGTGGTAAAATATAAAAAAAAATATTTTCTAATAAAAGTAAATAATAATAAAATTATAAATTACTTTAATTTAATTTAATTTTCTATAATTTATTAAGAAGTAATAAGTAGCAAAATATAAATTGCGACGCCAACATCGATAAAGTAAATTCAATACATACTTCATGCTAACCTACTCCCTTGTTTTTGTCGACTTAATAGCAATCAGTTACTAAACGTAACTTACTCATCCCTCAAAAGAACAAAAGTCATTATTATATCTAAAACGTTTTGTGGACAAAGCATCCTGAGCAGCTGATACGATAATAGAATGTTCCGACACAATGTCATTACGTTAGACGTGACATATCAATAGGACAATGTTTAGATAATGAGACATCCGCTGTATATACGTGGGCAGCACTTTTTCCACACCATGTCGCATAATCTTGTTGATATGCAGCGTTTAGGCAGGAAAGATAAATTGTACTCAAAATTTATGACGATTTTTTAATATGACAAGTGAATACCTTGTATAGTCTGTTCCAACTTCAAATTAATTGGAAACTCTTCCCGCCGAAAATACACCTAATGCCGTAAATCGACGGTAATCAGAAGTACATATAACCACCTATTTCTGCTTTATAGCACCAGTATTAAGCGCTACGGTGCTTTGATTTGAGAGATTTGATAAGGGAGGTACTCGTTAACGAGGCGTTTCCATTTTGGTCCATAGGGGTAGCAACGCATAGCCAAACTGGTAAATCCTATTAAAGCTTTACAAGTGGTCGGCCATAGATCTGGGTTTAATTTATTCGATGTCTATGGGCGGCAGTTGCAACTTACAGTCAGGTGGACTGCGTTCTCTGCACTCTCTGTGGTCGTTTGTTAATTTTATATTATACCAAAGTTCTTAAGAATAAATGGTCAGTGCCGCCTGTAGTTACTAACTACAAATAAATCAGACGTCAGTATAAGTTGTTCTCATATAAGTAGGTACATACGTATACAGCTATCCATAATTAAAAAGTAGGAAAGGCCCTCCAAAAACGTCATATTCACTACTCCAATGATTCAGAAACATTTATGACTCTCAAAGTAATTATGTGGAGTCTAACCACTTTCATAATTTATTTCCTGTAAACATAATAGGTACCACAAAATATAATTATATGGCTATGTGCTGAGTATTGTGCCTTGTGGTGTTGCATGCCGTGTGGTATCAGACTTGGATAGCACTACACCCTCTCTAGTTGTATCTGTGGTCGTCGTCATAGGCAGCTAAGAGATAAAATCATTGGGAGATGAGCAGCAGCGTATTGCCTTATAATATTAACATCTACTGCGATCACCATCACGCATACCAGGTGCGATGAACATTAGAAAATACCCTAATTATGGAAGAATTATATGCAGCAATGGACCTGATAGGTAGATTGCTGGATAATGTGGACAAGACAAAAGTGAAAAGATTTTGTAATTAATGTAGGTTTTAATAATTAAAATCACTTGCAACTAAAGTGCAAATTGGTCGAAATTTTATTAAAACATGTCTAGAATTAATATTGTTATCCTATAAGTACATATAGCAGTGAAACCAATCGAAATTTAATTTTTAAAAAGTTATAGATTCCTTTTTGGTTTGACTCTAGAGGCAAAGTCGCTGTACCAAAGTCTTTGTCTGCTTTAACCCGGTGTTAAATTTTGTTGCGTTCTGGTTTCTAGTTTTTAATGAAGCACATATAGATTAATAATAAAGTAAATTTATGTCGAAAGACTCTATAAATAACATTTTGAACAACATGTCTTTACACATAAATTACGTTTTTTGTTGTGTAATGTTTGGCTCATTTTCTTGAAAGTGTTTCATAATGTCCGTACTTTTCCTAGACGCTGTTAGCCCTCGGTTTAATTTTCACTCGTTTAAGCTACCTAGACAATTACGAGGAATTTATTATGACGAGAGGAAAATCACTTAATATATTGACAAAATGTGTAAATATATAAAAACAGCATAATTCACATAGGATAAACTATAGACGGTACTAATTATAAATTAGGGACTATTAAAAATCTATGAATTATATCAAATAATACATATTTGTTTAGTTAGAACATTATACCTAGAAAATAGTCATTCGATTCCGTTCTATTAAGTAATAGATAAAAACTTCTTTAGTGGCTGATAAAATAATCTCATCTGATCTGATCTCTTTATCTTAAGAATATTTTCCATACGTCCATATTATATAGTTATATAACCTCATGTGTAGGTATTATATCATTTTATTCAGGCAAAAATACTAAGTAGTAACTAGTAAGAGTAAGAGTTACTTGCCTAAGTTTATTTGCAAAATAAAAATCTACCTTAAACACTCCGAATGATTTATTTTTTAATTTGTAACATGACCGCAAAAATAAATTATTACTTATGTATAATTATAATTATAAATTACACGAGGCTAACAACGACTGTTGAGGACTAATTAACACTTTTGGTGGAACTTAAAAACTGTTTATAAAAAAATAAGGACATCATTTACATGATTATTGTAAGGAAAGTTGTTTATTTAAATTACCAGTGATGACTAACGTTCCAGTTCAAAGACCAGACTATTATCGAAGAATAATGATTAATATTCCATTAACAACAAAAGAAACAATATAGTTTACTTCAATTTTACTACTTATACGTACATCGATGTAATTGTTCAACTTTTATGAAACCTTTATATTTGTGTTGCTAGATACTCTGAATACTCTGATATCTAAGGGTTTCAACCCATTTAAAAGTGGTAAAACATTTTGTTGTTTGATTCCGGAAGCACGACAATCAAATCAAGTGGACTGCATGTTTGGTGAAAAAAATCTGGGAGTACCCTTTGTGTTTTAGCTTCGAAAGCATGACATTCAAATGAAAGGGAATAGTTTGTAGAATACACTACGAAAAAAAAATCCAAGATGGCCGCCCTTAAAAAAACTAACATTACAGATTTTAGTCCAACCCACCCATATATCAAGTGCTTGTCGAGCTTGTCACGAGATTGTCCACTTGAAATTTCGCCCACATTAAACCTAGGTTTATGGTTTCCTGAACTATTTTTGCGAAAAAAAATTATATGATAAAAAAAAATTACAATGCAACAAAATGCTGGGTTTGTTTTCCTTTTCGGTACATTGAAATAAAAGCTTGAAAAATATTTTTTAACTTTATTTTATACTAAGAGGTAAATCTAGGGATCTAGGGAGAGGGCGAAGTGTTATTATAAATTTATTATTACAGTACAAGTGTATTATTTATTATACACAGCATCTCAACATGCTTTCTCCAAACGATATGAATTCTTTCGCCCCAAAGTGGTTTTGGAATGGGCAAGTGTTTAATTGGTTGTCTACACACCCATTACCCATATCTGAGCGAAGTGTCTTGGCATTCGTTAATTGATGTACTGACTCACTCCCATTATCACTGGCCGAGATAACATTGTTGGTTTCTTAATTGTTATCGCGCTACTTACTTTCTTTTAAATAGCTTGCCTTAGTATCTTGCTTGTGTTTGTCCACAACGAACACAAATCGTTAAGACGTTTGACCAATGTCCAGAATACGCCTGCTTTTAAAAAATCTGTATTTCCAATTTTTACCTGACTGCGTAAGGAGGGTAATGGTTTTCGAGCGTATGTATGTATGTATGTATGTATGTATATCTATTTCTTTGGAACGCGGTACAGCCGAAACAGCTGGCCGGATTGTAACATATGATATATCATTTGAAACGACTCGGTTGTGAGAGTGACATAGGCTATATAATTTTTCAATATGGTGTATGCGGTCAGAGAAAAAGGGAGGGAGGGACAGTTTTTTATACGTAAACCATAACGATATTGGTGGCAAATGAAAGCTATTAAGTAGACCATTACGAATATATATGTATAAAATACTTCTATACATATTATAAAATAAATTCTCCAAAAGCTATCGGCTAGTATGTAATCGTTTTTTTTTCAAAATTTACTGAACGGATTTTTATGCGGTTTTTACTAAAGATTCTTGAGAAAGATTTGAGTCAATATACATTAGGTATGTTTATGAAAATTGACTGAAATTTAAGAATTACTGTAGAAGAAGCCGCGCGATTTTAAAAAATCTCGCCTGCGGGGAGTTTTACCCGCAAACGCCGCGTAAACCAGCAAAGTAACACTAAAGTGATGTACTAGAGAAATGTAAATCTACAAAAACACTACAAATAAGTTCGCGGTCTGCATGTCTCTATCTCTTATGGGTAACTCACAATAATTACATTTATGTTAAAAAATCAATTAAACATAATCACGTTAATTTCGATATTGCATTCTTAAGGTCTGTATTAATCCTTATCGAAATAAATGATTGCAATAAATCAACCATCTAATATAGGTTGAATGTGCTTTTTACTGCATGTAATTTGGATAAACGGATTAGAAAATATTACGAATATTACATATTGCGGACCAATTTGCGCAAATAATGGCTTTTAATGGGCTTATTAGATACTAAGCATACGTAATCAAACTAAGTATTGTATTGTAAGTAGTAAATGTCGTTTATATAATGATACAATAAAATTTAAATAATTAATAAATGACATATATAAGAGTAAACACCTACTTAGAGTAAATAAAATAACTAAATAGATCGTTATGGGATTTTGGGACATATGATAAAAAGTGTTAAGTGAAATAAATTATTAAAAAACAACCAAAAATCTGACTAAAATTTAAGTTTAGCAGTTGGGTTTTTGATTTCATAATAATTTCTTGTTGCCTATCAAAAATGCAAATTACTTAGTAAATTTATGTCATAAGAAATTGTCGAATTTCGATTTCGTTATGCAAACAACAGTTTATTAAGATTTATTGATAACGAGCGTCAACATACAAGAAAAACAAAAATTCTAATATTCAAAAAGTTAATTAAAAGCGATGGATGGAAATGGGTGGATGATCTAATTGATGTCACCTATCTACTGACTCATGTCATTATATTTTACATGTTTCAGGTGCTATAATTTAAATGTAATAGGAAAAACAGTACCAATATTATACAATATTAATAAATAATTTATTTCCCGCATTTAATTTTAGAAATGTGGCTTGTTGTACGTAACCCATAATTATGTACTGATAGAAACAGAAACCACACGAAATAATGTATAGTCTGTATATTTTCCTGTTATTCATTTCATTTTTACATCGAATATGGCTATTTATTAATATTACGTATCGCTGTATTATATATTTATGCTGGTTAAAACGGGATAATTCCCAAATGAACCATGTTTTTTTTCTATAACATAAAATTTGTAAACGAGCATGTATTCCACCTGATGTTAAGTGGCCACTGTCGCCCATAAAATTCTGTCAGCAACTTTACATAGAAGAATGGTTTAATTTGAGTCAATCATAGACATCGATGCTACTGCGGAGATAAACTGTGAATCACCACCTTCACACCTATTTAATCCTTACAACAGTGTTAAGGACAGTTTTGCTTTGGTTTGACTGTTGAGATTAACAAAATATACCCAAATATCCGAGGCGTTCCAAATTAGTTCTCAGGGGGTATCAACTCGTATGTGGTCAATCTCAGGTAAGACTCAAATCTCATTTGGGGTTGATTACGTGTCCACTGAAGGCAGTGACCACTTACTTTTAGGTGTAGTGCATGCTCGTTTGCTGCCCCAATATCTCGACGAGCCCCTTAAACACAATCGTATATGAAAATTTACCAATTATGTAAATGTATGTACCAATTATGTAAAATACAGTATGAAGCATTGTTGATTGTAATAGCTATTTAGGAAAAAAATATTTTATTAAGTTCCTAAATAGCTATTGTAATGATTTTAAATAGATCGTCTTTCTTGGCGTAAGTAATCAATGTTTGTATGTCCACAAAACTTCGAAGCTTCATACTGTAAATTAGTAATTTTTCATGTACGATTTAATTGTAGGGGCCCATCGATCTATTCTGATATATAAAAATGAGATGGTGTGTGTCTGTTTGTTTCTCAATCACACAAGAACCACTGGTTCCGTTTAAATAGAATTTTGCGTGGATGTTGCTTAAATGCTGGTCAGTCTATAGGCTACCTTTAATTTCAATATATCTTAGGTACTATTTTAAGATGGCGACTATTTTCGTGACATTTACGTCCCGTAGCGAAGCATGGGTAATTCACCTAATAATAAATTTAAGAAAAGTAGTCAGTATTCCATATGGCAGAACTTAGCTAGGAGTTCGTTTATATCTGAGGCTGGTTACAAATGTTCATGGCCAAAAGTTGGACTTTTGTTTGCTCCTGCAATTTCATAAAATAGATCTCGGAAAAAAATATTGGCCAAGTGCCAGTAAAAGTTGCTCTAGAAGGGGTTTCGAAAAATATCGATTTTTTGTAGTGGACCAAGCCCCTCTTTATTTCTAAATGTTTTCTGAATTTTACTTTTCAATATTCTTTAAAAATGTTAAGTATCCATCTATTAAGGTGAGTTGGGGTAACTTCGGACATGGGGTAAAACCGTACGGTAAAAATTTAGACTTAAGTCAGCCATTTTCTTTTCATGTGTGACTTCATCTACCATGCCATGAAAATGATCTATACGTGTATGACGTTGTCAATTTGATAAAAGAGGGCTACATTAGCCTACAGTTTCAATTTTACGGTTTTATCCCATGTCCGATATTACCCCAACTCACCTTACGGCCCAAAAGATGGAGCTCTGAAACATGATTAGTTATAGGGTTGCGTTTTTGCCCTTTAGTTACGGAACTCCTACCGGATCAAAAATGACCATTAACATGCCTACGCAACATTGTGCTCTCATGAATAGTTTAATATTTATTGAGTTAATATATATGGTGGAAACTTGCCCTCTCAATCGTAAGGTCCGAGGTTCAAACCCAGGCACGCACTTGATTTATGGGCGTATTAGAAATTAATTATCACTGCTTTTCAGCGAAGTAAAACATCGTGAGGAAACCTACACACCCGAGAGTTCTTTGAAAAAAAGTTTTCAGAGGTGTGTGAAATCCACCAATTCGCACTTGGCCGGCGCAGTGGAATATGGCCTAAAACTCTCTCATTCTGAAAGAAGACCCGTGCCAGTGGGACAATAATGGGTTGCCACCCAATATAAATAGAAAACATTTTTATAGTTCATACTTTAGAGCATTCTGCTGCCGCTGCGTCCCAAGTGTCCACTCTCGGACAAAGGTTAATTTAATAAATATAAGTATCTGATAAAATTATCCCATTGTATATTTTTCATTCGTCCTTCCACGCCTACCTAATTGTATTTATTCTTGGCTTACAGTTTCTGGTAAACATTTGAGCACACTACTTGCACCATTTGGATCAGTTCCAGTAAATAACTCTATATGACTTACAAAGAGTAAGCGTGTTCATAGTTTTAGAAT
Source organism: Spicauda simplicius (assembly GCA_949699795.1). Taxonomy (NCBI): domain Eukaryota; kingdom Metazoa; phylum Arthropoda; class Insecta; order Lepidoptera; family Hesperiidae; genus Spicauda; species Spicauda simplicius. The sequence continues at coordinate 8,559,004 of OX453064.1, forward strand.
GGTGGCTCATTCATTATCGAGGCAATTCAAGATAAATTACGTAAAAAATGCATATTGTTACTTTCGCAGTAACGCCGCACCTTTATGATCCACAATATAAAGCCTATTAAATGTATCGTTTAATTTACCTCAATACTAAATATCTGTATTATAGTAGGCACAGTTCCTAATTTTGAAAATTTTAAAATAATAGCTCTACACCTTTCTATGCCAAATGTAGAACTCTAGTCGAAAAACCAGGAACTGAAAAGGTATTCACAGTTCACATTAAGTTAGGAGGATAGAATAGGGACATAGGATATCTCGGATACCCGAAGTAACAAAATCGGGATATATTATTTTTATAATGTTATTTTTTCATTACATTTTATCCGACATTATGCTTAGTTTTATTCTTGTGTTGTTAACGAAATAACTAAGTACCTACTATTGAAATGTTGACAAACCTTAAACTAAGAAGTATTTACCATAATTTAGCATTTGTTCAGCTGGAATTAATGGCTGCGATAGGTATACGTGTACAATTGAATGTTATAGTTGCAATCAGTTTTCGCTAATGTTCACGTATTGATACAAGCAATAATGAAGCGCTAGCGGTGATGCCATACACCAACTTGGTAACGAGGTCGATGAACTACCGTTTGTACAATTTTATTAATAATTCATCTTGTAAACTTGCGAATCTCTACGTATACATCTTTAGGTACTTTTTGCAACCCGAAGCTCATGAGCGGAGTTTAAACATCGATTTCTTCCGTTTTATAGTCATGTTTTTGAAAGAGTTATTGGAGCATACATAAACATACGGTTACAAATTAATTAATTTTATTAGCGACGTTGCAGACAGTTCCAGGAATGAATCTATATGTTTCAGTATTTATTCGAATATACATAAGTCGTACACATAGGGAAAATTATTTATAGATATATGTCATAATTACCGGTATACTATTTTTCATGTATATAAACCATTGTATCATTTTCAATTCGTGGCGTATTTTCAATTCCACGTCTGTTAATTAAGTATTTCGTAAAGTAAAAAGTACTTATCTACTTTTTTTCACCTATAAATAATAGACGTGGGGCCACCGCAAATGACTTATTTATGCTTTGAAGTATTTTCCATAATATATCCTCACCAAATTGTAATTTATACAATTCCAAACTAAAGATACCTAAGGGCCATTTACAGTAGGTTAGCAGTTTTAATGTCATCCAACTGACAAATCTTGCTGTTTACATGTTAATGTTGACTAGGAATTTGTCGGTCTGACGGAACGGAAACAAATCGGTTCTTATCAGTGGTAGGTAAAACATTAAGGCCGACCTAATGGGAATGGGCTCTAATAATCGCTTAGCGATAAAATCATAAGCATATTGAGATAAATTGTACGTTATAAGAGTTTATTAATGTTTTTATTTTCTAAATACTCTATACAAAGGATAAATAAAGGTCTGAACGTAGGGAAAAAATCTAAGTTCATGGTTTCGAATAACATTAAAATATGACACGCCGGGACAGCTGCACAAAAAGGTTGCGATTTGTCCTCTGCGGGTCAACAGATGGTGTTATTTGTGCTAAGTATTATTCTTAGGGTTCCTTTCCATGAAAAAATATGCGAGATAGCTAAGCTATGGATTTGAGTGAAATCCACCATTGGCTTAGGTCTAGTAGAATTAGTTGAACAAAGCTATTTTTTGTTATAGGGAGGGATGCAAGTTAAGAATTGGAGTTACGGATGAAAGATAAGATCACGACTGGTCTAGCTGTATAATTTTCATAGCATACCTATCCTATTTGTTAAATTTTGATGTAAACGGTCTAATAGTTTCGGAGATTACCTACCTTTGACCGAGCGCACTTTGCTGACTTGCACAACTGTGATGACCCTTAAAAGCACCCTTACACCGCATATTTGTCATTTTTTGTAAACATTGTAACATTGTACATATTTATACTTCGTCTATTCTGTGTTGTAATGTTTAGACATAACCACCTCTTGGTATGGCTACTTTACTTAGTTTTCCTAGTTTTCGTTCTTTTTCCGCGCTACGAGGATTTACATTGGCTAAGGAAACTGGGAGAATATATTCTCCAAAATTACTATTTTAAAGGTAGAACCCTGAGTTATTTATTACTTGTAATGGCACCACGATCCACCAATTTCTTATATACATCAACGGTGTACCATTTTTGGTTTCATGGTTCCATTGAGCAGATATTGATTGGGGATCTAAATTAGACTTCGAGGTAATAACTTTCTTGTAATCTATCTCAGGCAGATTTTTTTTACTATTACTGGCTGACCCAGCGAACTTCGTTTCGCCAAAGAAAGATCGACTTTAGATATTAAAAGTAATAAAATAATATTAATCTTAATTTTTATTAGGATGATAAATATAATTAATTTATTTGAACGGGATGCGCCCGCTCGCAAGACGCTTTCGTTCTCTGCTCCGTATTTTTTGTGTGTATTAGTAAGGATTGGTGGTAGGAGAATAATATTTTAGGACTAAATGTATTTTTTAATTCAACTCCGTAAGAAATAACCAGAAAAAAATTGGCCAAAAAATAAAATTTCAGGTGAACCACCAAATACTTGGGGTATAAAAATTTGTTGTTGACCTATTCTCATACCTACTGAATAAACATATAAAAATTCACCGAAATCGGTCAAGCCGATTCGGAGGAGTTTAAACCCTAAAACTGTGACACAAGAATTTTATATATATTGGATGGATGAAGTGGGTGGAAATGCCTGTGGTGAGCATTTAACATAAAAACACACAGTAGATTATCGTCATTGATATTGTTCGGCAATTTTATATAGGTATGGCAGTTTTAACGTCGATGTGAGCGCCAATCCTTATTTTTGGGACTAATTATTTTGAGACGGTTTATTTCCTTGTTGCAATGGATCGATTGCTGATTGCTTGAGTTTCCATGTTATTATATACGTTTAAGTGTAAGTAAACCAGATAGGTCAACAACCCTATTTATAACTAGGCCTCTCTCTCTCTCTCTCTCAACCCATTATTGACCCACTTCTGGGCACGGGTCTTTTCTCAGAATGAGAGAGTTTAGGCCATAGTCCACTGCGCTACTAGGCCAATTACCATCAAGTGGAAATGCACTTTACTAATTTAATACTAAGATAAAAATATATAGTTGACGTGTTACACAATAAAATTTCAAAACACCTATAGATCAAAGTAGGTAACAGTATGAACGTTATTAGGCTCCGTCAATCTCGCATAGGTAGTTTAATAGTGCGAGTAACCTACGCATTACTACAACATAGAAGGTCCCGTCCTATGTAGGAGAAGGTCGGTTCCGCGTCGTCCTCATTAGCAATCGAAAGTGACTCACCATCTACCGTTACTTGACTTATGATTGTGTATCTTACTCACCTAATTACGATTTCTAGAAGTTCTCTGTTGTAGTAACTAAAATTGATGACGTGGACGATACTCAAATTGTATCTTTCAGTGAAACAGATTTGTCATATCTGCCTTATTCACTACATAAATTAGTTATAGCTTTACTCACTAAATATCTTGATCGTTTCTCGAAAGGATTTATTTGTTATTTATTTCCTAATAACCAGCATTTATCAATGTTGACTCATTTGTGTTATCTGGAAGTGAACAGTTTTTCCTGGTCTAATGCGTTTCAGACATATTCCCAAAAATATAACAATTACATCGAATTTATAAAATATAGCAAAAAAGATGTACCTATTAATAATTGGTTGCCGGCACACTTTTATATGAGGCCACCATCTTAGTCCTCGGGAGTAGCGACGCATCTGTGATTTACTTCAGATAGAACCCCATGTTCTGTATGAAGTTGTTTACAGGTGTCCATGGGCGGCAGTGACCACTTACTACCAGGTTTAAAAAATAAGTAATACTTTCATCTTAACTTGACCTGTATCTCTTTTCCGTGACTTATTATGGTGTAGTTTTAAAACACATATATTTAGTATCGTACGTACCTTTTTCTCTTTATCGCACTATAACCCCTCTGGTAGCCGTCCTCAGCACTGAAAAGAGGATTCCATGACCCAAAGAAAGGAAATCGGAGTCTTCTGATCGCGTTGCCCCATCGCGCTCCAACCAGCTGAGCGGCTAGGCTCGCCGCACCGTCAAGTCTTTACGACAGTATAGCCACTCTTAGCGCTGTTCTTCCCGGGATCGCTTGACTATATGGCTCGAGCTGCGACCACTGTTCTTTCCGGGGTCGCTTGGCTAGTTGGCTAGAGCTCTGACTCTTTTAGTCGTCTCTTACGATTACGACGGACAGATAACGTAGCTATTCTAATCTCAGGACTACAGGAACGAGTATCGTACCCATCTATGATCAAAAACACCAATTGTAAGATGTGTATAATATAATGTCTACAGAATCTATTTGCTTATTTATTATGATTTTTGAGTCACTGAAATCAAGTACCAGCGTAAGCTTGTGTTTGAATTATGTGTTACAATCTTTTTTTAATTTGCCCCTTCAGTCTACGAGTGCACCCCATTGAGGTTTGTGCCCTTGGCAGCCGCCCCTGCGCCCAACCCCACACTAAATCGCTCATCAGCCTCACACTAGTATTCCGTCTTGTACTATAAACCCACACAAAGACAATTGCACAGTTACCCCGATCTATAAAAGTTTTTTTATAAGTAAACGAGCATGCAGTCCCCATTATGGTAAGTGGTTCCTGCCGCCCATGGACATCTTTAAGTAATATATCTTCATATAGAACATGAGTTCTATCTGAAGTCAATAACAGACAAGTTGCTACTTCTTAGAACTAAGATGGTCGCTTCATATAAGTGAGCCGGCAACCACACGCTTCCAAGAAAACATAAGAACTTCTTTGTGCTAGAAATAGCTGTAGTACTAACGTCTCCGCCCACTTATTCGTTCTACCACCTGATAAAAGATTCAGCGCTTAAAATCCAAACGAGTGTGGAACTGGGGAGTAAACTCTAAATTATTTTGCGTGGCCGATGCGCATGTGCCACACGTGTTGTTCAATATTATTGACATGTAAAATATTTTTATACATTTCATACTCATTTCATATTTGTTAAGATAAATTTTGAGATGTGTTTCGACGACAGAGCTCAGCTTAACTAAAGCCAACATGTAATTTTCACTCGACACTGACAAGGCCAGTTTCAGAACTGTATTTCGAAGGATAATAAATTTCATGCAACCGAATTATTTGTATTGTAATGTCGCTTCTATATGTGTCTGCAAAGTTTACTCATTTTTATATTGATCAGTATTTAACTGTTTTTATTTTTTACTGCTAGTATTTTAATGTTATTCTTAGTGCAAGAATAACATTTATATTGAAATTTTAATTAACATAAGACATCTATTAAAGGGCATCTATTATTATGTTCTGCTAGTATGTATATTTGACTAGAATTACGTTTATTTGATAGGTATTTGAATGCAGTATTAATCAAAATAAAGGGCTGTATAATCGAAGACGAATATAATCGTACGACGTAGTGTGTATTATGCGTGTTTAGTATTCAACAATAGGTAATGTGCCTACGTAGGTCTTTTGTTTTGCATTTCTCCCTATACTTAACATAACAGTGTCAAGATAAATATTGATTATTTAAATTAATGAAGTAAACAAGTGTCGAGGAGCGCGACACGATCGATAAGAGGTCACGCAATGCAACGCCCTACCCCCGGGCTCGTCGAGAGGGTGGAATTTATGATAGTATTCGCAGCCAATGTTGATAACATAAAATTAGAAGTGTCATCAACTTTGTTTTATAAGTAGGCATTTCGAAAATAATTATCACATTATTTTATTCTGAGGAGAAGAAAACCGCGAGAAAACCGAAATGTATGAAAGATCTTTAAATTAAATCTTGGCCTTGGACTTACAAAACTTAAATTTGGGCCATATGCCACATAGTTTACCACGTTGGTGAACTATGGCTTGCATATCTCCTCATTCGTGCTCACTTGTAGGATAGTAATGAGTAGATGTTGATGTTTTATTTTTATTGGTCACATTTTAATAACACCACAATGTCCAATGACAAATTTAACGCATCTTCATGTAATAAAAATGATTCACAACTCTTTGGGTATCACTCATTCATGGCATCATAACAGACCTGGCTTCACGTCAAATTTTACGAGTTTACGGCAAAATCAGTTTAGTGTCTCGATTCATGGCTTGTTTCTTGTCCATATTTATTTTAGTATACCTACCTAATGTTCCTCTGATTCATGAAAAATCAAGATGTAGTCTTGCTGTCCTACTTTTATATGTGTGACTATTTTAGAGGTTAGTCTTGGAGTACATTCTACCAACCTGCTCCAACGAATACATAATAATTACCTTTTTATTATTATTTTTAAGTATCTAGATTTATCTAATACATAACAACTGTACATTAGGTTCTAATACATATCTGAAAATAAAAAATAACCAATCTTATAAAAAAGTTATGTTTGTTCCTTTGGTTTGACTTCGAAATATCATTATTCAGTGCTTATAGAATTGTCTACAGTACCTACCTGCAATGCTGTTTTTCAGACTGATAGGCGCGGCATTAATCGTGTGCTTAAACAGAAAATGTGTTACTAATATAACTAGAGTGTACCCTATTTGGTATATCAGGAACGTGTAACTTATTATTGATCTCAAATAGTTTAATATTAATTAACAGTGCATCATACAAGTCATACAATGTACGTCTCACCACAACCCGTCAAACAGGACGCAGCGTACAAATGGCGATAAATGATATGACAATTTGTAGCTACAGACGAACCACAAAGGACTACCTCTTAATCTAGTCCAGCCTGGCTTTGCGCATACGTAGGTATATCAGATTGCCGGTTTAGGGCGATAGGCAGGGAGGCTGCGCTGATCTTGCGGCTGGCTCGTGTTACACCGCGTAACGAGGCAACACCGGGGGCGAACGATCACGGAGTCCGCGATCAATACCGAATACACGTCCAAGTTTAGCGATGAATCAACAGCCTACGAAAAAAATTCGTTATGATATTGTGAATAACTCATACATATCATGTTCATAATATGTAAATCTGATATAAATATTTATGACTTTGTCATGTATATCAATATACAATTATTTCGTAAAAAGTGGGCGCCTTTTATGTGTCTGCACTGAGTATCGTACCTTCTTGAATTACTTATGCAAATAGTGCTAACCAGGACGCAAATCTAGCGTCCTAGTTAGCAATACATATTTGGTATTACTGCTATTTTAATTAGATCCTTTTAACCAATAAAATCATTGAAGCTAATGCATTAATTGTAGAAAAAAATACAATCAACATTTGATCCGTTTAATCATTCAAATACGCCGAAATATCAATAGAGTCTAAGTACCAATATAATTAATATCGTATTGGGGGATTAATGAAAACTTTGACGCAGAGCTTAATAAAATATTCTAGTAAGTATACACATAAACGGGCAAACACGGTGGAGATGCGAGTGGAGTCGGGCGCGGGAGAGCGGAGCGGAGGCTGCGATCAATACGGGGCCGTCGCGCCCGCCGCGCCGCCGCACGCTACGAAAGCGAACGCACCGACCTCGCTGCCCTTCACCGGCGAGTCGACGAACCCTGAACCCCACACAGCCCCCCCCCCCCCCCCCGCAATCGCCACCCGCACTCCGACCCTCGCATCAGCCCTTCGCACTTCCCCGTGCGATCTTCGTGACCCGTTTAGATTTCAAATGATACTTCCATTGTGCCAACTGCCAACCGTTACGCCGTCGAGCCCTACCGAATGAATGACGTGACTCATTACCAGTGACTCATGTTACGAAGAAAAACTGGTACTAAATTATTTCGGGTATCATGTCATTATTATAAGCTTATACATAACATATTAATCATTTCTCCATAGCTAAATAATATACTACACTAAAAAGACATAAATATAATAACTGCATCACAAGCTAAATCATGTTTTATCTAACATATTAATCTATCGAGTCACATAACACTACTCATCTACAGTCTCACTAGATCCTTACCTCATATAATTTAAAGTTGAAAATAAGCAGTTGGTTAGTGCTCTCCGTAACAAGTTAGTACAATTATTTACTTATCACATGTAATTATGCTTCTAATCTACGAAGATATTTAATTTAAACTGTGTTAGCGTGAGGACTAGTCTAATATTACAGTACCACTCCGTGCACTTGTAAAGACACTGGCAATGAGTAATACCTACTGGTTGACTTCTATATTCAAAGCAAAACTTGATAAGTCCATTAAAGGTATGGCACGTTCAAGGCACATAAGCGTCTACCGAGTCTTGCTGCCTTCTATTACTTTATTCCAGAACCATTGTAATTCCGTTCACTAGTTTTGCAACGAACACAGTTTCTAGCTGCATTAATTTTAATAATCAAGTGAGAGATCATGTTTTATTACAAACAATTTAAGATAAGTCATCATGGTTATAAGATTACAATCACTCATCAAGCATTAACACCATCGGATTTGAGCATATGGAGTGTCTATAATCTTTGCGGGGAGTCTAGCCAATGAACTTGAATCGGACGGGCCTCCTCTGTGCGGGCTATAAATAGTCGAGCGCCTTCGCGATCATTGGAATATGGAGACACTGATTAAACATTAATGTTACATACAGCGTTCAGATAAAATGTTATTCGATTTTGGGTAATTTTAGAATCCAATATATTTTAAATCGATATTTTTTTTGGTACAAAAAGGAGCGTATTGCGGTTAACATTAAAAATACATGAAATTAAAAAAATGTTAACTAGAATCGGATGTCGAGAACCGCATCACCAAGTCTATTTTTAAGTAGCATGCGTGGCATTTGGGACGCGCGCTGGAAAATATCTGCTTACCTACCGTTCTATTCTCGGCTGCCCTACAAACAGCGCGCTCTTACTTCATCGCTGAAATTCTAAACTTTCAGAAGTTTAAATTAACATTTTGCTATAATTAAAAAATAAAAGTCGGTCAATTTTAATTGAACAAATACCGAAAAAAATAAGTCGGGTTATTGAATTCTTAAATAAATGATTCACGGTCTCATGAGTTTTTAATGAATTCAATCTTTATCCAGAGCGACTAAGTAAAAACGAAGCTAATTAGGTTTGGCCGAGCTTCGCTGAGACTGCAAAAACGGACAATGTGAAATTAACATTTCGTCTAACATTCACGTTGAGTCAACCTAACGGTAAACTGCCGTTTAGCTCTAGGTAATGTTCATATTTTTTGAGTTTGATATGTAGGACTATATTCTTCAAATCTGCGTTTGCATAGAATAAAAAGGTATTTTATTAAATGGTATCACTATGGATTTTATTAATGGCATGACTACTACTGTCAGGTACTAAATCAAAAGTACGGAAATTCTAACATTAGTTTACGAATGAATAGGTACCTACGTTAAATACGAAAAAATATCACTATGTGAAATATTTAATGTCTACGAAAGACATATCAGAGGTCTTTGACCGCTACTACCGCAATCGATGTTTTTTTATTATTTGTTTAGTATAAAGTTAGGTATATAAAATAATATAAACTGTTTTGACCTTAGATATCAGGCCGTTAAATGACATCCGTTTCTATGATTCATCGCTTATATCGCGCCAGTGCGATTATAAATAAACAATTAATTTATTATAAAAGACACTTAAATACTTGATAGTTGCAGTTAATATAAAGTAGGTATGTATCTCAAGTTTTACGCATCACATAACCTTCGTATTATCTACGTTATTTTAACATATCTTGGTTTAATTTGGGATCGTTAAAGAATTGTATCTACGTATCAGATATACCTAGTCGCCAATAGAGGGAAGTACGAGGGTGCACGAGATTTTCAACCAATACGGTTGCAGCGTAATAGGGAGGCAGCGTCCGGGGCGGGAGTCGGGACTTTCAAAACGTGCGTAGCCGGCGCGGTATCGACCGGCCGATGCGACAGACACTGCCGCGTACACTTGACATTCGCGTTCCCTACCCACTAAAGGTTCTCGACCTCAACATTTAAATACAAAAATCCACTTAAAATAAATTTCAACTCGCATATTGAAAATAATTTAATTTTCGCTATGTTTGCATGTTTTCAGCTGCACTACGAAATTAAATTTTGAATGGGATTAAAAATCATGCGCCTCATAGAAATATACAATAGGAAAGCTCATAAACTATCAATTAAGATTTATTTAATATGTATGTTTCCTTTTATTTAAGATTAAATATGCAACATTCATGTTGCCTGGTGTATAACTGTAACTGTATCACCAACACAACTAATTTTAGTACCTATAATTATCAATAAATTAAACTGTTTTATGCGTATGTTTTGTATTGATTCGTGTTTTTTTAAAGTTCTTTCACTTGTTCACAGGTGAAGAGGTGCCTGGACAAAAACAACGTAAAGGATTCTTCAGAAGCCTTTGGAAGAAGTCCCGACATTATTCTTTGGAACATCCGTGACCACATGAGTCCACATTTTGCGACTTGACGTTGAAATCTCTTCCGTAAATACTCGGACCGTGCAATTTAATATTGCCACAGAGATAATATATACGAACTCGTCCAGAAAAACTATTCAGACATGAATCGTTCGGTAAAAATATTGATTAATTTCGATAGTTTAAAATAAGTGGTAAGGTTTAAGGGTTTAAGGTGAAACATTTTTGACCTAAATAATTTACACGTGCGTGATTGTGGCTTTCAATTCAAGGTTTGAAAATTACCTACTTTATGTTTAGTCGCGTGTTGCAATTATTTTAATTACGAATGTATAGCGATATTGTTGATTTGTTTAATCAATAGTTAATATAACAATGCATAATTTATTTCTAAGGCGTGCAATGTATTTTTCGCCACAATTTAGTTTCCTTGGTATAAATAGGATTGTAGAAATGTAGATAACCACGTAGTAAGACATGTATGTACATCATCGAGTCTTTTGTTACACATTGAAAAGTATTATAAGCAATAAGTATGTATACTAACTTGTACGATTTGCGCAATAGGTATAAAGCTGTGTAAGAACTAACTACTAAAATTGGCAACACTAACTTCTTTGTAGCGTTAGTTATGAATTGTTTTTGTGTTGTAATTTTTAAAGAACCAAATTCACTTGATAGGCTATAGCTACCGTTTTAACATTTTATACCAATTCCTTGTATTCGAGTGTACTTAATTCTTATAATTGTAGATTTTGTCAAAGAAAAATAAATTATGTTCATTAGCACTAATTTGTTTGATTGAATGCCTAACGTCGGTGGAGGGTTCTGCCAAAGAAACACAGGTGAGTATAATACAAATCATTTTATTATTAGATAGACACAGTTCCCATCGCTTATCAGAAACAATGTACAAAGCTATAGTAGTAATATCAAATATAAACAATATGCACCCTTCGTTTACTGCAAGCCTTGTTTGAGGATACAGGATAATTGAGCGCTTCTAGATCTGCAGCTAAGAGATAGAATAGAACAGAATGCAAATGTTTATTCACTACACATGATTACAAAGGTGGCGTAATTAAAGGAAGCATAGCGAAGTAGTCGGCGCCTCTACTGGCCGCGGCGGCGGTACGGGGCCGCGCGGCCTCACACTGACGTATCGGATATTTCTCACACGATGGTTCCAGTGGGACTAGAGATTTTCAATTAAAATTGTAATATTTTACTTGGGTTTACAGTGTCTTTCATTTTGTAACAAGCCCTTACACAAATGTCTATTTGTAAATTACATATATAATTATGTTGTATATCGTTACAGTAATTTCATTACGTGGTTATCATAACTTCTCATCAAGCATCTGTAGGACGCGCAAAATATTACTGATGGCGAGATAGCTTCCACAACACTGTATCGTTAACACGCGAGATTAAAAATTTAATCAGAATGCTTGAAAAGAAATCTAAAAAAAATCTCTATACACCATGCTTCAAGACCTGCTCGCAAAGCTAAAATATGCTTTACCATACGGTCAATAAAAGCAAATTTTAAAATACAAATTTAAAACAGTCTGCAGTAACAATCACTCTGTGGAAGCGGTGAGCGTATAAAAAGGGTCCAGAATCCGCAAAGTAATTGTATTTGCACACAGTTACTGAACGCATCAGACACTGATGACGCCATAATTTATCAAATATCAAAACAAATGAACGGTCCTTATCACTTTTATAGAATATACAAAATGCAGTTTACTTATTTCCCTGTGGAAAAAATATTATCTTATAGTATTCTTAGATCACGGCGCGCTTCGATCTGCAAACAAGGAGAAAGAAAGTTTGAAAATCTATTGTTAATATATTGCGTTAAGCGTTATTACCGAAGAACTGAATGTATATTTATTGTATGATTTGAATTGAATAAAATACGACGCATACACATCCACACTTACAACGTATACTAAAAATATCTGTTTTGCCTGTATGCGATTTCACAGAAATTTGTTTACTTTTTTTGAGATAATTTTTAATGCATTAGGATTTTATCGGTTTCAAGGATTACAAGTAATTTGTCCATTCAAAGATATGGCGAAATGCTACGAGATATGCCGATACTAAATATAATGACTTTTGGCGTGCTTTATCTACGCAAACAACTACAACAAATCGTGGGCTAAATCGTCAAATTATACTGAATCTTTTTCCTCCTGGAAATGTTGCTTAATACTAAAATCTGTTCGAAAATGCAGAAAACTCACCTCTAATAACCACAGCTAACTAAATACTCTCCTAACTTCTCCACTACAGATGCGGCTTGCTGGGGTTGAATGGGTTCTTCATAAAGAGAAATGACGACGGCTGAAAAAAAAGTATACGTTTAAAATTCTTTAAGTTGCTATCCAATTAATTAGCGTTGGTTGATCTGGATATTTCTAATTCCTTAATTATAACTGAAATCAACATTTAATGGACATACTAATAGGCTTTGCTGATAACACAATACTGGGAGGTTTAATTGCTTAAAGATAAAGTTCTGACTAAGTCCTAATCAGGAAAAAATATTTTATAGTTTATACAATATATCTAATAATTATAAAAATCTTTAAATTTAGATTCATATCCGATCTTGATTAAGTTTAAAATTATCATAAATATTATATAATCGAACCGTCAATAAAATTATGGGATAAATCAGGAATCAAACATCAACTGTACATGAAACTTTATAGATAACAAATTATCTTTAAAGTACTGGATGGACTTAAAAAGTTCTTCACTTTCGAATAAGCTCAATCTCCGTTTCAGAGTGTGTACTAGATATCTATACTATACTTTATGCAGACTATAAGTTTTCATTAAAATGTTTACACTCATAAGAACATTATGTTATTTAATACGATAAATTATGAACATACGTTAAAATGAAATATTGGTTTTATTTTTACGACTAAACTACGACAGTTTTGGAGCAGTTCCAAAAAAAAAAACACAAATGTTTCAAATACAATATTCTACTGCTAAATCCACACTGATATCTCGATATTATACAGATGCCTAATACTGAAATAATCGAGAAGTATCGAATGTTGTGGATGTAAGTAATCGGTGTAACGTCGCGTGTCTAAATCAATGTGGGCCAAATTGTGGACTCGAATAGCGCGGCATACGAGTTAATCAGATTTCGCGGTTTACCACTTTACGCTCTATAATCAGTGTCTCAGATTTGTAGAGAAAATATTGGCAGCGTTTGCATTGTTGGACCTAATACCAACCACTTGAACTATAGTCACAGACGTCTAAATCTTTTATGTAGAAATTAATATTATCTATCTTTTAAATATATATATATATATATATATATATATATATTTAATCCACCAATTCGTACTTGGTCAGCGCGGTGGATTCTGGCCTTAACTCATTCTGAGCGAAGACCTGTGCCCAGCAGTGGGCCAATAATGGGTTGATGAGAGAGAGAAATATTATTGTCAGTTGACAGTATTATACGAATGCGTCTAGTCACAGGATCCGGCCTGCACATATAATATGAGATTGGATGTTCTTAATTTCTTCGATGACCTACTTCTAGGCGTCAAAAATGTACTCTCGCGCAGGAAGGCGTATTAAAGGAAATGGCATGAAATAGGTAGATCAATGGGGGCTCAGACCATTTATCAACCAATTTTCAGAGACAGCTCAAACCCACGGTACATTATTGTTATTGTATTACAGCACCAGTTTTTGTACTACAGCCCGCTACTACCTACATAACTACGGTCCGCGTAGGTAGTAAATCAAATCAAAGTTTGTAAATCCTATACTCGCATGGGACCAACTCAACTTTCTGTGCAGAAAAAAGCACCTACAGTGGTGGTATTTTCCACACTCACGCACTCACGCTAGCTTCCAGATTCGCAGCAATCGAGTGACGGGATAAGGATAATACGAGTAAATTATGTATTTCAAAACGCGAGTTGTTTTACAACTTAAATGTATAACAAATTATGTACTTATTACACGTTATAGCTTTATATATGCCGTTTTCTAATACTAATTAGCCTCAATATTATGTTAAATAAGCATTTTTATTTGCATGTATGAAAGTAAAAAATGTACAAAATTTATATGTAATGTTCAATCTAAGATTGTTTTTAAAATATGACAAGTGATGTCTATTTCTTGTCATGTAAGACTTTAAACTTGTTATTACAACCTACATCATCCTACAATTTTTGGTAATCTGAGACCCCAAGCAAGGTGCGTAGTAATGTTCATTTTGCGATTATTTTAAGTTTTAACATGCTTCTGGTGTGCAAATTTGAAAATATTGCCTACTTGAAACAATAAGATATCATAATATGGTCGAACATGTCTCACTAAAAAAACTTTAAAGTCAATAGTTCTAACTTCAGAAAATTATTCTAAATGTAGGAAAAAATATCAGAAAAAGACTTTACGGATAAACGCAATTAGAACATTTCTTAATGCATTATGCAACAGATGAATTTTATCTTGAATTATTATTTCCTCAAACAATGTTTATAATGCTACAGTACATTTTAAATAATAATGAAAATACTTGTAAAAGACTTACGAGGGCGATACGATAAGTACTTAGCCTACAAAAGGAAAACGTATATATTTTTTAAAGGACTTTATATTTTTGGACAGTCTCCTTTTAGTTCGATACACTTGACCCAGCGATGCTCCAACTTCTTAACCCATTTGAAAAATACGATTTCGGGAGCTCTACAAAATAGGGCTCGTTGGCGGCTATAACATTGCGGCCGATAGGACAGTCTTTGCTTTCCTTGGAGCACGTTCGCCGGGTCTACTGTTTTGACTATTTCTTGGTCTCTGACGTGTACCAGTGGATCCAAGTTTCCATCAACGGTTACGAAATGATGCAGAAACTCTTTCGGATTACGCTTAAACGGAGTCAAACACTGCGCTGAAGTGGTCTCACGGTTGCGCTTGTTAACCGAAGTGAGCAAACGCGGCACGGATCTTGCCGTCAGACTTTTCAAACCCATCATTTGTCTAAGGATATGATTTATGCGATCTTTTGAAATGCCTACTATCTCAGCTATCTTAGGTACCTTTAATCGGGTATGTACCAATAGCAGGTCATGATTTTTTTAAACATTTTCCTCCGTGGTAGCCTTGTTAGGGCACCTGCGCGTGGCTCATCAAAAACCGAGGTGCGGCCAGGTTAAAAGTCGTTACAACCAATTTTTGACGGTGACAATCGAAGGAGAAGAGTCACTGTAGACAGAAACCAAGCACTGTTCGATTTCACTGCGCAGACTTTTCTTTCAAGAGCAAGAATCGAAACACTGACCGATATTACTCTTTTCCATTTTTCTAAAATTCGTGACCACGCATGGCTTAAAGAGTTGTCAAAATTTAACCTATAGACCGATTTGGCTACAATTTTGATAATAGCTTATGTTTCACGATAGATGTTTTTCTTGTGATAGTAGCGCCCTCAGGTGGTGCGGCTAAGTTCTTATCGGACCACTCTCGTATATGTTATTTTTTAATAATTCTTTACTTTTTTTAAATTTCATTAAAGGCATCCGCTGTTTGTAACGGTTTAGAAACTCTGAAACGTAAGATAACCTGAAATAATCCTCTACTATGTTTTACGAATACGAAAAAGGAAATTGGACACACTTTTCCATTATTGACCCACACTATTTCGAATTAGTACATTTTAAAAGAAATATTACAATTTAACTCGACAACGTAACGTAAAACGCGGCGAGTAAATTAATTATGTCATATTTATATCTGTTTTATTACACACGCCGTGGCCAAACATCGATCAACGGTTGTTTGCTCACCTTGCTGTGTCTTCATGCAGTGCACGCCGACCTTGCCGAGCTTTGCGCGTATGATGCGTTCTGTGCCACTGAGGTAGATGTACCGCGTGCCCGCTATCGTCACGCCACCGCTCGTGAGGAGTGATTCATCTTCAAAACCCGCCACTATCTTCGCAACTTCATCTTTTGATATCTGTTAACAAAGAAATTAAGAGAAAGTAGTACATATGTACTTAAAACTTTTTTTGTAAATGAAATCTACCGCATGTATCACACACAATCATATGTTGCGAATTGTGTTTTGTGTTTTATTGCTATTTAAGAGGTTAAGCTTGCAAACATTGTCCATTGAGGCTTACTAAGCCTTAATGGGCTAAGTAGTAATTCCGCATTTGTTGTGCTGTAATGAACTTGAGGCTGGCAAAATATATTGTTGTTTTTATTTCTTATAGTACTATACTAAATAGAGAAGTGCAAAAAAATGAGACATTAGTGCTGCCTATGGTCCATTAATTTTGGTGTATACTAACTGTGCTATTTGTGCTTCAAGGGATAGATCTATAGCTACATTGTTATAATCTGACAACTTGTTAAGTTAAGAGCATTTGTCATAAGACTGCAGCATTACACAAAGTATTACCTTGCAAGCCTATGTACAACAATATATTAGTACAACATACCTATAAAAAAAATATAACCATTTATTTATTTCCAAATTTTTCTTCATCGATAATGATGAACAATGTTGTTGTTAATACAAAAGTATGAGAAATACAATTAATAGTAATAAAAATATTTATTATGTACCAAAATAAGTAAATATACATTTTTTTGATGATATTAACTTAATAATTTCTCAATAACCACTATTCATGCAATTAAATTAATCCGTATAGACATGTCTAAAAGTTCCATAATATGCGACAAAAAATTTTGACAATTTCACTGATAATATAGTTTTAATTAACGGTAGTAGCAAATAAGCATGCAGTCCACTTTATGGAAAGTAACCAATGCCAGTAATTTGTCAATAACCTCAGATACAGCCTCAAGGTTACAAATGCATTGTTACCCATGATATATATGTATGTATAACATATTATACAAAGGTTCTTCTACCTTAAATATACTTCTCTATAAAACATTATCGCCTTGCGGTTTAGGGTTTTGGCATATAGTTAAGTGGAGTTGAATGTGGCATCCCTCTGCTCAACTCAGCTCTGATTTTGGAAGTAATTGTAGTAATTTTGTAGTCAGTCCTAATTTATATGAGTGGTAGTACCAATAACTCTTTTAGTGGACTTGGCTGGAACATCACTCTCTTACCTATAAACATAGCCAATGTGTTCTGTGAACTATTATAAATACCTACATAGATTATCTCAGGTTGCGTTTGAGTATGAAGTTATTTTCATTTTTGAAATATTGTACTATAATTTTATTCTATCTTATATCTCCAAACTGAGGAGAGCAAAACATATACATATACATAGACATCTATGTAATTTTGTTATCAGACAATATTTTTCTACAATTAATTTATATATTGTAATAATTTGACCTGAAATGCATCACAATGTGTCCAAAACCCTAACCTAATCAAAACAAGATAAAACTTTGATAAGATTATGGTTACTAAGAATAGGTTGGTAGATTTAATAAATATTATGAACATGTGAAAATATTTATTATAAAGGAAATATTTTATTAACCAAAAGGCAAATTTATTATTTTTTTTTTAAATGTGTGGTATATTTTAAACTAGTTTACCTGCCGAACTTTGTTTGGCCTAAAAGTAAGAAATCTAAAATGATCAGTGTTTTCATACTATATTAAACATAAAATCCCTTACTTTGAGTCCCTTTATTTGTTAAAAATAACTCCATTAAAATCCGTAGCGTAGTTTTAAAGATCCAAGCATACATAGGGACAGACAGTGAGAAGCAACTTTAGTTTTATACTATGCAGTGATGAAATGAAACATATACTTTTATATATCTAATTATTTTATTGCCAGGTGAGATTCCAGGTGGTTAGAAGCCATTATCAGTGCAGTTTTTTTAAACTTTTGCATGATGGATAATGTGTACAAAAAAAAACAATTCTAATAGACGCAAAAAAAACAGTTCGTACAATATCCATATGTCTTGATCATTCAAAAATTATCATACAAGATGTTCCAATTTTACAATACATTTTACATGAATTTCATATTGTGCTCAATTATTTTTTAAACTAATAAAATTAATTACAGAGGTAATTAATCATTTTTCTTTTTAAAATTAACTACAGAGATAGATATTACTCATTTTTCTTTTGGACTACATTACAGACTGGATAAGATAATTTCTGCGAATATTATAAGTCTAACCCGAAATACTTTATACAAAGATATCAAGTAAAATTTGGATTAATAACAACGAGGGTAATATAATAATAGGGATCGACGTGTACATGTAACCAAACTCAAATACCGGCCGGCGAGCGTACATCTGTACACGCGTAAAAAAGTTATAATACTTGAAATATGCCAGATATGTAGTCCGTAAAGCAATTATTTACTCTTTTCCTGCCAAATTGTAACAAAAAGACCTAGGAGTCGATGAAAACTGCGCATTTCTAATTCGAATTCGCTGGTACCACATGTCGCCATCTTGTCAACTTGCCGGATTCGTCATCCACCCTTTCCCAAAATTTAGAGACACTTCTAAGGACACAAACTGTACACTTTGCGAACACCTCTACACATTTTAGTAATAAATAATGTCACTGACCACATAATATCCAACTTAACAGGTAACTTACATCAAATCCCTCCGACTTGGCCCAGACATTTCCATCGTGACCGGCAATCGCAGCTTTTGTTACACATCTCGATGCCATTAACTGTTTATCGACATAATCTTGCCAGCTCATATTGATTGAGTTCGTATTATAAATTAAAACTAAACTTGGCTAAAATACGGTCTAGACCCCGCAACGAGCTAACGCTCCACACGAACAAAAAGCACTGCCGTTTCAAAATGGCAGCGTAGTCATAGACACAACAGGAAGTTCAATGCTGCCAACAGTAACAGATAAATGGTGCGTTCTTAGAGAATCAATATTTTTTTCTCACTTCCGGTTAATTTAACTATTTAATAAATTTAATACTTAAACTCAGATATATGTTAATAATAATATAACATATATCCTAAAGATATTTTTAAGATCATCCTGGTACATACTCCTGGTATTAGAAAAATAATTAACAGTTACATATCAGACTATGTAAACTGCGTCTATTATGATTTATGCACACTGCGGTGTCACAGATAACCTATACATATAAAACCGGTGTTAATCTTTAATCAGACGAAAAAAACGTTTTGTGTGGAAAACCTCTAATACAACTCAAGATTTAAAAAATAGTCCAAATCTCATCTCACCATAATATACCATTCGAGTAGAGTTTTAGGAATATCTCTTTGTAATATTTAACAGTAATCTGCAGGCACGCGTGGACATGTACACTTGTCTTGGTATCATTTTTCTACCATCGAAATGTCTTGGTAGAGTCATGAACCGCCGTCCCGGTAGTTTCGGAATCAGAATAGGGCTACGGTATCCCCTGCCTGTCGTAAGAGGCGACTAAAAGGGGGCTTCCGGTGTTGCGGGCGGCAAGAGTCCCAGGGGGGATAGCGGTATACGTGGTCGCATACCGTCGTGAAGACCAGACGGAGCGGTGGGCCCGTCCGCTCACCTGAGAGGGGCTTGATGGGGCAACGCGCTTAGAGGACTCCGGTTGCGTTCCTTTGAAGATTCCGGAGACCTCTTTGTAACGCTGAGGACGGCCACCGGGAGGGTTTTAGTGCGGTAAGAATCCCACATAACCCTGCATCGCTCCCACGGTGTACGGTACCTTTTGAAGATTTCAAAAAGAGCCATAAAACGTGTTCATCGCTGACAGAGTCAACACTTTCTGGAAAGAAGTCTAAATGCGAAATAAAGAAGTTCAATTTTAATGAGATATTACAGCCTAAACCCATATACGTACTTTACAGTTCTGTAACAATACTTTTATAGTCACATAAATTAGCTGGTTTTACAATACTTACAATACACGAGGTTCAGTTGCGGTGATTTCCAAATATTAAAGTAGCTTTTACTAAATATGTTTTTCAAAATTCGAAACCTTTTGTTAAAATATTTCATCTTTCATTTATTGTATTTTCCATTTAATACCATAATACATATATGTCCTGTTAAATCTATGCATCGGCTTAGGATTTTTCCTCACTTCCGTCTGACGCAGGTGCTCTTGGGACATGGTTGTTTCGGGAGCTACCTGTGTCGGATCGGGCGGGAGCCGACTGCCAGGTGCCAACATTGCGACGGTTGCCTCGAAGAGACGTCCCAGCATACGCTGGAGGTATGCGTGGAATGCGGAGCGCCGCGCGCTCAGTTCTGTATTAGGGGCTGACCTTTCGCTTCCGGCCGTGGTTCGCGCCATGGTTGGAAGTGACAGGTCGTGGCAGGCGGTGCGATCCTTTTGCGAAGCAGTGATGATCGCGAAGGAGGCGGCGGAGTGGGCCACGGAGGACAATACATCTTCCGCGCCGCTTCGTCGCAGACTCTTGGGACGCCGGAGAGTGGCTTTTGCAGAAAGCCACTCCTTCCCAGTCCCATGAGCCCACAGGGGCAGAATCCTGCCTCTGGTCACAAGGGTTCGAGATGTCGTGTGTGCGTTCTGCATGCACATCTCATGAGGGACACCACTGAGAGGGGCCCCTCCCTCTCGGAACGTGGCTGGCGTTAACATCAGCGCCGGCCGACGTTGCCGGGCCGCGAATGGAATGCTAACGCTCGTGACCCGGCACCGAATGTCCACAGGAACGCCGCGGAGTTTTAGTCGGTAAGAGTCCGACATACCCCTTGCGCTCCCCCGGGCGAAAGGGGATCCATGAGGATTTCTCCGCGTTAAAAAAAAAAGGATTTTTCCTTACATCTATAAAAAGCCATCGCCATTCATAATCATATTTTTGCCAAAGTTTTTCATGACACCAAGCTTTATATACAAAGCTGGTAAAAATATGTTATCGGAATTCACTAAAGGAGAAATTCAATGTTTTATTTTTCCGATGGCATAACTAAATACAGTTCATATAAGTTGGGTATGGGTACTAAAAGCGTCAAATTAGTCAAAACTCCGCAAGAGTTTTAAGAGTAAAGTCACCAAAAATGTTAAAAAAATATTTTCAGGATTATTTAGATATTTCCTTTGCATTAATTAGAAATCACTTCAACCATCATAACAACGTTTTTCTAACAGGAAACACTTTTGAATGTGAAAATAAAATTCAAAGACGGCTCATATTCATTTTTTTGGGTATATATCTATAACACAAAAAGAGACCTTATGAAATCAAAAGCAATATGGTTTTAGAATGAATATAGATAGGTAACTCAAAATTAGTAAACACCTTTCTTGTTACAAAATTTTGTTGACCAGTGTATCCTAAAAAATAATCAGTAACGAAGGAGTGAGGGGAGAGAAATAATGGAACTGCTGAAATTCATTTCTCCTACTAAACATGATTCGTCGTCATCAACCTATTATTGTTCCACTGCTGGGCACGGGTCTTCTTTCGGACTGAGAGAGTTATAGGCCATAGTCCATCGCCCTGGCCAAGGGCGAATTGGTGGACTTCACACACCTCCGAGAACTATTTTTTAAAGAACTCTCGGGTGTGTAGGTTTCCTCGCGATGTTTTCCTTCGCCGAAAAGCAGCGATAATCAATTTCTAATACGCACATAAATGAGTGGTTTGAACCTCGGACCTCCCGTTTGAGAGGGCGAGTTTCAACCATTAGGCTATCACTGCTCTAATAAACATGATTATTAATATCAAATTAGAGTGATTCGAAATTACATACGTCCACACTACAATATTATGAATAATTTGGTTAAAATAAAAATTAAATTTAAATTGAAGAAATCAAATTGACATAAACTAGCATTTTATTCAATATTGGATGGACAATAAATAATTTATTTATTTAAAAAGGGATAGCCAACAAGACAATACATTACATTTACAACTAAAAACTAGATGAGGCTTAAATTATATGCTGTCTTAATTACAGGCCACCACGACATGGATCGTGGTCGAGTTTAAATATTTAAGATTATATTTTATCACATAACTGTTCGTTTAAGTAATTAAAATTAATTATATGTTTAAATGTATAGTAAAAAAATTGTGTTAGAGATAACAAAATTGTCACAATTAATTGAATGCAATTAATCCTGTGCCTAATAAATATTTAATAGAGTTCTTAAATTTACCAATTTTATTAAAAAATATGTCATATTTAGGTTCTCTTGATAGGGCGTTGTATTGACGTACTGTAATAAATTGTATAGTACTGTTTAATAGTTTACAATATACTAGTAGCCGACCGAAAGTTCAGTTTCGGTTTCGACGACTAACATCTTGCGAATGTTTGATCTCGGTAAAACCCTTACCCCATAATATTACTTGCAGTAACGTCATGTTTGATTGGACAGAAAGTGATGCGTTTCTGCAAATTTGAAAATACGCGCGCTTAATGTTGATCAGTTTCATGCAACTGAATATGTAGGTGTAGACTATTAATAGAACTAAATAAATAGTATTACGACAACAGTACAGTATCGCTGCAAAATGTTGTGTTTTAAAAAAATTATAAAATTAATATGATATGAGCCGGATATTTCCTTCAAAAATTAATGCACTCGCTTGAAGTTATCTTTTTCAAGTGGCATCATTTGCTACCGAGCGTGAATTACACACATTTCTTTAAAATTTGTCACCATGCCTTCCATTTCACTTTGTCTATTAATACAAACTTACTTTTCATTTATTCTATTATTACGAAATGTAGGTTTAATATTACTAGTAATATCTATTATTAGTTCATATACAAAGGTCATAAATAATTATAATTTCTATTTCACTGTATATTATATTAATCAAAATTATTTAAAATGTTGCTCATTTTAATAACGCATAATTTGAATTAATTTGAATGAATCTTATTTGGATGCGTTCATGAATAGCAGTAGCTCGTTTCGCTATCTCATTCTTTTTCACACAATTTACCGTATCGCTAGTTCACAAGCTGTAGGATCTGTCTGCTGTCTCGAATTGTCGTTTCTGACTTCCGCCGTTTTATTTCCTAATAATTTAGAAGTGTTCGTCAAATTGTTTATTAAACAATTTATTGTATTTAGAGTATTATATTATTCATTAAATAAATTAATTTAATTGTTTGCGTAAAAAGTGTCGCTTGCCATATTCTCTTAAAATATCAATAAAAAAAAGCTTGTGCTAAACTTAACTTGACCTTGCTAGTTCTTTTCCGTTCAGCACCCGCGATTGGAACATGTCCTCCTATTCACCTGAAAGAAGGTAAGATTAGTTTTTGTCATATTTAAAGCTACATTTAATGAATGCTAATGTAAAATCGACATGATAAGATAGGGTACTTTCATTTGAACTTCATTAATGGTTTTCTGCGATGTGATTGATATAATACCTTATTCTCCACGGTTGCCGATTGCCAACATGGCGCTGGCAGAGAACATTATTACTCATTTGGTTCGGCGCACGTGTTTTTTTACATGTAATTGATTATTTACAGCTAACGTATTATAAAGAAAGCATTTCTTAATGTAATTTCATTCATTTCTAAAGCTCAACTATCGATTATAATATCAAAATACGCGACAACAATGATATGCCATTTTGACAGCCCATACATTTTACAATTATTTTGCTTAATCATTTCTACTATGTAATAGGACATGATATAGATATAATTGCGCACAATACGATATAAAGTGTCTATTTGATTTCAATTTACAGATCTGAAGATTGGCCGGAGGATTCCAAGAATGGCCCATCTAAGGATCAAGGTAACTACGATGCCCCGGGCGAGCCTGAAGGCGCCCTGGACACAAACTGGCATGAAGTCGTGGAAAGTTTCGATGACATGAACTTGAAGGAAGAATTGTTACGAGGTATCTACGCCTACGGTTTCGAGAAGCCGTCCGCGATCCAGCAACGCGCGATCATGCCCTGCATCCTCAAGCGCGATGTTATAGCGCAAGCTCAATCTGGAACTGGCAAGACGGCCACTTTCTCCATTTCAATCTTGCAACAGATTGACACTAGCATTCGCGAATGCCAAGCTTTGATCCTGGCTCCCACTCGCGAGCTGGCCCAGCAGATCCAGAAGGTACGAATCTGTGCTATGTGATAGTGACTCGGTTATAAAGAAGGACAATGTTAACAGTGTTAATGTTTTAGGTGGTTATTGCGCTCGGTGATCATTTGAATGCAAAATGCCATGCATGCATCGGTGGTACCAATGTTCGTGAAGATATGCGTCAGTTGGAAAGTGGCGTGCATGTAGTGGTCGGCACACCTGGCCGTGTGTATGATATGATCACCCGTCGTGCACTACGTGCCAACACAATCAAGTTGTTCGTGCTTGACGAGGCCGATGAAATGTTGTCCCGAGGGTGAGTTGTTCATTCACATTCAAATTAAATTGAGGCCTCACTTGTCCGATGTCCATCATTGTATCTGTGGCATTTGATTCATGCACATAATAAAGCTTTGATTGTATATAAAGGCAATATAACTTGTGCAGTTTGTGTTAACCTCTTTGCTGTACCTATTTCAGCCTATTAGTGGCAGTGTTAAGAGCTACTGTTTTGCGCTTTAAATGTTTGTTATAAAATTCAATTTGAATAGTCTCCACAGACAGTAATGTGTCGATGGTCAATTTCATAATTCTATTTACATTAAATTATAGATGTTTGTATGGATGGTATTGACTTATCATTGGAGATTGAACTCAATTACTTAGTAAGTAGATTGGTATATCTTAATTGAAACTAAATTCAACAATTCCAGATTCAAAGATCAAATTCACGATGTTTTCAAAATGCTCTCAGCTGACGTCCAGGTCATTTTGCTCTCGGCTACCATGCCTGATGATGTATTGGAAGTGTCTCGTTGCTTCATGAGAGAGCCGGTGCGCATTCTTGTGCAAAAGGAAGAGGTAAGTTGACTTTATATCTGGTTTACACAGCGCTATGATCTTACACCTTTCATTTTTTTTAGTCAAATTTAATTTTGTTAAATAATTTATAATCACCCACCAAATAATAAGATGTCAATGATCCATATAAATATAGACACTGACAATTGTACTGAAGGTAAATTAAGAAGCTCTGCTTTTTTTTTGTTTTATAAGAATGAAGTAGCAAACAAGCATGCAGTCAACTTGATGGTTAGTGGTCACTGCTGCCTATAGTCATCTGTAAGCAGCTTCATATAGAATATGGGCTCTACTTGAAGTCAATCACAGATGCGATTTAAAGCAGCTGCTCTAAAGGCTAATAATTAGGAGTAAAGAGGAGTAGTTACTTGTCTTTACTCCTGGGTTTGCACTGAATACATAACTTATTTGGTCTTAATAATGACTCATAACCCTGACTAGACTTATGTATGAAACCTTGATTCCACCTTATTGGTGTCAAGTTGATCATGGTTTGAGTGTGTGTTTATCTGTCTCCTTAAACATTTAGCTATGCAAGCGTATTACATGTGGTTTCAATTTACAGTGGGAATACATTGTGTAACTTAGATATAGTTTTGCAATTTGATACAAGAATGCAACTTAATGAAGTAATCTTTGTTTAAACTTAAATGTAAATTTAAAGAATTTAAATTAACTTGATTTGAATTTGTAAGTTAATCCTTACATGCTGACATAACTATTACAATACAAATCATTCTGCATAAAAGATCTCTTGATTATTCTCATAGAGATATTGATTCCCTATGTCTACAAAATATATTAAATGTATTTGAATGTATAAGGCAGAGAGCTATTTTAAATATAGAACACAAAAGGATCATTCATCAGATAATATTCAGACTACAGCACACAATTGACAATAGATTTTAAAATAATTTTTGCTAACATCAACATGCATAAAGCATATATTAGATGTAACACATTTTATATGCTTATGTGCATAAACATATCAAATTATATAGCACCATTTACTTATTCTATTATTGTTAAAGAAAATTTGTGTAATATTGTGCAATAAGAATATTTTCTTAGGAATGTTATCTATACATATAAATCTGAAGTATAAAGACATGATCTTATAATGAATTTTATAATTATTAACAGTAATAGTACTAGTAGTAATGAATAATAAATAGTTTAGTTAGTTCTGAAATATAAGTAATGATGACTAATATTTCAGAATTATTGTGGCATCAAATTACCAACAGAAAATAATATAGATAAGAAAATTCTTATAATTTCTAATACTGTAGGCTTAAAATGATTAAGTCTCATGCTATGCACATAATGGTGCATAAAAATCAATGCCACTAACATTCCTTTAACATTGCCATGTAGTGAAATAATTTTGGCAGCATTACTATTCACCCTTTTAATGCAAATCCATATTGTCTATATCTATACAGTTGCACTCACTATGCCTCAACATAATGAGGATCACACTGAATTGTTTCATTTCTAAAAAATATATGAATTTAACCTACATATATATCACATTAATAGAAGGCATCACTATTTTAAATATAATGCAATGTATATTTTTTCTTGGCTACATTAAGAAACCTCATTAAACATCCTTTAATAAGTAAAGAACTTTTCACAATTCTGTTATTAACAATATTGCCCCTTATTAGTTACTCATGAAGTAATATGTTTATTCTTAAATTATGATATTGAATCCTTTGTGAATATACCACATAAGAATAGTGCACACATTAAATATTTCTCTCCTTTTTTGTGTTAAAATTAAAATTTTATAACTAAGCATGTTGTTTTTAGTATAACAAACTTTTATTTCTTTTTGTTGTAGCTTACACTAGAAGGTATCAAACAATTCTTCATTTCTATTGAGATGGAAGAGTGGAAGTTGGAAACTCTTTGTGACTTGTATGACACTCTGTCTATTGCTCAGGCTGTCATCTTCTGCAACACTCGCCGTAAGGTAAAGTCATTGTTAACTATCTAGGTAGTAAATATAAGGTGTGGGTTTATTATCCTGTGGTAACAAGTGTTCGAGAATGTGAAAATATATGTTAACTGGGCAGACACAAAATTGCATCCTTGCTAGGGTTGAACAAGTTTGTTATTAAATCAAAGCTGTCTAAGGGCTTGCTTATAGTATCTGGACGGACTGCAACTGTTTCTTGGGTACATTTTTTTTTTGCTGATTCAGGTGAAGACTGCAAAAAAAATTCATAGGCTTCAGCAATCCTCCTGTACTGGCCCGCGATTGAATTTGCTCTAACCCTGAATTACATGACTCAAGTGGTACTTATGGACATTGACACAAAACAAATTTAATTAAACAATTGACGACTAAATACAATACATGCTGACCATTTAGGTATGGACCAGACACAAATAAAAATTATTCTTTTTTCTTATAGGTCGACTGGCTCACAGAATCCATGCACCAGCGTGATTTTACCGTGTCTGCTATGCACGGTGATATGGACCAGCGTGAACGCGAGGTCATCATGAGGCAGTTCCGAACTGGCTCCTCCCGAGTGCTCATCACTACTGATCTGCTTGCTCGTGGTATTGACGTGCAGCAGGTTTCTTGCGTCATCAATTACGATCTGCCCACTAACCGCGAGAATTACATCCATCGGTATATACCTATTTAAATTTTATTTGTCTAAAATAAAAAAATAATTTTATTGATTTACTTATGTGTGTCTCTTTGATTTCCAGGATTGGACGAGGTGGTCGTTTCGGCCGTAAAGGAATTGCTATCAACTTTGTAACTGAAGCTGACAAGAGAGCATTGAAGGATATTGAGGACTTCTACCACACAACTATTACAGAAATGCCCAGCGATGTGGCCAACCTCATCTGAGGTGCCTACGCATTCCGGTTTATACTTTGTGTCCTGCATTCTATTGCGATATTTATACAGTGTGAGTATTAGGAGACACCTCCTAAGTACCACCCTGCTGTTTTTTTTATTGGAACTCATTTAAATTGGACCGATAAACTTGTTTTAGTTTAATTAATGAATACATTTTACTATAATAGTCTTTATCAATATAAGTTTAATATACATAGGAATAAGACCGGCTCGGCCGGATGGCCCCCGTTCCGCGTAGACCTCTTTGCCGCTTGCAGAGAGGTCTCATCGGGTACTGGAGAGGCTATTTCAATCACAAAAGTACTAGAAGGAAATAATGTATTGTATCTCTTTTTTCCAGTTGTACATAATATGGTAACTGTTTTTGTAATACGGTAAATAAATATAATGAAATATCTCATTTGTATTGTTATTGACATGAAATTGTAGCACTCCACTCCCGATCGGAACCTTAATTTCTTTGAACATTGTAATCAATTGTATAAATTTTGTTTACAGAAGATCTTCCAACTGAGCCTGTTGAAACGCACTTTGGACACAACTATGTGGAAATAATAAATCAAAATTTCCTCAATTAGCTCATTACTTTCTTTCGACAGGTCCTTATTGCATCCTGTTTCCTATTACCGCTTTTGCATTTTAATTTTGATATTGTTTTCTACATGGTTTTTATGTTCATTACGAATTATTTATAATTTTGGAATAAATTTTATTTTGAAATAAGTCTAAGTT
The DNA here is from genome assembly GCA_949699795.1 of Spicauda simplicius. Classification (NCBI taxonomy): domain Eukaryota; kingdom Metazoa; phylum Arthropoda; class Insecta; order Lepidoptera; family Hesperiidae; genus Spicauda; species Spicauda simplicius. The sequence continues at coordinate 8,588,022 of OX453064.1, forward strand.
GGTGATTAAGGTTCCTATTTTAATTATTTATTCTTGGACTTTCAATAATAGTTTTAATTCAAAGTATAATTTAATTTTTAGATCCCTAATGAAACAGGAACCAATTCTATTATAACCAGTATAAGTAATAACTATTTAGTACTCTTAAAATATAAGACAATGCTGAAGTAGCTCTTAACATTTATTTTATAAGTTTGCATTATATGAAATTGATTCTCGTAAAATATTGGTACAGCAATAAAACTATTTTAGGGCCATCGTTATATAAAATACGACTGATCTAATAAATTCAGTATAGGTTACCTACATAACTCCTATTAAAATTATAATAGATCTTATAAACGTTTCTAGTGAAATCTCATCGCGTGTATTCGCTTGGCACAGCTTATTGTGCCTAATTATGTCGCATGATTATTTTTCTATTTTAAAACAATGAATTGCTTATATACATTGTGTGCATAATTCAGTAATAAATAGAGTTTACTTACGTATTGTACATAATTCAGTTCGTTGTTTTGTCAATAAAAATTACACAAACTACCTACTAACTTTTCTTCAAATCTGGGTCCACATTAATTCACACTCCTTTACTGTTTTTATCGACCCTATCCCACACCGTGTTTGATTACTGTACCAAATAATATCAAATGGGTAGAAACTAAAAAAATACGAATCTTAATCTTTGAAAATTCATCATAACTTCAATTATAAAGTTAATTTTTAAAATTATATTTCCATTAATTTTGTGAAGAAAATATTCCTAATTGGTCGAACATAACAACTTAATCATAAGTTTACTAAATCCTATTTTTTTATTGTGAAAATCCATTGAGTAGCTAGGGATGGTACTATAGAACTTATTACAAAACTGAACGCAAGAAATTTGTATAACATTTTACAGGCCTAGTACGGTCGGGTTCCTGGACTATACCAACGGACTATTATGTTCTCAACAATTATCAAATAAAATTTCGTGTTTCTATATTCAGAATTTTATATCGTATGATATGCAGTCTGCTTTTAATAAATACGTTAGTATATTACTTAATGTCAGTCGTACTCTATCGAAACCTCAACACGCGTAGGATATGTTAATAAAAAAATGTTGCTTACGCGGTAGATTACGGCTCCTGCACCCACTGCGGGCTTGAAGTTATACTATGAAATATCTATCCCTCGACCGCATCGGTCCGGCTTAAAACCACTCCGTGAGTTCTTGGCCTGATTTTGAGATCATGAGTTTCCTCTCTTACTATATTCGTATTTTATTCAATATGAAGCTTTTTGTTTTGTTTTCGAGGGGGAAACCTTCAAAAGGAACCCGACGCCGTAGGAGCGACGCAGGGTTATGTGGGATTTTTAATGAATTAAAACCCCCCCCCCGGTGGCCGTCCTCGGCGTTAGAAAGAGGACTCCGGAATCTCCATAGGACTCCTCCAAGGGACTCCACCGCCTCGTCTAGTCTTTACGGCGGTATGCGACCACACAAACCGCCGTCCTTCCCGGGATCGCCTGAACGAACGGTTCGAGCTCTCACTCTAGCCGCCCGTAACCTCGGAAGCCCCAATTAGTCGCCTCTTACGACAGGCAGGGGATGCCGTAGCCCTATTCTGATCCCGGAACTACAGGGCGCATTCAATTTGAACCTGACAAACGAAATAATAAAATATTTCAAGACGAAGAGTTACCATTGTAGGTAGTATAGATGCCAATAATAGTAATATCGCATGTAATTCGGAGCGCCTCAACTTGTCTATTATCTGGTGGTCTCTATTGGGCCTTTTACCTTGTGGTCTCCCTTGGGCACTTTTCTTTTTTACTGTTATTGTCTAACAATTACCTTTACAACTCGGGGCAAATATAATATTTTTTTTTTCTAATTTATAAATATATTACTGTTTATAGTTCATTATTAAAATTCAATAAGGTGTTTACTTTTTAGGAATTGCAGATTTATGCAAGAGGACTAGGTACAATTGACTCTATAAGAGTCAGATAATTAAACAGGTAAACCGTAATCGGTAATGCGTCAGATCGAGAAGTCAGATTGGAATACCAAAACGGCAGATTCTTTGAAATATTCAATGATGTCATCGTTCCTCCAGGAATCCACAAGATATGCCTATGTATTTCATTGGTTTTATCTAAGCCTTGCTTATAACTAATATGTTAATTAAGTACGTAATGATTTTATGATAACGTTTATTTTCTTGCATATTTTATTTGCATATTCATAATAATCCCAATTTTAATAATTTTCGTCTGCAATTTGGAAGAGCCAACATCATATATTTCTATTCAAAAGAACGGATTTCGTGCAGTGGAGACTTCAATAACTTTTAGAGAGTAACACATTTTCTGTTATCAATGATTTAGGAATGCAGATAGATTAAACATGAATTTCATATTTTTTTGCTATTCATAAATCTAGATTTTATGTGGGTTCATTTCTAAATAGTAGATGGCTATCGTTATCTACTATCTGAAAAATATCCTTTCTTCTAAGAGCACACGATGTAAAGATTTAATGTCGATGAGGGTAGAAAAATATTTGTATTTTCAAGCTTTGGATAAAATCTTTAAAGAATATTCGGCTCAGACAGTCTACACATTTAATCTTTAGCCCCTTTTCATATTTTCATGGCAATATTACACCCAGGAAAGTTATAAACTTCGTCGTAGGAAAAGGGATTTTTCTGTAATCAAGGATATGACTTCAGCGCTACTCTGTTTTGGATTTGTTACATAAAATATAAATCTCTGAATAACGTCGTATTTCATTCTATTTATAATAGATAAGCCGCTACACCAAGATGGCTTCATTGAGCTATGACTGTTGAATAGTAAAAACTCCCGCATTTTAACATACCTACGTTAAATGTTTTCTCCTGCATGGGCGGTAATTAACTCCAAAATTGCAAAGTAATTAGTACAATATACCTACTTAACATCAGGTACATTACATTTTGTTGTCTCGATCTAAGTAATAATTTACCCTTAGCTAAGGGGCAGCTTCTTGTGAAATATAGCCGAAATAAACATACTAACCACCACCATATAGCTAAAAATAAACGATAAATATTAAATAAAATGATAGTAAAATGACGCTGTCAAGGTATAAGGTTTGGATAAAATTATAACAGAAAGGAATAAAAATCCCTGTTTTGCATCACACTAAACACATTTCTGTTTTTAACTTGAAATTTAAAAACGAGCCAGGATTCCGCTTGATGTTAAGTGGTCACACCTGCCCATGGATATCTTCAGGAAACTACATGAAGAACTGAGGTCTTATCTGAATTTTATCACAGTCGTATTAGTAACTCCGAGGATAATAATGTTTCACACCTATTTGTAAGGTGAAGCAATTCTTGCGTGTTTTAGTGGAAGGGTGTGGTTGTTGGCTTACTTTTATTAGAAAGAGGTAATCATCTTAGTCCTTGCTAGTAACAACGCATCTGTGATTGACTTAAGATAAAACCTTTCTTCTGTATGAAGTGGCTTATGGATGTCCATGGGCGGCAATTGGCATTTACCATTAGTTGGACTGTTTGCCCGTTTACGAATTTTGTAAAAAAAAACAAATATGGTTGCGCCTTGAAATTGAGCTAGCTACCACACTTTTTCATTGAAACGGAAGAACGAAGTGGCACCTCCTCACTCGAACTAAACTCGTTCTATTTGTATTTTAAGCCAAAGCAAAATATCAAATAATAAGTTTATCAAACAAAATGTGTTCCTAGATGTAAAAACGTGGAACAAAATAACATAAAAAAGCGCCAGTAATAAAAAAACATTTGTGTCGTTCTAAAATAATTCTATCTAGAAAAATTAAAAAATATGAATTGTATATACCGAAACAGATTTAAATGTTTTTGTATACCAATGCCAATGAAATATAATTTTTCTTATAAACACAATATATTTTTGAAACAATAACAGTTTTAAACATTTAAATTACATCACAGTTTTGATAAAACAAATTTCTTAATCTTACACACTAATCAGGTTTCTAGTTACCCTAGTAACATTAATAAATAAATTAATATCATACCTCTGGTAATGTTTATTTTGACTAATATAAAGTAGATCAAAACCTTAAATAAATATCATAAAAAGGCAAATACAAGAATTAGCAAGAGAACAGACACTGGGAAAATAATATATACAGACATTCGAGGTTGGCAAACAGATATCAAAATAGATGAATTCTCATTGTCACTTCTTAAACCATCCTTTGTAGGCACTTCAACAATAACTAATTCATCACTGAAGAGTTCCACATCAAACTCACACTCAGTTTTATTAATACATAGTTTAGAATCAGATATATTAGCATATTGGAATGTTGGCTTATAAATATCAAAAATGGCATGAATATCATTTCTAACAATATCATTATCACTATAAAATATATAATAGTAATATCCATCTACTAGCACTTCATGAACAACCTTAAGAGTAGTTGTTTGTTCCAAGTAATTTGTGTTATTACATTGAATTGAATAGGGAAAAAAGTCATTCATTAGAATGTTGTTATGATAACACTCATGTAAGCTATTTTCAAAGCTAGAAACAGAACTGTCCTCTATAGTATTCTTTGAGGTGTTTAAAGCATTTCCTCCATGATACACTCCGGCATCTAAAACTGTTTTTGGATCATGTAGAGGTTTGCGGCCCGTATCTCTCTTTCTTCTATGTTTGGGCATTTTAACTTCGTCTGCAACATTTTGTGTGATGTTTTGAGTTATTTCTTCTGACTGCTGCTCTGCTGCGTTATCCTCAGTTGGTGTATAATCTTCTATTTGTTTTTCATTTGGATTTTGCAATGTCACTAAGACGTGTCCTGGTCTTTCTATTAAAGTGGGTTCTTTTTTGAGACGGTTACTTTCTAAAATGCCACATGTGTTCAATATTTTTTCCCCCTTAACAACTAATATCTTCGAGCCCTCATACCGAGAACAAGCTTTGAGTTCCACAGTAGCACCAGCAAATAAGTAAAATCCCCAAAATTCTAATGTATCATCTGGTAATGTCATTGATTTCCTTAAAGTAATATGTCTCCTCTTATTTGATAATTCTGGCCTCCCTTTCATTTGGAATGCATTAAATGAAGTATTCATTTTTAAGGAATGTTTTTCACAAAATATTGAAGATTGTCCTTGGTGGATCTGGATCACATCAGAATCTGATATTTTATACATGACATCAGCATATCTAATATTTCTCAAATACAGTGGTATGACAATCAGTATTGTAGGTAAGACGGCCGTAAGAAAGCAGAATATTATAACTCTTTGAGATCCATGCATCTTGCCACCATCTGAAATAACGAAATGATTTATTTAATGTATTTGTTTAATTTGCTACACATACATAATAAAACACAAATTGTTTTGTCATTTTTCTTAACAACTATAAAATTTACTATAGAGAAGAATGCATACATCTACATTTACATACTCGTAAAATAAAAGCCAAATTATATAAATCTAATATTATTTTTAGTATTAACGTAGGAATTCATATATAATCAGAGGTGCTACTATTCATAAACATTATTAAACTCACCCATACTTAATTTTACGAGATTAGTTTTCCACGGTGAATTTTGCGTGAGTGATTTATTGTTATAGGTGTTGACGTTTTGTTTACTTTACATTTTTAGCATATTCATATTGCACCTACTACCTACTACGTTATTATAAAATTTATCTATGCCTACTACATCTACGAAGGCAAAACTTGACTGAAGTCTGAAATGTCTGAACAAAAATAAAATATTTTTATTTGACACAAGTGTCATGACACTTGACGTGATTCTGACCGTTTGACAGTGACCTACAGATTCTTAAATATATGATCACTCATCCCCTTATAAATAATATTTTAGCATGGCTCATCTTTCTATTTTTGTCTAAATAGTATCACAAACGACGGTCGAAGTATGCTATTTTTATTTCATATAATTTGCATTTAAATATTTTAGCGTGTGCAATTGAACATGATGATATAACGCTTTTCGCGCATCTCCTAAAGAAACATTATTTATGCGCTTAGGTTTTATTGATAATATTATTAAATTAATTGATTATATGCTGCTTATTTAGCTATGCTTAATTAAGTAGTTTTTTTAGAATCTGATATTTATTGATTCAGGATAATATACTTTGGTAGCTAGACATTTTTCTTTTATTTTCATAGGACTCATGTAAATATGAATGTCAATCACGTACAATATGTACATATTTGAATGCATTTGCTGCATGTCCGCAGCTAATTCATTCAATTAATCATAATAACTTCTGTTTCTGTGTTTTAAAATTAAAGTAAAACAAATATTTTTATAACAAAAACGGTATCTAATTATAACTATTTTTAAATTAAATTGTGATATTGGCCGAAATCATTGTTTTGTCCTTCAGTTGGGTTCCTTCTAGAGGCAGAAAAGCAAATGCTCCAACAGTGAAGCAAGGTAAATAACAACTGCTTTGCAGTCATATTATAACACGTGTTTATTATATACCTTCGATCATAATTAAGTATCTATCTGGGTACCTATCTATCGCGTAACGAAATCTTTGATCGCGATTTTGACCAATTTTGATTATTTTGATTTTTTGCATACTTATTCAGAACAGATGACAATGTACTAATAAGAAAAAATCGTCCCAATATTCTTAATTTTTTTTTTAACAATAAATCGAACTAAAAAGAGGAAAATAAATATTGTGTATAGAAACTTAAAAAAGCGCTATAAATAAATTAATAAAACTAAGAAACTAAGAAGTAAAAATAATTCTTAAAATAAACTAAAAACTATAGTGAACGAGAAATACTAATGTAAAAAAAGTGTGGGGCGCATAGTTTATAGCTACACAATTCTGTTTACTATCGCGGTGACATTACTTCGACATCAAAATGAAGGATGGGTATAAGTTAAACAATAAAAATAAAACTGCCAGTAAGCTATAACAGTAATTACTCCAAGTGGTCACGTCACAATTTGCGCACAATGTTATTTCAGTGCATCGGTATAGAAAAACCCAAGATACACATTCACAACTAGCCGGTGAAAAAGAGCGCTCAATTACAAAATTAAGCGCTCATTTTTAAATAGCAGAGCGTTGTTAGTTGAACTATACACACGACAAAAATGCCGAAGTGTTCCGTGAACAAGTTTAAAAATGTTACGTCAAGGACGTTAAAAAGGGATGGAATTTCGTACTTTCGGTAAGTAATAAAGTTTATGATTTTGTCATTTGTATTGGTGATTTATAGGGATTTTTGTGATTATTTTGTTTTAATGTTTGATGTTCATCAGTCCAAGTATAACACGATAAACTTTAATCATCGCTTTCATAGTGTCTAAAGAATGCATTACAATTAAGCAATACACTGATTATCCGGTACATGCGCATGTTTACTCTTGTCAAACATGAGAAAAAAATCTGTATTCATTCTGATTAAACTATTACACATACAATAATACATGTTATGATTATGACAATACAAACAATTAAATGAATTTTCACCGGCAGCTATTACCTCGTTGTGACGCTGTTATTATTTATGAAGAGGTAAACAGGACATTATTAAATAAATAATAATAGTATGTAACTATGATTGTAATAAAATAATTCATTATCAACTTACCGTTGTCTTTATTATGAATTGATGTGTACATAGTACTAAAGTACAAAGTACTATTTGCTTGTTGAGATTTATGGCTCATTTTTGATTTTATTCTTCCTATTGCAGTGAGATTCTCTCAAGTTTAATTACATTAATATGAATGCACTGTACACACAGATTGGGCATGAAGTCTGATAAGCTTATCATATCACAGGTTGGTTACCTACGTAACATTGTGTACAATTGCTACAATGTTGCTAATAACATTTCTAAACATTATATGTAAACTAAATTCATAAAGAAGCATCCGTTGAATATTTTAGTACAGATAAACGTATCATAATATGCGGAAAGGAGAAGAAAAAATATACAAAAAACGTTACATCCTGTAAATGAGATTGAGAAGTATATTTTGAGTTCACAAAAGAAAGGTAAATATTTCTCCCTGATACAACCAACAATCCATAATAATTATGCCTTGGTTTTACAAACTAAGGCTTGATAAACGTGCTACATCTGAATACGAATGCGCCTGGGACACACGTGTACTAAAAATCATCTTTTTAAATTGGGAATTGTTGATACTTCTGAATGCGATTGCTAAAGTTGAACTCATGACGTATACCATAATTTTTTTTCTTGTCCATTGTACAATCGATCTGCCCTCTACCTAAATTTACTTGCTCATAAAAATGTTTAATTTGCTTTCTGTCTATCTTATTTACTTTCTTCCCTTGATCCTGATGTTTCTAAAATCCTTTCATTATTTGTTAAGAAAAATTATATAAAAATTAAAAACCTATTATAAGTTTTATTTGTAAGTAGTACATTTATGTATGTGTTAAACCCTAATTACTTTCCTGTTATGACCTTTTCCAAATTCCATCCGATTTTTTTAAAATCATTACGTTTCCCTGTTTTAACTTGTCTTTGACTGAGCGTATATATGCCAAAGCCATTAAACAAAAAGAAAAAAGTATATTTTGACATTGACATTATTGATATTGACGTTCATATTTGACGTCAGATGTTTTATGTTGTTATAGGTACCTACTTGACAAATAAAGTTTTAAAATTTAAATAGATTTAAATATGTTTATCCATTGAAATAAACGTGGGAAACATTTGATTAAAAATTTCATTATTTTCATTGTTCTCTTATACTCGGCAAAATTACTTGGCCCGCGTCATATCAAGTTTATTTGATTTCTACGAAATAAGAAGGCATAAAGATTGCACCGGAAAATGAACGAAGTTCTTAAACCAGATTTAATATGGATACAAGGGAGATGTTACAGAGTAAACGACACTCACACCGAAATATCTACTTTTCAGGAACATGATCTGTATGAAAATGGTAAGACCAATGTATTGTATCAAAACTAAAATCATCATAAGATTAAACTTTGTATTAGAAATCTATTTGTAATGAACCGTATGGTGTCTGGTTTTAATAGCCTGTGCCCTACTGTCATTTACGTGGATGTCGTAAGAGGCAATTGAGAGACAAAAATCTGGCGATGCATATCAGTATTTACTTGTATAACATTAAAGTTACTGCATTCACTAACATGTATGTCAGGCGGACGTTTATTGATAAAAATCCTCATTGGGGTCTTTGTGCTAGTCCAAAAGTGGACTTCTAATGCACATAGATGGATGGAAAAACTGAATTTCACATTTTTGCCCTAAAGTAAGTCACGTAAGTAAACTGGCTTGCTGTTCACTGGATAAAAAGTAGTCACTGCATGTAAAGTTGTAATCAACGAGGTGTCCTTAGTCTTAGGGATATTTAAAAAGTTGAAAAATAATGATACCGCTATACTGGAACAATAGTAGATTTGATTATGATACATGCTGATATGATTGTTGGAACAATTTCAGAAGTTACATATAAGGATGATGAAGGAGATAAAGATGATGATGATTGTGAAATATCTATGTTAGATGATAATAGATACTATACACACTTCCATGTTGCTTCGTAAGTAATCATTGTAGCTGTTATATTTAGTTTGAGACTATTTTCACCTATGGTATGCATGACTTAAAACTTTATATGGGAATATTAATGCCATGCCAATGCCATCTTTATTAAGGGCCGACAATTTTTTTCACATCTAATATCAAAATATTATGGTCAGGCGCATTACACTATTCTTGTTGCATAAAAGTCATTGGAGCCCTTTTGAAATGTAAAGAAAGTACATCATTTAGTATTTTACATTCCAAAACGGCCCCAAATTCTTGTGTGTCCAAGGGCTCCAGCATGGTCTAAGATGGTCCTGGGAATACCTTGTCAAAAAGCATTCCATTTGTGAAGGTTATAAATTTTAATGTATCAGCTATTTCATAATAGCTAACTTTGACATACAACCTTTCTTATGTCTCGGTGAGTGTTAGTCTTTCTTTACAACTAGAGTTAACATATTGCATACTAGAATGCTCCAATACATACTGGTGGAAGGTTGACATTGGTGGCCTTATAAAAAATTGAGATGTTTATGTACCGATTAGACCTTCAATGAGGTTTAGCGCCTGATAAGAAACAGATATATGGTTTAACGTGCCTTTCAATTATATAAGTATGTCTGAAATTTTTGTCATCAGTGATCATCCATTTGTATTTTTACTAAGCCCGATACTGTTTAACTTTGTTGATGGATTGAGTATGTCCATGTACACTGTACACCATGTACACTATTTACAGGTAAAATGTTTATTGTTTTCTTCCAGGCATTATCATGGATCTATTATTGGTAAAAAAGGAAGCATGAAGAGCAGAATTGAAAGGGACACTAAAACTGAAATAAAGATACCCAGGATGGGTGAAAACAAAGATATTGTCATATTTGGAGCTAGTCCCGCTGTTAGTTTATTAATATGTTATTATAAACTAGCTGACTCGTGCCCTCTTTGTTGTTCGTTTATTATATTTTGTTCAATCGTAATGTAATATAACCTATAACTCTCCTTAATAGTGTAGTTTCTGATTCTGAAAAAAAATATGTGAACAGTTCAGTATTTTTGAAGGTTATAAACCCCCTTAGTTACAAACTTTGCCTCTTTATATATGTTTTTATATTATAAATACAATTTTAACCCTTCCTTTAAATACAATCATATTATCAAGCAGACTTAATTGGGCTAATATTAGGTATGGTAGTACATATGTTTACATGACATTGTAGTAGAACAAAACGTATTTACTAATGATCTTTTTTTTTATTTAGAACATAAAAGCAGCTAAACGAAGAATCAATATTATTGTAATGGCAGCGAGAATGAAGTATAGACCAACTCATTTCCTCTCAATTCCAATGAACCATCCAGATGTTATGAGAAGCTTTGAGAAATTTAAGGTGTGTTCAATAACTGTCTATTGTTACTTTTGATATTTAAGTGTTTAAAACATATAATTCCATTGTTATTTTTTTCAGTAACATAAACAATTATTAAGTCAAGTGTATAAATATTTAAACATTTGAATGGTGGTAGAACTCTTTGTAGTTGAAGCGGTTATTTAGAATCAAGTGGTTAGAATGATATATAGCTTATTATTGTATTGAAGTCTGACAGATGCAATTTATGCAACTATTCCAGGTTCATCAGATAAAAGAAAATATTTGTAAAGTATTTAAGTATATTTTTCGTATCAGTACGTATGTTTGAGTTTTTACTGAAATTAGAATTCATTTTAATAAGGGAAAATCGTGTCATCGTCATTCACCTGCATTTTGCTGCACTTATTGCGATGAAAAATACCTGGACAATTTAAAAATTATATGTATCATGGAGATACGTGGAGGAACCTTTTAAAATTATTCGGCACGGTGACCCATTGTGTATTACTATATAGATAAAAATACGTTTTCATTTTTAGGCGCTAGTTTTAAAAGAATGTTCAGGCAGAGGCTTAGAAGAAAGTCTCTTTATAAGGGCGCAAAAATTACATCTGACTTTGGGAGTGACTTGCCTGATGGATAATGAAGAAAGATTGCATGCTTGTAAATTGTTAACAGAAGCAAAGACTACGATAATTTTGTACGTATTTTTAAATTTTCCGACGTGCTATTTTTACCATTGACTAGTGACTAGAAGAAACATAAATAACTTGTTTTGTAAAATAATTTTTAAATGACGCAATTTTTCTTTTCTTAAGTAGAAAGATGACTGAACTTACATTAGGAGGTAAACAATCAATAGACATCCACCTAACAGCCTTTTAAAGTCTTGAAATGGAATACCCTAATAGGGTTTTTGCTTTGCTAATAGTCCCTGCGCCTGGCAAGTGATAGTGACCGCAGTGGGTGTGGATTTTAAGAAGGTGCTACTATTTATCACCTATATGAAGTCCCTTAGTCGCCCCAACAATATCCGTGGCAAGACAGTGTGCAATGCTATTTGAACACGATACCACACTGCACTACAGGACCAAAATAACCTGGCAGTACTTTTAATACTCCTTGAAATCAAAACACAGACGTTAATGAGCAGTTCAAATTTTTTTTGCAGATAATATTAATGATATGATTTTAATGTGTTGATCTATATATTTCAGACCTCTAATTAAGGATTATTTGCCGCTGAGAATAAGAATGAAGGGTTTATCTTACATGAATGACGACCCTAAGGAGATTGATGTATTGTATGGTTGCGTTCAAGATGAAAACACGCCACCTGGCTTGCTTCAACGGATGGCTGATAGTCTTGTACAGTACTTCGTAAAAGCAGGTAAAAATTTGGGACACTTGCACTATCGTTTATTGAATATAACCGTTTAACAGCGCGTAATTACATGATATCGTGTCGATTTGATTGTCCACAGCGCTACTGTCGCAAAATCGCTTTTGTGACGTTCAAGTCTCGACATAATTGTGATTAATCGAGTACCTTCATGTTAATATACGATGTTTTTGTATTACGTTCACGGTTTATGAACACGTGTAAACATTGTGTGGAGATGTGGTTCTGTTAGTCACATAATTTATTTTTTATTTGATGGGATGTCTAACATCCTGTATGTTGTGATTTAAATTCAAATGTTTATTGCTGTACAATTATAATTATGACCGTACAATCAAGTATTACTACTTGCGTGAGTAATTCTAGGTTATATTGGGTATTGCATTATAATACTAATTTGTGATAAATACCAGTATAAAGAATTTAATGTTAGTAAAATTGAAGAAAATTTATAGGAAAGTAATTTGTACATTTTAATTAAATTATAATCAATTTGTATGTATATCGCACTTATCGGACGTATTATTCTCCACCTATGTTCAAAGTATAAATACGATTTTTCCCCGTAGCAAACGAACATACACATTACCTGGTGATGTTACCACAGTCACCTATGGACATCTGTAAACAACGTAGTAGGTATACATCTAGGGTTATGTCTGAAGTCAATCCCAGATGCAATATTTATTATCTTGGAGTAAGATTGTCATCACCCTTAAAAATGTATTGGCAAGCATATCTTTGCACCGAAACGCAAGATCTGCTAAAAATAATTGTAGTGGTAGTTCCCTTTGTTCAATAGTCGTTCTAACAAGTAACAAGCGATTTCGACATAAAGCCGTTTGATATTAAATACAAATACCACAAGATCGCTAGGTAAAGTTGTTAAGATACTTTACTCTTTTGTAATATTTTCTATTACCTATATTCAGTTAAATCTATATATATAAAAGCGAAAGGTCACTCTCTCACTCACTCATCACGAAATCTCAGAAACTACAAGTGCTAGGAGTTTCTAATTTTGCATGCGGGTTTTTTTAAGGACGTAAGTGTTCTCTAAGAAGGGATTATATGAAATTCAACCCCTAAGGGGGTGAAATGGGACAAACTATATGATACTTTATAAATAATTCATTTGAACTTTAAAATTAAGCTTGTGTTAAAAGATAAACAGTTTGCGACTAGAAATTACAAAAACGCCAACTATGAATCAATGAACTGGAGGCTAAGACAGATTAATTGGATAGAAATGTTCATAAACTGCCGCGATGTTGACAAAATGGTAGAAAAATTCTATTCTACTATATATGCAATTATCGACCTGGATGTCCCATTAGTTAAAAAGCATAATAATAAATTTCCTATTTGGTTTTCTGGGTCACTAATCAAGTTATTGAATGAAAAGGAAAAGGTTAGAAAGAAATTCAAAAAATATAATAATCCTAGGGATGAAATCGAGTATAGAATTTTAGACGTGCGCTCACGCACAATGATTTCTGAATGCCGTAAGACATATACCCATAGGATAGAATCAAGTCTTCAACGTGACCCGAAGAAGTTTTGGTCCTTTGTTAAAGCTAAACGTGGCAGCACTTGCGATATTCCCTCGGAATTAAATTTGGGTAATAAAACTGCCCGTTCTGGCAATGAAATATGTAATCTTTTCGCTAATCATTTCTCAAGCACTTATTCATCCGCTGTAAAATCTAAATACAACCAAGGTGAAACAATCATATTTCCACAAAATCTACTATCCCATATTCAATTTACAGAAAAAGAAGTCAGATTAGCTTTACAAAAAATTAATATATCTAAAGGTCCTGGTCCCGATAGCTTACCTCCCATTATCTTCCAAAGGTGTGCAGCTAATCTAGCCTTACCTTTAAAATTAATATTCAACAAATCCCTGGAAACATCAATATTCCCGACAAAATGGAAAATGGCTAATGTATTTCCGGTATTCAAAAAGGGCACTGCTGGGGATGTAACTAACTATCGTCCCATTTCACTTCTCGGTGTCGCATCTAAAGTATTCGAATCACTTGTATGTCCTATACTAACAGCTCATGTCGACACCCAAATTGCCACTCAACAACATGGTTTTCGGGCTGGTAGGTCAACTGTAACTAATCTGGTATCGTACGCAAAACACTTAATAGATGCAGTTGACTCCCGTTCACAGGTTGATGCTTTGTATACCGATTTTTCTAGTGCTTTTGACAAGGTAGACCACGCATTGCTAGCTAACAAATTGTCAATCTATGGCATCCACGGCAGATTGCATAAGTGGTTCATATCATATTTAACCAAAAGAGAACATAAAGTAGTAGTCAAAGGATATGAGTCACCTGTCTATATACCATTATCTGGAGTACCACAAGGTTCACATCTTGGGCCAATCTTATTTGTAATCTTCGTGAATGACATAGTTAATTGCATCAAACATAGCAATTGTTCTCTATTTGCAGACGATCTCAAAATCTATCGAGAAGTTTCATCTGCCAAAGACTGTGAACTGTTGCAGAATGACTTAAATGCAATAGACAATTGGTGTAAAGTAAATGGCATGATGCTAAACGTAAGAAAATGCCAGCACATAAAGTTCACTAGGAAAAAGCGAATCGTTCCATCATCGTACAATTTAAATGGTATATTACTTCAAGAAGTGGATGTAATACGTGACCTAGGTGTACATTTTGATAGAAAACTTTCATTCAAATCTCACATAGATGGCATTGTCGACAAAGCTGCAAAAATGTTAGGCTTTATAAAGAGGACATGCTACGAATTTAACCACATTGGGACTTTGAAACTGCTTTACTATGCATTTGTACGCAGCACACTTGAATACGCTTCTCCAGTTTGGAATCCATCGTATAAAAACCAGTGTCACCGTATAGAGCGCATTCAAAAAAGATTTACGCGTTATTTGAATTTTAAAGACATGGATAACCCTCCTCTACCTAACTATACAACGCAGTTAAATCTCTACAAAATGAACAGTCTCGAACATAGGCGTAATATAGGTGACCAGGTCTTTTTGTATAAGTTGATCAATGGACTCACAATAATCCCGGATCTGCTACGTGAGGTGCAGTTCTTCGTCCCACACCGAAGTACACATAGAGCTCGTAATATGCCATCAACGTTCGCGTGCAGGATTCGACGAACAAAACTTGGTCGATCCCCACCTTTACACCGTATGGTGGTTTTCTACAACTCCATGCACACATCGCATTCTAAAGATCTCGATGTATTCTCGACCTCGTTAAACAAATTCAAACGCATTCTTTGTTCATTGGATTCATTGTTGGCAAATAATTCATAGTTTTAATCGTATCTTAAAATCTAAAAAAAAAAAACTCGACACATTTTTAATTTTATTATTTTACAAATTCCAAAGTCGATTACAATGAATTGATATATGTTTATTTTACATTTTTATTATTTAACTTGTATTGAATTGTATTAATTTTAATTTATTTGATTGAATTTTATTTATTATTCTTCGTTTATTTTTATTAATAATTTATTACTGAATTGACATAATTTTATATACCTAATTTAATGGAAAACTTTATTCACTATTGTACCTAATAAACTAAACAGTTTAAAAGATAAAAATACTATGTTCTGTAACTATCTATTATGTTAAATCTAGATATTATGTTTGCTTTCCATGTAAGCTGAGCGTCCTTATAAGTGACAATTTTACTCTAGAATATTGCAAATAATAGTTTATTTTATAGTATAAAATTTGTAAAATGTCGTTAGGATGCCTTTTATCCAATAAATAAATAAATAAATAAATACTTTGATTTGAACGCGGGCGGAGCCGCGGGCACAGGTAGTTACAAATAAAATCATATTTGTCTCTCAATTTTATAACTCAAAAGAAGATGTGGTGTCGTGATTGTGTATAGAACTGTAGCATTTGCGTTCTTTTTTCTTACGGTCTTTTTATTACAGTTTCACTATCACATTTTTTTTTAGTTCGGTCGCGCAGCAAAATCACTGTAACCCTCAAGTCTGCCGTAAGGAACTTGTTTCAATAATCGTCATTGCGTAACAGCCCTCATTGATTTGAAATATGCCCTTTATTTACATATGTGTACCAAATGTCACCTCAGGCTTACTACAGATGTTCGAGAACTAAACTCAAACTTAATAGTGATGTAAAAATATTTGATATTGTTACAGGATTCATGGATAATAACAAATATGGTCGAGACAATGTGAAATTGCATGTGACGCTGTTAAACTCAAAGTATCAGGGCGTCAGAGGGCGTCAGAGAGAAACTGCTGAGGACGAAACACAATCAAAAAGTGCAAAGAAGCCCCGAGAAACGTTTGATGGCTCCCAAGTATTGCAAAAGTTTGGCGATTACGATTTCGGTGTCATGGAACTAACAGATATACATTTATCGCAGCGTAAAACTATGGGGCCGGATGGGTATTATAAGTCGACTTGTATAATGTCCTGTAGTTTAAATAGTAAACAATAAAACATATGTTAACACGATTTGGTTATTTCATTACTTTTCTGTAACCTTTAAATCTGTTTGGGATGCTGTAATGGGACTAATGCAATGGTATTTGGGTCATGTAATTGTTAAATTTATTTAGTTACAAGCTACATCAAACATTACAGACCTGGGTATTTTTTTTTTATCTCAGTTCACCTGATGGTAAGTGGCCACTGCCGCCCACAGACATCTGTAAGTTACTTCATATAGAACAAGAGTTCTATCTGAAGTCACAGATTCGTTACTACTCGCGAGGACTAAGATGATTGCTTCATATTAAAGTGAACCGGCAACCACCCCCTTTCCACCGAACGCAAAAACTGCTTCTTCATGCTGGAAATAGGTGTGGCGATGGTACCTCCCCGGTCAAACTACACTGGTTATACCAACTGGTAAAGATAATAATTCTCTTGACCAGTTGGTAGAACTAGTTAAATGAATTATTTATTTATTATTTAATCAAAGTTTGAATATAAAAGAAATAAAAATTCGTTATAAATAACTATATAAACCTTTTTTTTCGAAGTGGAATCTTTCAAAAGGTACCCGACGCCGTGGGACAACGCAGGGTTATGTGGGATTTTTACCGCACTAAAACTCCTCCCCGGTGGCCGTCCTCGGTGCTACAAAGAAAAATGCAACCGGAGTCCTCTGAGCACGTTGCAACATAAGGCTCCTCCCAGATGGGCGGCTGGGCCTACCGCTTCGACTAATCTTTACGAAGGTATGCGACCACACATACCGTCGTCATTCCTGGGGTCGCCTGACCGAACGGTTCGAACAGTTCCCACTCTAGCAGCTCGCCACTCCAAAAGCCCCTTTTAGTCGCCTCTTACGACAGGCAGGGGATACTGTAGCCCTATCCTTATTCCGGAACTACAGGGACGTACTATATATATATATATATATATATATATATCTATTACATAAAATCTAACTAGCTTACGTTAAAATAGATAAATAATGTTAAAAATAAAATTAGCTTAAATTGGAAGAACATCTATTAAACCTCGATATACGCATTAATAACACAAATTATCAAAATTTTATATGTACAAAAAATAGGAATCAATTTAATCAATAACTTTAATTCTAAGAACATTTTAATTTTAATGCAATACATACTATTCATTATTTTTTTACGGAATAATACATCTATTCTGTTTTGGGTAGCATTTTTTTTGTACATTCTTGTAAAGTACGCTCATAACACCTAACACTGTTTTCAATTGTTTGACACACGGTCAAGACACAGTCATCATTATCGTCTATCCTCTACAATATGACCAAACCTGAATAATAAATTTTAAGAAACAGCATTTTGTATTCCCCCTGAAGATAAAACTTTCTCTTCTACTTGTTCCTCCTCATCGTAACTAGGATTAATCTGTAACTCGATCAGATCTTTCTTGCTGAGAGGATAGTCGTACATTGCTACAAGGTCTACGAGATCTTCTACCGCGACATCTTCAAGTTCAGACCCTCCAATCATGAAATTTGAATTTCGCGTTATAGTGAAACCGCGCATAACGGGGTCACGTAAAGCGGGGTATTATTGTACCTATAAATAAAAATATGTAGTTTAAATAAAACTAGTGATAATAAATAAACAATAATAGTTGCAAAAAGTTATAAGAAATAATATGTAACGTTCTGTCTATAAGGTCTTACATTTAAGGCGCTATTCGAAGTTTGGATGATCTCAAGCACTCACTCATCGAACTACCGACTGCTCTTAACAGAATTATGAAAGTTTTAGCTTGACTCTTGTAGGTACACCCTGTAATATGCAATATCACGTGCAAAAATTTAGGGTATTTTTTTGGGTAGATTAAAGACGTATTACCGTTTCAAATTCGATTAGTCAACATAAAGTCAATACTAGGTATATATCGATGTCCTTGTAGTTCCGGGACCAGAATAGGACTACGGTACCCTCTGCCTGTCGTAAGAGGCGACTAAAAGAGGCTTCCGGGGTTGCGGGTGAGAAGAGTGGGAGCTCGAATCGTCCGGCCAAGCGACCCCGCGAAGGACGGTGGCACGTGTGGTTGCATGCTGCCGTAGAAACCAGTAGGTGCGGTGAGCAGTAACACGCCCACCAGGGAAGAGCCCGAAGGGGCACACGCTGAGGACACCGGCGGCGGTCAATCGGAGTTCCCGGAGTCCTCTTCGCAGCGTCGAGGTCAGCCACCGGGGGGGTTTTAGTGCGGTAAGAATCCCACATAACCCGCGTCGCTACCACGACGTCGGGTACTTTTTGAAAGTTTCCCCCTCGAAAACAAAAAAAAGGTATATATCGATATCGATAATGATAATCACGACGGAAATAAAAAAAATCAATGTAATAAATTAAATAAGCTAACTGCGAGTAGACTCGTGCATGAAGGGTTCCGTGCCATCACTACATAGTTTAAAACAAAGTAGTTTTCTTCTTAGATATTTAAAAGTACGCTACGGATTTTAATGCAGTTTTTTAATAGAGTGTATGGCGTGTGAGGCCAAAGTGCAATACGTGGGTGCCGGCTCGACCGAAGAATACTCTCCAATAAAACCTCCAGTGCTCCTTTTCTTAGCTTCTTTTATTTGTTTCCTTGTCTGATGTCGCATTCCGAATGAATGCTGGTCCTACATTTGGGTTCTATATATATGCCCCGAAATAGGTTAACAAATGTCAACTACTATAACTAGTAAAATGGCCCTTTCGGCCAATAGCGTTTGATTTCTCTGCCATCCCGCTCTCGCAATTCGCTATCCTGCTCTCACAAATTCCTTACCTGTCGTGACAGGTTCGGACGTGTCTCGACCTATTTCGGGGCTCACAAATATTCCATATGTATAGCTACTATCTACTCATTACTTTTAATACTTACTAAAATAAAAAACAACCTAGCTAATACATTTTTATCCCTACTCTATGCTAATAATCATTTATTCAGTAATAAACTAAACTTACATACTACAAAACGCTTATTTTACAATACAATTGAATACTTATATGCTACGTGATACTGATATAACTCAAAAATGCTTATATACTACGCGGAAGACGTCGCTTACAATCTCCCCCCAGTGTCCGGCGGTCCGCACACTTCATCTTCGGGTTGCGGCGTCTTGTTCATCAGGATGAGGCGGGACACCGGTCGTCTCAGCACTCCTCCCTTGGTGCGTACGTTGACGATGCGGACTCTCCCATCAGGACCCGGAAACGTGCTCTCGATCTGTCCCCGCGGCCATGTGTTGCGCGGGAGCGTAGCGTCTGCGATGATAACCACGTCGCCCTCGCGGAAGTCTGTATTCTTTGATTTGTCGATCTTCCGCGGCATGAGGGTAGGAAGATATTCCCTCATCCACCTGGACCAGAAATGATTCGCCATATGCTGTACTGTCTTCCAGTCCGCCTTCCCCACGAGGCAGGAGTCGTCAAACTCCCCGAGGACCGCGGCACCGCAGGATCTGCCCATTAAGAAGTGGTTCGGAGTCAGGCTTTCTTCATCTCGGGGATCGGCGCTCAGGTGTGTTAGAGGACGGGAATTGACCGTGTGTTCGACTTCGGTCAGCAGGGTGTAAAGGACCTCTTCAGGCGGACTCTTCTCTCCGAGGACGGCGATCAGTGCGGTTTTCACCGAGCGCACCATTCTCTCCCATGCTCCCCCCATGTGTGGAGCCCCTGGTGGGATGAATTTCCATGTTATACCTTCTCGTTCCGCGGACTCGACGAGGTCTTCGTTTTTTATTTTCTTAATTTCAGTTTTCAGTTCGTTATTCGCTCCAACGAAGTTCGTGCCGTTGTCACTGAAGATGACGCGAGGGCTTCCCCGCCGAGCTGCCAACCTTCGTAGGGCCATAATCATAGAGCTTGTACTGAGAGACGAGGCTAATTCTAGGTGTATTGCTCTAGTAGTAAGGCACGTGAAGAGAGCACCCCAACGTTTCTCGCGTCGTCGACCAATTGTTACATGCATCGGTCCGAAGTAGTCCACGGCTGCGCAGGTGAAAGGAGGCTGGTGATGTGCTAGTCGCTCGTGTGGTAAGTCGCCCAGTGGTGGAATCTGCGGTTTCGTTCTTCGCATCTTGCACCATTGACACTCGAAGGCGATCTTCCTTACAGCCTCGCGTAGCGATACAATCCAGTACTTCTGCCGTAGCTCGTTAATGACCGTAGCGTGACTGCCATGAAACAAATGTCGGTGATAGTGTTCTACGATGAGTCGGGTCGTGCGTTCTCTTCCATCTAGGATCGGCAGTCCTTGTTTGCTGGCTTCGATCTTCGACGTCCGGCTTCGCAGTCGTAGAATCCCATCTTCACTAAGCGCGACGTCGATGTTTCTTAGGCGGCTTGAGCGTTCAATCGGTTTATTCTTCCGTACGCTATTTATTTCGCGCTCGAACGATTCCTCTTGACTGCTTCTTATCAGTGTCACTTCTGCCTTTTTCAAATACTTTCTGTCAATGGGCAGGCGGGCTTTATCGTTCTTATTTTCGGAGCGTTCTTTGTCGACTTTACTTCGACACATATCTATGAACATGTGTACCCTCGCCATTGTTCTTAGCAGGCGCCACCAATTGCTGAACTTGCTGGAGTCTATCAACCTTTCTTTTTCTTTGACTACGGCGATGGTGCAGGCGTTCTTCTTTTTTATTTCTGAGTCGCCTTCTTGCTTTCGTATTTCCTTCACGGGCCAGTCAGACTTCGGGCCGTAAAGGAATGCAGGACCTCTGAACCATCTTGACTCTTTGTTAAAGTCTCGCGGGGCGTTCCTAGTCGCGTCGTCAGCTGGATTGTCCTTGGTTGGTACCCATCTCCACTCGTTCGGCTTGGAGAGCTCTTCTATGGCGGTGAGTCTGTGCGCGACGAACATCTTGAAGCGTCGCGGGTCTGCTTTCAGCCATTGTAGAACCGTCGTGGAGTCCGACCAGAACACTCTATTGGTAACCGTGAGGTCGGTTTCTTCGCACACGGACGCGGCCAATCTTGCGCCCAATAGCGCAGCTTGCAGTTCTAGGCGGGGAACCGATGTGGCTTTGACGGGTGCCACTCGCGCCTTCCCAGCCACCAGCCTGATGTTGACTTCTCCGTTGTCAACCGTAGATCTCCAATACACGGCGGCGGCGTATGCGGTTTCGCTGGCGTCGACGAAGGTATGTATTTCGCCCGATCTCGTAGTAAGCGCCAGACATCGCGGTATCTTGACATGATTTAGAGCTTCGATGCTTTCGGCGTATTCTTCCCAGGCGTGATGTTGTTCCTCGTTGACTTCTTCGTCCCACTGGACTCCGGATCTCCAGAGGTCTTGTATCATTTTCTTCCCCATTACCAGGACTGGGGCGGCGAGTCCCAGCGGGTCGAAGGTGGACATCACGGCGCTGGTGACTTCCCTCTTTGTTGGCTTCCTCTTGCCATTCTTGATTTCTATTGGTATGTTTCTAAGGCCGACGTTAAAAGCTAATGCGTCTCCTTGCACGAGCCACCTCATACCCAATGTCTTCTCTTCTTGGCCAAGTCTTTTCTCTTCTATGTTTTCGCTCGCATCGATCTTGGCCAAGGCTTCCGCTTCGTTACTGGCCCATTGCTTCAAAATGAATCCAGCTCTTTTGTGCACTCGGTTTACTTCGTCAGCAACAGATGCCGCCTCCTCCGTGGTAGAAAAGCTCTGTAGGTAATCATCCATATAATGGTTACGGACGATAGCTCGGGCCGCTCTGGGATGTTCCCTTGCATGTCTCTCCGCGTTGGTGTTCTTTACGTATATGGCGGTTGCTGGAGAAGACGCTGCGCCGAAGATTACCGACTTCATTCTGTATTCTTTGGGCTTCGATTCTCGGTCCTCTCCTCGCCAGAGAAAGCGCAGGCTGTCGCGGTCTTCCTCTCTAATTTGGATTTGCAGGAACATTTCTTTAACATCGGCGACGACTGCTACGGGCCCCTCTCGGAATCGTATGAGTATCCCAAATAGAGACTGGAGCAGATCCGGGCCGGGGAGCAATGCATCGTTTAGGCTCTTCCCTTCATGCTTGGCGGCAGCGTCAAATACTATGCGAATCTTCCCCTTCAATGGATGCGTCACGGCGAAATGTGGGAGATAGAATGTCCGACCTATTGTAATATTCTCAGGTGCTTCTTCGGCATATCCACTTGACAACAGGTTGCTCAGTTGCTTGCTGTATTCTTCCTTAAGTGTAGCATCCCTATCCAGTTTCCTCTCAACGCCGAGTAGCCTGCTTCGAGCTTGAGTGTAGTTGTTTGGTAACGTCTCGCTCTCCGATTTCCATAGAAGTCCGGACTCGTATCTTCCATCTGGTAACTGCCTTGTAGATTCTTTTAGTATTGTCAGCGCTCGTTCATCCGCGTCGTTGCTAGGACGTCGTTCTTGTATTCCGATCGAGTCTAACGCGAAGTGCTTCTTAATTAATTCTTCAATAGTTTCTTCGTTGCTAGCAGCTCGACAGTGGTTTATGAAGTTGACTGAAGTTATCCCGGCGTGGCCCCCATGAAGTACCCAACCTAGGCTCGTGAGAGAAGCTACAGGTTCGCTTCGTTTTCCCTTCAAGATCTTCCTAGAGACTATGAGGTCCCAGTTGTCTTGACCGATGAGCAGTGCGGGCCTTTCCTTTTCGTAAACCAATTCGTTATTCAGACTTCTCAAATGGTTACATTCTTCAATTGACTTCTTGTCGACGTATTGGGGTGACAACTTCAGTTCTTCGACGGTGCGCACGCCTCTCAAAGCTCGCTTGTCCTTCCTGTGTATGCCTCTTATCTTCAGATCCATCTTCTGTGACCTCTCTTTGGTAATTATTTTCCCACCGACGGTTTCCAGTATGAGTTCCTTTTCTTCCCCGGTGGCCCCTATGCGTGAGGCGATGGAGGCGTCTACTAGTGAAACCGTTGAGCCCTCGTCCAGTAGTGCTAGCACGCGGGCTGATCCTTTGGGTCCATAGATCTCGACAGGCATCATTTTCAAATAGACTCTTGTTCCGTCCGCTGCGGCGTAGACGGGTCGAGCTTCTTCAATTTCTTTCGCTTGATTACACGGTGACGGCGTGAGCTGCTGTTGTTGCGTAGACGGTGCTATTGTGTGAGTAGGCTCCGAGTGCAACAACGTATGGTGCGGCTTCTTACATCTTCTACACGGTTGCGCTCTGCAATTCGTTCGTATGTGTCTCAATCGCAGACACTTAAAACATAAACGCTTCTGTTTTGCTATTTCCCATTTCTCATTGGTAGCAGCTTCTTTAAACTTCCTGCATTCGGTGAGCCAGTGGTCTCCATTGCAATGGAAGCAATTCTTCTTATACGTTTCCGATGACGTTGCTACCGTATGGGTCTCTTCTTCTTCTCGCGCCGCGTGAACGGGGAATCTTCTTTGCGCGAATCTTCTCTTATTGATTTCCGGCAGCGCGAACGATCCGCATAGGTCCGCTTCGGAGTTCAGAAACTTTTTGAGCTTCACTAGTTCCGGTTCGTCGTGGTCCACGCTGGCATTGAAGTCGAACCAGCGATACCGAAGTATGGGCGACAGCTTTTCAATGACGATTCTTGCGATTTCCGGCGAATACAAGTATTGGGCCTTCTTCAATGCTTCTATTGTTGTGACTGCGTTGCTGACTTGACTCGCGAATGCGCAGATGTCCCTCGGTGTATCGCCGATGCGCGATAATTCTTTCAGCTTTTCGACTTCGACGAGAACCAATTGCTCTGGTCTTCCGAAGCGGCGTTCTAAAGCGGCGAGGATCTCCTGAGGTTCCGACGACGCGAAGAGCAGGCTTCGTATTGCTTCTCTTGCGGTTCCTTTTATCGTTCTTCTTAAGCGAGCCATATTCTGTACGTCGTTGAACTGCTCCGCGCTGTCCATATATGACCTCTTGAAAGGCAGCCATTCTTCATTAGCGCCGTTGAAATCGGGTAGGTCCCATATCTTGTGCGGCGCGGATGTCGGTTGTACTGTCCGCGCGGCGGTGATGATCGCGTCGGCGAGGTCCTTGAGTTCGCTCTTGCTCGAAGGTACTTCTTTTCCTTCGGCGTGTTCAACATACGACGTCGTGTGTCGCACCCATTGTTCTACGTGCGATTGGTGTTCGACTTCATATTCGTTCCCCATTTCATCCTCGGAGTCGTACTGGGCGAGTTCCAGTTCGGTGCGTGCGAGTGCCGCGGCGGTCTCCGCGGCTACCAGTTGCTTTTTCTGAAGTTCCGCTTGCGCTTTGAGTTCTGCTTTCCTGGATCTGGAGGATCTGGTCGTCCGGGGAACCACGGTTTCTGAAGACGCGAACGGTGGGACATTAGGCCTTCCAATGTTCTTCAGGTGCGCGCGTGGTTCGGTGCTTGCAGGTGCGGGCATCATCGTTGCGGGCGTCGACGTAGTCGCAGTCGGTGCGGTGCGCGTAGTCCTACTCGATGTCGTAGTCGTGGTCGTCGTCGCGGTCGTCGTCGCTCTCGGTGCTTCGGTCGTCGTGGGTTCGACGGTGGCCGTGGTCGCGGCCGTCGCGGCGCGTGTTCTTCTTCCGCGGGTTAACGCGGGTGCGGCGGTCGAGGCGGTGGCGGATGTGGCAGTCGAGGCGGCGTTGGACGCGGCGGTCGAGGCGGTGGCGCTTGTGTGATGAGCGGTGCTTGCTTCCGTGGACGTTGATGCGGTTACTGTATCTGCAGGCGTATACATCGACCAGTCTGTTCTTGATTCTTCGGAGCTTCGTTCTTCTTGCTTGGAGCGTGACGGTGATCTTGAACGGATGGGCATCTTCGGTTTGCTTCTTTCTTCCTATCCGGCGCTCGAATGGACCAGCAATTATGGCGTGTGAGGCCAAAGTGCAATACGTGGGTGCCGGCTCGACCGAAGAATACTCTCCAATAAAACCTCCAGTGCTCCTTTTCTTAGCTTCTTTTATTTGTTTCCTTGTCTGATGTCGCATTCCGAATGAATGCTGGTCCTACATTTGGGTTCTATATATATGCCCCGAAATAGGTTAACAAATGTCAACTACTATAACTAGTAAAATGGCCCTTTCGGCCAATAGCGTTTGATTTCTCTGCCATCCCGCTCTCGCAATTCGCTATCCTGCTCTCACAAATTCCTTACCTGTCGTGACAGGTTCGGACGTGTCTCGACCTATTTCGGGGCTCACAAATATTCCATATGTATAGCTACTATCTACTCATTACTTTTAATACTTACTAAAATAAAAAACAACCTAGCTAATACATTTTTATCCCTACTCTATGCTAATAATCATTTATTCAGTAATAAACTAAACTTACATACTACAAAACGCTTATTTTACAATACAATTGAATACTTATATGCTACGTGATACTGATATAACTCAAAAATGCTTATATACTACGCGGAAGACGTCGCTTACAGAGTGATTCAAGAGAAAAGTTTTTATGTATAATATAGTGGAGAAACACAGATTATTTTAGATTTTTACTGTTAGGCGGAACGAAGTTCGCCGGGTCAACTAGTTGTCTATAAAAAATACAAATATAATAACGTTTGTTGTATGCGAGTAATAGTTATTAGAAAACTTAGAAACACGCTGTCGAGTGTTTTGATCGTGCAAATAAAACACGCTTGTGGTATGGGAGCCCCCTGAAATATTTCTTTTATTGTTTTTAGTTAATACGGCAACATAAATACATCATCTCTAAAAATTTCAACTGTCTAGCTATCACGGTTCATGAGATACAGCCTGGTGACTGACAGACAGACAGCGGAGTCTTAGTAGGCTTTCTTTTTGACTCTTTGGATACGGAACCCTAAGTGCTACTGTAATGTATGTATTATTACAACTTATTATAGAAGTATACATTCCCAATGAAATATCAATAATTGTTAAAAATATGTAAATGTAAACCAGAAGGTATAAGCAATGCGTAGACGTATTAATTATTTCTTAATAATAAAAAAACTCCGAATCTGTGAGGCTGTAAGTAAGAAAATGTGATTACTTATTACTCGTTCACGCAAGTACATCCAGTCGCAATTGGCTGAAAGTTGGTACATACACAAATTACACACGTAACACGGGCGACGCCACGGAGATAACCTAGTAATCTATAAAAATATATTTCCTACGTATTAGTTATCTTTGACCTTTATCACAAGTCTCGTCCTTTTTTGTTCAGCTGAGCGTTATAATGGCAAACTTTGTTCATTCCGTCAAAACAGAATCCGTAGATTTTATGTATAAATTACTACTTAAATGTCTATTAATAGATAAATCGATTATAGTAGTCTGAACTTTGCTAGAAACCTTAAGTCGTTTTCCTTCACAAAGTTATACTACATTTGAATAGGTATCAACTGTGCCCACGTATCTGGGGGCTAAGATATCGAGCTACTTCGGCTTTCCGCTAAAATGGGTTTAACAGAGGGTTCCCAACTAAAATGGGCGGCTTCAGCAATCTTATTAATTGATTTCTAATATAACGGTTGATATTCTGCTTGGAAGCATTCAAAAATAAATGTTGCAAACATTAATTGCTGTTACTTATGTTGAAGTTTAGGTTTGATTCTATTAAAGATGGTTGGCATGAACATTATAACAGTACAGAATTGAATAATGCGGGTTTCTGGCTATATTTTAAATATAAAAGTGGCCAACCAGCGTACAGTCCAACTTGTGGTTAGTAGCCATTGCCATAGGCATAGTCAACGAATCACGATGACAAGACAGAATGCTTCGTGTAAGTATATGTATGTATATTCTCTCGTCAATCCATTATTGTCCCACTGCTGGGCACGGGTCTTCTCTCAGAATGAGAGAGTTTAGGTCATTGACCACCGTGCTGGCCAAGTGCAAATTAGTGGACTTCACACACCACCGAGAACTTTTTTTAAAGAACTTCTTAATTTCTAATACACACATAAATCAGTGGTGCGTGCCTGGTTTGAACTTCGGACCTCCTGATTGAGAGGGCAAGTTTCAACCATTAAGCTATTACTGCTCTAGCTCTATATTATTTAGGAGTAATATATATATAACCAGAAATAGGAAAGACGATGGTGCTTCCGTAGATGAACCCAAATGCGTTCTACAAGAGTAGATACGACTGCCAGTTAAGGGCGACTGTGAGTGCAGCAGGTATACCTATTTTGTAACTTTTGCCCAACTGCATAAAGAGGGTAATATTTTTTATACTTAACCTGACGATAAAGCAGACGTTACACTATGATTTTAGCGAT
Source organism: Spicauda simplicius (assembly GCA_949699795.1). Taxonomy (NCBI): domain Eukaryota; kingdom Metazoa; phylum Arthropoda; class Insecta; order Lepidoptera; family Hesperiidae; genus Spicauda; species Spicauda simplicius. The sequence goes on from OX453064.1 coordinate 8,616,112, forward strand.
TATAAGTACAAAAAAAAATAAGATACACTTACGATTTTAATTATGTTTATATAAAACGGTATTAGCAATTAAATAATAACTTATCAAACAACGAAAAATATATGAAATGTTTTGTACTTTTAAAATGTTATTCTCCTAGCTTTGTTAGAAAGACAGATTGTGGAAAATGTAAGCTGTTTTACATTTTCCACAATCAGCGGCGTGGAGATACTTTTTTTATTAAGTATATTCGTTTTAAAAATATATAACGTTTTGCTTATACTATACATAGTATAAAAACGCAAAGTTATAAAACAAAGAGAATAGTGACATGAAATAAAACAACTGCCGTATTTTCTATAGCCAAAGCCGCATGCCAAGTGTTGTTAAAATGCTGGAACAAGTGGCTCAATTTCGTAGCTCTACAGCATTGTATGTAGACCGTAGAGCAAGGCTACGACAGGCGTAAGCGGGTGGGGCGGGAAGCGTTAGTAGGGACGCATTGCTTACGCGATGTGCCCGTCTTGTGTTACTTGACTCCCTTACCGGTCCGCGATCGTTCCTGTATGTAAATTAGAGGATTGCTGTAACAAGGCGGTAAGAACTCTGATTTTTTTAACGATAACACTTATTGGTTTTGGTTTCGCTTTGAAGCATTCCGTGCTTGAATTTAGGTTTTTTTAACGTTTCATTTCAAAATTACTAGTAGATTTCTAAGTTTTTTTTTGTGACTAATACAAATATAGAATTTCTTAAATCATGCTTTAATTGAACCGACGTGGTATCTATTAAAATTATTTACGCAAGGTTTCAAGTTAGGACATATTTGTATTATAAGTAAAAATATGTTTTTTTTACGTGTGCGACAATGAATCTTGTATCTAATCGATAGTTAGTAGAACAATAATTTGATTAATATTAAATGAACGGGTTCTGATTATTATAAATGCTGAATAATTTCACTCATTAATTATTTTGGCCTATCTTAAAGACTTACTGAAAATTTATGTAACGGAATGCGGAATATTTTTTGCGAATTTTATAATAATTTAATATTTGCGTAGAATTAAAAAGAATGAAAATTACTTACATAGAGCGTTTATAGTTGTTACCATATTATATATTTTAATTTCTCATTACTTATTTATGTTTTACAAATATCGTTGGCTTACGTGACCATATTTAAATTAAACAATAAATTAAAAAACACTATTATTAGATAATAATAGGAATAATATTTAAGCTTTTAGAACTTTTATTACATTTTTAATTATAGAAGTACATTTGCTAGTCCGACATTCAGAAAAAGGTATACCTACCATATCATATACATACCTACCATAAAACTTGTCTTTTTACATATACTTACGTATATTAAATGCCGTTAATGCAGAGAAACCACACTATTCATACCAGACTTTCCATCCGTGTAAGGTTTAAATGTTCTTCTATATACAGGATGTTAAGCTTAATAATTTGGAAAAGATATTGACTCAGATATAGTGTTATAACATTGCATGTAAATATTAAACTTCAACATATTTCAGTAAAATACACTTTCGATTATTCTCTTTGTTTACTTGTGTTCATTTATACTTTAAGACTAAGACTTTACTTATTAATGAAGAGGATTTATTTCATGGCCCATCATGTTAACTTAAAACGAATTAGCGAAGATAAGTGACCCTCATGATAATATTATAATATACATCCTGTATAGTACACCGACGGCTCGCGCCCCCTTTTACGCGTTCTAAAGAAGATACATGTCTGGAACCTATTAAAGTTTATTATATATTTAATCATATTCTGCATACATGATTATGAATATCTCATATAGTCAAGCATGCTGGGGATATTTGCAAGAGAAATTTACAGTTTTACAGCAACCAAAATAGTATAGATCGATAGTCATAGATTTATTGTAATTGATGACAAATTACAATTAGTAGGTGGCAGTTATAATAACCTTTAAAAACAATATTTCTATAAAAATATCGATAGTCGTTTCCTTCGAAAAATTCACTTCAAGTCGCAATGACAGTGTGCATTAAAGGTCATTTTTGAAATCATGTTTTGAGCTATAAGCTAAGAACATTTCAATTAAGTTTTATTTATTTTAAAGGAAGTGTTTGATCTTAAAACGAATGATCATTATAATGTAGGTAAGAATGGTTATTTATTTTTATAGTTTGGTTGTGTCCCATTTCCTGCACTGATAAAAATAATGTAAACTTAATTTTGTGACGTTCGAGATTCTTAAAATAAACAGTGTACTAACATAAAAGAAAATCGTCCCTGGAATTAATTCATACTTTCTGCGGTACCTGATGCCTGAATCCCATTTACGCGCTACATTTTTCGAAATTATCTGCGTATTAAATTTAATTATAACTTGCTTTAAAACTTTTTTCTTGATTTTACCGTAAATAATAATATTGTTAAAACAGTTTGAAGCCTACTGTAAATAATATAATATAATAATAAATAATATAATAAAAATAAATCTTAGGTGTTGGACACCATGATACAAGTGATCTATTAATGCTGAATAACATATCGACATCATATATTTTATGTTTTAAATACCCACCTACGGGTTTTAATTTCTTCGTGTGCCGGGATTGAATTCCGAAAACGGAAAATATTTTTACATTTTTTTAATGTCCACATATAATAATATATGAATAAACAGTAAGTAATTAAAACAATAGTACTCACCTAATTCTTTTGAATGAATTACAAAAGGTAATTTTATTTTAGTCTCGACATATTAGACATTTATTCCATCTTTATGTATCCGTCAATATTGTGTATGGTTTGAGAATATTTTAGGTCAACACTACCTTCCTGTAGTTTGAATACAATAAATCCGGGTTGCTGACAAATATTTCTATGTATTGGACGTCTCTCTTTTGCAATAGAAATAGATATTCAGGTAGAATAGAGATCACTTTGTGTTAGTGGCATTGCGTGGGTTCGCTTCGACTGGAATAAAAGTTGAATTCGTCATTCATATGAAGTAAAGTCGTTGAAATAAATAGTTACGATGCTTTTTTGTTTGCTGTCCTAAATTCTTTAGAACCAAAGTGTGTTCAAGTTAGTCTTAAATGTCTTAAATTTAATTGATTATTAGCTACTATCGCTTATTTATTTCAGAAACATCGATGATATCGATTTAATTAATTATTTTTTTACGCCTTCTCTTTCTTCTAATTTTAGGTACCTAAATGTTTTTATAGATTACATATTACATTATAAATATTTTATCTGAATGAGGCGATATTAGTGTAACTAAATTCAATTCCGGCGAGAAGTATAATGGGGCTATACCTACATTCGCCCTTTCGTAAATCTTACTCAGTAATTGAGTTTACCCTTCACTGTGGTTTTCGGAAGCCTCAATTAAGTGATCTATTTGCTCTACATTCGTGCCCTAATGTACAGTATCTACTTTTAGATTTGAATACTTTAAAATGGTTTTGAATATATTTTAAATTTCTTGAGTTTAGTGTATAACGTTCTTCCTTCTGTAGAAACTTCGTAATGACGTTACACTCAACAGCGCGAAATGGACTTTTATAAAATCGCTCTCTCCCTAAGCTTTACGATTTTATGACTGCCATTAAACGTTAATCTCTAATTTAAGGAATGGCTTTAACTCTTCAGAGATGTACGATTATGACGTTATTGCTTTAAGTTGAAATTGTTTGTGGTATTATTTTATACTTTAGCATGCTGGGAACTACTTAATTTTTTTATAAAATCGAGATAAAAAACGAACATGCTGTCTACATTATAGTAAGTGGTCACTGCCGCCCACGGACATATGTAAGGCAACTCATACATATGAGAATTAGCACGGTCGCCTTATATAAATGTGACTCGGCAACCACACAATTTTTGCTTAATCTACTTGCAGAAATAGGCGTGGCGGTGGTACCAGCCCGTTCGAACTACGTACCTCCGTTCTACCGCCTTTGTAACGTGACGTAACACTAAGTATATAAAGTGAAATACGAATATAATTACTGATATCATCATGGCGATAGATCTAGGTCGATCTTAAACATGGAGTCCTAGAAGTAAACACTAAGTATATAAACTGAAATACGAATATAATTACTGATATCATCATGGCGATAGGTCTAGGTTCATCCTAAACATGGAGTCCTCGAATTAACGACAGTAGCTACATTTAAGTTCTATTCTCATTGACAACGCTCCACATAGGTACTCTATGTAGGTCACCTATTTACGTAACGTAACAAATATATTTTCAACAGTACTTACCTTGCCACTAAAAGAAATGTATTGTTAGAAAAAGTTACAGAGAGGCAGTGTTTTATTTGGGAATGCTGAAGAGGCCTAGAGTAACGCTTCAGAAAGTAATAATGTGAAAATGAAATAAGGGAACCTAAGAAGTGATTATTCAAGGTACAAAATACCGGCATTAAAGGTAATTGTATAAAACCGCTACATATTACGAGGGATCAACTCAGTGATAACATTGATTTAAATATAAAACGTGATGTACCTATAATATTATATTACAAAAGTAAAATTTGAACTGGAACTTGTTTGATTGGCTAAAGTCGTACGCCATCGATCCAAAAAAATTGAGGGGCAACATTCCAGTAGTTAACGACATAATGTGGGATCGCTACCTATATTTAGCTTTACGGCGTTGTTATAAAATTTCAGTACGTGTATCGTTTTTAAATTTTCTACGCAGAAAAGGTTTTCTGCTACAAAAGTTTACGATAAATTATTTTATTCCTAAGGAAAAGTTACTTGGATGTATCGATCGGAAGGCAATGTAGGCAATGATCTTTGTCAGTCCCAATGTACGATGTAAACTTGAAGAGAATATCAGATTGTAAGTCTCAGGTCGATCGACCTCTAAAGATTATTCGCAAAGTTACGACTTTTCTGTTCACCTAAAGCCGTAATTTGTCCAGCAATTTTAGTTTGCGACAGTCGCCCGAACAATTACTTGGGACCGGGGCATTAATAGGCACTCCTAGCGCTGCGGTTGTCGTTCCAAACTTCAGATTGTGAAGAGCAATCCACTTTCTCCTCTGTTTAGGAGTGACGCAAACAGTCTATTATGCTTTGTGAAAACGCCTCGAGAGCTACCTATTAACCCTGGCTACCTAAAGATCTCTCCATCTATTTTCACACTTTTAATTAAAAACAAATTAGTACACTATCTTGAAGTTCCCTTTGAGATGTTGCTTGTGAATTTAACTTAGTATTAATTTTATCTTACTAATTTTTTTCTCTCATTTTTGAGATCAGGAAAAGGAACCAGTTTTCCTGGAGAGGCAAAGATGAACAAATATGTATGTGTAGGCGAGACAAGACACAATGGGTTTTGTTATCATGCCAAGATATCCGAGTATTTATTTTGAAACACGGTGTAATAAATCGTGAGTTTGGATTATTGCCTGATGCTTAGAAATAACGAATCGAATTTTTTTGGTTGGTTACATAAGAAAGTATTATAGGAAAATTTATAGATGTATGTATTGTTATAAACATATTTTAAATATGAGATATTACATACGTACGGACATACGTATTCCGTAGTAGACAACTAGACAGCCATAGTTAAATACCGATAAAACTGATGTAGAATATTATTTAATCAATTTTATTTCAATTATACATTTATAATCATATTCATAAAACTTATTTTTTACGGACAATTACCGAAAACTCCGTCGTGAGCTCTCATTCTTTTCAAAAGTACCTACAGTGCTAGAAAGTGGTGAAAGTACTTGTACTTCAACCACGAAGGGTGGTGCCTTCGTAAATCGTAGCATAGCCACTCTAGTGATCCGGCCTAATAACAGCACACTGAAGTATTGCTGTGAACTGGTTGAAGTTGGTAGAACTAGTTTAGTTCAGCCGGGGAAGTACCACCTAATTCTAGCGTGAAGCAATACTTGCGTTACGATGGAAGGGTGTGGTTTCCGGCATACTTTTATATGAGGCGACCATCATAGTCCTTTGGAGTAGCAATGCATCTGTGAAGTTGATTACAGATGTCCATGAGCGGCAGTGACCACTTACCATCAGGTGGTTGCTTTAGTCAGATAAACAACAAAACTGGTCTAAACGTCATGATAAGGGAGACACACTTTTTTTATAAGGCATGGAGTTCGTTCGGTTCCTCTTCGAACCACGAAGAATTTTATGACCATAATACACGCTTTCTACACTCATAGCCGAACAGTAAGATTTTCTCCTGTGTCGTGGGTACCATGGATACACACAAGACGAATACACACTTATCCGAGGCGTTCGAATTTAGGGTCAGTAACTTTCGGGTTAGCAACGCATGTGTAGCCAATCTCAGGTAAGAACTCTAGATAGAATCAGATCTTATCTAGAGTTGATTACAAAAGTCCATGGGCGGCAGTGACCACTAACGAGACTGCATGCTCATAACTTTATGTAAGGTATGATATGCCTTTTTTTTTTAAATACCGATTTTTTTGACTCAGTTATATGGATCGTGGTCACGGCGAAACTGCAGTAGCGGGGAGGAACCATTTGCAAGCATTAGAGGTGGATTAAAGAGAAATACGAACTAGACGTAAGGTTATCTATCTTACGTCTACTTAGTTAGTTTTTCATTTTTTTATTTATCATATCACCCTGAACTAACTTTATGCTTACGTACAAAACTTTGATAAATTGTGATTGACGTAAACTAACCATTGAATTCTATGCTTGCGCAACTTCAAAACCATCTTCTCTGTTAAAGTTAAAATGATGTTTTTTTATCTCTATTGGTTATCTTATTAAACGTGAAAAGGAATGACGCTCAGCGGAGATCACGCGAGGAAGTTCAGTGGTTACAACCAGAATTGATGATCTACTTCATTGTTTGCGCTGATGTGTTCCATAATACGTTGTGAAATGTCTCGTTTTGTTGGTCCAACCGCTGCTAAACCTACTCAACTTTATAATGGTGGTCACATTGGTATGGTGTGTTTGAGTGTGTGAAGGTAAGTAGCAACTTTCTTAAAATGCTTAAGTATACGTTTTTTATTATATCTCCCATGCAAGATTCTAGCTATCGTATCTGTTGGTGTAACAGAACACCAGTGTTACACTTAAGGGAAATATGCGTAGCGTCGTTTAGCTCTACTGGTAGTGTTCTGCCTTCTTTACGTTTGTCTATTTCTAGATGCGTGGCCTTTGGGGCATAGGACCAGAAGCGTAAGTTATGTGGTCCAAATACTGTCAGATCTTTGTCATCACATAATGCGTGGGCACAGTTCGTGAGTGACCTGGCAACCGAAGCTAGATGTCTAGGATGGTGGCGTGAAGTGACTCGGAGCTATCTGTGTGAGTAGGAGTGAGTGAGTTAGTGTCGATTAACTGCATGACTAAGTAGGCCAATTATTTTATACGAAATCCGAGAATAATGATATTAAACAGCTAATTTTATAATGCAAAAAAGTAAAGACGACTAACTAAAGGTGAAGACTGATTTTCATACAATAATTACTAGTATCTAACAATACTTATCAGTATATTTGTAAATATAGACTACTTATTTTGTAATCCATGTGTTATCGTCAGTTTTCTTTATACAACGTTTGAAAACGAAGTTCCGAAAGCGTTCCAAATCTTTATTGCCGAGTACGTAGGTACTATTATTATAGGTGTTGTAGTTGTGTTTTCTTTGAAGGTTTCGTAATTTTCCACTGCCACTTATTTGCTCTAGTCCTTTGTTCGCCTGTTTGAAAATCCCTTAGTATTGCTGATTTAGATTTGTGTCTACGTATGGCAAACAGTTCTGTAAAAGAGCTTATGATTTCTTCAAATATTTCTTGAGAAAAAAAAAAGTTACTTTTACCGCTACGACTCCGATGCCTATAAAAATAAGCATTTAAAATATTTTAAGAGTTCACCTGTCCTTAACAATAACAATGAATACTATTTATTACTAACTTATTTTTTCTGTTTTACGTCTGAAATTGATATAATTCTTATTTACGCACTTGCCTTAAGATAGTGAATCATAAATCTGAAAGTAATAATACTCACCCCTATAATAATATCCAAAAATAGCGTAATTTATTATTTATGAGTGTCTCCTTTTACGGAATAATCTCCCACTCAATTGCTAATAACAGAATCTAAAGCAAAGCCTGGGCGGTTCCGCCCACGTCCTTGTCGCCTCGTAGGTAAGTACTTATTGATATTTTAATACCAATGTGCCGTTTAGTGTCCAGAAGAGATAAGTTTTTCAACCGCAATAGTGAAATTTAAGATTACGGTTTTTCTATTTAACAAGTTTAAGTTATTATTGGTACTTTCTTTTCTATCCATCACACTGACATTATATGAGTATTATGTAATGTTTAGTTGTTATCTACATTAATATTTACATACAAATATTTATATATACATTTCGGGATGTTTCCAGACTTTTTATTTATTACTAACAATAATAGAACAAATTTCACAAAATAGTAAAGTCATCGATATTCAATTTTTGTACATAATGAAGTCATTAACCCAAATGAGAGAAAGCAAAAGGCATTTTCTAATAACGGTAAGTGCCTTTTTCCACTTCGCTCCATTTAAGTTATTTTTCTTTGAAAGCAGCTATGTTCATTTTCTCAGACCATTTGTTTGAGCTATAAACAAACTTCTCTTTTCTATGAAACTTTGTGCGGAAACTGTCTTTTATTTTTATATAAGTGATCAGTCGGCATCAATTTTTAAAAACAAAAGCGCTATTATGTATAAAATTAAATGTTTAAATTTTATCATTTATAAGCAGTTCTTTTAACTGAGATTTATAAAGAATCGTAATCTCGGCAGTGGTGCAACGCAAAATAAATAAATTAGACTATGCGGAAATGCCATAGTCACTGTAGTCAGTCAGTAGTCAGTTCAGTTACATAATAAATTAATTATTATAACACAAATGAGAAATCGTTCTGCGAAAAAGAAATAACATCAGTTAAATGTACCCACTACCACTTCTCTTGATTGCGCTAAATATGTTCGTAGCAAAAGTCGTAGCTCGTCTACGCCACGTGTCGCATCCCGTAGAGACATTAAAACATTTATATCTCTTTATACTCTTCCCAGCTATCATTTCTCACTTCGCTTTATATATATCCACGTGTTAACTTTTAATGAAGTTTATGAGTCTTGTTTTAAGTTTAAATTCTATGTGAATAGTGAACAGTGTATTTGAAGGGACTCATGTGAATAGTGATTTTAGTGTTGGTATCACTTTTTTATTTGCTTTATTGCATAGTTTGGTGTGGCTTTATTTCAAAGTGATCACTTAATCTTAGACAGTGGAAACCAATAAAATACCTAGCTAGCTTCTTCCTTCAAACTACTTGTTTCTACTTCCATTTTTTTTAATTTTCGTTTTGAAATGTATAACCTTATTACTGCGAGGTTTTGTGGAGTTCATATGGATTGAGTTCTGGTGTTATAAAATTGGACAATGGTGATAAATTTCAACTATCAGTATTCACTTATAATTGTCGTCAACCCATTATTGTCCCACTGCTGGCCACGGGTCTTCTCTCAGAATGAGAGGACCCGTGGCCAGCAGTGGGACAATAATGGGAGGTGTGTGAACTCCGCCAATTGGCGGAGTTCACACACCTCCGAGGAAGATTTTTTTTAAAGATATCCTTAGAGGATTTTTTAAAATTTTGTGTGCACTTATAATATACTATAGTATTCATATTGAAAAAAAAATGACACCGCAAGTACCATTCATACCATTTCCACAAGCAATTCATGTCACAAAACGAATCCAGTAAATGATAATTATCTAATACGCATTGCGACGACGCTTGGTGTGTTCTGTTTCTGAAGAGAACAAATTTTAAAAGGACGTCTTTACCTACAAATTGCACAATTCAAATGTTTATCTTTCGCCCTTATCGCTGCATCCACAAGACAAGATACTTTGAAACGTGACTTGGATAAACAATATGACTATTGACGTTCCACCTAATTTATAAAATACTGAAAATTAATTCACTGATTTACTTAAGTTACAAGTAATATGAAAATTAATTAATTTTTGTTCCACACCCCGATTATCGTTTCATGTGTCTCGCATATCAGCTCTCCGTCAAAGCCCTTTTATTGATTTCCTGTTGTTTAATCGTTAAGTTCATTGATACTGTGCCTTTAGATCAAATTTATTTATTCACTAGCTGTACCCGCGGCTTTGCCCGCGTGCAAATCAACGTGTCACAAAGTTTTTCTCGCGCAAATCTCGACACCGTGGGAATTCTATAATAAAAAGTAGTAACATTAATATCGGTTTGGCCGCTCAAGGATTACCTGGTCAAACACAGAGTGAAAAAACGAATTTAAAGTGTGTATTTGTGGGTAGGAACGTATTGTTATGTATTTTTTTTTAATTAGACGAATTCTAATATTGTAAATCGCTTTTTTGAACCAATTTACATTCTTAGTGGTCTAATTCACAATATCGGGATACTTTTTTCAATCAACTCCTCCACATTTGAACCAAAACGTATCGATTATAAAGATTGATTTGAAGTTTTCCGAATTGGAAAATACTATTTGAAGTAATTTTGGCGGATTCAAATTTCTAAGTAAGATTATAGGTAAACCTACTTTTAATATTAATTTGTGGTCAGGAGTTCCGGAAGGCATTAACGAATTCAAAATTCTGTTGGATAATGTACTGCTTCCTCTATCTCAATGACTGTGTCTACCGAATAGTAGATCTGTGACGCTGCTTTAAATTTAGAAAAAAAAAAATCATTTATTTTATCGACACGTTCATTGGTGGGTGGGTATATTGCCGTCTTTTGGAACCAATTTATAGTGTTATTGGTTGTATTAACAATATTGTGATATACTTTTTCAACCAACTCCTCCACATTTAAACGAAGACGTATCGATATAAAGATTGATTTTACTTTTCCGGATAACAAACCACTATTATCTACTTGAAATAAATCATTAGAAAATTGGAATATCACTGAACAGCGACATATATTCTAAGTTCATATTTTGTTTCATGTGGCCAAATATAAGATCTTTTAAGAGGTGCATCGGGCTATTTGTGTGCGTAAATCCCGCATTGTTCTTTGTAAAGCAGAAGACATAATCAAAACACTTTTACAATTCATACGAACAGGGCGCACCCGCTCGCAGGGCGCTGCCGCACCCTGCTCGCTTATTTTTTATGTTTTCTTTTATATTCCAACCTAACCTAACCCATCCTTTAAAAAGCTACAGCTAAATCCAACTCATAACAATAACATGACAATACTCCTGCATTTTCAGGATTTAGGTATTCAAAGTGACACTTTTCATCAAAATGTTCTCTCAACGGGTTGTAATGTATTGTAATCAATAAGTACCAAACTCATACGGCTAAAGTAGGTTGTGTACTTAGATTATCAGGGTTGATGAATTGAAGTTTAATTTATTAATCACATTTCAGTTTAATGAGCTGTCATTGAACTTATAATATATACTAAACACAACCGTAAGCATTATGTGACTACCTTTTATAATTTAGGCTTGCACTGTCCTGCATCATCAGGGAGGAGTTGAAGGTAAAAAAAATATCCCATGTCTTTGCTTAGTATTCTTATTACTTATACGTAAGAACTTGAGAGCCAACTTCTATAGCTTGGGCTTGCAGTACCCTGCATCATCAGGGCTGAGGAGCTTAAGGTCGAAATTGTCATCATGTGTCTTTGCTTAGTAATTATATTACATACCCGAAAGCACTAAATAACTAACTTCTATGGCTTAGGCTTGAAGCACCCCTGCATCATCAGGGTTGAGGAGATGATGGTCAAAATTTTCATCTTGTGTCTTTGCTTAGTAATTATATTACATGCCCCAAAGCACTAAATAGCTAACTTCTATGGCTTAGGCTTGAAGTACCCCTGCATCATCAGGGTTGAGGAGTTAAAGGTCAAAATTTTCATCATGTGTCTTTGCTTAGTAATTATATTACATACCTGGAAGCACTAAATAGCTAACTTCTATGGCTTAGGCTTGAAGTACCCCTGCATCATCAGGGTTGAGGAGTTAAAGGTCAAAATTTTCATCATGTGTCCATGCTTAGTAATTATATTACATACCTGAAAGCACTAAATAGCTAACTTCTATGGCTTAGGCTTGAAGTACCCCTGCATCATCAGGGTTGAGGAGTTAAAGGTCAAAATTTTCATCATGTGTCTTTGCTTAGTAATTATATTAAATACCTGAAAGCATCAAATGCCCATCTCGTATAGTTTAGGCTAGCAGTATCCTGCATCATCAGGGGTGAGGAGTTGAAGGTCGAAATTTTCATTTTGTATCTTTGCTTAGTAATCATATTACATACCCGAAAGCACCAAATGGCCATCTCCTATGACTTAGGCTTGAAGTAACCCTGCATCATCAGGGTTAAGGAGTTGAAGGTCAACATTTTTACCGTGTATCTTTGCTTGGTATTTTTTTTATTACATAACCGTAAGTGCCAAATAGCCAACTCTTACGGTTTAGTCTTGAAATACCCTTACATCATCAGGGTTGAGGAGTTGAAGATCAAATTTTTGTCCCATGAATTTGTTTAACAATCTTATTATATATCCATAAAAACAAATTGACTTACTTCTACGGTTCAGGCTAGCAGTACCCCTGCATCATCAGGATTGAAGAGTTGAAGGTCAATTTTTTTAGGAAATATCTGCTTAGTAATCTCATTCTACATTCAACCCAATTGGACTCCTACAGCTTAGGTTTGGCCGAGTATCGCTAATTTCGTTAATTTGTTTCAAAGAAATGGATCCTATGATCAGAACCGTATCAAACTCATCAGAGTACCCTTGAAGTACATTCTTTCAAATAAAAGAAAAATCATCAAAATCGGTTGGCGGGAAATTGAGTTATTCATCTATTTATCGCGCACATCGTTAATGCAAATATCAGACTTATGCGCTTTTCTTATGGATACCACTGTCAAAAGTGAACTAAAAATAAATGGGACCCGACGACACGCACTACCTTTCAAATGAAAAAAAAAACATCCAAATCCGTTCACCCAGTGCGGAGAGATCGAGTAACAAATATACAAAAAAAAAAAATACAGACGAATTGATAACCTCCTCCTTTTTTAAAGTCGGTTTGAAACGATGTTTTAACATAAAAATCAAGGCGAAATACTATATTTTATTGAGGTGGCCTCAAAATTGACTGACTTTCATACAAACTTACATCTCCTATTTGGGTTAAATGGGGGGGGGGGGGCAGAAAATTCTTTTTAACTGACGTCTACGTCATAAGCGGAACCCCTACTAAAAACATATTCGTATCTTTAGCAGATTAGGCTCTACGATGTTTATTCAATAGATGAGTGAGAGAACATCCTTTCGTTTTTATATAAGTATATATAGATATAGATATATATAGATTTGTTTAGTATCAAATACACACATAACCAATAAAAAATACATAACAAAGGAATACATTTTACAGACCATAACATGTTTAGTTTCTACCAATTCAACTATGCAGTTAACACTTATCGAACACAGAATCAATACTGCGTAGTTTTAAATTGACATAACTTTTTTATTCGTAAACCGATTTACATAAAATAAACACTAAATGTTAAGTGAAGTTTCCCCCAACACATCAGTGAAAATTATATTCAAATTGGATAAGCCGTTTCTGAGATTAGCGTTTTCAAACACACAGACAAACAGACAAACAGACAAACAGACAAACAGACAAACAGACAAACAGACAAACAGATAAACAGACAAACAGACAAACAGACAAACAGAAAAGATTTCTAAAAACCATTATTTTGGGTTCTATATCGTATTAAAGACCTCTAGAAATGGTTTTCACCTAAATTTATTCCATGTACAGACAGCGACCTCTTACAGATTTATTATAGTATAGATTTTTACGTTCTTGTGAATTCATTGCATTGTACATTTACGTTTTTACATACTCGTTCGTCTGAAGTAAAGACATATCTGTATCTCTATATCTATATATATCTGTATTCCCAAGCTATAGAGAACATTGTTTTTTGTACTAAAGACTATTATTTTTTTAGTCTTTTTAGTCTTTACATTTTTATTCGGCTATATTTTCAATGGACTTTGTAATGCATGAGCGAGACCGTAAACAATGATTATTTTTAACTAAATGTAATAAACTAAAAACATTGATCTATTTGTAGGTTGTTTCATAGAACATGAGCCAAACTTAAATATTCTAACGTAAAATTCACACACAGTCGTGAGGATGTAGACTTATCTATTATATTGTTTGTTTATTCGTATCAGTGGCGCCATCTCTGTAACTAAGTTTCATTCAAGTCACTACAACCTTTTGTGCCTTACAGCTTTCAGTTTCAACATTTTCCGTGATTGTAGCGACATCTTTCTGTCGCCTTGTGTTTATAACTTTTGGGTCTTATTGTGTTTAGTGTTAGTACTGTTAGAGGGCAGTGTTTAGTAGAAAAAAAAAACAATGTCTCTATAGCTTGGGAATATAAATACATGTAGATATAGATGTTTCTTTGCTTCAGACGAGTACGAAGATAAGCATATTTTTCTCGTACACGTGTCAATATTTATAGCTCAAAACTACCTGTCATGAGAATAAAATTCTAACGAAAGAATAAGTCTTTAATCATTTCCAAGTTACACAAACTAAGCTATTAAAAAAATATTTTGTAAATGTTTCTAGAGCGTTTACTTTTTTTTCTAATATGTCAATTGTTGTAACTTCGCTTTCTGATTTCCTGATCCCTTAAGAAAGGTGCAAAATCTTAATAGGAATAATATGTTAAATTCAAGTTTTAGTCAAGTTATTGAACTTTGAATGAACGTGTAGATAAGGCGTTATCCATTGAGGTCAAAGTTCTTTAGAGGATTTCAGTTGAGTGGGTTTATTAACTTTATAAAAGCTCTTGTTTTTAACTAAACGTACCTTTTATAATTCAGCTATACGCGTATATAGAATCAAAACATGGTTATTAGAATATGAGAGTACAAAAAATCTATTTTTTCTTATTATTTGAGTCAGCTCCTTTTCATTGAAAAATAAGTCATCATTGGTGACGTAATTGCCTAAAGAAAAATCGTATTTTTATATATGGCACTTAATTTAACGTTTACATAGCAACAGTTTAGATGCAGAAAGAAAATTGTTTTCGTATCTTTAATAAACATTAAAAAACACATATTAGTCGTATTTGTAAAATAGCATTCGTCGTGGAAGCCGCCCGAGCCTGCAGCCGGCGGGCGAGGGCGGGCGGCGGGTGCGTGCTTCGTGCGAGCGCCACGCGATCATTTTGCAGCGGCCGCCGGCAAGGGTGCACGTCGGACGCTCCGCCATATTCTTGCCCCCACCGCCTTATACTATAACCTCGTTAGTCTAAGTGATGTAAAGCTTTTTCGTATATACGTGTATAGTGAACTAAACGGGATCGGGTACAACGTGGCAAACTTGCACTTAATCGTAAATCGCGAAGATAAAAGATAACCTTGCTCGCTGCATCTATTATTCAGTGACTGCGCTCCTATGGCCAGGATGGCGTCCTTTACAGGTACGATTTCAGCATTAGATTAAATGTCGTAAATGTAATAAAAATATGAATCTGTAATAACAAAATATGACGCCAAAAGAAACGTGCACACTTCAGAAGCCTGTAAAATGTTTTGTGTTGTATTTTCGTTTGACATTAATAGACAATATATTAGCATAATCAAGTTCATGTGCTGTTATGAAAATAAACGATAAATAACTTAATCATGTACGCAACTGATAGTAACTATATAGCGAGATATCAAAACAGATGAAGTAAGTAAAATAATTCTACCATAAAACGGCAACTTATTGCGAAAAGATTATCATTATTATTTGTCAACTTTGTGATTTTCAAAAGATAATAATCCAAGGTAGAAGTTTTATCCTATAAGCTAGTTGACGTATATAATTAATTATGTGGCCTTCAGCAATTTTGAACTTTCTAGCACGGCGTGCTCGACACTTATTTACCCATCTCATTCGGCCCAAAGCCGATTTAGCCCAAGTAACATTAATAATTGTCATATATACATGACCTATTATGAGAGGTTATCTAAAAAAATTTAGAAAAAAAGAAGTTCAGAAGTGTATCTAATTACATGGTTAGTAATATATTAGTGTCGTAGTATTGTTGAACAACATCGATTGAACAGTGGCTGGTCGGCAGCGTGAAGCCACGGCGCTCGTAAAGGCTATTTACGGCCCGAACGGTTCATTTGCCATGGGTTACTTGTCAGCTTGAACTATACTTAAGGAATGCATTCTACAACCAGCCATTATCTACTTGATAATTGAAATAATGCATTTTAACGTACTATTTGGTCGAATACTGTTAATAGCATAGATAATTAAATAAATTACATTTATTTAAATTAGTAACTTATATAAAAAACTGCACAAAATAAATATCAGTGCGGATTAAAAATTACATCCTCTTTAGGTACTCTGTAAAAATTGTTGTTCTCACAAAAAAAACACAAAAAGAGAGTTTAATATTAAATATCCTAGTTCAGTCGACGTAAATGTACAAATATTTTATGATTACACAATGTTCTGTACATTGAGAGCAATGTAAACTCTCCAAAAAGGCTCCAGGGATGGCCTGATTTTAGCTCTTTATTAAAATTCTATGTACACTTGTTTCTGCTTACAGAACGAGATATTGGAGAAAATTAGCACATGTTTATTTAGATAGATTAATTGACTGTAAGCAGACCCAAGATTTTAGAATACGTTTATGATGCATAAAGGTTCTTTCACTATTCACAAAGACATTGTTGCATAAAGTATTTTCGTTCACTACGAATTTAGATACCTACTACAATAGGTCTTTGGGGTTAAGAGCTACGTGGCGTCGGACACAGATATTAATATTTATTTTTAGCACCCACTTGCATAAGGGGCGTGAAATGAAGACGTAGACGGGTTTCTGCGAAATAGCACAAACTTTTATGTATGTGAAATCGTTTAACAAGTATTGATATGCTCTACAATATACAATCTGCTTTGAAATAAATAAATATAGTTAATAAATATCTATGTTTTATAACTATACATTTTTGTTTTATATTTTAACAGTAACATATAAAGTTATGTACTCCAGTATCCGCTTTAATTTAATTTATTTTTACCGTTTTTCATAATTATATGTATTATACTTGAGTATATTATACTACTACTACTTTTTTATTTTAAAAGAGAATGTATCGAAATCTCTTATTCTCTACAACAACCCGTATAGCTGAGCGGTGATCATACACGTCTACCACGTAGGTACGTAGAGGGTCCTGGATTCGACCCCCGACCGGACGGATATGTGAATGATGAATTTATGTCTGTTTTTTTCTGTGAATTTATTCTGTTTGCCATTTTTAATTCTTTTATTTTATATATATATTTATTTTCTTGTTTATTTTATGAGGGGGAAACCTTCAAAAGTTATGTGGGATTCTTAGCGCACTAAAACCCCCCGGTGGCCGTCCTCAGCGCTTCGTGGGGGACTCCGGGATCTCAAACTGAACACAACCGGAGTCCTCCAAGCGCGATGCCCATTTCAGGCTCCTCCCGGTGAGTAAACACGCTCAACGCACCTTCTGTGACTTACAGTGGCATGCGACCACACATGCCACCTTCCTTCCTGGAGTCGCTTGCCTTGACGGCTGGAGATCCCACTAGCTGCCCGCAACCCCGAAAGCCCCTTTTAGTCGCCTCGTACGACAGGCAGGGGATACCGTAGCCCTATTGTGGTCCCGGGACTACAGGGACATTATTCTGTGTGCCTAGGTGCTTAAGTACTCATCTTTGGCTGTATTCATGATAATCGCGACACAGAAAAAAAAAGTTGCATGAGGATATGAGTGTACAAAGGGCAATAATTATGGTTATTTTATTCTAGATATCATGGAACAAATACCTAAGTAACTTCGAAAACATTCATGGACTCTTATGTCAATTGGTTTATAAGTTACAGATGTTATTCAGATATTCCAAAAAGAGATTGCCTTCAATAGTCTCCGAGGTATTGTTAGTATAAAGTCGACGTAGTAAAAACAAAAACAGATTTTTAACCCGGTTTCATGTTAGTTCAAATATAGACAGACTTTTCAGTCACATATATTATCAGATTATCAAATATTTAAAATTTAATTTTATAATATTGAAGTAGCAAAATGCCTGCAGTCCACCTTATGATAAGTGGTCACTGCTGCCCATGGACAACTGTAATCGACTTTATAACGTAGACAAAAGCGGATTGTTCAAGAAATGGACATCTTTAACTAGAAGTTGGCATGAAGGAGGCTGATGGAGGCTGATCGAACTAGAAGTTACCATTTTTGTATAAATATATTTATCTTTTAACTTGTTTACTTTTTTTGTTCCTGAGGGGAAAACCTTCAAAAGGTACCAGGTTGCTCCCACGGCGCAAGGTTATGTAGGATTTTTACTGCACTAAAACCCCCTGATGGCCGTCCTCAGCGCTGTGTGGTGGACTCCGGGATCTCCAATAGAACACAACCGGAGTCCTCCGACCGCGACGTCCCTTTCGGGCTCCTTCCTTGTGAGCGAATACGCTCACCGCACCTAATGGTCTTTACGGTGGCATGCGAACACACACGCCGCCGTCCTTCCCGGGGTCGCTTGGCTGAATGGTTCGAGCTCCCACTCTAGCCACCCGCAACCCCAGAAGCCCCTTTTAGTCGCCTCCTACAAACAGGCAGGTGATACCGTAGCCTTATTCTAGTTTCGGCACCGGTTGCAAGTGATCGTTAACTTCCCCTGACTGTGTCCGAGACATGATCTACTGGCACCAAGGTGGATGATGTTATAAGGACCAATTTGATCATTAAAAACATTAGTGTTCGTATTGTTGCAAATTTGATTTATCTGCGTTCCTTTGAAGATCCCGGAGTCCTTTTTGTAGCGCCGTAGACAGCCAACAGGGGGGTTTTAGTGCGGTAAAAATCCTACATAACCAGGCGTCGCTCCAACGGCGTCGGGTACCTTTTGAAGGTTTCTCGAAAAAAAATAAAAAAGGTACTAACGCGCGTTGTGATAGTTATATGTAATAGTTATTGTGAGTTGATAATATCACGTTAAACATTTTGGACTTTTATCAAAAAGGACTATATTGCCACGTAGACAAGTAAATACTTATACGGATATAATATATTTTCGTGTGTGAGTTTACCGAACCGTAGTGTCGGAACTTAGCTTGACTTATCCATCATTGTAGTAGCCATTAACGACGAGGAAAGGGCGGAGGGCGCGCCGGGTCACTCCAATTTCACTTACTGTTCGTGTCGGTAAATACCTCGCATATCTACCACCCTCTAGGTTATATGGCATTTTTATTGACATTTGTTATATTGAATAATTGATTATATGCTAGGAATGGACTCGGAATACAAGTTTTTGCGTTTAAATTTTATATTTAAGTAGGTATAGTAGGCCCGAAAGCGTGTAGCAAATCTTCGTTTGGCTAATAGTTTACCGGAACTATCCTCTTTGCAAAATATAATAGGTACGTAAATGAGCTAAAATGTTAAAGTAGTATGATCACATTTTTTTATTATATTTTTATACTTCCAATTCCGCTATAACATTAGACTAAAATCAAATATTTTCTGATAACATATGTCTTGGTCTTTACGTCATAGCCTTTTTTTCTGTTTCTCACGAAAACCCCTCCGGTGGCCGTCCTCAGCGCTATAAAGAGGACTTTGGGATCTCAAAACAACATAAACCGAGCGCAACGCCCCTTTTGGGCCCTTCCCTGGTGACCGATGCTTACCGTGTCTCTCGGTGTTTACGACGGCATGCAGTCACACATGCCATCGTCCTTCGCAGGGTCACTTGGCTGGACAGTCCGAGCTCCCACTCATAGCGCCCGCAACCCCAAAAACCCCTTTTAGTCGCCTCTTACGACAGGCAGAGGATACCGTAGCCCTATTCTGAACCCGGAACTACAGGGACATTAGGTCATAGCCTACGGCGCTGGCCAAGTGCGAATTGATAGTTCACACACCTCTGAGAACATTTTTTTAAAGAACTCTCGGGTGTGTAGGAAACGGAGTGATAATTAATTTATATATGCACATTATTAAAGAAAAAACAGCGTGCCTGGGATTGGACCTCCCGATTGTTGAAAGTTGCCCTCACTTTCAAGGCTATTACTGCTCTTAATAATGATAATTTCTATAACGTGAAATTAATAGAAAAACATATCTTATAATGTTTTATATTCAATTTGTGATAATTGTCGAAAGTATATTAATTTTTGATTTGGTTTAAATCTGGAACCTGGAGGTCGGAGAAGAACAAAAGATCTTCGCATTTAGTTATTTCGGGATAATTCGGATAGTTAAATTTAAAAAAAAATATGTGATTGTCCACTAATAAGTACCTACAAGAATATACATACTCGTAATTGTAGTTTACATCAGATATTGGATGAGCGAAACCCCTCACTTAATAAATAAAAAAAGTTGTTTAATGTTCATCTGGTTTTAACATAGAGCAAAAATATGATTATTTTAATTATAGTTCTACAAGTAGAGTTAAAAATTGAGAGAAAGCTAAGAGAGATATTGGCGGAAGTATAAAAAACAAAAACTATGCTGAGAGCTCGGCTGCGACGAGCGGAAAGGTCACTGGATAAGTACGACATGCAAATATTCGTTTTGTACGTAGATTAAATAACTTGAAATATTCACAGTCTAAGCAGTTTTACCGCTTTATTTGTCTCATTTTTAGGCACAACGGATCTAGGATTCGCGTTTTGTTTGCGAGCTTGCGGTCGAGGGAGATTAGTAAAAGAGTTCTTCCGTTTTGGAGGGTTGTCTGGGGGGGGGGGGGGTAAAGTCCTATTATTATTTTTTAATTTTGTCAACCCCTCAAAGGTACCATACCATTAATACGAGTTTATTATGCATTGTTCTTGCATTCCTTTAAACATTACACGCTTCGTTTTTATTTTCCAGCGATGAGTTGCAATGTACAGTTTTAACCATAAGGCGCAATGTTCTTTAAAATGATAAGCGAAAACAAAAACAATGTTTGTTTTGAGGAAACATGATAAACTTGTACTAAGCGTAGAGGTCGACTCATTTTTTTTTATTTATGTTTTAGATGTCTTACGCCTCTTTACCCTCCTCACCGGATCTGCCAGTCCATAATCACATGTATATTTGCGTTTTGATAAAATAATTAAGACAATCGTAAATCGAACATATAGAACTTATTCACAGCGAAAATATTGAACTATTATGACGTAATAGTAAATGGTTTCCCAAATATTTAATGATGGGGCGGTATTCGAAGCCAGAGTGACCGTCTTTATAAGGCAGAGTAGAAATCAATACACGACGTACCCCATCGAAAGCCGCAAATTCTAATAACACGAGAAGGTACATGCTTAGAGGCATTTGTATCCCCGAGAGAACATTATACGTTGAACGCAGCCCTATAGTAGCAATTTACATTCCTCCTTCTCTACATACATCGCAAAAAGGTCTTGTAATGAGATCGGTTTCTATTCAACGTAGTTGCCTTCGCGTGAAATTCGGTAGTTATTAAAATTGTAATGTTTTCTTAGTATAACTACTGCTCGTGACGTTTGTACCTATAATAAACTGCCGCTAATTGCGTACCATTGTGTCTACCGTTCAATTATATTTATAGAATCAGCCTCATCTTAAACGTCTTGTTTATTTGAATAAGTGGTATTTAAGGGTCTGTTTATACTGAAGAAATTTAGTGTATTTTTATTGAGATAAATGTTTCATGTATGGGACAAGGATAGGAATCAAAACCGACAACGGGCACAAACATAAACAAGCTGTGATTACATTGCGCGTATCACTGTAGCTTCATGTAGCGTTTTGGTTCCTATAAACTTATGTTCTTGGAATAGAGTGGGTGATCCAATATATGTAGTGTTGCGTTTAGTTGCGATGCAGTTGGTATCGTCCAAACAGTTGATTTGGACGGCAAAATGTGGTACTTATTAATAAATCTATATATTTACTAGCCCCATTGTAGTCTAACCACTTATTTATAGCGTGAAGCAATTTATGCATTTCGACGGAAGCGTGGGGTTGTCGGCTCACTTTTTCATATAAAGGTGGCGACCACTTTTATCCTGTAGAGTAGTTACACATCTGTGATTGAATTTACATAGAACTTCTGCTCTATAATAAGGTGCTTTAAATGACTCTTGGCAGCAGTGACCATTCACCATCAGGTGCTTCGTATTCGTATGCTTGTTTGCCACTTCAATCCGTGGTGTGGTAGAAGTTACGTGAAAATAAGCAATAATACATAATGGGCCCCATATTCTCACTTATATATAATGTATATGAGCCTCTTATATATTGAACTCATTTATTTTTAGTATTTGATGTAATACTGGCCAAAGTAATAAACACTAAAAGATTCAACCTAATAAATATCTGAATAGTCAAAGTAACAGCGGAGCTTTAGTTATAAGGTTTCATAGGTACCCCTTAGGTCTTCTATGTAGTTCCGGGATCAGAATAGGGTTACGGTAACCCGGGACGGACGGTGGAATGTGTAGTTGCAAACCGCCTTAAAGACCAGAGCGGTGGGCCCAGCCGAGCTGGGAGGAGCCCGACGGGCACGTGCGCTCAGAGGTCTCGGGTTGCTCTCCTTTGGAGATCCCGAAGTTCGCTCTGTAGCGCCGAGGACGGCCATCAGGGGGTTTTAGTGCAGTAAAAATTCCACATAACCCTGCGTCGCTCCCACGGCGTCGTCACTTTTGCCATGTACATGTAAATATTTATCCACGTGTAAAGATGTGAAGCCGGGAAGTTAAAATATGAGGGACTACCGCACCTACTTTAGTTTGCCTATTTTTTTTAATTAGAAATAGCAGGACCTTCCATGCTGAGTTTCAACTTATTTATCTCTCAAGTCACTAGATCTTCTACGTATCAGGCATTTTTTTAAGCGCGAGTGAAACCGCGGGGACTGTATCTCTAATATAATGCTGTGTAATACTAATATATAGTTGTCAAAATCACACATGTTAACGACGCACTGATAATTATGGTCAGTTAAACTTAACACGTAGAATCCGATTCGCCGAGCACACTTCCAAATAGATAGTAAAATACAAAATTAGATCGAAGCACAATTTTAATTTAGAACTATAACAATAATATGTGAAATAAACCATTAAAGCGCGTATTGCCTCGTAGCTGGTAAAAACTTACTAATTGCTCGTCACAGTGATCGATATTTGACCGTAATTAAGCCCAAATAAAAACTAAACTCGTCAAGGTAGAGTAGGAATTCCAATCATTCATATTTTCTTTTTATAACATAAATAATTTGGAAACAGTTTTTGTTTACCTACTAGATTTTATTTCTTTTTCTTTTTTGTTTCGGCATACTTTTTAATTGCCTCAGCTGAGTTTAATATCAATAGTTTGTTTTGTGACGTACCTAAATATGACTCTAATATTGTTGACATTATGTGTTTTATATCGTTAGTAATGTAAGTTAATCAACATTAAACATAAACGAGTATAATAAATAAGATTACTGACTTCAATTGCTCGTTACTACGCTTAAGACAGCACTTAGTGTATGTCCAGTTTTTTGTTGGACATATGGATAGTAGGTACGCCAACTGATCACCAGTTCACGCTGACATGACTGATAGTGTATATAGTAGATCCTCCTCAGATATTAAAAACGACGTTTTCCCTACCTATATACATAAAACAATTAACGTGAAACAAGGGGTTAGTTACTTCATATATAACTCGAGAACGACTGGACTAATTTTGATAATGGGTAAATTATTGTAGTATTTATTTATAAGATTGAAGGAGCGAACGACCATGCAGTCAACCTGATGGTAAGTGGCAACTGTCGCTCATTGACATCTGTAAGTTAGTTATTAATACAGAACGAAGGTTCTATCTTAAGTTAATCACATTTGCGTTGCTACTCCAAGGATTGAGATGGTCGCCTCGTACAAAAGTTAGCTACACATACAGTTAGCTACAAAGCTAACTACACCCTTTTACCGAAACACAAGAATTGCTTCACGCTAGAAATGAGTGTGGCGGTGGTACCTCTTCTGTCGCACCATATACGTTCTACCAAATTAAAATATTTAAGACTAGTTGACCCGGTGAACTTCGTTACACCTAAAAGTAAAAAATCTAAAATTATCAGTGTTTGGAGGAACACTGATAATTTTACATTTTTTGTTCTAAGTATATCATGCATGTATTATACATAAAACCTTCCTCTTTAATCACTCTATCTATTAAAAAACTGCATTAAAATCCGTAGCGTAACTTTAAAGATCCACATAGGGTCAGACAGCGAGAGGCGACGTTGTTTTATACTATGTAGTGATAACACGTCATTTATTGATTCAGAAACAGTACGAAATTCAACAACTCAGCTAGTAAAAAAAGGATGCTAAAATATTATCACACGAGATCTTTTCATATACAAGCATATAAAAAATTAATTAGACGTGAAAAAGTAAAACGCCAATTCATATTCAATTATGAGTGTGTATGTATGTAGTATGTATGTGTAGGTACGGATGCTGCGCTCGTCCGTCTCTCACTTGACCCCTTTTAATATGCCTATATTGTACATGTTAAATACAACCCTTGGCGCTTCTACAGTCAATAATAAAAATTAAAGTAAACAAAGTACTTTTTCTGATGAATCTTATTACATAAAATTAATGAAGCTGAAGGACAATATGTATATACATCTATTGTATCATGAATTTCATTTTAGAGATCTACCCTAAAAAATCTACTTCTCTCAATGCATCTAGCGTGTTGTGGACTATAGAGCTGTATAAGACAATTTAGATTATATTCTATGTAATAAAGTGCAGTAGTCTTATGTAGACGTAGATATACATAGATATTCAGAATATTGTGTAAGGATTTTAGAAAAACAATTTTTAGCGTACATAGTAATAACCTAGTATTTGTAAAATACAAATACTAAATACTGTAGTGCGCCAAGAGTGGTACTTCAGTGGAGAATAAGTCCTTGACATAGAAAGTTAAGTGCACTTTGCTTTAGCATCGTAAATTCTATCGTCCGTAATTAATATAGTTCTAGGTGAAGTAATTTTATTTTGCAGTCCAGTTATTAAATCAATTTCATTCCATATCAAGGATTATGTTCTTTCATATATGTTTTATAGTTATCTATAAGACATGCAAACGTTCACGCTAAAGGAAAAAGAGATAGTCACGTGCACATCAGTACAGGAATATTACGAGTATAATAAGGATATTGGGTCGTCAACCCATTACATTACGTTTTACTGCGGGAATGTGTTTCCTCTCAGAGTTAAAGGGGTTGAAGCCATAGTCCACCGCACTGGCCAGGTATCTATTATTGGTCTTCTTCCTGCCTTCCAATGAGAACGTTTTTCTTGCACCGTTGTAGCGAGTGATATTTAGTTTTTAAGATGCACATGACTGAATTATCAGTGAAATCTGCTACGGATGCGATCCTTGGACAACAACAAACTCAACCTCATAACAACAACTCAGCCTCCTAATCTCCCCGATTATTAGGCTGAGTTGCAACCACTAGGCTATCACTGTTTCTGATATTTTGTAGTTATGTATATATTGTACCTACTTAGGGCAAGGTTATCATCGACAATTGCCTACCCAAAGGGGATTGACGTCATTCGGCGGTTAGGCTTAGAACTATACTATATTTATAATTTACTATTTAAAGTTTACATGCCTACCATTTCCCGTATTTACTACGGCAATAATTCTCATATAAGCTTTTATCAGTATTGATTTGATTTGTGCTTATAAGTAAATAGACGTTAAAAGTAAAATGTTATCCATTTCTTATCAAATTAAGCGGTAATTGTTTCCATTAATGTCAGATATTAATGCCATATTCCTGAATTTGTCACATGCTGGTCTGATAAAGTGGTAAGTTTGCAACTACCCTATAATAAAATAATTCAACTCTACCGAGTTAGGGTTAGTATAATTTGTCTCAACATTATTAAACACTTATTTTTTCGTTATTATAGATATTAATGCTACCACGAAATCCAAACAATTCCTCCCACGTATTATACATAAATGTTATCAAATTTCCCAACAACTGCATATATCTGCGAGAAATATAAAATAACTCCGGTACAGGTCTTTCTTACATTCAATGTGTGCTTTTAATACTTTAAACGAGCTGTTTAACAAGCTACAATTCTACACACAAAGGAAAAAAGAGTTTAAAGGTGGAAGATATGAAAAAGTACTGCATTTTCATTTATAATAAACTTGCAACTATTTACTATATGCTAATTAGTATATTTATTTATAACGTTGTTGGGACGTATCTATCGAACTACCACGTCATGTTTACGTTACAAATAAAGCGGTCAATAAAAAGAAATCGCAAGACAACTTAGTATGGCACGCCATGTCGTGAGAATAAAAGCTTGCGTGAATATAGTCAATGTCGAACACAATACTTTTACAGCACAGCCTTACGTACCGACTGAAAATATTAAAGTTTCAGTACTTATTTTGTATAACGTATCTTTTTTGTTCACGTACCGAGCTTCATTTTAATAAACAAACAAGTATTAGAATAAAATTGGACGAGATCTAAAGTGGGGAGGTTGTTTCTGTTTATTATTGTTTAAAGGACGAAGGTTCTCTTTACGTCAAATTGCTTACACTAAACAAAGATCGCTATGGCCCAACAATTAACAAATATAAAGGCTAATGGCTCTATTCCGTTGCTTTGTTCGGAGAGATTATTAAGATACAAAGTATCTCACTCACTAGGGACCATAATGTTGTAAAACAAGCTTATTTTACCATTATTTTCAGTGATATAAAGCGCTAAAAGTGTATTAGGCAATTTAGGCATTTCACATTATGGCAAGCGCTGTGCCTACGAAGCTGTTATAAATTTAATTTAAGTGTATAACTAATAAAAATATACTACCCACCCATTACGCCTTATAGCCAACATTTTTTGCAATTTGAATATTTTTCTAAGGAATATGTAATGTTGTTATGATTTTAGTAATTTATTATACATATAGATTGCCAAGACGGTCATCGTCAATGTACTTATGGGTGTTATTGATGGTTCCTAAATCCACGCATTTATGTAGGTACTGTTAGGATGACGTTCCGTGGTGTCTTTTTTAAAAAAAACAAGAAATCCGCTTTACTTAAAAAGTTTGTTAATCAAAAAAGTACATCGTCGACTTACAAATATCGACTAAATCAACCACGTGCAATTGATATTTATATACGAATATAGCCACGTTTGGCGTTGCTTGAATCAATAAGTAAAAATCGATTATAACAGTATGAAGGCCTAGCGATGCGTGCCTTTGTTTTCAATTTGCAAAATGAGAGGTCTAGATATGCGACATATCTAAAATCCCGCTACGGACTTGTCCGCGCTTCCACAGGCAATATTATTTTTTATATGATTTAAGAAGCAAACGAGCACTCAGTTTACATGATGATAAGTGGTCATTGCCGCCCAACATATGTAAGCAACTTTAAACAGAACAATGGTTCAATCTGAAGTCCATTACAGATGTGTTGCTACTCCCGAGGACTAAGATAGTCGCCTTACATAAAAGTGTGCCGACTAGCACCCCCTTTCACCGAAACGCAAGAACTGCTTCACGCAAGAAGTAAGTAGTGAATAGTGATGCTACCTCCCTGGTCGAGCCATTGTTCTACCACCTATAAATGGTCTCTCCTACTCTCTTCGCTCTCTTCTCACGGTGCGGATTGATCCCCCCGTCAGTCCGTGATATCATGAACAATGGTCAAACATGGTAAGCATTGTAATGTAATGCAGCTTCGCTCATTTTCATGGTATTTTCTTTTAAATCTAAATATGTGATAGGTGAGTCTAGGAACTGCGGCAAATGTGGATATAGTTAAAGTTACTTACTGACTTACATTAAATAACTGGTAATCTCTTAAACCATATGACGGTATAAATTGGTAAAAAAAAACAACATACTCCACCACGATACTTACTAGTTATAATACTTACTAGCAATATAGTTGCATCAGTATTTAGATAAACATTCTGTATAAGTTGTCTTAACTCATTTCTTAATTTGATTTATGTATATACTTACATTAACCAAACGGTTTACAAAACGTTCCATCTAACTAAATCCCTTCGATAATACACGCTACAATGGGTGTTCTATTAGAAAAGAATCAATTGCGGTTCTGAATGAGAAGGGATTAATAAGTGGATTACGGACGTCTATAGGCAAAAAATCAATTTGTTGGCCGGCAGCCACGTTCCGCGCGCCCTACTCTGCCGTTAGTCTGTTCGGTGGCGACGCACGCCTAGTGGAATTTTTACTGCACGGAATTTAATAGCTTACTTTAACGTATTCAACTTATTAATCTATTTAATAATGAAAAAGTTTGTAAGGAGATGAGCGTATTTGTTATTCTCTTACGCAAAAACTACGGGTCGGATTTCGCTGAAATTTGCCACACACATGTTTATATTATTAACACATAGGATACTCAATAGAGGCGGGCAAATCCGTCAATAACCTAGTATTTTAATATTGTATCTTTATACCTTAATGATTGTGTTTCCTATCAGATAGTGTGAAATTTTAAATATTTACACAATTTTATAAGAGAAAGAAGAAAACGAGTGTGCAATTTTCATGATTATAAGCAGGTTCTGCCACCCAAAATTCATATAATAAAGGGGTTCTACATAAAAGCGATCGCTGCTGATAACTTAAATTTTTGCCTCGTATACAAATCAATTGGCGTCCATATCCCTTCGCCAAAATGCAATACGTTCTGGCACAAGATTCCGGTACATTCCCGGCGACCCAAACAGAATGCGTTGCTAACGAGTATTATGATGGTCGCCTCTTATAAAAGTGTGCCGGCAACCACACCCTTCCATCGAAACACAAGATATACTTCACGCTAGAAATAGGTGTGGCGGTGGTACTTCCCCGGCCGAACTATACTATTTCTACCACATTATAAACCTGTTCTTACCTTTAATTTTTTATCTAAATTTTAATATTTTATGCATTTTACTTACGATATTATTATTTTCCTAGATGTAAAATGCATTAGCAACTATCACATCACATCAAGATCATCTTTTATTTTAACAGCCTACATTATCCACATCTTGTGTTAATGTAAGCTTGCTAAAAACAAAAAATGTAGAGCTGCTAGAGCATACGATGTCTCCTTGCTTATGTTATACACGCTTTGTCACTTTGTTAAACCATTTATGGCCTTTTGTAAGAATTTTTGCCCTGAGGAAATGCTAATATTCTAATGTATAAGCTCTGCTCTACATGGTTCATATTGGATGTAAATGCTTGATAAAAAGGATACCCTATGCTCATATACAACACAATAATGATATATCTTGAAGTACAACGTACTAATATAAAGTATTACTTTGTTATAATGTTGATGTTTTCTCAATGAAACAGAAAATAGTAATTAGGTTATATACCACAAAAGTAAAAGTAACTAGTGTGTGGATTTGTAAAAAATAATAAGTCCTACATTATTTATTTTTTCCTGACAATAGACACTATTTTATGTCAAACAGAAAGACAATTCCTTTCGACTGGTTCATGTAATTGTGTTTCATAAAAGCATTTAATTCATGTCGTCATATTGTTGAAATAAAATAGAAACCTGTTGGTAAATGAGTATTCTTCCATAATTAGGAAAAATAGGTACATCTTTATGAATAAACTGTTCAAGCTCCACGCACGCACAATTAGTGTTGTGTAGACATTATTTATAGATGTTTGCTATTGCTATATAATACGCAGATGTAATTGGCATTTCTATTTACATAATTATATTGAGATGTGTAGGTAGATTGGTTTTATATTACGATATTATAGCAAACAGATAAGCATAATTTTAAAAGTTAATGCTTGCGAAATGTATGCGACTTCAATATCATGTATTTTTAGTCGAATGAGTAAGGAGGGTAATGTTTTTCAATTGTATCACCTCGAAACATAATTGTAACATAATATGATATATAACAAAAAAATACATATCATTTGAAAGTTGTTAGAGTGATATAGGCAATATTTTTTTTTCAATATGGAGCCTGCGGTTACAGAAAGGGGGGGGGGGGCTATTTTGATATTCAGATTATCTATATTATAGATATTTTGATATGATAATGATAACCTCAAATGAAAGCTAGTAAGTAGACCGTTACAAATATATTATATGCACTATAATACTTTAAAGGACTGTTTTGACACACTAGTCACCCGTAGCATCGGCCGAAATTCGACCGTAATTTAAATTAAAAATCAAATGTCATCTGACATTCTTGACGTTGTGTCTTTTCATAGTAAGACATTGATGTTCTATTTCATTTACTAAGTACATATGTGTTTGTGACAAATGCAAGGCAGTGTGTGTAATGTGTTTTTAGTTGATTTTATGTATGAAAAATGCATTATTTGAAAAAAATATTAACATTCTGCACTCCTTCTCTACGTCCACTAAAACCGTGCAAAATTTCATACTAATCCGTCCGCGGCATATTACTTAAAAATCCGTCACAAATTTTTGCTTCACGTATTAATATAATAATAATCCCAAAAGCGTTAAATTAAATAAATAATATCAAAAAATAAAGAAGAGATTCCTTAGTTTTTAAGCAGTCGGGTTTTTTAATAACTAAATAATATTAATTGCCGTTAATTTTAATCACATGTTATTCTACATCTTCACTACATCCATAATTTTAAAATGCGAGTACCTATTACAGTTCCATAGATACCAACCAAAGCGACACTTTTTGGAATGTGCTAGTGATCAATACCAGCTCATTGCAATATGTGGCGACCATATTAGTCCACAACTCTTGTCATCGGTACATGGAGTTTGTTTCTGATGTTCATGGTTGGCAATAGCAGCCAATAATCGTTTATCACCATCGATAGTATGTATATTGCAGACTGTGTTGTTACTTTAACCTTATAAAGGTTAAGTTCTGACGAGTTTTTCACTCAAGGATAACGGATCATACGGAAACACAAATATAGCTGTTTTCTCCTTAAAAACGTACCTATTACTATAAAGGGGGTGTTCACGGGTGGAGACGGGGTTGCTCGTTCTACAGTTTAGCAGTTTCATAGCTGAGTTCCAATCACGAGAATTGCGATTTCATGTTATTGCCTGCCCTGGGAGTATTAAAACTAAGTATTTGTTTGTTATAGAAACAGTTGTTACAGTGACTGGTCACATTCTCTCTGTGTTTGTTATTGTAAAGGATTATTAACTTTTAGTGTAAACTTATTTCCTGTTGGACCATAAATGCATAGATATCAAGCTAAAGTCCGGTACTTTGTAGTGTGATTTGTAAACATATATTGTGAACGCAGTATTAAGTATTAACAGTAATTAAGATTGACTAGTAATTTTTTTAGTTCTGATATTGTATCCGGTTGACGTAAAATGTTTTGGCTGCAAAATTAATTGGAAACAAACGCCTTTTGTATTCGAAAACCATTGAACAATTAAAAATTATTTTGTAACGAATATTTATTAAATGTTGTTTGTATTCAGAGCTACAAGTAAATTAGGCTACTTTAAAACAAATATCATCTTCACTTTCGTATAAAAAGTGAAAAGTTTAAATTAAGAATTGCGAAGATGATCCTGTTTATATCTTGCCGCGAAATTAGTGAAGATCGTTACTTCGACTCGATGCCCAAATTAAATTAATTAAATCTCCCAGTTATCTCAAGAGTTCGCTCTTCTACGAAATATATTTCGGTACTTTATATTCAACTGCCTGCCCTTAATTCACAGTAAAATATCTTAAATAAAAAATATAAAAACACATTACTGATATAAACCTCTTAGCAATGTTGATAATATAATTAATGTAAGAATAACAAAAATCATTGTTAATTAACTTTACTTTTGCAATAAAATAACTGATAACGTCACTGGAAGATGACGAAAATGGAATGAAATGTGGCTATTTAGTGTAATTTTGTAATACTAGGTATATGAAACGTATACTAATATACGTATGCATTGTATGCATGCACCCGTTAATTAAATTTATTTACCTTTATTAACATTGCGCGGAGAAGTAATATTAGAATCTAGTTTCTTCGATTTCATTTTAATTTTAAGTATGACACACGATAAGAACGAACTGTACCTATTATTAATACGAAAAGGTTAACTTAATTTTCTTATTCGCTTGCACATTTTGTTCAAACATCTATATAATTACGGATGGTAACTAAAAATATATATTTAATCGCAGCGGAACAATCTATGCTGTGACATTCAGATTCTCTATCTCTACCTACGATCCGAAACTCACTAGCATACATCCACTTTTAAGAGAATTAAACGTGGGATATCAAGATTTCCCTACAGGTTTAAAACAGTGTCAGGTAGCGTTAGTATCACTACGGTTACGCTAACTGGTCGATATTTTAAGCTGTGTTACTAGTTTATAGTAACAGGCGTTTGTTTGTGCACATCTCTAAGACCCATAAATAACATAATTATAACTGCGTTGCAATATTTGCGGCAAATTACAATATAATACTTGTAAGATATAGATAGGCACAGCAATTTATGTCTGAATAATAAATGCCTACATCAATTTCACTGCTGGGTATGTTTCTTTTTACTTCTACAGAAAGAGGAGTTTAAGAAAAGAACTTTGCTTTCTAAGAAAATAACTGTTCCAGATGAGTACCTAATGTAGGGAATCAATAGTCTTGAGGTAGTAGTGCAGACAAGAGTGCGCATTACTTGCTAACGACACATTTGTAGTGACCAAGACCTCCATAGTCTGTGCACATCTCGTGCCAGCAGTTTTTGCTTAAAGTACACTCTATCCCGTCTTCTGCAATGGGTTCCTTATACTGAATAACCTGGACCTTTTTTTCGGTGCTGTTTCTAGAAAAACATTTCTATTGGTCGTTCCGTAACACTGCTGGCTAAAAAGTCAAGTTCAGAAACAGTCCATCATTGAAACGCTAAAATACCTGTCACTTTGTACCCTTCCATAGCATTTGCAACAGTAGCTGTGTTTGGTAGAGTTCGCGCGTACCTACCTAATATTGTACAATGCAGCTCTGCGCACTCTTGTACAATCCTAACTCAACAATTTTATAACATCACTACAGCAATCTATTGGAAATCTATTAATAACAATTCGGCTAATAGGTATTTCGATAATCTCTTATAAAAAAATATATATTTTCTTAGTTTTCGTTTTTTTTTCAATCTGATGTACTAAAAGACGTAATGTTGCATCCTAGGAGTCAAGAACACATTTTCTTAATTAAATCTCCACAAAATACACTGAATTAATTTATTTTTTCACACTAACTTTTTTTGCGCATTCACGCGGTATGCGTAGTCTTGTACACCGCGCACTATACGGCATATATTGTTTTTAATATATTAAAGTTGTATGATTCCGACTCTCAGAAGGGCCTGAATATAAATAATTGCTTTAAAGATATTTGGAAATAAAATAAAGTATTTATATATAGGATCTCAGCTGAGATGCTACTTTATGTTCGACGGTTTAGATATTCTTCGAAAGCTTAATCAATCAAAAACTACATACTAGATACATACGCCCCGCTTAAATTTCAGCGCTAGTCGCTGCTGTTTTTGAACGCTAGTTGTAGCAACTGAACGCGAGCTATGTAGAGGCGCTTTGACAGATACCGCGACCGAATGCAGCAAAACGAGTGATTTTATTTTATAATAATGAAGTACCAGACGAGCATGCAGTCCACCTGATGGTAAGTGATTACTGCCGCCCATGGACATTTGTAAGCAACTTCATATAGAACATGCGTTTTATCTGAAGTCAATCACAGATGCGTCGCTACTCCCGGACTAGGATGGTCGCCTCATATAAAATGTGCCGGCAACCACATATAGTATAATGCAATCAACAACATGTAAACTGCAGATAAAGAATAATCAAAAGTTCATAAAATACAACATAAAATACATACAAACATTAAGTATCATAATATTAAAAGAGAATCAAAATCTCATGTGAAAGTCTCATAGGTTTTTGAGCGCATTTGCACTAAATATGCTTATTCAGTAAATATTGAGTAATCATATTTATTAATACTAACAGTGTTCATTTTCGTCCTACATACATTAATATTTTCGTTTACGTTTATGCAAACTTCAACTGTGGGAAAAAATTAAAATGAACGTAACGTGCAGGTAACATGTAGAAAAAGTGGAAAAACGAGTTTACGGGAGATAAAATGAGGATTTTTGAAGCAAATCCTAGCTTTACGACTTAACGGTTGAGGTGTTAGTGGCGACCGTGCATATTTTTATGCAAAGCTGAAGTGTTGATGACGGCAAATGAGCTACGTGACATGCAACGTAGTTAAAATTTTGCTAACTGCTTTTTGCTGACCTCCTTTCGTAAGATGTTGCAATTAATAGTAGCGACGAGGAGCCTCGCTGAATATTATCATTACGTAAGTTCATAACTGTCGCGATTTATTTACGTATATGATTATCTGAGTAGCAATTGTATACTAAACCACCGCGAAGGTAAATATAATCGTTGGTATTTTGTTGTCGGCATCAGGGTCGAATATTTATTACCTACAGTTACAATCAATATATTAGTTATGTGGTGCCTTTCGAAATATAATTGTTCCTAATTCTTTTGTGTAAATATTTTATAGATATAATTAAATACATATACATACAAATATATTTACTACCGTATACTGCAGTAAACCGCAGCATACCTACTTATTTCTGCCTTAGTGGTTTGTTGGAGGGCTTACCATCATGGCTCTTACAAGTGGCAACGCGAATCATAGAATCAGCTTCAGGAGCTGTTTTTTCGAATGTCTATGGACGACAGTTACCGGCGGTGGATTATATGTTTCTTTTGATAGGAAAAAATAAATACCTAGAGTCCCTGCAGTTCTATTTCAAAGAAACGCCATTGTAATTCTATGAAATAATCATGAGCGCACTTAGTGCGGAACAGCCACGATTCGTATTAGTGTTTTTCAACTTGGCAGCCTTAATTAGTAATGAACTCCATTTTTCATTTTCGAGGTCTCTATTGTTTCTTTCTTTTGTGCTCGCTTTAATTTAGGGGAATACTCAAACAGTCACGTAAAATATTGGCTTTTGAAAACGTGAACTGTGTATAGCTTATATGCCTAATTAACTGTTTATTACTTAATAAAGTAGGTATATTTAATTACTTATACCACACGCCGAATTTATTACCATTACCCGAATAAGCTTAGGTAGGTACATTTTTATTCTGATTTCATAATTATTTTTTATACTAGCTAAATATTTTGTTTTTTTTCATGCTAATCTTAACAAATAACGAATATCTAAAGAGAAATAATGATCTTAATCCATATAATTTTATAAATTACTCAGTTACGTATAACATACCTATACATAATAGTTATTAGATAATTACTGATGTAAATATTCAGTCGTTAGCCATACATAAAACGTTACATTTGATACTTATATTTCAATAAAAAGATAAAAATGAGTTAACGTTTATATTAAAGTTAATTAACATGAGACACCTATGTACTATAATTATTTTTTTGTTAAGTTATTTTTTCGGGTACAAGTTACTTCCTTTCAAGTAACTATTCCTTACTTTTTAGGGGCTAGAAGTAAGTAAATAGGTATCTACATTTTTCACTTAATCCAGTCTTCTTTTTTTACAGGAAACCATGAGGATCAACCAAAATGTTGACAACGGCAATGTTGCCGCGAAAAAATGTAATGAAGTTTTGCATCGAAACAGTGCCGAGGGCAATCAAAGCTGGCTTGTATCGAGTGATGTAAACGAACCTCAACCAACCGAGAACGATAATACACGTTATCACTCTAATTATAACAGTAACTACGAATTAACGGAAAATACAGAGAGTATTGATAACAGAAGCAAAACGAAACCGGTTTATACACAGCGTTTACCTGAAAATAATGTGGAAGAAACGGTTTGCAACAGGCAGTACCGAATTAATATTCAAAGTCACAATATAAACACTGATAATAAACCGACAAATAAGCTGGAGGGAGACTCACAAGTGGATCGGAAAAGTTTTATATGTGAGTATTGACCAGCATTATTTTTATTTATCTCAAATGTATTGGGTTTAGGACTTAGTTAATACACCTAATCCATACAAGATAACTATGCGGTATAAGCCTTACAAAAATTTTCTGTGTCGTTTCTGGCGCTAGAAATTACATATATCCAAATTAGTGACCAAGTATTCGACTTATTAATAACATAATATAGTACTTAGATATTTACCAATATGCACAATTCGGAGGTGTTTGCCTATGATGCAATCTCCAGACCCCGATAGAGTGGATATAGTTTGAATTGATAGGTTTTTTACATCATCAATTTTTTTTTTTCAAAATTTAGGTACTTTAGATAATTATTTACCTAATTATCATTTGCTTTATTGGTGACGGAAACACAAGTTTAAGTTCTGGTGACGTTTAAATCGTCTTGATCGATAAATTTGTTTAAAGGCGTCGGTATTCTTCAGTATATCAAGTAGGTACATACCTCACTTTGCACCTATCATTCCAGTTTGTAAAAACTTTTCATTTTTTCATATAAATCTTTTTTTCCACTAGATGCAGACTCCTCAATACAAATTGATGAGGAAAAAATATTGGAACAATCAGATACAGATGAAATGTCTGAAAACGGCACTAAGCCCGTACCGAGGGGAATTGTAAATCCAAACTATCCCGGCTTCCAACACTTAGCGCATACTTTACAGGTAAAATTTCACTTAGGGCGGGAAACCCGTAAAGTGGTAACTTTTAATTAAGCCATAACAGAAGCCCCAGTACATTGCCATAAGTAGGTGACGATTTTCTATGTTTCAGTTTAACTTGAATGTTTAAAAATATTGTAACATATTTATTAAGGCTGTAACAGAAAATAATCGGTTTCCGTGTTTTAACAAAATTTACTGGCTAATTGCGAGTCGGACTCACGCATGATGGGTTCCGTACCATTATCTATAAAAAGACAGCATAAAAATTTAATTTTATTGTATGGGAGCTCCTCTTAAATATTTATCTTATTCTGTTCTTAGTATGTATTGTTATAGCGGCAACTCAATAAATAATCTTTAAAAAATTCAAGTGTCTAGCTATAACGGTTCATGAGATACAGCCTGGTGACAGACAGGTGGACAGTGAAGTCTTATTATTGAATGTATACACTTATATTTCCATAACCTTAATTTAAAATAATTTATTTTTACTACCATTTAAACAGGACTATTCATCGAATATAGAAAACTTTTACCATTCAGAAAATGACATGACAGATGACGATCTGGATACGGAAATCATCGATATAGAACCAAATCGAAACGAAAGCCCTATCGAAATTAAGGAAAACAACAATAACAATAGTATAAACAATAGTAAGAGCATACAATCAAAAAATTCATCTAAAGAAGTATGTTGTTTAAACAATTCCATAGAGAGTAGAACACAAAACGAAATACCAGATCTTTTAAAGACTATCTCCAACAATAATAACAATATCGAATCAAGTACCTATGATTGTTGCTCACAAACAGATATTGAAAATAATTTTCACACAAAAGATATAATAGGCGACTTTAATAAAGAAATTGAAGATGAAATAAAACAACTATTAAATTATAATATAAACATTCAAGACGATTTAGAGGAATTACGAAAAGACATTAAAGACACATTTACACAACCTATCGAAAGTACAATCAATAACATAAGTGATGTTGTAAACCATGTCATAAAGAAATTAGTAGAGACGCAAAGCGAAGTTTGTGATCAAATCGACGATCAAGCTGAAAATAATAATGTTCACGAAGATGTAAAAGAAAACATCGACATGAATGCGGAAAATGAAACTAACTCAAGAAAAGAAATGAATCTAAGTAGGCCTACGTTTTTATTAATAGAAAATAATGTCAACAATAAGATTACAGACGCTATATTGTCAGATGGAAAGGACGAAATTAATATTTACGAAAATGATTATGATACGGAAGCATTGAGTCATAATGTAGAAAACACTATAAAACAATTAAGCACTGAATTAAGAAAAATTATTCCCAAACTAAATGAAATGCGTGAAAGAGATAAACTATGGACGGAAAATAAAAAACCAAACGTTACCGACACTAATTCTAATAGAATATCTACAAGTCCTACCACTAGTTGTTGTAGTCTTGTAACTACTGCAACTATAGAAAACCAATCTTCATGTGGTAGACAAAACAAAAGTGGAATTAATGCCATTTTTAATAAAAAACTAACTCAAATGTAAGTAAAACTACATAGGTGCATATGTTTTAAATAATAACGTTTTAAAATTTGATGCAAATTCATCATTTTATATAGAGAATAAGATAAGTTAATTACGTTAATTTTGATTAAATACGAGTTTAACAATGAAACATAGCATAAATTGTATTAAACAACTTCAAGATTGTGCAAAGATTAGCAGAACCAATGTAATCTCCAAAGACTAATCCTATTATTTACTCTTTCTCTGCGCTATGAGCACACAAAGTTTATAATAGAATTTGACGCATAACAGATAGCTCTAACAAATTAAATAGCATACCAGGCACTAATTTAACCACACTCTAGCGTTTAACTGAATTTTGCTGGATTATATTTTAGTCGAGAACCGCTTTTCTTCCGTTGATAGAGTAAAGTCAGTCTTTCAAATGAGGTGTGGTTCAAAATTAATACTTACTATATTTAAATATCGTATATAAACATGTTGATTTAGTTTTTTTTAATTGTTTTATTATTTTAGCGAGCCGAAGGACCGTCAAACAAATGTAGCGCATAACTCTCAAAGCAATCCATCCGTCCGAAAGTATGATAACATAAAGGAGTATGAATTTGGTAAGTAAGACAAGTGGAAACTACAGCACATGAACGTCTGAGGTGTAGTGAAATAGGGACAGAAATACTTCTTGCCTCTATACGACGTAACAACACCTCCCAAACGAAACTTAATATCTATACAAATCGTTTAAATGCAAAAAAAAATGGTTTTGATGCCTTTACACTTGATTCTATCATCTTTAAAATTTGATTGATATTTATGTTTTTTTTTGGAAAATAACTTTAAATTTAATATCATCGATTTGTTAATAATTTCCAGATAGCTTCGATGTGTACAATATAGAGACAGCTTTGCCAAAATTAGACTTGGATGCTATCGAAAATCACTTAAAAGCTGCAAAGGAAGCTGAGAGACGAGTGAGTAGATTTAAACAATATTTTTTAGTTAGGTATATCAGTAGGTGGATGACCTATTTATTTAAAAACCTCATCCTACAGCTAAATTGGGATAGCTTAGGTATAAAGTATTAGAAATAGTTTGTTAACATTTATGTAAAATGTTTATGTTTAGGGATATGTTAGGGGATGTTAATTATTTACAAATGAATAATTAAATACAAAAATATTTTATTTATTTCTGAAATGTTTTTTTTATGTACCTATGACATTATATATTGTCTGATTCATTAATCTTTTTTTAAATATATTATGGTAATTAATGTGAATTAATTAATGTGATTTTGGCTTAGTCGTTAATAATTACGTTAAAAACCGTCATGCACCCTTCTACTCCAATCAAGTTAAAGTGCAAAAATTACTCTTTTTAGAGAATTCCAAACTTATATAATATTAAGTCAATAATCTGACATTTCCATGAATTTGAACTCATGAAGCTATCAACGAGAAGAATGGAAAATAAAAGCGGTTGACGAGCAAAAGAGAAAATAATGTACCTATAGCTTTTTTGAGAAACATTTTCTTATATAGTTAGACTCCAGGTTAGCATAGAATTGTTTATAATAAATGCTTCATTTATGCAAGTTCAGGCCAATATTTTCATTTTTGTGTAATGAAGATTATCAACTGACTTTAAGCATTAACACAATGTTTTAAATTGCGTTGATGCATTCTTTAAATCTGGCGCTAAACCACGTAACGGTAACCGCATATATTAGTTCTGTAACTTCGATCCACGTCTGCTGCATTCACCTATTGTATACAGTACATATACAGTTAATTAACAATCGGTCGTGATTACTGACGGGTCTAGCTTTCTAAGGTGATTCAGTGGTGCAAGCATGCCGTTCTGTTAGTGTAGCAGCTTACTTTGTGACGTGCAGTGTTAAGTGTTAATTCAGTGCTTGAAGTAACTTAGTTGGTGGCCAAACTTTAACCAAACCAGTGACGTTAAACTTTAGTGATGGCGTCGATGCCTTACTTTAACTCCGAACAAAGGCACTACAAAAAGGACACAAGGTTTTTGTTGGACTTGTACACAATAACTTATGATAACCATGAATCCGTGGACAATATTTGTTGTCTTGTAAGTTTTTACTCTTGTTTTAATTTTACATATAAATAAGTGTATTTAACAAGATAAAGGGACGGCATGATTGTGAGATTTAAGACCATAAAGTAGGAAATTTAAACAAAACATATTAAAAGGTTTGTCCTTGCCCTAAATGTCAAATTATGACAGGATGGATTGACAGGACACGCACGTTCATAATAGTACAATAAATTGTTTACCACGTTTAAGAAATTTTAATAACAACATTGCGTGCCATATTTCTTGCCAAATAATTAAGACTGATTAATTTTAAGATGTTTGAGAGTTTAATAACGAATATTAAGAGAAAATTAAGTAAAACAAGTGAGGAAATACCGACTATTTCTGGAGTGGAAAAGAAATCTGGGTTCAAGCGAAGCTTTAATTTGTTTAAATCAAAACTGTTGAAAAGTGATCCTCCACCGATTCCAGTGATTAATTATAGTGATAATCTAGCCTTAAGTCCTAGGGCTGTGAGCAACGAGTACGCTTTAACCGAGATTGAGTGGCCAATCCTCACAGACCATAACCCGAACATTTTAGATAGATTTACTAGAATTATAACTATCACACATGATGAACCTTACGATAGAAAAGTAGGTTTAATATTTGGTAGTACTGTTTTCATTATATTAAGGATATTTTTGATTGTATTATAATTAAATTGTATGTGATATTTACAGAAACGAAATGACAGAGAAGAGATCAGAAAAAGGTTGGCAATGGGAGCAGAGAGCGAGGAATACTACAGCTTGGGTCACACAGATCGTCCTGGGAAGAAACCAAGTCTTCACTCCAGGCTACAGAATGGTTTGTATTGCAACAAAAGTATTATGTGTAATATCAAAGAGATGTTATCATCAAGTTGATATAAAAAAGTAATATATTACCTCAAAATCACAATAATTTTATTCATAAGATTATACCAGGCTTATAGTAGAAGATTCTAAGGAATAAGGAAAACTATTATTGCAGAAGTGTTTGCTGTTTTTATAAAAACTACAATCATTTGTTTCTTTTGTATGCTGGATATTTAATTGTTAAATATCTGCTCCTCTGTGCATTTTAATATTGTTTGCACAGAAATAACAGTCCAGCATTGAATGATTTTCATTTGTTATAAGCTTCACTTAAATTATCTCTGTAATTGGTGGCGGGTCTGTGGTTCATTTGGTAATATATAATGTATTTAACAATTGATTTCCTTTCATATCATAAACTTTGTGGTTATTTGTGCTATATCACTTCCTTCCATTTCATAAACTCTGTGGTTATTTGTACTATTTCATAAACATTTTGGTTAATTGTGCTATTGTGTTGTGGTGTATGCAGGAAAGAATCTACAAATTTGTTTCATGAATGAAACGGCATCTGATAATGAATCACAAGCTTCAGATGTAGAGAGAAGTCTCACTGGTAGTAGCAAAAGTTTGTCTCGGTCAAGTATTTACAGCAAATCTAGCTATAACCACCCATACCAGACAAGACCTCTGTCAGTCAATATTACAAAATTAGAAAAAATGAACCCTGTTCAAAGTGGTAAGTGTACAAATGATGCATGAATAATAGATTAATTGTGTTTTGTTAGATAACAGTTTGTTTGCTGCATTCTCACATACAGCTATAATGTACCTTATGTTATACTTACAGCATGGTTTTATACTAATTTTATTGCAGAATTGACACATTTTAATACTTAACAGGTACTCACAATATGCAGTTTCTGAATTCGAAAAGGATTCAAAACCGCATATTGTGAGTACCCGTTAAGTATTAAAATGTTACAACACGGTGTTTACAGCTTACTTTCTTGTGTTTTATTATATAGTTACCTCTTCTTGTGACAATCGTCAATTCAAAACTGTTATTAACATAAGTTAATAGGATTCATATGAATCAAAGTTAAAGGAGACATTAACAAATTTTTACATAGTAGTTTAACAAACTAATGCAATGTGAAATGTCTATTATTACTAGGAAAAAACTATTTAGATGCCTGTGATTTAATACTTTTCATTACGTTAAGTAGATTTAAATATATGTGCTTTTTGCATAAATTAATATAATTTTCTGTTTATTTTTATAGGTGCAAAATTACGTCCATCATCTCTTTCACTGAAGCAATCATCGAAATCCAGATCCACTCAGTCCTTGAGCCACATTGAGCTGAAAGAGTCAGATTTTTATGCTCTACAAGCAACTCTTCAGACTGAGGCTAGAATTGCCTTGGCTCAGGCAAAAGAAATGGCCCGTATACAAATGGAGGTATGTGATACATATTTAAAAGCTCAAAGGACTTTGTATGAATTTTTCTTTGTTGAATATGTTTCTTTTATGTTCACAATGGCGGTAGTATCTTTCATGGTATCACTCCAAAGGGATAGCACCACACATATTTATGCCTTATATTTGTATTATTAAGCATTTATTTTCCATAATTAAAAAAAATGTGGCGATTGTACACTTTTATAGAGCATCATAAATTGACTTGGTCCTCAGAGATAGCTGAGTATTTATGGCCACAATTAGTACATATTGCCAACTGGATTGATAACAAATGTCCATGAGTGGAATACATGCTCATTTACTAAATCTTCTCTATTAAAAAATATTGTTATTGGACTTGATCCCCTTCTCGTTATGATCCAAGCTCAACGTCAAGATAGAGATGCAACATTAAGATTCTAGTGAAGACAATTACGCGCATAGTAATTAATTAACCTGCTTGAGTGTATTCTGGAGTTTTTTGTTGTCATGTCAAGGACTGTGTGTCTGTATTCGTGAGCGGCGTTTACGTAGTTCGTCATAATTCGACGAGACA
Source organism: Spicauda simplicius (assembly GCA_949699795.1). Taxonomy (NCBI): domain Eukaryota; kingdom Metazoa; phylum Arthropoda; class Insecta; order Lepidoptera; family Hesperiidae; genus Spicauda; species Spicauda simplicius. Next base: position 8,659,526 of record OX453064.1, read on the forward strand.
CCGGTGGATTGTTCGCTATTATATGAGAGTATGAAGCAATAGGTTGTTACGGTCTTTTGTGAAATGCATTTTAAGTTATTCTTATAGCGATTTGGCTATGACAATTTTATTTTAAGTTTATATAACCGAAAAAATCTTAATAACGACATGATTTACGGTACTGAAATTTTATGTTTGGCTAATTGCGCGTTAACAGACACTGTATTAATACATAAACTAATTATGACAAAAATCTTTTCCTAACTGCTGGAGTGACATTTAAAGATATTCGCCGATGTTCATTTTTTTAATTTGAAAGAAGCAAACGAGCATGCAGTCCACCTGATGGTAATTGATCACTGCCGTCCGTTGGCATCTGTAATCAATCCCAGTTAACGTCGGTCTTAACTGAGGTTAGCTACCGATGCGTTGCTCGCCCTTACCACATACTTTAGACCGGACAGCAGTGCATAATACTACTGTTAATAAATAAATGAGAACCTACACCGACTCTTTATATCTAGCCTGAAGCAATTCTTGGGTTTCGAAAGGTGTGATTGCCGGCTCGTAGTCCTCAGAAGTAATACACTAGCATACATCAGCATTTGTGATTTACTTTAGAATCTTTGTTCTGTATGAAGTTGCTTAGAGATAACCGAAATAGGCGGCAGTTGCCACTTACCATCTGGCGGTTTGCATGCTTGTTTATGCAATATTAGTTTATGAAGCAATATTTTAAGTCAATTCGTATTTATTTGAAGAATACTGTATTTCATTTGTAAATAAATCTCCGTAAAAGTAGATAGTTTCTTATTTCCTAATGAACATTTGCATTATTAAATTACTATTATATTTCTAGATATATATATTTTTAATTTTACATTTTGATAAAACTATTTGTATTCCAGCGCGAGCGGCGCAGCCGCGCGGTGTCGCCGGTGACGGAGATGCTGCGGCGCAGCCTCGACAAGGCGCGCGCGCCGCTCGCCGCCGACCGCCGCCGCGTCTCGCGCCAGCTGCTCACCGACATGAACATCGCGCAGCTGCAGGTCGGTACACCGCCCACTCAACTCGCTATACTCCCCGTTGCCTCTCGGAATTTGTGTTTAGGTCATAGTATACCTCGCTGTCTAAGCGCTAACCACGATGGTCTTAGTGTGGAGTACGGGTCTCCGGTTAGAATGAATGTTATGGCCATAATCCAACTCGCTGGAGAAGTGCGAATAGGTAGATTTTACACACCTTTAACATACCCACACTTTTTTTGAGAGCTCACCAAAATGAACTTCGCGCAGCTGCAGGTCGGTACGCTGACTCATCAACACATTATACTCATTATGAAGATCTCGGAATAAGAGGGTTTAGCCCACAGTCCACCTCACTGGCTAAGTGCGAGGTGGTAGACTTCAAACAAAACTCAATGTATGCCCCTCTTTTTTGTTTACGAAGGGGAAACCTAAAGGTGCCACAACGTACGCCCCCTGACGCCACATTTAGATTTAGGTTTGACGACCTTTCTTATGGTCGTCAATTTTTTGCTTTTCGCTGACTGAATTAAAGTTCCTGAATGGATGGATCTTCGATTTCATCTTCGGGCTCGACATGAACCCACTGCCTTAGACTGTCACCATGAACGTCAACAACCTATGCTTCGCTAGCCTTTGTGTTATAGACAAGTTTTGTTTCTAATACCAAAAAGCTATATCCATGTAATGCACGAGGAATTAAGTATAATTTTGATGTTTTAGTATTTTATTGTAATAGCGATTACAGTTCCTTTTAAAACATTTAGCCACTTTAGAAAACAGTTATTAATGTTATTAGTTCATAACGATTCGATACCCAAGCGAATAATGGAATATGAATATTTCAAACGGGCGTAATTTTAAACGTTCGTTTCTGTCTGCACGTTTATCTGTTGTTATAGTTAAGTGTATGTATTTAATTAGCACGTTACCCCAACAATGGCTTGTAATTAGAACTATTTATTGAAAAAATGCGTATCTTATTGCTATAAGAATAAACAAATACTTAACTAATCGAATATTTTGGTGACATACTTAACTGGTCTCGGACGGAAGAATGGAATCTGATTGAAAGTCGAGAACTTGGCCTTGAATACCGGTCTCACAATGATTTTTTACGTTGCCTAACTTATAGGTAGATCTATCACTGTACAATATTTTCTAATATTACTACTTTTGAAAGAGACCCGCGACTTGTGTAGAACTTGTGCAATTTGTCGGACGTGGTCAGTGATAGGATGGTCGACCGTCATTAGTATAGTATACGTGTTAAGTCAGTCCCAGTTGTATTGCTATTATCGAAAGACCCTCGCGGCTTGTGTAGCACTTGTATAATTAGTTGAGCGCGGTCATTAATAGCGTGGCTGACCGTTTGTGGTTTAATTAAAGTTTCGTTTCAGTCCTAATTATTATCATTGGATGATTGTCTTTATTTTCATTGGCCTTAGGACTTAAAAAACTTACTCCAGTTGACCACTAACTCAACCTACCGACCTACCTACCATCCTGCACCAATCACATTTAAGTAGCACGACAAAACATTTATTCTATCTCTTTGTTGGGATAATTATTTCCCAGCAGTAATAAAGTATACATATCAGAAAACGATTGTGCCCGTAAAAGTAAAAAATGGCTGCTATTAACTCGTTATCTACAATACAAGTTGGAATACGTAAAACGTTATTTTTTTCAAATTTCCTCAATGACCGTAGCTAACTGGTACCGGCTTTCCTTTATTTCTTACCGCATTGCGCAACCTTGTAGATGATCTTGACGTTGGTAATCGCAAGTCAAGCGTTTAATTCTCATCAACAATGGCCATTGTGTTCTTGTATTGTTTGCAAACATTACCATAATGCAAGTATTTTCATACTGCGTTTTGATTTTATTTAAATTACTACGATATGCAATTTTATGTATGAATGTATTGTATATGATTAAATTAAGGATTATTTTAGAAAAATATATCGTGACTCAACCTGGTGCTAATGAATAAGGCATATATTATTTACTCTTATTTTGTAACGTTATTTAAAAGTAATTTGATATTGATAAAAGACCTAGAGAGAGTAAATGAAATGAACGATTTATTGCGCAGTTATGATAATTATAATGACAACGTAATGTAAGACCTTGTCGCTGTATTTTTACGAAATAGTACATATCTTTTGGTGCGGTAAGCTGTTGTTCACGACGATTTAAAATAGGTATCTACTCATAACTTTGTACTAGTATTTCACAAGGTGTTTTTGCAATGGAGAAGAAACGGCGAAAGAAACTGCGTAACATACAGCACATGCATAATTATGAGGCGATTTGCATAAAACCATTATTCGTAATATGAAGAATAATGAACAGCGTAGATAAGGCAAAAGTATCTAAGTATGTAAAGACACGATTGTGATAAAAAAATATAATTTTTGGGTTCGTTTTTTAATCGTTATAGCTTGGTGGTACGGACAAATGTTAGGTTTTTTTATTCGATTGAAGTAACAAAGCATGCAGTCCACCTGATGGTAGGTGGTCACTGTCGCTCGTGAATATGTTTAAGCTCCTTCATGTAGTATATGGGTTCTATCTGGAGTCAGTCACAGTTGCATTTATATTTATTTATTTATTTATTTATAGGTTTTTGTACACAGATACAAAATCAATACATTCATAATATAACAATAGTACAAAGGACTGCTTATTTCAAAATGAAATTTCTTCCAGCAGCCCTGGGATCGGAGTGAACATTTGTTAGGCAAATCGAGTGTGCACAAATTAGTTTATAACAATTATTTATGTATAAATATATAAATAAATATATACGTATTATGTATAAATATAGTATTATATCATGAAAGTGATAAATAGTGCTCTTTGACTCTTTTTTTAAATATGAAAATTGACTTAGAAAGACGTATGTTAGGTGGCAGTGAATTCCATAGTCTAACCGCATGAACAGAGAAGGAGTGGGAATAGAGAGAAGTTTTGTGGGAAGGGAAATTTAAAAGCGATTTAAGATGAGACCTGCAGGGTACTAGCGAGGGCCTGGTATATGCGAAACGATTCTGCAGGTACGAAGGAGAGGATGGATCTTTGAGGATTTTGAATAGAAGACAGAGAATTCTAGTATTCCTGCGAAAACGAATTGGGAGCCACTTGAGATCCTTGCGAAATTGAGAAACACGATCAAATTTCCGTAAACCAAAAATAAATCTAATACAGAGATTTTGCAAGCGCTCAAGTTTATTCAAGGACTCCTCTGAGGCATCTAAATAGCATGCATCCGCATAATCTAAAATCGGCTGAATAAGAGTTTGAGTGAGAGAAATTTTAGTTTTAAAGGGCAGGTAACCTTGTAGACATTTCAGCGAATGAAAAGTGAAGTGAACTTTTCGGCTTACCTCCCGCACGTACGTATCCCATGACAAGTTACAGTCGATAATGATGCCAAGGTTTTTTACACAGTCAGAATACGGAATGACAGTGTTTTCAACGACTACAGATGGCAGAGTGTTGAAATCCAGTCTATTACGATGGTATTTGCTGCCTACAATGATGGCTTGTGTTTTCTTGGGGTTTATTAATATTCCAAATGTTTTAGCCCATACCGTAATTCTTTCAAGGTCATCATTCAAGTTGGTTATTTCACTATAGACGTTAGGCGCAGTAAAATGTCGGTATAGCTGCAAATCATCCGCATAAAGATGGAAATTAGAAGAGATAATTTTAGTAATGGAATTGATAAAGATAGAAAACAGTAACGGAGACAGGACGCCACCCTGAGGAACACCAGCAGCAAGCTCACACCAGTCCGAGAAATACTCTCCTCGGCGGACCCGCTGTGATCGTCCTCGAAGATAGGAATTAAACCATGTAACGGCAGAAGATGAGACGTTAATGGAACTGAGAACTCCGGTAAGGATGTCGAAATCAACGGAGGTAAAAGCACTGCTAAAGTCTAACAGAACCAATGCAGTTAGCGATTTATTTTCAATTGCCCACCGAATATCGTCTGTGACATTCAGCAGTGCTGTTACGGTGCTATGACCGGGTCGGAAACCAGACTGATAAGGACTGAGAAGAGAGTTACTGACTAGAAAAAGAGAAAGTTGCTTATGGACAATGTGTTCAAGTACTTTAGAAAGAAATGGCAGGATAGAGATTGGACGAAATTCAGACAAAGATGCAGGGTTTGCATTCTTTGGCAAGGGAGTAATGTTTGCCTGTTTCCAGGCTACAGGGAAAGTACAAGAGGATAAAGAGAAATTGAATATATGAGTAATTATAGGAAGAATTTTATCAAGGATTAATGAGATCATTTTTGAACACAGATTGTCGTTTCCAACCGCGGTTGAAGTAATAGACTGAATAGATTTTTTAACGTCTTCTTCCGTAACTACTGTGAGGTTAAATGGTGTACAAGGTGGTTTTGGAGCATTGAGAAGATTAATCAGCGTATTGTTTTTAGTGACTGGATCCAAACACGTAGGTGGTAAGGAGAAATGTTTATTTAGATGATTTAGATCCACGTCACTATCAACAGTAAGCGAACTCCTGCCAATCCCAACCGATTTAAGAAATTTCCAAACCTCAGCAGAGCTACGGTTGACAAGTGATTCGTGGAAGTAGCGTCTCTTTGCATCCCTACACAGACGATTGCAGCGATTACGTAAGTGCTTGAACAACGCTAGATTGCGTTCTGAAGGACAGCGTTTATATCTCCTCTTGGCTTTATCTCTAAGGCTCATACATTCTTTTATAGTAGATGTAAGCCAGGGAGCTGGAGCATGTTTCACTTTCACTCGCTTAAGCGGGGCGTGGATATTGTACAATTTAAGCAGCTGATAATTAAATTCACGCACTTTGTCGTCGATACTGACACTATTCACCAGTTGAGACCAGTTAACAGCATCAGCATCCCGCCGCAATGCCTCCAAGTCGATGCCCTTGTAACTACGAAGTATGAGATATTGCGACTTACGCTTAGAAGTACGTATATGATAAGAAAGATACACAAGATCGTGATATGAAAAAGAGGAAGTGAGTTGCCCATGTGTATCGACGTTACCAGTTGAAGAGACAATCATGAGGTCTAAAAGAGACGGAGTGCAATTTGGAAAATGATGAGTTGGCCCGAGTGGCAGAATTTGAAGATTATAGGAAGTTAAAAGAGATTGCAACTTAAGTGCACGGAAGTCATTTTTTAGCAAACATGTGTTAAAATCTCCCATTAATATAATGTAATCACAAATAGGACATGTATCACACAATATATCATCTAGGGTGCCAAAGTAATCAATGTTAAGATTAGGGCAGTAAAATACGCCAAGCAACACTTTAGAGGTGTGTACTGTAATTTCAAGAAACAGGTATTCGGCTGATTCGGTGTACTGAGAAGGAGAAGCACTTACCACCTTATATGGTATGTCAGCGCGTAAGTAAATGCATACACCTCCACAACCTTTACCAGTTCTATCGTTTCGTATTAGGACATATCCTGGTAACGCGAACTGGGAGGAAAGAAGCGAGGGTTTGAGAAAGGATTCCGAGATTAGTAACGCGTCTAAGTAAGCAGTGCTAAAGGATGCCAGAAGATCGGAGTAATGTGCAGGAATACTTTGCGCATTTATATGTGCAACATTGAAATTGGTCAGATATCTGGAATAAGTAGCGGAAATCTGATCATGCAGAGTTAGACAAGCGGAAGAGTCACTGTCCGCACTAACAAAGCTACAGATTGAAGAAGAGCAAGAGAAGTAACTATCATTAAAATCAACAATGTCATCCATAATTATAAAATATATAAATTATATTATCAATAAATATTTAAAAGCAAAGCAAATTTGAATACAATTATTTTAAAAGTAAGTAATTATAAAAATAAGAACAAAATATATATATATAGGTTTATAATATGTGCATAAACCCGTAGCACTCACCATGAGGATGCTGGAAAAAAAATCTTGGAAAATATCAACAACAAACATTTGGTCACATGAAAAATACAAAAAAAAAAAAAAATAATACAACAAACTATACAGAAATTAAACAATCAACACTAACCAAAGCAGAAAACAGAAATACAATAGTAATACATAGAAAACCAAATATGACAATAAATAATACGATACAAAAACAAAAAAAAAAAACATCTTACAGCGCACATACATCAAAATTAAAATCAAACAGTGTTATACGCATGTTAAGTGCACGTGAGAAATGGAACGTAACCTATTGATGCTTTCATACTCGAACGACAAATGACAATACTAATGTCTTTAATGTCAGATTAAGTGACATGTATAATTTAATAATCTTCATTGACATAAAACGAAATTATTAGGTAGTTTAAAATCAAAACAAAGCAATTAGATGATAAATATTATTTTAGCATACCGACAAGTTAAGTTACGAATTCCTGCATTGTTACGCGGCCAAGTACAAGAGGTTACGGAGTAATCAAAACAGTGGTGGCATGTTAAAGTTGCATTATAAACAATGAGAAGAAGGAGCAATTAACATTAGCGGCGTCGAGTTTTCCGAGCAGCAGTCTTTGTGGGTGCATTTACAGGAGATAATTGTGGTGAATGACTCGACTCACAGGCTTCAGAGCTTCCGGATGGATATTGATCAATGAGTGGCTGAAGTTCCGACATCGTTTCGATTTTCCGCCTTGATTTATTCGGGAGGAGCACCATAATCTTTCCCTCGACGGTCCAGGAGTTCTTGACACCAAAATGTCTACGCGCTGCCATGAATACGTTATGCCGCGATTGTGTTAAAAACTCAGAGATGGTGATTCCTGTGCCTTTCAGTGAAGTTTTACTTTCCCAGATGGCCTGCCGATTTTGAATGTCTAGGAATCTGACTAGAATTGGTCTAGTCTTACCGGTAGACGAACCGAGGCGATGACACACATGTAAACAGTCCGTGGTTACATCAGGCACCTTTATTTGGTCGGATATAATTTTAAATATTATCTCATGGAGTTTTTCATTTTCCTTTTCAGGAACCCCATGGAACAATAAAACCTTTCTGCGCATAACAGTTTCATGTCTGTCCAAGCCCAGTGCAAGGAGTTCCACTTGAGATTTTAATTTTGATAAAGTTTGCCAAACAAAATATTTAAACTCTGTGAACTCACGTGACAATGAAGTGATGTCTGGATGTACAGAACTTGCACCAGCTGAAAACTTATGCAACTTATCTTCGTATTCTGCCATGCGTGATGAAAAAAGTTTTTCTAAAGCTTCCAAATTGCTTGTCAATTGATTATCCATGTTGTATTGTATATGTAGATGAGATAATATGCCAAGTTAGGTTATAGAGTAAGATAGCAGGAAAGTTATAGTAGGCAGTGAGTGCAATAGGGTTTATTATGTAACTACCACATTTGCAGCAAAAAGCTTGACTTATAAATATTTTTAATTGAATTTAAAGTGGAGCACACTAAATTTGCGTCTGTTATTCGCGACTACCCGCGAAAAAAAAAGTATACTCTCGCGAGTAAGATTTTTAGACTCATATAAATGTGTGCCGGCAACAACAACCTTCCGTCGAAACGCAAGAACTGCTTAACGCTAGAAATAAGTACATGTATGCTTACCTATCTTAAAAGCATTATACAGATATTTTTATAAATAAAAAATCTCACCCATAATTTTTATTGAGTTGATCTGAATGGTTTCAGAGATTAACGTCTTCGCGCACCGTCATAATATTATTAACTTGTAACATTACGGTGTATCAAATTTAAAAAGATATGATAATAAAATTTTTGATGTTTATGTTGATTATTTTGTAATGCGTCCACCAATTCGCACTTGGCCAGCGCGGTGGACTATAGCCTAAAACTCTCAGTCCGAGAGAAGACCCGTGCCCAGCAGTGGGACAATAATGGCTTGACGAGATTTTGTTATTATTTTATATTGTTCTGGTTGAAAAACTCCACGGGTAAGCTACTTACAGAAAATTTAAAGCACACCTAATATCAATATCTACCAAACAAAACAGTAAAAATGTTTTCAAGTGTTGTGTCGTGTGTTATGCCTTCAACTTTTTGATGATGGTTTCCATGTGCAGGTGATAGTGAACGAGCTGCACTCGCAGATCGAGTGGCTGAACGACTCGCTGGTGAAGCTGCTGATGGCGCGCGACGAGCTGCACATGGGGCAGGACTCCATGCTCGTCGACATCGAGGATCTCACTAGATATTTGTGAGTTTATATTAGAGATGCGCCGAATACTGGTTTTAACGAATAGCCGAATACCGAATACTATTCGGTTTAACTTTTACCGAACTGGATATTTGGCCGAATTATTCGGTTTACCATTTACTGGATTATATTTCATCCGAAAGAATTGAAGGCGCCAATTTGTTTAGTTTTACCGATTAAGATTATTCCAAAAAGTCATATATAAATAATACTTATATATGACTTAACTAATTTTGGAATACTTACGATGATAAAATGATTATATTTATTATACGGCAGACAGTAATAAAAAAGAAAAAAAAAAAACAGAAAAATTGCTTCACGCATTTTACGCACCAAAAATATCGATAAGAAAGAACTCAGATACGTACGTATTCATATTAGACATATTATGTCTTAGTAAATTATTTTTAAATTTCACCCTCATTCGTAACAGAAATTTCGTAATCAGTGAGAGCATGTTACTTTACTACATATTTCATAACTAGTTTCTAAACTAGTTTCAAGACCTATCTTTCTACTGTTAATTACAGTAACAAACATACCGTACCACATTTACACTTACTAAAAACTCTCGAAATAATCAATACGATGTATTTTATGACTTTCAGAGGTGTTAAGGAGCAGACCAAGAAAACCAAAGGCACTACCACAAAGTCTGGTGTAAGGAGGCTCACGTCACTCGTGCACAAGTAATTTAATTAAATGTTAGCTTTTATTATTACTTATATACGTTTTGATTCCTGTTCGGGATATTATTGTTGGTATTATTGTAACAATCCTACGGCGATATTCATTCTTATATAAGTCGTTACTCGATGCAGGGAAAGTGAATTACTTGTGTTTATTAGTAAATAGGTTATTGATGGCTACTACCGTGGTTTTATCCGCATGAAGTGAAACAAATAGTGAATGTTATTTATAAGTAAATAAATAAACAATGAAAGGTCTCGATATAATCATCACATTACAGCGATAATGATCGCGTATAAATCGGCTATGACTTTGGAAATTTAAGGAAAATTTGTTTTAAGACCGATCCCTCCATTTTATAAACTGGACTTCACAATTGTTTAACATGGGCGTTACTATAGCTTGCTTAAGGAGGGAGTACGACGGCGGCCATTGGTGAAAAGAAAAAGATCGACTAATCTTTGAAATTTTATCTCACATTATTTGAAAAAAAAAAGCGGTCCTCCTTTGTAAAGATTTTTTTCTTTTCTCGTCTATGTCATGGCAGTTTATCTGGATTATACTTATCCTATCCTACCCCTCCTTATATACGCCTATGTTGACTTTACGCCTTTGTTGCATCAAAGGCTAAAACAATCGAATAATGAGCAAAGGAGTCATTAATAAGTTAGAAAAATTTTGTAAAATTCACAGGGATTGGTTTTGAAAGTTTTTGACTCAATATTAATAATACGGATTACCGTAACCAATGACACCAAGGACTTGTTCATATTGATCTTAACGTATGCGTAATCTAGGATGTTACAACATATTTAATGTTGACTTACAAATGAATATTGTTGTGAAATATAGGTTGCAATTATCACGTGTAGTACAATGTTAAATATACATCGTAGGATAATAATTATAAACTATAATCGGTTATAATAATCTTATTACTCAATAAATGTTGAAATATATTCCACTATTTATAACTGTCCATTTAAAAACTTATACTCGTCGTTGATTTATTTATTAAATGGCTATGTTACGCAAAATTAATGTGTAGAATAGCGATGAGGTAGCTAAAATTGTATCAGAGTTACTCTACTATGTATATTGTTTAATCTGAACTTATTTGTAAATGTGGTTCTATTTAACATGTGCCTTTATGATAACAATGACCTAAGTAAATAAATTATCAAACTGCCTTATGACCAAAAGCACTTTAAAAAATGACAATGAAAGGCAAATTTATGTCTATGACTACTATCTAATCACAGTACCTTCCGCTAGATGGCAGTATTTTCAATTTCTGCTTGAGAGGGCATTGAAGTCACAAAGCCTGAATTAAATGCATTTTTTCCGACTGTTTTATGTATGTACTTATGTCGGTGTAATCATAAAGGCGCGATGTATTTACGGCTCGATATGTGTATATATTGTATCTGTCATTAGTATTGTGACTCCGTCGCAGTTTCCTGTCTTCGATTACTGTTGTATATTCACATGTCTGCTTTAATATAGATATTAGCTCATCTAGATATAGAGTATTTTGTGATTCGCAAATAGATGAATATTTTTGCATTATAGAGCTCATTATTATAAACACGACATAGTATTCACGCCTTTTGAACGAACACTAATGTTTTTTGCCACAATGGATTAGCTATTCTATAGCCTATGCAACCAGCAAGGGATCAATATTACAAAAAATCTGGACTGAGTTGATTTTTTTCGATTAAATATTCTATATACCAGTAAAGACGTGAAAGATTATAAGGCCAACTAAAATTGCATTACGCAATCAATCTCTTATCATCTAACAGTGCGGATTAAAGATTTTTGTTTCGGAAGGGCTTCAGCCATCTGCAAGCCTTCTTTGTCGCAGAAAGTATGAACTTAGTACTGAGATTGCTATTCACCAGTTGGTAGAACCAGTGCGATATACACTGGTTCTACCAACCTACCGCCACGCCTATTTCTAGCGTGAAGCATTTCTTGCGTTTCGATAGAAGGGTGTGGTTGCCGGCACATTTTTGTATGAGGCGATCATCCTAGTTCTCGTGAGTAGCAACGCATCTGTGATTGACTTCAGATAGAACCCATGTTCTATATGAAGTTGATTACAGATGTCCATGAGCGGCAATGACCAATGACTTACCATCAGGTGGACTGCGTGCTCGCTTGTTACTCCTATCAGATAAGACAAGAAAACAAAAAAAAATATGATTTCAATTAACCCCTAAGGGCTGAACCCCTAAGTCCCGCCTGCGTCTTGATTCGCCTATATCAAGTAATTTTCCGTTGGGCCTTATATCTTTTACAAATTATTAGGAGTTTCAATTCAATTCTTGATGCATATGCTTAGTTATCCAGTATTCAATGTTTTCTTTTATCAGCGCTCGGTTAAACACTTGTGGCAAAAAATATGCGATTTATGCTATGCGCTCATAGCTAGCAAACCTTTTCAAACGTAGAAGAAATATATTTAATTTATATTCATGTACACTTTCGGCATTTAGTAACCGCGCACTATAAGTAAGTGATATTAAATAACTATAACTGATCATATCTGAAAATCGTTTTAGAGCTGTTAATAAAATAAAATATACTTATAATATTGAAAGCTATAAAGATACTGGCATGACTTTATATAGATCGATATTTTAAAAACGTTGCATCACATATTTTATCAATTTACTACATTTATCTATATTCTAGACTATGATATCTCTTGACTTGCTGACTTGAACATACTATATCAATATTCCGAAAATGACCAATTGAAACAATATTTAGACTTATCAAATAGCTTCAAAACGGACTTAAAATATTTTATAAAATTTGAGACCGTCTTTCTGGCAGATTTTCAGTGAAAGTCACTTACATCAATACACACGTACAACGGACGGCTACTTTTAAGTGAACTGTAATAATACAACAAAATATTAACTGTATTGACTGTCAGTTTGCCAAAAACAGTCTTAGGGACCTTTCACACGGTGTATATTTTTGGTACAAATGACGCGCATACAACTAGAACTCGCGTTTATGAAGTCATAAACGACCGACAATATGATTGTAATATTCGTTTCAATACATAGTACGTTCGAAGGTCCTTACCGTGTTTTAATCTAATAATATTAAAAAAAAACAACACTCATGTTTTCATATTTTTCAAGCGTTTTATAAAAAGTATATCAAGTTCTTTCGTTGGTAAACGAATCTACCTTATAACCTAACCAAAAATAAGCCATTCGCTATTTTAAGTATTTTTTGTTTAAACTACACGGTACTTTGTTGAAGTTAATTGGATCTATTTTCAAGCGCGCCATCTATGCTAAAATATAAATCGTGTAAATTGCCCCTAAACTCAAGTATAACTTATGAATGATTAAAACTATATTGTAATAGTACCTGTTATGTGTCTAATCACTCGTCTGCATATTTCTTAGAACACACATTTTAGCTATAAACATAATGTATTTATATTTCTCACTGCTCCACTGCACCTCAAGTCTCTTTTGCAATAACATGCCTTATTGTATATATTTTTGTACTAAAATGTTGCACACTACTCCTATGGAACCGTTTTTCAAATCTCAAACAATATCTGATAGTATTCTAATATGAAGTTTTATGGACTAATTAAGGTATAGTTTGTGTCAATCAAATTTAAAGTGTACAATCATAGGGCTTGAGATTGATGTCAATAATAATTATTATAAGGTAATGAACTGTTGGACTAAGGGCTTGTTTCGAAATATCCGATAAAAGTTTTAAAATATAAGCTAAATTATGATATAGCACGGTAATTGAACGTAGACATCTTCAAGCATTAACAAGAAATTTCCTGATCCGTGATTTGTTTTCGGCCACTCGCATCAAAGTCTTTCCGACGGCGCTTATTGGCCAGTCGGTATTATTATTTTTTGCGTTCGGTGCAAAGTGAGGGTTTTTACTGGCTTATAGTGGATCTGATACATCCATATAAACTTGTACGTGCTAACACAGCCAATGCTATCTTGACGGTGCATAGATTCGGAACTGTCCACGTGTATCCGTAACATCACTAACCTTGTAATGCCGGCCTAAGGAAATTGAACGGTCACACAATCCATCAAATGATTAATGGACTAAACAACATTTTTCAGACATTGTGATACAAGCCCTTAAGTTATTGTTGTTGCATGTGATTGTAAACAAATTTGAAATTGATCGACACAGATTTTAGTAACGCGAATGTAATATGTATTATAATTTTTCTGCATTTTTAGGGTTTTAGTATTTCGCTTGTTTATTTACTTCTATTTTATAATTTGTTCTAGGTATTACTTTGCATTTGTCCTTTTTGCAATGTTTATTTCTTGTACGGGGTTAAAGTAAATATTTTTTACTTTATTAATATACTCCCACTTATCTTGTTTGTTTACATGCAAAATATCTGAAACAAATGAGAATTGTTCAAACCTATGATTTGAACATAAACAATTTACCGTACATAGTGTTCATCTCACATCCTAAAATGATATCATTTCATATTGAAATGGGAAATTAACCCTAACATTAGTAAAAGATGAAAATCAAACTAAATTCAAACTACCAATATAAGGGAGAAAAAGAAAATATTTTCCTTCGTTCGTCAAATCGATCGATTATTCCTTTTTTTCTAGTTTTATGTTTTATTGTTTTAATTTCGCTCAATTTTTACTCTCGTTGTATTTAGGTTAGTTGACTTCAGTTACCATTTTAATTCTTATCTTTATTTTTTTTTATTTAGTGTTGTTTAAAATTTCTACATGATATTTATATTGTAGAAAACTGTTGTTAATGAATTGCGATTGATTTGAGTAAATAGAATTTGCCAAGAAAAATTGTAGGTACACCCGAAATTTGCACTTTGGAATACTCAATTGTTACAAGAATAGTTTTTCGAACAATATTGGCATCTCATGCATTATTTTTGCACCAATAAATCAACTTGAGTTCTTTCTTCTGGATCAGGACAATTCAATTAGGTATTACAAATTCTCAAAATTTAAGACCAGTTTTTGTTCCATAAACTATTCTCACAAAAATCAATAGTTGGTGTTTTGACAACGTAGATTTCGATATTCAAATGTTCTTTCATTCAGGTTCGTTTATTGCTATAGACATTGAATGCGTCAGACAAGGACCGTAGGATACATTTAAGGCGGATTTATATTTGTCTGACGTGTCGTGACGTGACGCATCAGAAGGGTATCGGTTTCATATATTTAGTATGGTAAGAGACTGATCAGACACAACAGTAGACATCACAACACATTGCGCATTACTAGTATGTACGTTACCATACTAAATGTATGAAACCGATACCCTTCTGATGCGTCACGTAACGACACTCAGACAAATATAAATTCGCCTTTATTTATTTCTAAATAATATGTATTTACCTACTTATTCGGTAGTAACGTGATTGCGCAAACGCCGGTAGATTGTATGAGATAACATTATTTTGTCAATCACTGCCCGCGACTGAAACTTTGAATGTCTGTAGATATAAACGACCGTTAAACATGTATACTGACTCTTCTTTTCACAATTACGAAGAATAGACATAGACATCTACATTTAAAGGGCAGGGTAACTTCGTTTTCTTACTAGTGTTTTTCTATTATGCTATCTTAATTATGTATTAAATTGTTTGTAAATGCACACCAAGTTCCTCTTAATGTATTACCACAAAATACTTTTGTGATTACAATTTCAAAGTTATCAAATAAAAATGTTATCTTAAATGACACAAAAAATATAATAAATGTAGTACTAAATTATTCCAATATTAAATAATATCAAGTCCAGATATGTATATTTATTAATAATAATGTCACGAAATAACTCGTGAGTAACTAGAAAAACACAAGTATATTATAATACAAAAGATGTAACATAAAGCAAGGGTAGTTTAATTTGTCATCGTTCACGAATATTGTTTATTTAGACTCAACATTTTATGCTTTCGATTTAAAGGGTTGCACCTCATCGTATAAAACGGCTATGGCTCAAAATAATTACGGACGTCGCTGTCGTCGGCACACTTCAGCCCTCAGAATTAGCTTTACACAGCCTAGCTAGTAATTAAATGCCGTCACCTAATTTTGTAAATCAAATGCATAAAAGCTTCCATTAAGTATATTCGTATTTATATTATATTTTGCGATAACTTTGCAGCTTGCATTTTAATGGAAACTGTAAGCTTTATCCTTATCATAATTGCCACAGCCTGTGATGTAAGTGCCAGAAATAAGTCAATTGCAGTAACATACAGGCTGTCTGACCGGGGATTAAATTAAGGATAGTTTGCATGTGTGATCGGTGGGATGACCACTCTATCATGCCGAACGTGGAATGAATGTGACTGTGCGTAAGGAAAATCTCAATGCGATACAATGGGGTTCAACTCTTATCTACATTATACGTCACCAACCTTGCATGTCATGCTCGCAAATAATTACAAAGTACACACAAATTAACTACCCACTTAAAAGCCTAATGAATGTTATTATCACTGTATATTGTAGGGCACTGTTATCTGGACAGCGCTTTATCTTGACTTGTAACCAACTATATGTTACATCGTTTCAAATGAAGAGAATGCTTGGCGTGCTTATTGACAAATTCTTACAGATGTGATACATACCTACTATTTCATTCTAATAAAGGAGAAAAGTGTTAACAGTGTTTTATTTCACCTTTACCTTATTTAATCCTAACCTTTATCCTACATGCAAAGTTCGTATTATATGTACTAAAACACATGGTTTGGATACGTCCACCGATAAGTACCTATACTGTACGAAGTAAGACATTCGTCAATAACATTTGATATTTTTAGCCCTTTTATCTGACCAGTTGCTAGAAATACAGGTTTTCATACTAGTATTATTAAAACTATTTAGGTATCCATAGAGATCAGTCAATGAGGTAGCAGTTATTATGTATTTTACAAATTGATTTTGGAAAACCCATTACCCTACCATTGCTTCGGCAGCAAATTACAGCTCCGTGATCATGATCAAAGTTACAATATGTTCCTTCTGAAATAAATCATTGCCACTGTTGCTACTTTTTAATATGTGACGGGTGCCCACGATATGCGGTTTATGATTTTTTGCCGATAACTCGACTCAGTTGCATGGATCGAAAAACTAAATATATTTTTTACATGTAGCTATTATTGTTTGTTATTGTATAAGCATATTATTTAATCTCTTTACATATAAAATGACAAAACTTAGTAAGCTACGATCAATTTTGACAATTTATATTTAATAGCTTATCCCCTGTGCTTACGGACACCAGACAATTTATTTTGCCGCGAATTGGTTTTGTGATTGTTACGATTTAGACTTAGTTTAGATTAGTAGGTATGTTTTGAGACAAATAAGTTTAAATCGTACTGTTTCGACGTTTTTTCAACTTGTATTTCTTATATTTTATATTTAAATAAAATTTCATTTGACAATTATTGGTCTTTGACATTCCATAGGTATATAAGGTACTTAAAGATATATAAACTACTTATGTCAAAATTCATCACTTTCAAATGGCTGTTTTTTTATCTGACTGAATTAGCAAACGAGCATGCAGTCCCCCTGATGGTAAGTGGTCACTGCTGCCCATGGACATCTGTAATCAACTTCATATGAGTTCCATCTGAAGTCAATCACAGATGCGTTGCTACTCCCGCGGACTAAGATGGTCACCTTTTGAGAAAGTGTGGCGGCAACCACACCCTTCTATCGAAACGCAAGAAATGCTTCACGTTAGAAATAGGTGTGGCGGTGGTAGGTACTTCCCCGGTCGAACTACATTGGTTCTACCACATTATGTCAGTACGGACCTACATAAGTACTTATATAACCTAGGTATTATAACTACTTAGGTACATCTTCAACTTTACAGTTGATAACAAGATCAATGAGTTTATCACGCTTTCGTGATTGTCAATCTTTATTAGCCAGTCTACCTTGTTTTAGCAAATGAACTAATCTACCCAATTATCAACATGGCAGTTGACCTTAGCATAAATATGGTCTATTTATCAAGATAATCAGATTAGCCCGAACGACCTGCGCGTTATTAAAAGACAAAAAGTTAAAACTGCGTGAATCCCCGCACGGAATGCCGGCAATAATTAAGTTGGGGCGACGCGATGCGTCGGGTCACTTCCCACAGTCCTACGGCGTTGCTGATGTCAAAACCACCGTTGACCCCAAAACGAAAGCCTCACCTGCGCAGCCCAGGTGCGCCTGCGCAATTAATATCATCCTCCTATAATGGATACCTACAATTTATTTGTTTTAAGTATCTATACCACTCTAGCGAAGGATTTGTTAGTTGCGAACCAATTCGAGATATAAAAGACAAATTGCTTCCTTTCTCACAAAACTCATTTATGTATACAAAATATTGGCCCCACTCTATTTTTAATCGAATATGGATAGTAGTAGATAGAGATAATACGTATTTTAATTGTGTGAACAGGCCCACTTGCAATTTTATCTTTATTAGGTATATTGGCTATCTCCCTAAATTAGTTTTCAGCGTTTGATAACGTGTGGGTATGAGAACAAATAAATGAAACTGGCATGGAAATTTATGTGCTTTTGGATAGTATCTTTAAAAGCTCTTATTAATAGCCTTGTGATCTAAGCAATAACGTTGTTGTTAATTAATGCGGCACTTTAATTTTCACCTTTTCTTTAAAACTTATAGAAAGTTAAACAATATATGTACCTATATACCTTACTAGGTACCTTACTAGGTATATAGGTACATACATATCTTGTTTAACCTACTCCACAGGTAAATGCAACTTTTGCTGATTGATAAGCTTAGGTATGTTCAATAATAAACTTTTATATATTTATACTTATTGGATTGGAATTACATTAAAAAACACATACGTCTAAGTGCCTACACAAATAAAACCATTGAGTAGTTCACTTATAATTCTTCGTTTCAGTGTTAAAATGAAAGTATACTTATTATATTATTATTGTACGTAGTACACTTTATTAGGGTCTTCAAAATCTTACGTTTTTTATGATGCCCATGATGGAGGAATAAAAAATTATCAGCGGTGTTATCCGTGCGCAGGCGCATGCAAATCACCGCCGCATGCGGGCGCGCCGCTACCGCAGCACCGCACGCTAGGGGAGGTGCTACCATATGCGATACATCACATTTAAACTTACCAAAAATATTAAATGCTATAGATTAAAACGAAATCATCAAGATATTTTACGATTTTTTTATATAGAACCTACGATAAGCAAACGATAGGTTTGCTTTCATCTACATAAAAATAATACATTGCATAGATTAAAAAATGTTTTCGTTACGCTCGTGATCGTAAAGTGGACACGAAATATTTTTTTATTAGGTATATTTGCAGTAGATATTCTGTTAAAAATGAAAATCATGTATTCCTGAGAAATCCGCAACCGAAAACTCAAAAAATATTGTGTAAAATATCATATTACTCACTTATGTACCTGGGCGGTATACACGTGGTAGCTACTGAGGTAGTAAATAAACCAGAGTAGATAATTTATTAAAATAATAAAATAAAACTTGTGAAATATGTGGATTTTTAAAGTGTTCATTAACAAAAAGTTTTAAATTTAAATACGTAGGTACCTGCCTAAGAATGACAAAAATACGTAGAAAAGTTAGATTAATTCAGGCGGAAAGTCCGTTTTCTCAGATGGTTTGAAATAATCACGAAGTCTGTATAAAAGATTAAATTAATGCAGTTCGGTAAACTTTTTTGTTGTTCGTTTAACTTTTCCGTATGTTTCCGATTTCCCCAAGTGACTCCGGCTCAGAGCGTTGAGTTCAATGTCAATGGAAGGGTCGCAGCCGCGGTCGAACGATACGGGCTCATCGACTGTTGACGCACAACACTTCAACACCGTTTTATTTATGTGTCTATTATCTATTTACGTACAATTAAGTCTAAGCAAACAAGCTGTGAAACTATTTCTTCGAATTATGCTGTACACATCCATAATGAGAATATAGGATGCTCGTACTTCAAATATTTCCCTATTTATGTACCTAATTGAAATAAAAATACACTGAATTTAAACCCGTAAATAGAAAAATAGCAATAAACTTAACTTCAAATTCTCCTTTGTTACATAACTATCAATATAATATGCAACATGTGAGTGTAACCGCAAATTTGGAAATTTTTGCACAGTTGATATGCCGTAAATAATATTATAATCCGTGGAGGACAGCACAATGAACCCCATCAACCGAAAAATGATTAACAAGCGATTACGCTGACGGATGGGTAGCGCGCCCGTGCCGGCTTCTCTTACCATAGACCTTACAATATGTACAAAGGACAGAAATAATTGTAAGCTCCATATGTAAATGAAAATCTATATATACCTACTTATAGAACACAAAGGAAACATAGAACATGATACATGAGACTTGGGTAACGGGTTAATTTTATTAGAGGTAGAGCCAACTTAAGACTCTTTTTAATATTCCACACCTAGGTGTTTAAAAAGACAAAGTAGACCACATTTCCCTAAGACAGGACTTGTATTAAATTTTAATCCACAATGATTAATATATTGTAATGTCTAAACCTAAAATTAACATACATAGGCAGGTACAGTAATACAACATCTCTATGACACATTGCATAAGTAAAATAAAAAAACGTAAGTATTACGTTTAAATTTTTATCAGTAAGTAATTATAACACGTAACATTATAATGCCTAAAACAGCGGTCACATTAACACAACACCTTTCTATTTTGAAATCTTTTGAAGTTTTCTCTAAACATTTTTTTGCGAAATTAGCCCTCGACCCGATTGTCACTTGTACCTACCTATCTAGCTTAAAAAGTCAATGGTAATTATTTATATACCTTATTCATAATTATATATTGTTATTTGCTTATAATTATTCCAGCTAGGTCCCTTATTTTATAGGCTGCGTAAGTTTTCCTGTGGTCTATAGTTTCATCCCTGAGTGAGCAACGCGGGCGATGCGCGGGCGCACGTGCCGCGACATATGGCGGCGCCATACTGTTTGTTTGCCAATCATAACGGACATATTTCATCAGATAACGGCTCGACGTCTCCGACATATTGGTTCAATCTAAAACAATGTGTAACAATTAAAATGGGGCGTCGCTCTCGTCAGATTCGATAAGCCACTCATCACGTCAGCCTTGTTAATAGATTGCATATGCTCGTTATTCATCTCGTTTAATTTAAGGGATGATATGGAATGCTGCAAATATATTTTTTGTTACCAAAATTAGAATCTACTACTAGAGTATACTTATATAGGTACTAAATGCCTCGTATAAATTTGCGTAATTGATTGGTAGGCCAATTCTACTGTAATCTTTATCGTAACAAAGAAGAAACAGGTTCGAATTTTAGAAACAGGACGAATCCATTTTTATGGTATAGAGATTTTTGGGTTAAAAGAATTTTTTGAAGTACGCGTATTTATTACTTGCAAAATATATGATTTTAGACTAGTATTATCGCAGAATTGATTAATAATTAACGGGTACTCACGATATGCGGTTTTAAATTCTTTAAAAATACTTTTTGCCGATATTTCGACCCAATTACATGGATCGTGGTCACGGCGAAACTGCGGTGGCGGGGCGACCAGCACTAGTTATAGATTAACCTATCTACCCTACGTCTAGTTCGTTTTTCTTTTTTAGGTTCCATATCACGACACACTATGGCAAAAACAATTCTTAAAGAATTCAAAAACCGCATATCGTGAGTACCCGTTAATTATTAAAATGTTCTTGCAAAATCGTAGAACGTATAATGTAGATTTGGCGACATTTTTTTGGTCGCCAGACTGCAATTCTATATTCGCACAATCCTTGCGAATGCGTAAAAACATGCGAATATTCGCAAATGGAAATGCGAATATTCGTTACATCACTAATCAAATTATATATTTAATCACTTTATATTGAATGATTTTCATACCCGGTTATTATAAACATTCTTAGACAATTCCCCTGTACTATCTTATACTTTAAATGGGATGTCTAAGTTAATTCTACTGAACAAAAATATCTAATCGACCGATTATGCCAAAAATAGATATGGTACTTACTAAAAAATAAGAAATAAATAAAATGTTGGATTACTTACTTGTAAGTCTTTTTTTAAGAAAAATTGTATTGTGGACCGTACTACAAATGTACTGTGACTTGATAATTAAAGATAAACGTTTCTTTTGTTTTTCTAGGAAAAGTTTTATTTTTTTTCATTTCCATCATACAGAAAGAAAAGCTCAATGTAAAAGTTGTTGCATACAACACTATGGGAACTATTTTAATCCATTGAGTCATCACAAAAAATAAAAAATAAATGGATACAGCCAAACAGTCATCATTAATTTTTTGAAGTCATTTAAAAATAATGTCTATTGCTCTACGTTCGCTGTGTAAACGATAACAGATTCGAATCAGATAATTCACACACTATAAAGTTCGTAAAAGGTTTTAGTGACAATTAGTTTAATGATGTGTTTGAAATTAAACAGTGAGATAGATAGCCCCCACTTTAAATCAATGAGAGCAATTAAAGTAACCTGCAATTTTGGAGGGCACGGGCGGCGGCCGGCGCATGTGTAGCGCCATATGGTGAATCCATCGCGAACAACTCAACCGATGAGTCCCTCCCAACCTTATCCAACCAAGATATAAATTTTCTAGAAAACTCTTTTATAAGTTATATAAATTGTAATATCATTATGAAATTATAAATTCCGATCTGTTTCAAAGTTTTCAACATACTTGACTATCACGCAGATATATATTTCATCTTCAATCAAAGCAGACTTATAAATGATAAATTTTTAAATTCAATTCACTTTGCTTCCTAAATTAGTAATATCTATTAGGTAGATACTTTTCATTTCTAAGATATATTATAAAGAAAAACTTATCTGTCTTTTGTTTTCAGGGGATTTTGACAAATTTCGAACATATAGAAAAAAGTCAACGAGTTTATGTCGTTATTGTCATTTTACATAGTACTGTGATTTTTATACATTCGTTTATTATAATATATATGTAATACATATTGATACTACTTGAAAGTCAATAAAAATACAAGTGGAATTTGTATATTAAAAAAAAATAACGTATTGGTAATAATAAAGTTTATTAAAATAAGTATAATTATTGATAGAAAGTAAATTGTCACTATCTGAAATACGTTTGAAAATAGATGAGCTATAGCGTAATTCAATTATATATTTCTTATCAACATGAGCTGTCACTTCCAGTACCTTAATCCAACATTATTCATCGTAAATACGCACTGTAAGAAGTACAAGTTAGGTGGAGACGGCTGCGTTGCGAGTCTCCAACACGATTTTTTATTCAAGAAACTGTTACGGTTTTTTGTATAAAGCGGGATATAAAAACCGTCGCGGTTTTTATTCTACACATGTTTCTAAACACAGGAGAAAGCTTTTTCCTTATCTTTTTTTAATATAACGTTGACACTGCTCCGAACGCGCGTTGAAATCCTTAGTCGATATAAAAGATTTCAACGCGCGTTCGGAGCAATTACAATACGAGCACGTTATAAATAAATTTATGATACGGCGTAAAATTTGTAGAGAGTATGGATATACACTCGTATACTTTATATAATTGTTTTTATCTATTTGTATATATTATTAATCATTTCGTAAAACCAAAATATTTATCTTTTAAATACTTTTATTTCAATACGTTTAAATACTTTTATCATCTGATTTTGCACAAACTTTGAAACTGAAAGTAAACAACTAACTCTACATTTTATTAAAAATCTTGTCAACAACCAATTGTTATCTAACACAATGCAAGAAAGTTCTAGTTAACAGTATAACCATGTCTTACACATATTAATTGTGGGAAACAAATAATAGGGGAAGTGAAACAGTCGGTTAGCCCGGATCCTTTCACTAATATCTAACGTTCAATTAGAATCTTAAGTGCCTTTCCTTGTTGTGCACCACGTGTAATATTAACGACCTTAGGTCAATATTATGTAAACAAGCGATTTTATTAATTAAAACTCCTTGTCAATGCAAATTGGTACATAGTTTTGAAGGCATTTCTTTACCTATGTACATATATATACACACAAATTGGTAGACAAATAAGTGGAGAACAATTTTCTCTTTTGTTGTAAGTAGATTTTTTTGGTTGCTATTGACAAGTTAAACTGTTACTTAAAAACAAATGCAGTTATAACTTTGTCTTCGGATCTTCGGGTGAACTGTAATAGTAATAAATACAAGTGTCGTCTTAAATACATAGCATAACTAGAAAATGTAGACGTTCGCAAGATGTTTCGAAAACCAGTCGACAGTGGCATTGATAAAGCGTGCAGGACCGTTTGTCCACTTAAGTACACCGATAAATGAGCAGTACTTAATTATGTAATTCAATATTGTTATTATGAATTACTTGCAAATAAATTATTATCAATTATTCAAATGCATATTACAGAGCTTGGTAGCACAAAGCATCCATTCATGAATAATTCAAAACCACACTTAGTAATATTGGAAGTAATTTTTTTACTAGAAATATTTACTAGAAAACAGATAATTGATTTGTCGTCTGTATTTGTTTGAATAACTCTATGAAGTTGGACGTTTATCGCATAAGCTGACATCAAGGTTTATAGCAAATAAACGTATAATTTCAGGCTTAATGATTATTTCAGACTTAAAAGTAACATTCCTCGAAGTATGATCGTCGCTATTAGATGAGAGTGGAGCCGCGGGGATCTAGGCTATTATGGTGGGAAGAGGGGGAAGGTAGATAGTCAATTAACCTGATCAGCGTCGCCCCACCGGCTAGAACCCACCACTTACCGGCTAACCCATTTATATGGCGCTGCGATGAAAACAGGACTAAATGAATTAATGCAAATTTATACTATAAAAATTGTCGCAGGTGCACGCGGACGAGTTCGAAGCATCGTCGGATTCGATTTAACGCGGTTGCGCCGCGAAAGTTTTATTTATAGTCGTGTGCGCATACGCAATGTAGCGATTATACCGCACAACTTATATTATTATGAAAAAATGTTACACTCGACAGATTAATTGTTGTAATCTGTTACCGTTATTAATTGCTGTCCATAATATAGGAGCGAGTTGTAACCTAAAATTTGATCTATCAGCCCTTATTTATTAACAAAACCTTAGTTACCGAAGTAAGCAATTCGAATGTTATCTTTCGTAAAATATTTAGCTACTTTCAAGTAAAATTATAGTAGGTACATGTATTTGTTACTTGTATGTGTTCAAGATTATTTGAATCATTGTTTTTAAATAAATTTTAATGAACATGAACTTTATCTTCGTTTTATTTCGTTAGAGCAAAATATATGATAATTATTGAGTTTGTAAATATTAACGGCGGCAAAATTCATGAATGTTGATGAATGTAAATACCTAAGATTGTTTAGCTTGAATAAAGACAATTATGTTTACCAGACTCATAAGTATTGAATATTCCTAGCTCATATGTTTTCTAGTATATCGTAGAAAAATATACTGAGATTGATATCAATTATAACATTAGTTTATCTTTCGATCTTTTTATTGTATTTGAAAATCATAAAATAATATTTATAATCATCTGATTAGATTTATGTACTCGTCAATTATTGTAATTTTACTTAATATTTTTAATTACAGTACCTATAAGTTTGTTCGTGTATTTCTTATGACTTTCCGGTATAGCTACAAAATATTCGACATGAAATTTTGCATACACATTGTCAGGATTCAGAAAAGGACAAAGAACTTTTTAAAGGATAATATAAAAAGTAATATCCACATCACCGCCAACTTTGACGGCTACGGCCTCCTAACATGAATAAAATACAACATGATGATTTTGATTCATAACTATAGGTATCTACTATTGTTTAAATTAATAAAAAAAGAATTAACAAATACGTTGAACAAGTAAAGTAAAGTAATGTTTAAATGAAACACAATAATAAACACATAAAAATCGCGATATAAATAAATTATCGCTACTAATTACGAGTATAATTGATATCAAGGAACCCCCATGCCCCTTTTTATACTAGAAACGATATATTGTATTTTTTTATTAATGCAAATTTCTGAAAGTATTTTTCTATTTTTTAACAAAAAGTTAAGAATTAGACTTTTATGTTTAAAATTTAATAAAGTAATGGACTATGGAATTAGTAGATTTTAACCAAATTATTGGAACGTTCAAGCAATTAATACTGAATAATTTTGCTCTTTATAGTATGTAATTTATGCTCGTAGGGTTTAGAAGATGTTAATGGTATATAACATTCTGTGTAAAAATAAATGCATACGAAAAAAGATGTCAATAACAATAGGTTTACTAAGTAGATGATTACCGTAATGAAGTTTTGAAGGTAGTTTGTTCCTATCATAGGTTTTTGTATACTTTTTTGAAATATTTTACAGTGAAGAAGATTTAAATTCAACAACGTATCATGGAGAAAATTATATGAATGAGTCAAGAGATAAGAGTAGATAAAGTCTTGGAACAAAATTATGTGTTATTATCCTAATAATCCTGGTTGGACCATTACAGTAGAATTATTAAATTAATATTAGGTGAGTAATATTACTTTTATTTGTAGAAATTGTTCTGGCGACGTCGTTACGATTTTGTACCTACCTGTCTACGTATGATGCACACGTTATATCTAATATACCTATGTATAATGTCAAAAAAATATATTTGATTTTCAGATCGTCATCAAGGGGTTAGCACAGAGTTAACTAATTATTCTATTGTCCATTTGATAGCGAGCGACGCCGCTGATAAAAGTTACTTAATGGTAGATTTGTAAATAAAGCTTGTTTTAAAAATATTATTTTATTTTCTTATTTCTAGTTGTCCCAGGATCCAATGCTCTTTCATTTGATACCTATATTGGGTAGGTTGGACTAAAATCTGTAATCTTCCATTTTTTTTAAGGCGACCATCTTGGATTTGTTTTTTTTTTCATATTGAGCTGTATTGTACACATTAAACCCTTTCATTTGATACCCATATAGGGTGGGTTGTACAAAAATATGTAGTCCGACATTTTGTTACGTCGGCCATTTTGGATTAATAACAATATTGGTTATATGTAATTGCATTGTCATCAAAACTATATATGTATTCCAAATTTCAGCTCAATCGGAGAATGAGAAGTGAGTTAAAATCAGGTTGCAAAATTTGACCTAAACACACATACTTACATCCTTACATACTTACCCACAAACATTGTTAAATAAAAGCTTTTAATATAAAAACGTGTATCGAGTCTCTTTACAATCTCCGTAGGAATAGTTAAAAGTAAAGTTACTTATTATCTTTTCAACATCACTTATGTGGATGAGTAGAAGCACTGAATCCAAAAAGGATTCCAAGAAATTAAATTATTGCTGAAAGGGACGTATCTATGGTCAACGAAAGGCGAGACTTGAATCCTGTAGATCTGCGACGTAGCTAGGGGTTAGCTAGGAGCTTGCCGGGAGAGCAACGTTCGGAGGGCCTTTATGTTACCCACATAAACGATGTCTCGCCTCGTCAACCCATTATTGTCCCACTACTGGGCACGGGTCTTCTCTCAGAATGAGAGAGTTTTAGGTCATAGTCCACCGCGCTGGCCAACGGCTAATTGTTGGACAAAAACTTGATAACAACTTAATAAATATAATTATTTACTTAGAAAAAATCTTCGGTGCGGCAGTGATCTTGCCACCGGTGCTCATGATTTTACGCGTGAGCATTGACCATCCAGGATAATAATCGCCAGATTGCATGCCATTTACTTCTTCAGATAGATGCATAATAACAATTACTGTTATGCGTACAAAATTCATTCTTTTGTATCTTATTTGATACTATATGTACTTATCTACAGAGCATGTAGTATACCCGATGCTAATTAACACGCTTAGGCATTTGTAGTCAACTTCCAATAAGATTAGGGTCTTATCTGAGTTTGGTTGTAGATGGATAACACCACTGAAGACTAAGTAGAAATATTTCTGGTGGATAAGTCTTTTACTACATCCGACAAGACAAGACAGTATAGGTACAGCAACCCTCAACAATACTGTTAGTAAATAAAATTAGGTTTGGTGGACTGCTGCGTCCGAAATAGAATCATGATAGGTTTTTCACCTTACGATCTATATAAAGTTAAAATGCGATATCCTGTATTTTTATGATACGGAAATTTTATATTCCGTGAGATAAAAGAAATAGCCAATATATAAAATAATGTATGAACTAGCCGGCAGATGTCGCGCTAGTCCTGGTCTCGTATCTGTGGTGCGTCGCGCAATCATAACACATGAAATTCATGGCCGCATATAATTGAGGCTTTGTTGTGCCACCACATGCCGTTGCCGACACGTAATTGCAATTGGCTTTCAATAATTAAGCGACGGAACGACCGTGGCGACTACAGTTTATCGGAAAACATCTTTATTACAAGCGCCGACAGCCGACAGCCCTATGGGCTAGACGCGAACTATAGATTTAATCTTCTGTACTGTCACTCACCACTTATCGGCAAAATGGAAAAATAAACACTTACTTAATCCACCGCCAGACCAGTGTGATTTATCTACATGGTTTCCGTCCAGAGAACGCTATCCTATAAATAAACTGGCACTTATAAGTTTTTGGTTTAGTAGCCTACCACAAATTTAAAATTTAGAAAAGGTAATTAAATAACTTATTTATAAGAGTATTCGTAAAGATTGCAGTTAATATTGTCAATACATATTTAACAAAAGCTTACTTGCAGTAACTTCATCGTAGGTATCTTTTAAATCGCCTCTGCCAGCCAATTTATAAATGTTGCCATCGTGAAATGTGATGCTTAACATTAAATAACTTGTCTCTATAGATAATCGTGAATAATTTAATACTAATCAAACGGGCCACTAGCGATTGCATTATAAATGCTCATCGCTATCGGAAGGAAAGTTTGTTTGTACCAAGTATAATAACCAATTCAATAAAATAATCTTTTTTCAAGTATGAAATTTCAAGTAATAAATTTTTATACCTAATAAATAAACTACACAAGTAGTGACCTAATTTGATATATTTATATTTGAGTTTCACAATCAAGAAAGTGATTGAAGGGTCGATTAATAATTACATTAATTGCTAAATAATTAAATTGGTACATTTTGACTGCTCAAAATTGCTAAATTAGATCCGATATAACGTTGTCATTACATAGATATTTATAAGTTTAAATAATAAGCACATCTAAACTCATAGAGTGATTAGAGTCGATAAAAAGGAACTAAGTGGACTGTATTTCCTACAGTTCAGTAAGAAATGTCGTCTGATTATTGTTATCAAGGAAAGGCAGGAGTTGCAACGCTAGCGCATAGCTTTGCAGCGCAGTCGGACGCAATGTGCGCGCGCGACCTTTAGCGCGTAATTATTAGGCGCGTGCGGCACACGCACAACCACACGCTTCACCCGCTGTTCGACAGATATGGAAAATGCTACTCCGCAAAACACTTGCCCCTTTACTTATCAGCGTTTTTTGCCGGATCTTAATCAGACATATTAAACAATCGCTATTTTTAAATGACTCGTTGCTACGCCTCTTTAATGCTGTCGCAAAGTTTAATTTTGTTGTATCACATTATTTTGAATTTGGTCATAGGCGATTTTAAGTTTTTGTTTTAGCAATATTTGTGGGTAAGTATGTATATTTAGGTCAAATGTTGCAACCTAAATTTAACCCACTCCCAACCCAATCGCAGTGTCCGATTGAGCTGAAGTTCTGATGATAATACAATTATATGTAATCAATATTGTTGTTAATCCAAAATGGCGGTTACAACAATATTACCTATTTTCGTAAAACCCAGCCGATTGGTCTTAATGTGTAAAATACGAGAGGATAGTTTAGGAAACCATAGAAATAGATTAGAGAAAACCTAATGTAGACAATGTCGCGACAAGCTTATATGTGGTAGAAAATTGTACCATGCAACAAAATGATGGGTTTGACTACTACAACGCTTATCTTTTTCTTTTCAGTCCATTGAAATAAAAGCTTGTTTTAAAAATATATTTTGTTATTAAATATAATATTCCACTTAATATCAATTTGTAATACAGGACGTGATGTGATGTGATTAATAATAAGTAGAGGTACTTTATTTCTACGCCCTAATAGAATACATAATAAATCATATTATATTAAGATCGTATATATTTAATAAAATGTGGAAATCGTTGACTGAATATACTCTATGTAGGATATCATTTTCTGTATCTTATTAGAATGTAGAGTCATAATAGCAAAAAAAAAAGTCAAAAATAAATTCAGTGTATTGAACTAGTTTTTAAAAGTGCATTTAATGCACATATTTACTAAACACTACTATTTACTAGCGTTTCCTGTGCTTTTACTTTCTACTTGATGTTTTAAGAGCTAATAATTCCTCCCTGACTCCTTTCTGAGAATGATTTTTATGATATTTGTTTAAATATGTTTTGGTGAATTTCCTTAGAATTTACATATCGATTTTAAGAGGTGTTTTTGAAATAACTCGAAAATTAATACAAATTGATTGAAGTTGAAAACTATTGACGTAAACTATGACGACCCGCGTGGCGGAGCGGTTACCACACCGGTCTGATGCGCAATGGGTTCCGGGTTCGATTCCCGGCCAGACAGGTATCTGAATGATGAGTTTAGATTCGTGTTGAGTGTCTTGTGTGTCTCTATGGTACCCACGACACAGGAGAAAATCCTAGTGTGGGGCTATGAGTGTAGAAACGCAGACGACCCGCGTGGCGCAGCGGTTACCGTACCGGTCTGACACGCAGTGGGTCCCGGGTTCGATTCCCGGCCAGACAGGTGTCTGAATGATGAGTTTAGATTCTTGTTCTGGGTCTGGGTGTTTGTGTATTCGTCTTTGTGTGTGTCCATGGCACCCACGACACAGGAGAAAATCCTACTGTGGGGCTATGAGTGTAGAAAGCGTTTTAAGTTTTTTTTTTAAGTTTTAAGAGACCGTGTTTTATTCGTGCTGCTTTGGACAATATCAAGGTTAATTTTTGAGCTGAATTACAGTCGAATTTCGACCGTTGCGATGGGTGTAAACTGTTGTCACATACTGTTATTCTCATATTTCTTCATAATACCAATAGATGGCGCTGTACTTACTTAAAGTTAAGTGAAGTTAAGATGTTATTTATAGATTTAAAAAATGTCTGACAGCCCTACGAAGAGGCTACACGGATTAATGGTTGCAATTTAATCGGTGCTTCGACGGCGGTCGCAACCTCGCAACGGAAGGCCCGCTTATTGTGCGCTTACGCCTTCTTCGCGATTAATGCAGTTAACGACAATCATTCAGAGTATAAAAATATACGCGTCAGTCTCAACGGAATATAAAAAGAATGAAACCTCGATTTAGCATTACGTTCCTTGGTTTTTGAGCGGTCCGTAACCAAAGGTTTGTTTAAATTTGATTCGTTTTTTAGTGAAAGCTTCTTACAGGGTGGATGGTACAATTCGTAAATAGTAGGTGATTCACAATTCGGTAATTTTGTGTATCACTGTGTCTTTTATAGTATTCGGCAATTAACATTTTGTATATCAATCCGTGCTACGACACCGCCAACCTCACGACGGCAAACCCCTTTTTATGAGCTTACACCTCCGTCGTGATTAACGCAATTAATGACAATCAGTCAGGGTATAAAAATATACCTGTCAATCTTTTCGAAAAAAAAAACTCACATTTACTCCAATACAAAATCCAGTTTCAGCAAATTAAGTAGTAGAGCTATTAAGATTTTACATGTTATACTTTCTGCTACACCCTGCAATTTATAAACTAAGCGAGAATATGCAAAGCATCTCATATATGCAGTCATACTTCAAATCAAATCAAAATCAAATCAAAATCAAAAAGGTACTGGAATGTATTAGTAAAGGTGTATATCTGTCAAATGGCCGGTTAATTTATTTTACTTAGCTTCTTTGTAATGGACATAAAATGCTAAGCTAGAGTGACTTCGCCAAATGATTTATCGGGGATCTGGTCTGAGATTGGAATCAATTAACTAAAGATGATACTCGTCCGAGGCGAGCGACCTTCGTGCCACCTGCCAGAGCGCCCCACTCTCAAACAATTATTTACTAGACTTTTTGCCACCCTTCAACTGCCATAGCACACCTATCCTTAAAATATTATAATTACAATGCGTTGTTATAATTAAATAGGTAAAAAAATATTTATCATGGAGTAAATATTGCATTTAAGAGCAGTGATAGCCTAATGGTTGAAACTTGCCCTCTCGATCGGGAGGTTCGAATTTCACCCAGGCACGCACCACAGATTTTTCTAAAATTATTTGCGTATTAGAAATAAATTATCACTGCTTTTTGGTGAAGGAAAACATCGTGAGGAAACTTCACACCCGAGAGTTTAAAAAAAAAGTTCTCGGAGGTGTGTGAAGTCTACCAATTTGCACTTGGTCAGCGCGGTGGACTATGACCTATAACTATCTCATTCTGAGAGAAGACCCGTGCCCAGCAGTGGGACAATAATGGGTTCACGACAAATATTGTAAAGGATGAGAATGAAAACAGTGACCACCTACTAGCATTCATTCCAGACATTATCAGGGCATAAGCGGGCAAGACCTAATTTCAAAATCTCTTGTACCTACTTATTTGAAAATAACGATCGCTTGTGTAAATAGTACAGAAACATATCAAGAAACAACTTACCTCGCTAAGAAATTTTACATTATTTATTTAAAGGTGTTTATGCGAATTTATGCGAATTAGGAAAACACGCTTAAAGAAATTTTACATTATTTATTTAAGCGTGTTTCCTAATTTGCATTATGGCCCGATATGGGTGAACTACTTTCGTTGTAATGATCTATGTCTACAAATTCTCTTGCCTTAACCATGATGAAAAACGTCATAACCTCAGTAGTTTTGCTTTATTATTTCAAAGGCATTCTTACTATAAGCTCTATAAAGTCAGCAAAGGTTATACCTATAACAAGAGATTATTTTTGAAAACACATAACCAGACTGCCAATATTAAATTTTTCAGTCATAATTTTATTGTTTATTAATAATTTATTTCATTTAACACTTTTTAGAATATGTCCCGGTATAGTAGCGTAAAAAAGTTATAACATGTATATTTTATTTTTTTATAATAATTTATTTTATTTACTCTTAGTAGGTGTTTAGTCTTATAAATTGAACTTACTAATTATTTAATTTTCTAATGTATCATTATATAAACGACATTTACTATTTACAAAGTTTGATTAGGTATGCCTAGTATCTACTCGTAATAAGCTTATTAAAAACCATTTTTCCCGCAAATAATACGAAATATGTAATAATTGTAATATTTTTAAAAACCATTTATCCAAATTACATGCAGTAAAATGCAAATTCAATCTATATTAGATGCTTGATTATTACTGTTATATAACAACGTGATATTTTAAGTGTTTTTTCTAATATAAATTTAATTATTGTGAGTTACCCATAAGAGAGACCCATAAGTTACCCATGCTACCGCGGACTTATTTGTAGCTGTTTTTGTAGATATAGGTAAAAATTCTCTAGAATAGCATAATATTACTTTAGTGGTACTCTGCTAGTTTACGCGGCATACGCGAGTAAAACTCCTCCCTGGCGAGGTCTATTAAAATCGCATCTTTAACAGTAACCCTTATATTCCAATCAATTTACACAAAACCGTAATGTGCTATTAACTCAAAGCTTTCTCAAGAATTGCATTATCTTTTAGTAAAATCGCACAAAAATCCGTTTATAGATTATGAGAAAAACGATTACATGCTTACCGACAGCTTTTGGGGAATTTATTTAACAATAAATAGTATAGAAGTAGGTACTATAATACATATATATTTGTAATGGTCTACTTACTAGCTTTTATTTGATACTCATATTGTTATGGATTATTCGTACAATATCGTTCCTCCCCCCTCCCTTTTCCTATGACCGCAAATGCCATATTGAAAAATTAGCCTATGTCACTCTCACAACCGAATCCTTTCAAATGATATGTCATATGTTACAATCCGTCCAGAAGTTTGGGCGGTAAAGCATGCTAAAGAAATGGACATACGAGTACATACATACATACATACATACATACATACGCTCGAAAAACATTGTCCTCCTTAGGCAGTCGGAACAACATATTAGATAAAGTAGGAATACTGCGTCATAAATATATGAATTGTTTATTTTTATTCATATTCTCTACGAATAGG
Source organism: Spicauda simplicius (assembly GCA_949699795.1). Lineage (NCBI taxonomy): Eukaryota > Metazoa > Arthropoda > Insecta > Lepidoptera > Hesperiidae > Spicauda > Spicauda simplicius. Next base: position 8,693,823 of record OX453064.1, read on the forward strand.
TAAGTAAATATGCAAGACTTCGGCTTCTTAGGTAGTACAATAGATTATTTGAACCGGAAAGGCGTTGATGAAGTATCTATGTATCACTTTTATTTTATAATGCACCAAACGCTATAATTTAACAAAGCTTATCAGTGACTCATAAATATTATATACATAAGAAAACCGTTAGTCCTGTATCTATTGTAGTTTGAAGAGTGTAGAGTCGTGTGGACCTTATGACAGACTTTGGTAATCTGTAACCGGTATCCCGAATCCAGTCTCACCCATCAGACAGGATTCAAATCTATCTGATGTGTTCATATGTTCATGAACTGAAGTGCCCACTTACGATCAGGAGAACTGTGCGTCCTTTTTCTTCCTCTTATTTTATAGATATGTAAGAAATTACGATTTAACAAAAGACAATATGAATAAAATTTTAAACATTTTTAACGGTAAATGGTAGTTAAACGTTTTATAAGATATTAAACTTTCAAAGGTAGCGCGCAAAGATATTTACAAGCGGAATATTTTATGAACATTTACGACGCTGATTATTTTTACATAAAAGTCGTAAGGGGATGATTTACCCATAGTAGTTAAAACACTCATTAAGACGACATGAGTCCACCGCAGCCGCCTCGGGGCATACCGCACTCGGCCAGACATCTTCACTGCCTCTGAAATGCAAGATTATAAAAACGTAATCACACATAACTTCTGTATATATTATTATTGTCTCATGTTGTTCGTATTACACACATTTCACAATTAAGTCATTACTTAAAGCATAATGAAGGTGGAAATGTATGTCTAGATTAAGCGGATTGGTTCGATAATACGCAACTGTTTTTTTATTTTAAAATATTTATAAGTAGTGTTTAATCTCTGAGGCCTGATATAATTGCATGTGGGTTCGAACAAGCCAAATCCAGTTCCTTTTATCAACCCTTCCTCTAACACATTTAAAACGAATAAAAACAACCAAGCCAGATATTATCTTAAATCCCAAACAGTATCATCGATGCATGTGACAGCATTCCTATACGACAGTGAAAAAATAATGTACGATGTTTAAAAATAAATAAAAATACAGAAAAACGTTACACGCAGGGTGCATTTGCGCCAATCAACTACCGATAAATAGCACATAAAATGGGCTATGAGCTCGATCGCTGCGACGAATTCCGTGCTTCACTGCCTGAAGCGTGCGCCTACTTTTTGCAATGGCAGGTGCAAGCGCATATGCTATTAAATTGTCAAAGAATACACGTACGGATGCTTACATACGCCCTGATCTTCCAATCCAATAATCAAAAGTCAATTGCCTATCTACTAGTTAGATAAATAGGCAACGCATATTAATACGCAACTAAGCATCGAATACTTTTAAATATCTGTATTAAACAAAGCATCAAAGATAACCGCAAACGGCGACGAATGTGTTTATTCATGAAATTACAAATAAAAGCTTTAAAATAAGTTGGGAATTACACGACAGGTAACGTGCATAATCGCTGCGTTGCAGTAATCGTAGACCGCAACACCGCACCAGACCGCGGCCTCGTACGAACATGTGCCAATTCAATATGGGAGCGCAAGAATGATGATAATTAGCACACTCCATCTGAATTCAACGGTATGCGACGGGAGCTAACTGTATTTTTTTTGACGAAATAAGGCTATACCTATCGCTATTTTATAAATGAAAAAGGCAATAAGCTAATGAAACCATTCGTGTTTCGACATCGGAGGCTCCAACGTTCTACCTATTGGCGCCTTATAATGTAGTGTAGAGCAGCGATAGCGTAATGGTTGAAGTTTGCCCTCTTGATCGCGAGCACTGATTTTTCTAAAGTTATTTACGTATTAGAAATTATTTATCACTGCTTTTCGGCGAAGGAAAACATCGAGAGGAAACATACACACCCGAGAGTTCGTTAAAAGTTAAGGTCTCGGAGGTATGTGAAGTCCACCAATTCGCACTTTGCCAGCGCGGTGGACTTTGTCCTTTAAATTCTCTCATTCTGAGAGAAGACCGGTGCCTAGCAGTGGAACAATACTGGGCTCAGGAGAAGAATAGTGTTAATCGGTACTGTGTTCTTGTTTAAAAAGTAAAATAAATTGGAGACACTTACATAAGGCATTCCGACTTAGCAACGACAGATTAATAGAAAAGCAACGCATCTGTTGCCGACCTTAGATAGTATTCCAAGCCTATCTGTGGTTGATTACAGACGTCAATAGACGTGAATAGTCACTTAACATCAGGTGCATTTCATTATCATTTGCTACTTGTTTATTATGAAAAATAAACTAATACGTTCTAATCACCCCTGAAAGCCGCGGCTTGCGTTCCCAGCACCGTGTCTGAATCCCGTAGCATTCCACTGACTTATGTTACATGTTTGGTTTTAAATATACCAAACATTAATTAAGTACATACAGTTTTACATTAAATACAAATACAAGCACAATCTTGTAATCTATCTATTAATAAAAATGGTCTACAATTTGAATGAAACTTTTTATATGTAAAATCTAAATTGTGTAGAGTTCATTAACTGCCTAACTGCGGCTCAGTAGTACTCAGTAATGTAATGTAGGTGTGTATCATATGAAGATTGGAACATCTAAGTGCTTAGTTTTAGACTCTTTTAAAGTCATCAATGCAAGTGGAAATAGATGAGCTTGCCACACGCGTAGATTGCTGAATTTCATATTGCTGAACTATCGCTGCTTCAAATTTACGAGATTATAAACATTTTTCCACTCAGCTCTCCACCTGTAACGAGCGGGCGTGCCGCGGACGCACAATGCAGCTTTGTATGGCAGCGGGCATGTGCGCATCGCATTGCGCGCGCCGAGCTTTTACGGTTTCGCGCGCGCCGCCCGCCATATGACTCGCTCGCCAACTAACTGTTGTCTCAAGACTCTACTGTGCAACCTACACTCATTGTTTAATTTAACGAAAATAACAAAAGATAAGCATGATAGTAAGCTGTTTATATTGAAAATAAAATGGCAACAAGTCAACGTGTTCTTGACTTATTCTTATGTTAATAACTGCCCATCTATCATGGCAATTTTAAAAATATTTTCTAAACGACGCGATATAATCTGTAATAATAATGATTAATTTAAGCATCATAAATTATACACTTCGCCTATGTTAAATTTCCATATTGTCAAAAGCCGCAGTAAGCAATCGTAGTAAACATATTATAGATATATGTAGTAATAAATATCGCCGCGCCGTATGACCACTATCGCGGCGGGCGGTCACTTTTACTTTTACGAGAAGCCTCCTCAGGTACCCAATAAAACTATAATTAGGCGCCTAAACCGGAAGTGGTCAAGATATTTTATGATAATTTATAAGTTGTGGTGTGCGTATTAATTCGGATTAAGTACTATATCTACTAAATGTATTCATGTATGAATGTGACATGTATTGTGATTTTAACAATAGAAAATAGTGTTTCAAAATAAAAACAATGTTTACATTTACATATATAACACTAATAGATTGCAACTTACTATTACTTTTGCAGTTATCTATCACATACACCTAAGTAATTCTTATAGGTATACATAGGTAAGTAAAACCTACATCTGACACAATTTATTCGCTAGATAGTCTTAAATCGGTTGTTATCAAGGTATATGGAACGTAATTAAATTCATTTACGGCTATATTTGAATGAAGAGGTAATTTAGAAGTTTTTATGAATCAAAGGGTAAATATATTAAGTTAAAACTAATAACAAAATAATTACATACAGACATTTGTATAAATCCGTTAATCTAACTCACCGGGCGCTACACTTGAGTAACCGCTCCACGTTTATAAGTGAGAAGTAATAAAGTAAATTGTGAATTCTTGGGGCTGTGGGACGTTTGAATAAATCCGTTAAGGGCACATGCCGCGGCACGGGCGCGTCGCGGGTGAATCTTGTCGACCGAGACTTGGGGTGCGCGTAGGCCTGACGACTGTCGACATCTTTACTTATTTTCTTATTAGTTTAGATTAGCTTACATTGGGAAAAGTATGCAGATTATACATATTATGGAATTTATTATTACCTATAATAATAGAACTGAACAGTTGTATTCTTTGCTCTCCGGGTAGTACGTGGTCACTGCAAGCCATGGATATCAGTAAACAATTTCAGCCGCTGAGCTTAATGGCGAAGGTGCCTCCGGAATCCAACCACAATAAGTTCACCACCATCGTCCAATCACGTCCAACTTCAAAGTTCAGGTTTAGGGATTCAAGTGTCAAGGGTTACGAGCTCTGTTGTAAAAGTGATAAAATGCTAACGTGATAAGGTAAGGTAAGTGGTAAGTAATATTTTTTTTACCCCACGTAATACGAGCATATGTACATCAAATTATCCTTATTATGCTATTTTTCTGAGCTGCAGAATTTGTAATAATATTTCATTGCCCTAATTTATGACCTAATTTATGGCACTACTTATAATGCGAAGCATTAGAGAGTGCATTATTACCGAAAAATCCGTTTAGCCTTGATTCCGCAACACTATTGGTAATCCACATAGAGCAGTCATATCCTAATGGTTGAAACTTGCCTTCTCGATCGAGAGTTCCGAGGTTTAATGGAAGTTATGATATAGCGTGATGGATAATAACAAGGTTCCTTTCAATTGTTGAAACAGATCTATACAACAGATCCGTTTGTGAGTCACAAAAATTATAGCTGCAGCGTTAAGAACACAAGACTGCATATGTGACTTATAAATATTTATTGAAAGGGACAGCTCTGATACTTCACGCTTATATCCAGTGAGACATGGTGACAAAGATTTATTAAAAAAATAGTGTATTTAGATAAAAAGTACATACATTTTTGTATCATACTTTTGATTCTGTATGGTTGTAGTTAAGTGGGTAACAATTTTATGGACGTGCATATTTGTATAATGGGAACTTCATGGAAATATTTGTTGAATGCTAATCAATCGGCAAGTATATCGAGCCTTCGCGGGAGCTTCCCTAGCGCGCAGCCACCTGCCGCCCGCACCCCCACGCTATATTTTATTCCACTTAATCGTCCTTTCCGTTATAATGCCTGTTTTTTTATCCCGTACATAAAGCAAATATTCTTGTTCTTTAAACTCTACAATGTCCGTGCGTCCTATTAACTATAATAGACACTTTTAATTGAGAATCTATAAAAGGTTTTGCGAACTGGCGTCCATATAAGGACGAAGCATTCATCATGGAGGCCGTGGTTCTCATCTGCCCAATTAATAAAAGTTGACTGTAAGGAATGGCGGACGGTGACAGCGGCAGCCGCCTGCCCCGCGTTCCAGGTACCGGTTCTACTTGCAGCTGAAACATACTCGTAAGTACTCGCTTTCCGTTTTATTTTGATTTACTTAAATATCAGCTATGTGGACTCGCCTTAAGTGCGGACAGCGAGATTGGAACTCGATTGTGTCTTATTGATGCGCAGGTTGCCTTACGGGTTCTCGTAGCAGAATATGTAATTTATTTTCATCGCAACATCGCAAGATGCAACTAATCAAAAATAAAATCACAAAGACGTAACTTCTACAGGTACACGTGAATCGGAAAGTAGAGACGGATCAAAAAACTCATTCGTCGCGATATCTCAAGATCGGTTTTTTGGGTAATCAAAAAACAGGCACCGGTCGTCGAAAATGGAACAAAGGGCGATCGCGAGGGGGCGAAGGGAGAAAAAGGAGAATAAAAAGCGAGGCGCGTGCCGTCGCGACATGTGCGCGCGCTAACGGGCCGCTCGCCGCTCGCCACGCGCGCGCCGTTATGTTTACAGCCCCGCGTCGCGCGTCGCACCCCGCGCCCCGCGGACGCCCGTAGAGCCTGCCACTGATCTGGCGTTGCCCATTCACAAATTTTCTAATACCTTTTTTACTCTTTTCAAGTCATTATTTTGCCGTTCTTTCATTTCTGAAACTATGATCATACGTATTTACTTTTGAAAGAAAAATTGATTATAATAATAATAATAATAATGATTTATTTCAGAACACATGTCCCATAAATATCATAGATTATAATGATGATCTTCATTTATTCATAACGAATACGAAATAATTGATTCTATTGAGTATACTTGAATTTTTTTGCCCATTATTCAATAGCAATATACTGCATTGTTGCCTACAATGGTGTAATCTGTGGATTAAAGGATTTACTTTGACCAAAATGTAAAAATAGTGGCAAAACAAAACTAAAACAAGTGTCATGTTATCGATATACAAAATTTGTACAAATACAAAATGCCTTCATACATTAAAAATATATATTCTTGATTACAATTCTGCGCCATTTCTCAAGAAATCCACCCAAAAATACCCTATTTAAAGCTACCCCTACCACCCCGGCCCTCGGCACGTCCCCGTCGTACTGCTGAAGCACTTCCCCTGAAACCATACACAGCCCGCCGTAACAGAACACTACAACCAAAGCAGATTAGCCGGTTAATTAAATTTCCCGAGATTGCTACTACAAGGGGTTAATCGAGTGTGAAATATCATTTAAACGAATCGCCTGCCGGCTTTAATTACAGGACCGCAAGTAAGGGCAACAATGTTGTAATAGTGCGGTAGTATGAAATTTTCCCACTACAGTTTAAGATTGTCTTTCTTCTATAGGTACATCCGTATTTTTTCTTTATAAAGCAGGTAAATTGAATAAACATGCAATCTACCTGATAACAACTACTCGTAAGTGGGCACTGCTGCTCGTCTGCATCTGTAATCAACTCTCTATAAGATTTTGGAGTATTACTTGCAGTCAACCACAAATATCTGTTAAGGATGTCCCGTTGGCTATCATCGCTTAAGCAACAGTGTGTTAAGCTAACATCTTCTCTTCTAAATTGTTAGTGTAATTAAGACGCTAACGGATTGGTCAGTCCAATTTATTGCTTGAGCAATCGATGTTTGTTGGATATTAGAAATTATTTATCACTGTGTTTCGGTGAAGGAAAAAATCGCGAGCAACCTACACACCCGAGAGTTCTTAAAAAAGAAAGTTCTCGGAGAAATGTGAAGTCCACCAATTCACACATGGCCAGCATGGTGTAAGATGGCCTATAACTCTCATTCTGAGAGATGACCCGTGCCCAGCAGTGGGACAATAATGGGTTGACGACGATGTATATTCGAAAAATCTGTTTACAATATTATTTTATTACACGTCTATATAACTATGTAAATGTACTTAAATATAAAGATGTGTACCAGACTATGAAGTAGCTTATGCATCTGCTGTATCTACAGTAGCTCAGCTACTATGTAAATCAATAAGCAGTTTGAAGGCAGGTTTAGCATTCGCGTTAACCATTAATTAATCTTAAACTATAGGTTTAACAAGCGATAGTAGCCATTAGGTAGTCAGCCTTGTCCCTGTAGTTCCGGGACCAGATTAGGGCTACAGTATCCCCTACCTGTCGTAAGAGGCGACTAAAAATCAAATACTCACTGGGGAACAACCTAAAAGGGGCATCGCGCTCGGAGGACTCTGGTTGTGTTCCGTTGGAGATCCCGGAGCTCTCTGGAGGGATTTTAGTGAGGTAAAAATCTCACATAACCCGGCGTCGGGTACCTTTGGAAGGTTTCCCCCTCGATAAAAAAGGTAGTCAGCCTTAGAACTAAGTTAGAATCAGAGGCAGTCTAACTTAGTCCTAAGGCAACTACCCCTACCCGTTATCTGTGTGTCTTGCTCACCAATCCCATCTTAGAACACAACACATTAGTGCTTTGCAATGATGTTATAGGCCAGAAAGGTGAAAATGTGCATATTTTAAATTAATTGTTTAAATCATCAATAAGTCTAATAGTAGTTAATCACAAGCATAAGTTAACTACTCTCATACATGTGTCAAATGTATTAAATGATACTTGACAATCGTAACGAAATATGCCCAGAGCCTTTCAGAATGTGTCAAGAGATTGGTAACAAGAATTACCTACATAATAATCTAAGTAGGAGTGATAGCGAAAAAACTTATTTAAACCCAAATGTACTCTCTACCACTTTTGACTTTACAACTAGGCGCTACTGTAGCTATTATTTTCTGTTTTTTATTTATTAAGCAAGGTTATTTTGCCGCATACTCATAGATGTTATCAATGTCAGTTGCATGCATAAATTATAAATGTGTTTACACATTTTTACTTAGTAAGTAATTTTAAATGATTTATTATAACAAAGTGACATCTGCAACTTTATCATACTACAGCGACCTATGGCCCTATGACATATTTGTATATTTAAGGTAAACTAAATTGCACGTCTTATAAAACTCTCTGCCTTTACACAAAAGTTACAATCTGGATTTTTTTTTATTATTTTTGAAATTTATTCTGGATAACTGAGTGTTGTATTATTTTTTGTTTGGATATAATGATTCTTCAGTTTTATTTATCCGTTTCTTTATCAATATCATCAGCAGACATAAAGTTAAAACTGATGTAATATATATTTTAATTAAAATAATCTATAAATGATATATGCACCTACTTATCTATAATATGATTGACTTTATTATACGTTACATATGATATGTTTATTAAACACTTACACCGTAGAATAATTATACATCTAAATTAGAATATTGCCTTCAACAAAACACAAGTAAGACTATCCCTTCAACTAGATATTCCCACAATTGGCTCTACCAAACTGCCCCAGCGCGGATTTGTGCAGAAAACGTAATTAGCAACGCTGACTATAGTTATTAAAATGTTTAAATGGCCGATACATTTCTGCAATCAGTTTTCTTCGTATACAGTCCCAAACATACCCACCAAGGGTTAGAAAATTGCACTAAAGCTTAACTTACCAGATCGTTCGTAATTTTCATAATTTTATAGGGTTATGAATCTTATGATTATTGAACGATTGTGCATGTAGCGGTTTTTGGTAGACGATAAAGTTGTGAACTTGTGATGTTCACGTCTCCAACATGCTAATGTTTAGTTACTGTAGTCAGAGCTATGGATATATTTTTATCTCACCTATATTAAAAAGGCAAAAGTTTTTGAGGATGAATGCATGGATAGATGTTTATTTGTTTGTACACGCTAGAACGGCAATCGTTGTGCTGGAGTCAGGGATGATGGTGGTGTTGAGGGTAGGCAGGTAATTAAGGTTAGGATCAGAGTCCACATGACTGCCTTCGATTTTTTATAAAATGATTACCTACTAGGAAAAGTAAGTATTTTACCAATTTATCAAAATTAATCGTCGCTCTATATTATCTAAATGAAAATCTATATTATACTAATACAAAAAAAACAGACTTTAAGTCATCAACCGTAAGTCGTAACAAACCAACAATATGAAAATCAATTCGTTAATGATATTCAAAATGTAGAGCATCAATCATGATATTAATTCATTCCTCGTATGCAAGAAATATGAAGTAACATTGTTTCAGCATTAACATGGAATCAAATTATTAATTTTATTAAAACTGAACACGTTTACACAAACAGTTCAGTTCATTTCGCGAAAAGGTTTCTAAGTCAACATCTAAGCTACGCCCCGCCCAGCGCTACGCGACCACCAATCGCGCCGTATGGGCGGGGCGCCCGCTCATGAGAAATCTAAACTTCTCACAATGAGCGCTCAGATTTTCTTCAAGATTCAATTGCCTCCGCACATAAGCTCTGTCTAGCTTCCATACCTACGGCTAGTTAAGTACCGCCCCGAGTTTCACCCTAATGAAACTACTCATCCACAGATATTAGTTGCAACGCATAATGAGGCAGTTTTAATGTCACAGTGGCACAGACCGCTTATTTGTGGGCATTAATACTTAAAAACCATTTTTCACAGCGTCCTCTATGCAGTCTGCCGAGTACAACCGACAATTAGCCGGTGCATGCGAGGATGCGACGCGAGCCACCTGTCAAGTGGCCGTTTCATCAAATCATTTCTTTATTGCGCAGCCTCCGCCCGACCTGCTCTTTTTTGTTGGCAGAGTTTTGAAAAAAAGCGTTATAGTGGTAGAGTAGTCGGGTAGGTCGGGGCGCGCGAACCTCATTTCAGTCAGGTGCCAGGCGCCGAACGCGAAACACAGTGCCTACACGCTTCCGACCCCATACAACCTTACGAGCGGCCGCGACTGCACTTCGCTCCCGCTAACGAAATACGAAAACAATATTTCAGAGCCTCATCTGAAAATGAATAGGCTTTGCACAATCAGAACTGATATTTAAAATATTCGTTTTATCGTTTCTTGTCTTTGAAGTGGATTTCGACAGTGATTGAGTGACAAATCGCGGTGTTTTCTTCTGCTGTCCAAGGTAAGCTTGAACAACACTATGGATTATTTTTATTAAGTTTTACCACCTCTATGTTTTTATTATACATGTAGGAATGAATAACGAGATTATCCATTATGGATAAATTCAATTGATTGAATGACAGTTAAACCAACTTAATGTAACCGTACAGTTTCAGTACCTGCATATTACATACGAATTTAATTACCTACATTAGATTATCTTTAATGAAAATAAAACTAATTTAATAAAATCATGCCATACTCTAAATACTTAAGACATATAAGTATATTGTTTAAAACATATTCAATTTATTATACGATATGATTTAAGAAGTTCATGGCTTGCTTTTTACAACTGCCTATGGTATTTTGGTACGTATATTGTTTTTATTTTATTACGATATATCATAACAATTAACGTAAGAAATGTTTATATTACTACTAACCTAATTTGGTACTGACTTTATTTTCCCCACATTTCATTTCTTTAGTGTACATATGTATGTGCATATAACATAGTCTTTAATACTCTACAAAAACAATGTTATTGCTTAATATTGATTGCATCATAGAATGGATTAATAGTTCTAAAATTAGTGTTCTTTAGAGACTCATAAGAGACAGAGATGTATATACTTCATCGCTATACTTGTTCATGAAATATTTTGACGTTTTAAGGTATTCAGTTTTTAAACAACTTTAACCTTTATCCTATAAAGCCTTTGAAATAAAATATTATGATATTTCAGTGCCAACACTTTGAATATTGTTCTAATGGATTTGATAAGCAGGTAATTCAGTAGCAAAATATTAAATTATCGAGATCAAGGACTTTTTTTACATATTATTAACATTAGGAATTAATTAGCGACTAGAAGCACCTACATCTATTTTTACCTTATAAGAATAATCACTCCGATATTCTAGTCTGAACAGTAATACAAGGTAATTTGCATTAATGTTTTCAGGTTTGTATTGTGTAGGTGCTACGAGTAAAAAAAAATGTGTATGTATATCTGTATTTGGTTGACATTTAAGGGATTATTTAGCGATACCCGCAGATTCATTAAATATAATCTAACATAGTTCTCCATAGTAGACGTGGGACCATGTGCGGCATTGCGCCAATAATCAATCGCTCACGCTGCATAAACCAACGCATCTGTAATTTCTTTCATTTACTTAAACGATCTTAGAAATCATAGAGAGAACATCTGCCTATCAGAAATATCTAAAATGTCCTTGCAAACAAATAGAGGATACACGTACATGTGGCCAGTATATCTGATTAAATCTTTTATAAATCTTAATATTTTAAGAGGAGACCCGTTGTTCAATAGTAGGTAAACCAGTTAAAGAATCGTCATTATGACAAGATTGTTACTGCACGTTTTTATGGTTCACTGTATTTTGATAATTTTATAAATAAAAAACAATTCATTTATTGATTTCACTAAGTTAACACTTGCGCTAGTTCCCAGTGTACAATAGAAAAACAGGAGGCAACCGTCGCGAGCGTAATTGCCACTTATGAACTAATGAAGACTTACTTTATTGAAACAAGAAATTGCGACACACAACCCTTGTCGACATAAATCGTTAGCCAATTATAGACGGCATTTCTGACTATTCTGTTCAATTTACTGTAAAAAACACGATACGAATACCTTGACATATATTCACTTTAATTAACTTTTATCCTGTAACAATCGTTTATAAAAAGCTCACATTCTAATCCTATTCGACCGTTATTACGGTAAAATAAATCGGTATACCAGCTTGATAACATCTCGATGTCAAACGTTACATTAGCGGGGTACAGGTGCCTTTATTAGATACCTATCACCCCTGTCCTCAACCTAGTTCCATCACTTTAATTAGAAAATTTAGCAATTCATTTGGGAAGATATCAATCTACTTATGATTTATTTGGACAATTAAGTAATGAAGTATGGTGGCGGTTTTCCTTGTCAATGTTATTTCTACGTAACTCGAATTAAGTAGACGCGAGGTTTAATGTCCAATGTTTTAGTCTAATGGAGATTGTTTGACTGCATTATTAATGCGCGTACGCAGTGGGCGCCGACCGAGTCCATTATTCTGATTCTTCATTTGCTTGATTGAGCTTTTAATACGATTCGCTGTCAACATACTGTCCGTCAAATTAATCAGGGCGAGAGCCGTTGACAAATAGAAGATATAGACTAATGGCGATCGTCACGTAAAACATAACGATGATACTGCTATATTTGAGAAACATTAAATTTGATAATGATGCTATGAAGGTATTATTACTAAGCGCTTTCCGATTAAATATTTATTTATTCAGGTGTACGCGAGTACGTATGACAATGTATATTTATAGATCTCTCGTAGGAATGTAAGAACATCCAGTTGTAGAGATTTATACGACCTCAATGGTAGCGACAAGAATTTATTGATCATTACTACGAAATAAAAAGATTAGGTGGATTCATTATTAATCGAAAACATTTTATTATAATGAAATACAATAATAAAAACTTAATTTTATTAAAATTTGTCAACTAGATGACCTAAATATTCAATAGTGGTATCTAGTAATTGGTTAAAAGAAGAAATAATAAAGTTAATAGAAGGGTTAAAAGAACTTTTCGGTAATTGATTACGGCACACCTATTTCTATTCTGTAACAAGTAAGACTGTTGCCACTATTTTATGCAGGTTTGAATACCAAGTTTTAGTCGTATTTCATGTTCAAAATTAGTCCTAAATAATGCAACCTAACTTAGATTTAAATATAGCTTGTTTCATCTGTAGTCTTGGGCCCGAAGTGGCGTCACTTGGAAAAGAAAACCTATTGTTATGATGATAACTGATGGAATCTGGCGTGTTCATTTGATTCGTCATATAAATACCAGTTCTTTGTCCCAGGATGTCGCGCCACGTGCTCCTGTCGCGCTTGGCGGAGCAGTTCCAGCCCGCATCTCCTCCGTCAGCCCAGCGGTTCCCGTCTCCAGAACGCAGCGTTTCACCCCACTCGCCTACGTCTCAACATTCCCCTCCACATTCCCCGGACACACCGCATCGCTTGGATTTACTGCAACTTGGAGATATTGAAATCGCTGGGAGGGCACTCAAGCAGTATGCTAGAGCGACAGGTATGTTTATTAAAGTATATGTAACTTTTTGTTACGAAATTATTTACAGACAAGGTTATTCTAGCGACTTTGACGACAATGACTATTTTATGAGGTAATCTAGGTCATAAACTATCTGTGATCTAGATTTCAGCAAAATCCAACCAGTAGTTCTTGCGTGAAACATACACACATACACCCTCGCAAGCTTTCGCATTTATAATATTAGTATTAGTATTAGTATTTTGGGAGTTACATATAATAACATAATTATGTATTTAGCATTATCATAAAACAATACATATAGATACTCAGAACGCTCACTTTAACGACTTGAATAATAGAAAAAAATAATGTACTGTACATTAAGTCAAGGTATTGATGTTAACGGGCTATACTGTGCATTTTAATAATATAAATTGTCTTAATATGAAGTCTCTTCTTCAACGCTATTCAGTATATTTAACAAGAAGATATTCGAAATGTTATGTTATGATAAAAAGGAGCAAATTTCAATAGGTATCGACACACCACTGTTGAGCGTTTTTATAGACCTTATTAATATTCATAAGAATACGGAGATATAAATATTTTCAATTTATTTATAGGTTGTTTTCACTTAATAATAAACAAGTAGTAAATGATCATGCAATCCACCAGATGGTAACACTACACAGAACACCATCCATGGATACCCGTATTAAGTAATATCTTATCAGGGTAAGACTAGAGTCCTGCCTTAAATTGGCCACAGCTAGCCCTGAGGACTGTGTGGATATGATTCAGATAATAATGTCCCTCTTGCCACTTCTTTTTATAAAGTAAAAATGAGTGTGGCGGTGGAGCGTTTCGTGTCGATCTATACAAGTTTTAGCTCATAGTTATGACTAAAGTGGAGCTTCTTGAAGGTGGGAGAACCAGTGTAGTTCGACCAGGGAAGTACCACCGTTACACCGAACGCCATTTCTAACGAGAACCATTCCTTGCGTTTCGATAGAAGGGTGTGGTTGCCGGCACACTTTTATACGAGGCGACCATCTCAGTCCTTGGGAGTAGCAACGCATCTGTGATTGACTTTAAATAGAACCTATGTTCTATATGAAGTTGCTTACAGATGGCCATGGGCGGCAATGGCTACTTACCATCAGGTGGACTGCATGCTCGTTATCTACTTCATTATTATAAAAAAAGCTATGAACTAAAAGATCTCTTGTTGTCTAGAATTAGGAGCTCTGATGTACTGCAGTGGACTCGGTGCCTTGTACGGTGGAGCTGGTGTGTGGCCTCTGCTAATGTCGCGAGCATCGGCCCAGTACCTGCCGCCGCTTGACCACGCCAGGCACACACCACCCCGAGATGGTTAGTATCACATATACTAAGCAATGGAAGCAGCAAGGAGGTAATACGCCTCCTGTTATTTTGCCATAGACATTTTCAACCGACTATGGGGTGAATCAGAGATACGTTGTTGTTTCTGAGGAACAACTTAAATTGCGTCATGTTATCATAGCGCTAATGTTATACATTGTTTTAGTAGCAATTTGATACAATGCATTAAAGTTTAAGGAGTTTTTACCAGATTTAAAGATAGGTTGTCTACATCTATCCATCTCCCAGCCTTAAATTCCCTTTTTGGATATATGTACGTAGATCATTTCTAGGAAATAGATTTGTAGTAGACACAGTAGTTGGCTGTGCGTGTTGGTGACCGCAATAAAGCCACATCGCTGTAAGACGCTGTTGCCTATCTCCAGGATTTGATCATCTGTTTACCTAGATTTACGGCCATAATTATTGCAATATCCGTTGCATGTTTATCGACGTCACAGATGTAAACTTGTTTATTTATAGTTTATACGTTCTATATTTACGCATTAATGGAACGCACCTCGAAAACTTACCAGAATAATTAAATTGAAAAAATATAAAAAAAGACTAAGACTGTGCTTGAATCATAATGTAAAATTAAGTAGAACCTAAGAAGTCTATTTGCAGCCATTTTGCTACTAGACCAACTTATTTAATTTTGTTTAAACCTTGAAATTAGTCAGTATATAATCAAAGAAAACACTTCTGTGTAAACAATCGCTTACAGTTTCTTATAACGTCTGTTCACCTCGGCCTCTTTCCGTGGCTCCTGTAGCGATCCTCATTAGAATAGCTATCAGTGTTGCTCGCCGATTAATAACTCGTACGGTTGTTATGTCGTCGTTTACATGTCGTTTACCTTAAGTCTCTTCAACTCGCCAAGGAAAAGCAAGCTCCTACTTATACACACTCATTGTAACGTTCAAATTCCTTATGTAGTCGAATTGTCGCTTATCCACCCGTACCGGTTACTGTCGTCAAAGATAACACGAAAGGACCTAGATTCAAAAACAACTTGATTTTTATTCCAACTGGAAAAAGAATTTACATTTTATATCAGAATTAAGTAATTAAGACATTAACAAGCGTAGGTATCTAGAAGTTAGGGCATTTTTTTGTAAAAAGTATCTTACTTTTTGGTAGGTACTGTCAAATATCAAATTAATATTAGATTTGACTGAGTAGGGCTTTCATTGAATATGTAATATAATGGTAGCCTATGATTTGTCATCAATACAAAACAAGTAGACGTTGTATAAGACCTTGGTCAGTTTTTAGGTGAGAGATAAATTTCAAGAGAAACTCAAAATACAGCTCACTAGTAAATACCCGCCGCTTCGTCTACGTAAATAAAGAAATATGTGAAAGGAATAAAGATATGTAGGAATAAAAATATGTCCGTCTGTCTGACTGTCATCACGTATATCATGAACATTGGTAGATAGACAGCAGGAATTTTCACAGATGATTTACCTATTTCTATTGCTCTATCTATTATCTCGTCTCTCTTTGTATTTTTTCTCACTATAACAACAAACAGTTTAAACGGAAAAAAATGAGGGGCTACCATACACGCAAGTGATTTTTTTTTCCCCGTTTTTCTACTTAGATAATTTTATGGAAACCTTCGCGCGGTAGTCCCACTCCAACTAGCCAGTTATTTCTTTTTTCATTTAATTGTTTATTATTTTTTTACCCAACTATTATTGTATTCTTTATCCACTAACCACAAATTGATCATAATACTCGAAAACAGTAACCGACAATTTTAAATCACATAGCAAAAAATAAATTATGGAATCAAAGGACCATACGTAAAATAAATAATATTGAAATAACAATACCAAATAAAATCAAATACAAACACAATTATACTTTATAAGACAAAAGATGTATTTCTTAATCCAAGTCATAAACTATTTGTGGACCATATTTCATGCAAATAAAGACAATATCCTATCTTAAATACCTTTTATTATAGGAAAATGCACTGGTACAGACGCTTACGTAATCATATCGGTAAATAGTAGCACACCTGTACAGATTTCAGAAGTCACTTTAGACGTCCTATTTGACCCGACCGACTTTCAAAATTTGCATACAAAACAATTACTTAATTAATATTTTTTATTTCAAGATGACGAGGAAGAATTACCGTTGAATCTGTCGATGAAAAATCGTCAAATATGGTCACCGGGAAGCGCCTGTGAACGTGAACAAGTGGAAACCGAATCAGAGATTGGTTCTCGATGGGATCAGCGAGACGACGTTGATACTCCTCTAGAATTGGTGAAGAGATGCAGAAGTAGCCCAGAAGCAAACGACCGACCCTCGAGCGTGGAGCCGCGACGCTGTCCCTCGGCACCCGCGTATCAAGCCTACCCCCCACCGCCTCCCCCACCAGGAGATATCAGCTTTTCGTTACTTCTCAAGAATGAAAATAGAAACGAAAAGTCTTTTCAGGTATTCATATTTTTTTTTTTACTATTTTTATATACCTAGGTAACTGTCAATAAACCAGCAGTCTATCAAAACTTAAAAGGTTACTAGGTATTACTTATTTGAAGACTAAAAGGCTCAAAAGACGCTAAAGTCCTACTTGAAGTTGGTCGCAGAAGTGTTATTACGCCCAAGGATGAAAATGATGTAATGTAATGATGTGGATTATTCTTCTCTCTAGCTATGAATGGTGTGAAAGGCTTAGGCCACTTACCCGTGTACCTACTCCAAAATAATGAAAACCAGGCACACCGTAACAGAAATAATTGTAACGGAGATGCTGCCACGATATACCTATATCTTAAAATCTATCTATAGATCTATCTTAAAATGCGTTTTATGTGTAAGTTTTTATGATTATAAAAATAAAAAGCGATAATGCAACGGTCAATGAATAGCGACATCCTTCAACAGGATCGGAATAACTGTACAGTTTCCGTTCAAAATGGTTTTAAATAGCAAACCGGTCAGTTTTAGTCTTTTTTACAAATCAAATAGCAAAAACTGCCCTTGTCTTAATAAGTACTCTCGTATCGAAACGAGTCGCGCGTCCTCACCGACTCGAAGCAGCCATTGCTCGTCTTCTCGCCATTTTTATACTTTTCGCTTTTTTTGCGGCGTCATTATAAAAATTCGCATCGGTTTTAATCAAAATACCGACTTTTAATATCACGGCGCGCCGGTTTATAATTGAACGAATAATTACCTTGTGTCATACGCCGATAAAAATATTGAAACGCCGCTTACTGTTTTCTGCACTTTATCGTGATATTACGCGGGCGTCAATAGCTAAGATTCTCACCGCGCCGTATGGGAAACTGGATTATTCAGATTAATATCACAGATATAGCAATAACGTGAATGCGATACTACTGACTATTTATAATAGCAGTTATTAAACTTGGAATGTATTTTTAATATTTAAAAATGTAAATGAATAGCGTAAAGTTAATAAAGAATCAATTAAAACCGGAAATGAGCAGTGTAAGCGAACATTTCGCCGGCAATAGTGGGCGAGCGGCGGAAAATGCGGCGCGTGGCTCGCACGCGCCGGCCGCCGAGTTAATTGCCCGCGCAACTCGCATCATTTTTAATATAATTATCACACTAAACTGTCATAAGCGAACTTTGCATTTTTAAGTTCCATGCTTAGTTTTGATTAATAAACTTTATCAAATTGAACACATTTTTTATTTACTTTTAATTTGATTCAGAAGTGGTTAAAACAGAAGTTCTATAATGTTTTTCGGACGGTTATCATAGTATTAATATCATGACTAACTAGTATGAATGTCTCTATAAAAGGTTTGCGCATCCTTTCAATTTTATTAATTTCGTAACTGAAACGCAATCGTTTATTTTAAATTATATGGAGCGCAAGGCTTTAATCGGTTTACTTCAATACTTATTACCGCAACGATCCACCTTTAAGAGCCGTTAATATTCATAAAAAATGCATACCTACCTTCGCTCTTTAATTTATCTGGCTATCGTAAAAAATCTCCTCTACGAAGAATAAACCGATAACCATATGTGGACGGTCATAGCGGAGCACCTGTGTTGTTTATAAGAGAGTGCATCGGTATAAAAAGAGAAAGAAAAAACTAGCAGTTTTTGTAAGATGCGAGGCGGGCAGCTGCCCGGCCAACTGTCACAGGCCCGCTACGCGGATTTGTGTGGGGATTATCATTGCATACTTAACGGCTAACCACCCGACTAATAGCCGCAACACCCGCGACATGCTATTTTTCCAGCATTGGAAAGGGTTCATTAAAAATTTTGCAAACCAAATGGTCCGGTTTATGGGTACATTAGAAATACTGCAGATACAACTTAGGTTAATCAGTTCGGACATTTATAAATCCAAAAACGTCCCGATATATTTATACAAAGAAACTAGTACTTATATATTGTGCATAAGTATACAACGTTAGTTGCGTTGTCTAAAAAATAGTCTATCATTAATTAATATCTTAAAAGAAAACTAATCAAAATATATGATCCGTTCAGTTTTCGCTTTTAACATATATTATATATATATATGTTATTATATATATATTATTTATTATATTTATATTCTTTTTATATTATCATTTCGTTATAAAAATGATACAATAAATAGAACTTTTTATTTGTGTGCCTATTATTTTATTTATGTGCCTATTTGTTTCGGGATAATAGAGAAACGTCTTTATTTATTTAAGGACTTTATTACGTCTATTATTCACAATAAAATGATTTGATTTGATTTGTCCACCAATTCGCACTTGGCCAGCGCGGTGGACTATGGCCTAAACTCTCTCATTCTGAGGGAAGACCCGTGCCCAGCAGTGGGACAATAATAGGTTGACGACGATTTGATTTATAATAAAATTGCAATTGCTTTTTATAATCACCGATACAAAAATAAAAACTAAACAAAAAATACAATCTCTTTAAAAATCTTCTGGATGCCTCACCTTACGTCACGTTCAACTGGTAATCTGTTTAACATAGGCAAACTGTTTCGACACGGACAACGAAATGATTCCATTCCAACATCTGATCAAATAAATCTAAAGTAACTCAATGTTTTGTCTGTGAATAGAACAAAACGGCTACGGTACTAGAAGTTGTTTACAGAATATGTAAATAAATTTCGTAAATTCCTTCCAGAGAATGCTACCGATTTTAACGCCTTGGACTTATTTAATTATTCAAGCAACCGACGGTCGCTTTATACGAGTACGTAGATAAAGAACATAAGTTCGTAAAATAACAAAGATAATTATCGATTGGTGGCGGCTAATTACTAGGCGGAAAAAATATATTGACTATCATTTCTAAAAAGAAATCAAAGAAACGTGTAGAAAGGGTTAGAGCTGCCCTATCATTATAGTTTCTTATTACTGAGTACGGCTGAAGGTGATGGACGCTGTCAACTACTTACTCTGGCTATTAACTGTAATTTTATACCGCTCGAATGTTTTAATTTACTTACATATTTACCTACCTAATTAAAAGGACTTAATTTACCCGAATGTATCAATCGTGTTTTCAAAGTTTTGTTTTTTAACTAGTCGACCCGGCGATTTTCTTTCCGCCTATATGACAAAAACCTAAAATTATCAGCGTTCCTCAGCTATATTATGCGTGTATTATACATAGAAACCTTCCTTTTGATTCACTCTATTAATTATAAAAAACTGCATTAAAATCCGTAGCGTAGTTTTGAAGATCTAAGCATACTTAGGGACAAATAGCGGAAAGCGACTTTTTTTGTGCTATTTAGTGATTAATCGAACTTTACCTTTACCACCTTAACTAGATGGTAAGACCAGTGTAATTCGAACGAGGTGGTACCCCCATCACACTTTTATATGAACTGATCATCTTAGTCCTTGGGAGTAGCAACGCATCTGATGGACTTCAGATAGAATAAAGAAATAATAAAGCGTTATCCTGCGATTGTTTTTAAAACCCAACCTGACGATTAGGCAAATGTCCTACCAGATAGAAAATATTTGCAACACCAGATTATTGTTAACAGATAAGTCAACATCTGTCTAGGAAAACAGTTACTCTTGCATCTTTTCCAAGGAACTCTTGTTGCAGCATTATTTTTTTCGTAAAATTATAATTCAACATTGTTTATCCAGTGCAAGCAATGCGGCAAGTGTTTCAAGCGGTCCAGTACGTTGTCTACACACTTGCTGATCCACTCAGACACCCGGCCTTACCCGTGTCAGTACTGCGGGAAGCGGTTCCACCAGAAATCTGACATGAAGAAACACACCTACATTCATACTGGTGAGTTATACATATATGCATCAGAAAACGAATATTTTGGTGTCTCTATCTATATGCACTTATATTTATACACCCTATATTTTAATCGAAAGTAAAATAAAGAAACTTGCATAATATGTATATTATTCTTTAAAATAACAACTACTAAGAAAATAAATGTTAAAATAGTCGTGTCCAAAAAATCTCTGCTTGAAATCAATATATTTCAAGCAGAGATTTTTTGGTACTTTGTCCAGGCATATTTAGGTAGAGTTACTAGTTTGTATTATGAAAATCGAATGAGTGGTCGTTTTATATTTATTCTTCGAAATATATGTACTTGTGTAAAATAATTCGCTACAAATGCTAACTTACTCATTTAATCTTTTAAGGGACAATGTAGCTTCTTTTTATAAACGTAAGTGCTTAATTATAGCCACCTAACGTACTTGTAGTTATATCTTCATAAGGATACCAACATTAATCCTAATAATATTAAATCTATTTCGAGCTATCAAATGTTATTACACAACCGCCACTTTAGGACAAAAGTTTTCCGTATAATGACAGAGTAATAATAAAATTACGTAAAACTTACTTTGATATTAGTTAACACTCCCTGTTGTAAACGTGTTTTGTTCCGTTTTAACTACGGTACCATTAGAGCAGTAAATAAAGTTTTAAGTTGAGTATAATAGGTATAATAGTATTCCTGCTAAAAATCCGAATGTAGAGTGTTATAGACTATTACTTCAACAAAAAAAACTACGAAGTTTTGCTTTTCGAAAAAACAATTCATTTATTTTTGTCTCCAGTTTTTTCGATTTGTTCGTTTGGTAGCTATAGCGCTATTAATAATAAATTTGGACATTATGATAATTGTTGAATTTAGACCTGTGAACAGTCGTGACTCTATCAATGTATCACTTAGTAAAGTTTCTATCGTCAATGAATATCGTTACACATTTGCAAACTATTCAATCATCGATATCCATCTGGGGACACACAACAACCGTTTCCTTCGTTATAAAACGTTTAAAAGCGTGCAATTACCTTTTCGTCAGCAAATCGCAGCCGGTTCATGCCGCGTTAATGAATTTTCAATGAGCAAAAAGTACGCGTAGACCGGACCCTGCTTCTGAGGTCGCTTTTATTGCAAACTAGCCGCAGTCCCCGTATATTCTTATGATGCTACAGGTATCCATTTAAGATAGTCGTTAAATGCAGTGTATTTATTATTTGTGAACACTTACACTAACTACGCCGTAACGAATGTCGTTTTATTACTTATGATTATATAAACTAGGTCTTGGAGCTTTATATATTTAGTGGTTAAACATAAAAATACTTGGAAAACAAATCAATTGCTACAAACAGTATACAACATAAGTTATTTTAATGTCTCGACAACAAGGAGCATCAAAAAGACGAATTAAACGTCTAAAAAACACGTTGAACATATTTGTCGTCGTCCGAGCCATCTCGTCACGTCCCCGCACAGTTCCGAGTGATTTACAGCAGCCATACATGGCCATCGTCCTCCCGATAAATGCCTCATCATCAATATTCCAAAATGCGGCCCGCAATTAGCCGCGCAGCCTTCACAGACCTTCACGTGCATCACCGGAGCCCGCTATAAAAACTCCGCGTAAATCCTGTTCTATCTATAATGACATTTGTGTTTTCCTCTCCCCTTTTTGCATTTCATTCTTAACACAGTAACATATTTAATACAATTATAGTCGGTTCGTTTTGTTGTATATAAATAAAAATATATTAAGATTCTAATTCATAAGTATAGAGCGATACAATATTGTCAATAATAATAATAATTCATAAATTCCTGTTTGTACACTCCATAATAGGTTCAGTAATTTGACGTTTAATACTTAATACTTCAATAGTGAATTCACATAGGTTTTTTTTTGTGAGATAGAAGTAGAAAACGAGCTTCGATCCACCTGATGGTAAGTGGTCACTGCCGCCCATGGACATCTATAAGCAACTTCATACAGAACATGGGGTTCTATCGAAGTCAATCACAGATACGTCGCTACTTCCGAAGACTAAGATGGTCGCCTCATATAAAAGTGTGCCGGCAACCACACCCTTCCATCGATACGCAAAACCTCCTTTACGCTAGAAATAGGTGTGGCGGTGGTACTTCTCCGGGCGAACTACACTCGTTTACCACCTATTATAGTTATATTATTCTATTATGGTGCATTTTATTTCATAATACATTTAAATTTAAGAAGCTCTAAACCATAATTTAGCCTTGAAGGTTAAGTGCGTAATGCTATACTTCCCAAATGATCTCCCGGTCATTCGAACATTCGACAAGTAATTCGATGCTGGACCACTAGACGAGAAAAGTGATGGTTTCATAATGTCTTCTTCTATTTTATGTAAGTATTAAAGAGTTGCAATATATAACACATATGTTTTTTACAGGTGAGAAACCGCACAAGTGCGTGGTGTGTTCTAAGGCGTTCAGTCAAAGCTCCAATCTCATTACGCACATGCGTAAACATACGGGGTACAAGCCTTTCTCTTGCGGTCTGTGTGATAAGGCATTTCAAAGGAAGGTGGATCTTAGACGTCACAGAGATTCGCAACACTCTGATGTTACCCATACCACCGCTCCAACCCTGTCAGTGCCTCCCCGGTACAGATATTATGGCGATGAATCGTCTACACCGCTTACACCACTCGTAACTAATTAAAATATTTGGATACTAATTTAACATTTCTTATTGATAACGATACAATTTCAATGTTGTCCAAATATGTTTGATAAATTTAATATCGTATTCTTTGCTGTATTATTCAATTAGGTATTGTTTAAATTCTTACATTGTTTGTGATATCTATTTTGAATAAATAAAATGTCTACATTAAGTAAATAAAAAGAGCCAAAGAATAATAAAATGTAATTTCATACACTGTAGTAATAGCAAGGCAATTTATATTTATTCTTTCGTAGATATCGTATCTAATATTTGATTATTTTGTTTTCAAAATATGATTGTAGGAAATATTTCCTGCAACTACCTATATTTTGGTGTGCTTAGCTTATTGTGCATTTTGAAAATGAGTGTTACCTATTTAGTGCCTTATATTAAAGTGAAATGTCATGAATTTCCAAATTCCATGCATAATGTTACAACATAATTTAACAATACTTAAGTTAGACTTGAAAGTAACACATCCGTCCATTTTCAATGTTCGATACCTTTATTTACTGTAATCGATAATGTGATAACTAATAATTACATGGCCTTTTAAAAATATTTTAAGCCTTTTATATATAAGCATCAACTATGTATAAATAGGTATTATTAGTGAATGTGCAATTTAAGTATTCATATCAGTTTCCGTCCCGGGTAGGATGGGTGGTTCTAAAAAATATAGGCACCTAATATAAATTTGGTTTCGACTATTTCATCAAACCACTTATGTTTAATAATAATAAGCAAAAGTATTATTAATTTCTAATTTTAAATAATGATTTTAAAGGAAAAGTAACGTTCGCGCTATATATAGCAGTCAGCATAATTAACATCAGCCTCGATAAGTCCAATAGACGTCTAGATAATGAATTTAGTAGTCTATTCAAATTGAGACTTCGTATGTTAAATGCTTGTTTTATGTGCCTGTAGCAGCTTCAAATATGAAGCTTTTTATTTTAAAATATCATAAAAATGTATATTGATAAAATGTTAAAGTGGTGACATACATTTACCTAAATAGTGTAAGTAATATGTACTTAAGTAATCATTATTCTTAATTTGTATGAAATTGGCTATTTTACCTGTAACAAATTATTGCGTTTATAAATAAGAAGTTAGTCTATACAAACCAAAGTGAGTTAATTATTATCTATTAGTGGAAGTGTGAAACGCTTTATTTATTAAAGACCGCTACTGTAATTTAATTGAATTATAGTTCCCATTTACGTAAGTTTCGATATTTATTGTAAAGAATGCCGCAGATTACCGTTTCTCAACTACTCTACTGCTTTAAAGAAATGCCTTTAAAATTCAAAAACACCGGAGAATTAAATATAAAATACATAGCTTCACTGAGTATGGTAGTGGGTATGACCTGGTAGCGAGTTTTAAGATACATTTTAATACATATATTTCATATACCTACTACTTATACTTTTTAAATTTAAATATTCGAATTTAATTCAATAATATATTTTTCATTACTATGTAGATTTATTGTCTTATTTATTTCACTTGCCCCTCTAACTTACACGCTATACCACCCCCACAGTTGTGAGAGTTGAGAAATGAAGAGGAGTAGGTGGTCTTTTGTGAGTAAATCTAAATAATTTTAGATTTTATCGAGACGTGGTACCATGTAAATATAATATCCCTCTACCTAACTGTAAAAAATACTTTATTATTTTTGATAATGTTAACGAATATCTACCAATATAAAAAATGTACCAACAATATCCATCTTCGGTTACCATTTGTATGAACTGCAACCTAATCGTTAAATTTTGATGATTTGTTTACTTAATTATTTTATTTATAGTTTTTGTTTTTTTTATAAATGAAGACTAACATTTTACAACATTAAAAGACTGTTCCCAAGTTGGTTACCATTAAAGTAACGATTAGGTTGTTGATCAGTTACCATGCGACTCTACATTGAGATACTAAGGGATAAGGGGTATAAATTACAGTAACATGTAATGTCCTGAACCTGTAAACCGTTTCGATTTGTATATTATATGTTTGCATTTAGTTAGACTAAGTTGTATACCTATTAAGTACCTATATCGGCTTTCTTGTAGAACTAAATTGGAGGCTATCAATATATTATGAGACTGCATATTGTTTTGCCGTCATGTACTTCTTATGTAATTTATTTTGCTGATGTTAGCTGTATCATTGTGAAATATTTACCTATTTCGTGGCATAGTACTTATATTAAATCGATGTACTTAATTTAAGGTAAATTAGGTATAGTTAAACCAATCGCATGTTTTAAAATTCCATTTGCTGTCAAATTGGACGCCCACACGTGCAATGCAGATTAACGGCTAGAACACCAAAGAGTACAGTTTTGATTGTCTTTAGTACCGTAGGAGCCGATATGTGACTGAGTATTTAAGTCGTCGTCAACCCATTATTGTCCCACTGCTGGGCACGGGTCTTCTCTCAGTATGAGAGAGTTTAGGCCATAGTCCACCGCGCTGGCCAAGTGCGAATTGGTGGACATGAGTATTTAAGAATGTGGACCAATTACCGAGTTTTATGTAAAACGGAGTGTTTAATTATGCACATCAGATATTCATTGTATTCCAAAAGGTAGATGAAGTTGCGCGGTGAAACCGTATCTGGCAACCATTTGTGAAAAAATAGTTATGTCGTATGTTTTGGCGGTACAAAGTTTCGTCAAGTCACTTTAATATATAAGTTTAATTGTAAGTTGTAATTTATTTAGGCCAGTTTAATAGAAATATTCGTAATTGACGGTATTGTTTTTTCATTTCCATCCCTTATTTCATTCCTCTTTTCCTTATTAGGTATATCTATGAATTGGTGGTCATCTATTTATGTGGAATCTTAATAAAATTTTGTATTTTGATAGCCCAAATGATCGTCATTGTTCGGTCGTAGATATAAATATAAATATATAAATAATAATTTAGTGTTCATAAAAAGCAGGTACATACACAGTTTTATGAAACAGTATTGTGAATGCATTTGAAGCATTTCAAACATGTGACTTGGATAATATAAGTATTAAAAACAAAAGTAAAAATCGTTGCGAAGATTTAACATTAAATTTAGTTACACAGCATACTGAAAATATATAGCTGCTATTGAATATCTACAATTATTTTTATATGTACTTACAATAGATACAGCAAATGAATATGAATAAACACCATTTGATGTTGAGTGGCAACTGCCGACTCTATAATCTACCACAGTTAGAATTAGAGTACAAAACGATGTCGACCATAAATATGTTGCTACACCTACGGATTTAGTTGGAAAGCATCGAATAAACATCCCTCCCTGTAATATCAAGGAAGCAACTCTTAATAAAACGGTTACCAACTATGCAGATATAGGAGGGGAGCTAGAGGCTCCCGAGTCAACCAAGAAGAAATCTATACTCTACTTTGAATTAATATTAATGATAGGAAGAAGAATCTAAATAGATGCAGGTAATATCAAAATAATTGAAATATATAAGAACACACATCTCAAAACACGAATAAACATTTCAAAATACTTAAACTTTATATTTATGAATATTTTATCAAATTTATCACTGAACTAATATTTACCACATATCTAAATGCTTAGCAATCTAAAATATCACTGGGTATCTAATCACGATCCATAAATCTAAGTTATTCAGGAGGGAGGTTCCCGACCTATAATCAACTTGTAAGCCATCGTTCACGACGATACTTACGTAAGTGTTAAATGCACGAAACAATCAACAGATAGAAGTTCCGGCTAGACGACATCATGAAAACAAACAATTACTGCGCGGACGGTCGTTGTAACAGACAAGGCTTCCCACGACTCATTCTAAATTAATAGTGTTGTTATAACATTTCATTTCATTCCGAGCAATAACGGACTAATGAAATCAAAATAATGGTTGTCGCGTGATGTCTACTCGTCAAGTCGTCAGTACAGCGCGCCACTAAAAGAATTGTAGATATTACCTATTCTCTACCTACTCAATAACGCGATAACGTCTTCATCATATTTTTAATAATACGTATGATCCAATTAAGCAATTTTGATTTCATTCATTGATCTTTTTTATTACACTTGAGTAGGTACGTAATTTAATAATTTTGCCGTTTATACTGACTAGCCTTTGCCCGCGGCTTCGCTCGCGTGGAATTTAGTCTGCCACATAAAGTTTGCAAGGTAGAGCAATGGTTCAACCAGGGAGGTATCACCGCCGCACCTATTTCTACCGTGAAGCAGTTCTTGTGTTTCATTAGAAGGGTGTGGCTGCCGGCTCGCTTTTATATGAGGCGATCATCAAAGTCCTCGGGAGTAGCAACGCATCTGTGATTGACTTCAGATTGCTTGCCCTACTTCCTAAATCTGTGTGTTCAAATTTCAAATCACAGGCACGTATATTAATTTGAATTAGTTTTGTCGGCAACAGATATTAATGCTTACTCTGAAATTAAAAGTTTTAAAAAAAGGTCTGAAAACGCGTGACGGTTACCAACGCGCAGTTGGCTAGCGTGGTCAAGTACGACCTAAACTACTGCTAATCTGACATATGTGCCGAGTTGTGTAACATTAAAAGGTCGATGACGATTGAAAGGCATATTTAACCTTTTCCACTGTTTCATTCTCATTGACCTTTTTTTTTAGTCGAGGGGGAAACCTTCAAAAGGTACCATACGCCGTGGGAGCGACGCAGGGTTATGTGGGATTCTTATCGCACCAAGACTCCGGGATCTTCAAAGGAACGCAACTGGCGGCGGGCGGGCTGTTCTCACCACTTCATCTGGTCTTTACCACGATATGCGACCACATGTATACCACCATCCTTCCCGGGATCGCCTGACTGGACGGTTCAAGCTCCGTGCATCCTGGCTCTCACGACAGCATGCGACCACACATGCTGACATCTTTCCCGAAGTTGCTGACTAGGTGTTTCAAGCTCCCAGTATAGCCGCCCGCAACCCCGAAAGCCCCCTTTTAATCGCCTCTTACCACAGACAGGGGATACCGTAACCTTATTCCGATCCCGGAACTACAGGAACGTCATTCACATTGACCTTTCCCATTTTGCTCCGTGATTAATAACCATTCAAATATTAATTTCATAGAACTTCGTTGTATACGGCGGCGGCGTTACGGCGCGTACTGCCGGTCAATCAATTGAGTACGCAATATGTTATACTCGTAATATCTTCTAAACTACTTATCCAATTTACATGGTGTAAAAAGTAGAATCAATCTGTATTAGATGCTTGATTTTTTAAAATCATTTATTTTGATAAGGATTAATATTTAGTTTGTATAAAACCCATGGAAACATCAACTTCATATTTTTAAAATTTTCAAAGTATGAAAAGAGTTATTGTGGGTTATACATAAAATATAGATATATGCTGTCGCGGACTTTTATTTAAATCTATGTGAGCCAAACAATCCCACCGTACATTATATTTGGATATCTCCAACGGTTTAGGCACCGTACGCGAAGATAGCTCTCAGAGGACAACTTTTTTTGCGACTAATCTGATATTTCTCGTTAAATTATTACCTAATTACAAAAAATCGGTATAAATTATAGTCCATATGTTATTCTGATGTATAACCTATACTACTGTAAAGTTTACACATACATACATCCATACTCACAAACTTTCGCATTTATAATATTAGTAGGATTGCTTATTATCTTATATCAACTATTATTATTGTGGGTTTTATTGTGATTGTTGAATCTATAATTTTTTAGAAATTAAGTAGGAAGGTGGTCGCATACCGTCGTAGAGACTAGACGGAGCGGTGGGCTCAGCCACCCATCTAGTAGGAGCCCGATGGAGCAACGCGCTCAGAGGATTCCGGTTGCGTTCCTTTGGAGATCCCGGAATCCTCTTTTCAGCGCCGAGGACGCCCACCGGGAGGTTTTAGTGCGGTACAAATCCCACATAACCCTCAAAAACAAAAAAAAATAAAGGTACGAAGGTGTAGTCATATTTCAATTATTTGTAAAAGTTTAATTTTGACGTCAAAGTTTTCTACAATATAACAGTGATAAGTCCTTGAACAAGGTTTAATGACCGCTGCTGATAACTGGGACCGACTGCTTATCATGCTCTTCGATGCATGAAAATACATAGGTAGCACAACTCTCTAACCTTAACAAACTAGTAAGTAAATTACATAGACAAATAAAATGTGCTGTATTCTATCTAATACATCTTCGTGATATTAATATTTTGTGTCGTTTGCTTTCTCATAATAATGATATTGTTTAGGTTTCTGTCTAATTACAGACTGGATTGATATGTGATTTGGGAGACTGATATGTGGCTTTCAAATACAGTCATTGCAAAAAACAATGCATCCATGGGAAACTAAAAAAAACTATTCCTATATCTGTTTTTGAGTATGCAGAAAGTTAGACAGATAAATAAACTAGTGATAATCGCCTTTATTTTCGGTTTACCTTGAAAAATATGATTTTTACAGCGATTCCCGCTTAAGGGGATCATCTCGCACTACTTTCCCTACATTTAAAAAATCTGTTAAATGTTCTAATTTTACTCAAGCTTATAATTTCATTATAATCTGCTTTTCTTATGTATTTTGTGCAGTAGGTATACAGTAAGACTACTTAACCCCTTAACACACTTGGTACATGTGGTTGCGTGTACATAAAACATGCTCACACAGCCATAGTACGGCTTCTGTCATTGTATTCACTACTTGACAGTCTTGACACTACGTGGAAACAGTAAGTTGCCCACCACCCCTTTACTTTCCGCCATCATGATTTTGTAATACCATTAAGTAGGCAGGAACCTGCTAGTGAATCCATACAACAATATGCGAATGCAATGTACAATCCCTAATGAGATTTGTTGCAAAGCAGAAACAGTCTGTTTTATGTACATAGGATAGGTACCTAAATACCTAGTAGGTTATGTATGTACATTATACGATCAAGTACCTACATTAAGAAGGATAGTAACGAAGTTGAGGTAAAATTGTAAGTTAATAAGCTTTTTAAAAACTGAATACACTGTAGGTAGGTATATACTTAGGTATGTACATACTGATACCTTACCCACAAAATTTTATAGCACCGTTTAATTTTAAGTAACATAACCAATTTAGTTCACATATTTGCTCCGATATTAGGTACATACCAACCCCCATTAAATTTATTTTTTACAGCAGGTTCATCTGATGTTGGGATGTCATTGGAACTTGTAGTAGTCTTAAAACTATAATTATTTTTAGATTTCTACGAAAGCGACACTTCCGCGTCCCAAGTGTCTCTGACGAAACATCATCGTAGAAAGATCACTCAATCTGTCACTTTCGATCATGGCGCGAATCACCCTCGAGATAGAGCCAAAGTACAGGACTAAGCTGGCTTCGCGCACTAGTCCCGACAGTGCATAGAATCTAAAGAATACTACACCGTCTCGTCCAGGCAATTGTTGCAGTGGTGGCTCCTAGCTGACGACTCCTACGGAATCCGACACAAGTAAGTCCTTAAAAAGCTATGAAAGCAGGACTGTCTCTGCAAAGTAATATAGCTAGAAATGAAAATCGTTTTCAATCTACCATAACCCTAATTTTGATTGTATACTTACTTACGAGCGGCGATTAACATTCATCTGTAGTCTTTCATCTTACTAATTGCACCGCCGCCAAATATTTCAGTGGTGAGGTGTAGGTGTTGGCTCACTTTTATATGAGGCGACAATCTTAGTCCTTGTGAGTAGCAACTCATGTGATATTGACCTCAGATTGTTTAGGATCAATTTGCTTACATATATATACCCATTGATGGCATTGGCCACTTACCATCAGGCTGTTTACATGCTCGTTAGCTACTTCGATTTTACAAAAAAAAATGAACGAGTGGGAAAAAAGTAACTCTTTATTGTTGTATTGATTTCTTATAAGGCAGTGAGGTTAAGTTTCAACGTTCAATTACGTTTAAGTAATTAAATCAAAGCTTTAAATTACAAAGAGCATAAATAATGCGTTTTTTCTGCAAATATTTTACTCATAAGTGCCTATTAAGTTCTGTCAGCATGTGTCCTATTTGTAAAATTGCTATGGAGAATCTTGTGGATATATGTATACTTATTAGTTAATTTACTTTAAATCAATCTAATTTTCTTTAATTCATCAAATGTACCAATAACTTACAGTAATCATTAGGCATAATTATGGTCAGGTGAGTAGATAAGTTGGCCAGGCTGTTTGGTTTCGTCCCTGTAATTCCGGGATCAGAATAGGGCTACGGTATCCCCTGCCTGTCGTAAGAGTCGAATAAAAGGGGCTTACGGGATTGCGGGCGGCTAGAGTGGGAGCTTGAACCGTCCAGCCAGGCGATCCCGGGAAGGACGGCGGTACGTGTGGTCGCATACCGCAGAAAAGAGTAGACGGCCCAGCCGCTGGCCCA
Source organism: Spicauda simplicius (assembly GCA_949699795.1). Classification (NCBI taxonomy): domain Eukaryota; kingdom Metazoa; phylum Arthropoda; class Insecta; order Lepidoptera; family Hesperiidae; genus Spicauda; species Spicauda simplicius. The sequence continues at coordinate 8,726,043 of OX453064.1, forward strand.
GACGGCAACGCGCTCAGAGGATTCCGGTTGCGATTCGTTTGGAGTTCCCAGAGTCCTCTTTGTGGCGCCGAAGAGGGCCACTGGGGGGTAAGCAGGCTGTTTGGTTACCCTATATCCCTGAAAATAGTAGGTAGAATCCCCGTGTTTTAAACTTAGTGACGGAATCGGAATTTATGATTGGGTTCGGTTAGTGTATTTCATACACTGTGAAATTTTGATACATAGTTAATGAATTTCTTTGTAGCTCTTATTAGTAATTAGGTACACCAAAGTATAAACAAAAATAGCTGCACGGAAATAGCTTTTTGCGTATAGGTATATGTTAATATACCTACTTTATAATTCGTATGTAGTTGAGGGTTACAGATATATTTTTCCAATTTTTATAACAAATACTATTAAATTTGTAATGTATTGTATATTTGTACTTGTATACAACCAACGTTTTGTGGGTTTGTGCTAAAAAATTTTTTGCACAAAATGGCGGCGGTTTTAAAAATAGATGTCAATTTTTTTACTCATGAATTTTTTACTTTTTACTCACTACTCATTTTCAACTTTCTTAATATTTTTAGAAATATTACAAATTTGAAATTTTATTTTTTATTGGTTAGTGCGAAAGCGAGACAGTTTATTTATTTTTGATCACCTTCATAGTTTACACCAATTTTAATATAAAAAGAACAAAAGTCTACAACACGAAAAAGCTAAGTCCAACTACATTTATAGGCGAAGACTAATTGCAAAAAGGAGCGAGCAACATGTAAGTCAAATGATAATAACAATAATTAAAGAAAAGAAATAAAAATGTGTGCGTGTACTAGCGTACACTCGTAAGAAGTGAAACTTCTTTATGACGTTATTTTTCAAAAAATAATTTACTATATGCAAGTTTACAGAAATTGGTTAAATAAAGTTAAATTAGATAAATTTTAATAAAAGGCTTATAATAAACTTTATCTAATAATCTTATCTATAATAATCTATTTAATATCACGCATGGTAGGGATAAGAAAAAGATGGCGCGTAACGGAAAAAAAGATGGCGCGTAACAGAAAAAGATGGTGCGTAACAGAAAAAGATGGCGCGTAACGAAAAAATGTTACACTAAATTTTTTTCCAACCCCGATAAAGAAGTTTCACTTCAAAAATATAAAAAGTTAAAGAATATTAATGCCAAATTTGAATAAATCGGCTGATTAGAAACTGAGATATCTGCATCACCGTATCGATAAAAGTAGTTTCGAGAAAAACGCGTTATATGTTTAACGTTCTGTTTCAGGCAGCGTAACTGATAAAATAGTGAATTTCAAACCTTCGAACTATTGATGTAGTAAACTAGCAAACTTTGGACACTCCATTTCAAATATATGGAAGGGCGTACTAAGCCGATACGTCGCAAATTCAATACGCCGCTAATAGTTTGCCTACTGGGGAAAGTAAGCTCTTCGGCGGCGCGTTGCAAATCGTACTGCTTTTGCGACGATTTTCAAGCTAACGCCGGAATATTCAAGGCGTTGTACGACGCTAATTCCGGCGTTGTCGGGGGGTGCGCCCGTTTTCATCGGCGCAGCAAAACATAATTTGTGTGTTTACCCTCAAAGTTTTGTATCTTCTCAAACTGTGTATTGAATCATAATAATCAAAATTATCTAGCCGCATTACTATTAGACTTTATAATAATTATTATTTTGTTACTTAGAATGTCGTCAATCATGTACAAAACGTACATACGTTTCGTACATGTTTCACCAAAACAACTGTACCTACATAAGTATGTACGAAACATGCAATTATTTGTGTATATTGATGAGTACAACTGGTGGGGTTATCAGAAGGCTTATCATTATTAACTCATTTATGTTTTTGTAACTCATATCAGTTGGAACCTATTAATTATGTTACAATGTACATTGTTTACTTGATCATCAAGTCAACTGCATGTATAACAATGAACTATTCAATATTATATTACTTTGAATTTTATTTTTACTCTCATATTCCAGTAATAAAAGGAAACATTGTAATTGTTATGTAGGTATCTGTATTTCTATCTGATTGAACTGCACAGGAAAAAATGGGGTTTTAAAAGGATAGACAACATCACTTGCAAATCTGTTTAAGATAACAAAAAAGTGCCATTTTAATTTCTAGATGGGTATTTTCGGAAGTCACCATTATGTAACAAACAATTTTAACTATTCAATTTAAAGTCCTTCATTATATTAAATACAATAAAAGTTTTGTCTAATTGCAAAAATAAATTTAACTCAATAACCGAAATAAATTTATAAAAAAATCACAGATTTACTTTTCAAGCATTACTTAACTAGGTTAACATTACAATTAACTTACTTTTTTGTAAAACTTTTGTTAATTTTCTACAATTGTCTTCTCACTAACTTACATCATCATAAATATGTACACAAACACTTTCAGTATTTGTTTATTATAGATGAGATGATTTAGCATGAGTATGATTTGAAAAAGTAGTAATGACTGTCCAATAAACAAATACCTCTTGAATTTTACAAAGGAATATTTATAATACATACATTAAACTTATATAGTAATAAAGTGAAATACAAAAGTTCGAACTAAAAACCATATATTGAAGTGTGTGTGTGACACTACATAATTATCACAGAATTTAAAAAAACATTAATAGTCTCAACTTAATCATCCCAGTTGACTTGGTGGCAGTCATGCCAAACAAATGTGCCCTTCAGTGATTGTGGTGCCTCCAGTGCCAGATAAAGAGGGGCCTTGGCACCTCTTTCCGGAGTGAAGTCACCCATGCCTTTTGTCATGTCAGTTTTCACAAAACCAGGATGTACACAGTTGATGGATATGTCTTTACCCTGCTTGTTGAAGTGCCGCTGCTGAACGAACGTCAGTGCAGACATTGCAACCTTTGACACTTTATAATCACCGTAATGCCCAGCAAATGAGACAAATGCACTTTTACCATTCTTAGCTGCTTGTAAAAAATCATCAACAAACTGTAATATTTCTTCGACAGTAAGGTCATCCTTCGCTAAGACGTCCAGCCACGTTTGCTTCCTTATGTTGGACAGTAAGCCCCAATCGCTGCTGATGTTGATAATCCGAGCATCATTTCTAAGGAGAGGGTACAATATTTTCGATATCGTTAACAGGCTATTAAAATTAGTGTCAATGAGCTTCTTGGCGTCGTCGTAGGATGAAACAGACTTGTCGAAATCAAGTATACCGGCATTGTTTACCAGAACGTCGATGCCAGAGTGTTTGCTAGAAATAAATGCTGCAAATTCTTTAACACTGTCTTCGCTCGTAACGTCCAATACATGAAATAATGGTTGCAACCCTAACTGCTTCAGTTTTTGTACAGCTTGTAGTCCCCTATCTTCATTTCTAGCTGTAAGGTACACAGCACCATTGAATTTTTGACAAAGTCCTTTTACTATTTCGAACCCTATCCCCCTATTACTACCCGTTACTACGGCTACTTTGGTTTCCATTTTGTACATAAAAATTTAGAAACTCAAACAATTTTTTTAGAAAATACTACGTTGTAAAAATAAATAAATCTATATTTTTTAACATCTACCAATCACACTGACATTTCACCGCCCGGTCATTCTGACAATCTGACGTTTGTTTTATTTGTTGTCATTTTAAGTGCATTGATTACTTAGATCGTACAGAAAAAATAAATAAATTGTGGTTTACCAATTAGACTATTTACTACCAGGAATAAATTAAACTATTTATTCCTGGTAATTTAAAATTAAATCCTCTATTTGGATTTATTTTTAGTACTACACCAACATTGACTACAGTTGGAAGTTGCACTAATACAAATCGATCTAATTAGATCCCCCGCACACTTCAGTGACTGTACTTTTATGATTCGTCGTTTGAACATCGAAGGAGTTATTGTCATTAGCATTTTTTCTACATCTAGTTTGCTAAACTTATCTGTTATTTGTTTGTTTCTTTCATAATTTACAAACATGCCGAGTTGACGTCATAATGCGCAGGTCTTATGCTATCGTGCGCAAGTTCTTGTAAAAATTAAAACAATATACATACATACATTAAAACTAGAAATTTACTATTTGAAATGTTTTAAACATAGGTGTTATAATGAAACATCGATGTATAGACGTAAACATGTAATTCGACTACAAAATCATACATAACTAATTACAAATCAATCACAATGTATATAAATATTTACACACAACACAACCTATCAGCAAAAGATCATTTGTTGTTCTGCACAAGTGGAACTTAATATTAATAAACTGAGAGTTTTTATACTATTTTTACAAATACAATGAACACTATATGACTAATCAATTTTAACAGCTGCGTAAATTTTCCTGATGAATGTGTATGCCGCGAAAAATCCAATGGTGCCAGTCAGAAGCCAAAACGTCAACACCATAAGACCTGTTTAAAAAAATTAAAATAAGTAAAAATCCCATGTACCTACAGGCCGATACTTTTTCTTTTCTAAAGAGGAAGTAGCAAATTGGCATGTAATGCACCTGATGGTACAATGGCCACTGCCGCTCACGTATATCTATAATCAACCACAAATAAGATCCATTTTAGCTGAGTTTGTGAGGATTGAATCATAGTTCCATTAGCTACATTAAAACATAGTCCCAGTAGTATGTACATTAGGGTAAGAGACAAATACAAGAAAATAAATAGCCACATCTAATTGATGTGGAAATAATCTATTCTGATAATTGACTAGGCATTGACCCCGTAATATTCTAAATGATAAACTAGCTTTGTAAGCCTTCTTTAAGGATCATTACTTTATTTTAAATGATATATACTAGTGATGTAATGAATATTCGCATTCGCATTCGCGAGAATTGTGCGAAAGTTTTGCGAATATTGAATTGCAATGCAAACAAAAAGGTCGCCAAATCTAGATCCTCCGGCCGCCGACACCAAAATCAGAAAAAAAAATAACATTCGCGAATGTCGTAAGGGATCACTAATATACATTTATTATACAGTACCACATACCTGTCCCATGAGACACATACCTGTGTATCCAATGTATAGCAATGTTGGAATGAACTCTGTTATCTCCAGTTTAGTAAAGAAGTAGAATATCGAATATATGAATATATAAACAGCTGATCCTCCAGAAACAATGAAACTTTTCCACCACCAATGGTAATCCTAAAAATGGAATGGGATTTTAAATATATTTTGAGGTCTACAGATCTTTCTATAAATTATTTGACTAAATAAATATACAAGTGTATATTAAAATGATATCTAATATATAAAATTCTCGTGTCACAGTTTTTGTTGCCATACTCCTCTGAAACGGCTTGACCGATTTTTACCAAATTTTATATGCTTATTCAGTAGGTCTGAGAATCGGTCAACATCTATTTTTAAGGGTTGTCCACCCTTAACATTTTTTTTTTATTTTTTATATGGCAAAACGTTTGTCGGGACAGCTAGTAATATACATAATAATCTTTTATGGTATTGTAGGTACATTAAAAAATAAACTGTGATCATACCTCTCCACAAAGCTGGAAATATACCATTACAATTGATATCTGAGACACAGAAATGACCAATATGCAAAACACCAGAAACAGGAATCCAAACAGGTAATAGAACTGATTCTCCCATAATGCATTGAAGATGAAAAATAGCTCAATGAACACTGCTCCAAATGGAAGTATTCCTGCCATCAAAATGCTGAAAAAGAAGTAAACAATAATAGTGTATGCATATGCCCATATTTATAAAAGGTGCAACATGAATTATAAAAAATAATAATAAGAGTATATAAACATTTTTGTACTTACCATACAAAGATATTCATATACCACACTTGTTCTGGTACTTTTCTTGGGATAAAGTTAGTCCTTACTGGATGTTGAAACGGTTGTTTACGACAACCAAAATAGTATCCCAAATATACCAAAGGGAGAGATATGCAAAACCAGAGACATAAAAGAGCCATCATGGTCGAAAATGGCACAGCACCACTGGAATGTTTTCCCATTATGAAGAAATTCAAAAAGAAACAGGTGCCGAAAACGATTGCGGGATAAAGAATCGCCGTGAGGAAGGCTGCTTGTTTCCATTGTTTTCCTTTCATAGTATTGTACAGACGCGCAGAATAGTAGCCGGCAATAAGTCCCATGAATACATACAGAAATATAGCAGCTGTCATCAATGCACCTCGGCTAGCTGGTGATAACATACCAAGCATAGCAATGACTGAAACAAAAAAAAATTATAGGGATATTCATGATTTTAATTTATACAGGAATCACATACAACTTTAACATAAAATGGTTGGCTTGAATATGTTTAATGTGCATTGTACTGAGATAGTAAGAATTTTTTAGACATTTCTGTATTATTAATACAAGTGATATAAGTTTAACACGTGAAACATAAGAGTGAAATATTTATTTTATTCACATATACAAATCAATGACTCCTATTTGAACATGTATTTATGTTGTTTTATATGATAAAAATGAAAGAAACTTACAAATGGTTATTAGGGCCATAAGGAAAACTTGGATACCACTTCCTATAACAGCAGCAAACAGCATCCTTTTTGGTGGTGGTCGGAAAACATCCCCATGGACTAGTTTCCAACCAGTTTCTTCAATCATGTCATCAATACTTTCGTCTGAATTGTATCTGGCGATATCTCGCCTTAATGTACGTACCATGATCATTGTCAGTATAGCTTAAACAGTACCATAAATGAGCTATTAAAAAACAACGAGTTAAATAGTATATGTGAATGATTATACTGGATATCATACTGTGTTCTGCATTCTTTCAGATATCAAACCACAAACAGTGGCAAAGTGGCATGATATAATTATAGATTTGCCACTTATATTGACCATTTAAAATATCAAAACTATTACAATTTAGGCAGAAAAATCTATAACATTAAAGTATGTTAAGCTTATAATGTACACTTTTATCATAATGTCTTAAAATATTTACCTGACAAAAAGAATAAAACAACAATTGAATTCACAATCGAGAACCAATGTATCTGGACATCTTTCATGCCTAAATAAATGTCCCATCTTGATGCCCACCCTATATCAGACTCTCCCCATACCACAGAATATGTAAAGTATAACTTTGTGCCAGTATCTTCATTCACTGCTTGAGGTTTTGGATCAGCCGGTATCTGACATGAATCATCCACAAATGTTAACTCGTCTTTGTCAATTGAAAATGTTTCTACCTCAAATCCAACCACTCTATATGAGTCCCTGAAATTGTACAATGTTAATTATTATTTTCTTCTATGTCAAATATGTTTTCCTTGAAGTCATTTTCCTCATCCATATAAGAAAACACTAATTGGGGCCTATTCAACTAAAATGGATATAATACTTACGTTTTACCTGAAATTAAAACGTTTATTAAACATACTTACCTTATTCGACCTAATAATTATGAGAGAGGCTTCCGTTTCAATCAGTTGCTAGTCACTTACTTCCGGTCTGCAGCGCCCTCTATATCTAGTTTTCTGCAACAATCACTTGTTCATTTCCGGCGGATAGCAGTTTTGCTACACTAGCGCCACCTAAGGCAGGTTTAGCATTGGGAAACATTTTTACTTCATTGCGTCTCTTATAACACCAGGCAGCTTTTAAAAATTTAGGTCGAATAAGGTAAGTATGTTTAATAAACGTTTTAATTTCAGGTAAAACGTAAGTATTAAACAGTACTGTACCGTTATTCGACCTAATAATTATGAGAGACGTGTCTATTATCGCCTGGTGGTGCTAGAACAAGCCAATGTGATATATTCCCGTGATAAAAGGTTGAAACTATAAAAAGTGAATCAGTAAATATTCGTTATAGAAAAAACACAGATCTGGAGTATGCTTGGTTTTTATATCATTATATCAACAAACTCTTGCGAGTGTTAAACCTTTTACGAAATGCTGATAAGTCCGATCTGTAATAAGTACATTCAAAGACGAAGATGAATAATTGAAATTGAAAGAAATGACGTATAAGTTTTTTTTTTTCCCTCAAGTCGTAAGCAGTAAGGGCTTACAATCTACATAATGTGTATAAACGGAAATTAGAACTTTCGCGATACAGACAAATCCGTTTGGTCAACTGAAATATCGCGACAGTAATATTTCTAAAAAGTGCTAACAGACCCCTGGTACCTTTGCCATATTTTCGTCTAAAAGGACAAACTGTTCAACCCTGTTTTTGGATGCTAGCGCTAACCCAACACAACTGCTGTAGGCTTTATGCAGTGTTCCTGAAGGAACTACTTTATCTAACTTACTATGATTGTACGGTTAACAGCTCTAGGTTCACCGGTTAAGGCTAGCAAAAGACAGATTTAGCTAGAACTCTTTGTCTGCAGGCATCAGACGTTTAACCTACTAACCTGGACATAATGATTTGTTACTGGCGTTCTCTATTCTCAGTTCCTAAGCTAATTAGTGATAAGTGTCAGTTTTGAACCAAAAATATGCAAAAAATGTAAGCACCCTTTAAGATATACCGTTTAGGGAAAATGCTTAACAACGTAAAATCGCCAGCACATAGTCTCGAGCACAATAGTAAATAAATATTTATTTTACTGTTTTTAGTATTTGTTATTTTAGTTGCAACGAAAACGTTGAGATACAGCCTGGTGACAGACAGATGGACTGCGGAGTTAATTTGTAATAAGGTTCCGTTTTTACGCTTTGGGTACGGAAATCTAAAAAATCGTAGTACACAGAGGTATCGTGTTAGTAGGCTTCAACAGGGTGCTAGACGCATTGTCTGTAATTCAGGTTTAATACTTTTGGATTCGGTTAACGCAATCGCCTTTAAAATTTTTATTTACCAAGATGCGACAACTCAGTGTCAAAGATTGTTGGGTTTGGTAAAGGTAGCAACGACCGATTTGTGAACCAACATAGTAATAAGTAACAAACCTCTCTTCTGATGCAAGTCAGCAAGATATTGACCCAGATCAGAACCCTTTGAACTCTTTACTAAAGTCACCCACTTTATCAAAGCTGTACGACAACTATTTAAAGTGGATTTTTGCTACCCTAGTACAGGACAGTAACGACCCTAGTTGTGATGACCAACTAGTTAAGCTTTGGTTCCAGCTCCACATTTCAAAAAAAAATCCAGTGCCATTTCCGAAGTCCCGGAGAGGCGCAGCCCCTTTGTTGCAACAGCTAGAACCTGAGGAAGTTTCTGTATTGTAAATCAAGCAGCTAGGACATTGTTCTTTTAGTCCAGTTTCCAGAACACATTGTTCCATCTGGGAGGTACTACCAGGAGAGACCCCGTAGCGATGTTCCTGTGTGCTTACTCTTAGTACAAGGTATGGCGGCGGAAAACTCATGTTAATGGGAAAAGCCATTGTATTTGTTTGTTCAATAGAGTGCAATATTTTGGCACAGCATGTTCGATATAAATCTATGGCTGGCGTGCCCCATTTCCTAAATATGATCTTTGTTATTCGTTGCGCAAGTGCCACTCTGGCGGAGATTTTTTCCTTGACAAATGATCGGAGTCACAATTGTATTATCCCGAAATATAGTAAATCGACAGTTAATCCATAGTGAGGACCATGACAGCCGCAGATTTCGTACCTCCTTCTTTCCGGAGGTGAACACCCTACGCGGTTATTGCTCTGTGTAAGCAGGGTTTTTAATTTCAGTAGCCGGCTATAGCCACGTAATACATTTAATGAGGTAGTCAATACCTATAGATTGTATTGAGGAGGTTGCTGCGCGGGTTGATGTCCAGGTGCCCTACAAGCTCGAATATTCTAGCATGGCACCTCAACCGATATTGCTGGCGACCCTTGCGAGATAGTATTCTGTGGGTTCGATTAGAGAACTTAAAGGTGTTGATGTATTAGAGAACTTGTTCTGCGGTTTGTTAGCCACCGACCAATTCTATTGGTCTGATCAGATTTCTACCGGCAAATACCTGACAGTCATTCGCGGACGAATGTCGCCTCCATCACTCGGACGGTAACGCACATATATATAACGACTCGTACGCAGAGGCGTCCACGTCGTGTGGCAAGTTTTGGTTTGTCTGCGCTTGTAGTGATCGATATTAAGATCGAAAACCTTATGAAACTAGCGAAAACCATCATTCCCATGATCCTCCGCTGTAGGTCTCTCAATTTGGAACCATCTCTCACTAGAGTACTTGACGCCTCCGATACTATCCTTAAGATTGATCTGCCTGGTAAGAATGTAAAATTGTTCCAGGGATCCATAATTACGCCTAAAATCTCTAGGGCCTTTTGTTTTAAGATAAGGATAGACTTCTCGATGTTTATATTCCAGCCTAGGAATGTTAGCGAGTGTAATGCAAGTTAGACGTGCTCGCGTAGCAAGGCTGGGTCCTGGTTTACCAAAAGGAAGTCGTCCAAATATATAAAAAATCGAACACCTTGCCTTCTTAAAAATTGATTGATCAAGTTTGATAGTAAGGCAAAGGCTTTCGGGGCCTAGGAGAATCCGAAAAACAGTCCTTTTTATATGCGTGGCATAAATCTATGTTAGCAAACGTCCGAGTGTTCCTTTTTATTTGCAAATAAAAGCAAGCTCGATGAAGGCTAATTTGAACAACCCGTCGTGGGGTTGCAGAAAAACTGGTACACGTTGCACGCAGTTTTCATTTGCCTGAATGTACACATTCGCTGAGCCTTTTTCGGTTGAAAATTGCACTTGATGTACCGTCGCTCTTTGTCCGCGAGAACATTGACGACACTAAAAACTGGGAGAAGACCTCGCCAGTATGAGTACACCTTGCTTTAGCATCTTGTTAATTGTAGTGCTTGGTGATTAAAATAAGGCAAACCGCCTTGAATAGGATCCCGCAACCGTTTAGAGGATGTAGGGCGGTGCCCGCATCAACTCTCGTTGGTGGCAATACAGGTGCAGTTGACGCACACGAAAGAGGTTTACTCGGTGAGTCAATACCTCGTTTTAGCATGATCTCTCTTATCCCGGCGGGAAATGGGAGAGTACGCACACGGCTCCTCGGAAAACCTTCGGTGAGTTGCCTGAGTGACTTTTCCTCGAAAGGAAGATATGTCAAGTATTCTCATGTGTCCTTAGAGTCCATATCTGTAAATGTTACCCGAAAGATTTTTGATTCTTTGCGGAGGTACCCGGATCGTTCTGCGGCGCAGATATGCGATCCTTACTCACCGTGAATTCATGCTGCCAGCTTTGTCTAGTTACGCTAAATAAGTAGTTTTAAAGGAGCGTTGACCACGGAGGTGGTATTATCCACAGTGTGCTTTTTAAAGTTGGGATTCATGACAGCAGCTTGACAAACTCACGTCTGTATTGGACAAGCTCAGCTCAATAACCCAAACTAGGGGTATTCATAATATCACTAGCGTATTCCTTCTATTCATCATACTAGAATGTTCATTCTGTGGAAAAAGCTTAACCTAATTTTTGCATGCATATTATTATAATTTAATTAGCAGCTTCAGTTAAGCCGAAAAAAAAAGAAAAGAAAATTATTTCTTTCATTTTGAAGCATTCGGCGTTATATTTAGCAAGCTTTCCTGAAGCGCGTGAAGTAGTAGGATCCTTGACATTAGTAGGTAAGCATGACTAGATTCAGGACAGGTGTCTTATCACAGCATTACCTATCGGTTGGTTAGCCGTTGAACGACCTTAAATCCTTAATAAAAAAGTAGCTACTAAAATAAGGATCCATAGAACCACTGTTAATGGTACTATTGGGTTATTAGAATAGTGTTTAGAAGACATTTAATGGAAGGGTACACCGACTATTTATAAAGTTGATCTAACTTACAGTTGCGATGCGAGCACCCTGATTCATTGCATTTTCGTCTTCGCTTGAAAACTAGCTCGATTCGGAAGAAGAGCTTTGTATGGAGTATGTATTCGTAGGACTATAGCGCTCGTATTATTAGCCGCCCGGTGCTTCACTTTAATTAAGCCGTTTCTCCGGTGACGTTTACTCTCGATGCAAGCGGACCGGTTCCACCTATCCCTGGGATTTAGAGAAACGCCCAAACGGAGATAAAGACCCGTTAAGACGTTCAACACAAAAAAAAAAACGTTTAAAATAAACATAATTTACATTGGGGAGTTCCCCAATGTGGGAATCTAGAGTTCTAGATTCCCATAGTGAAAAAAAAAAACTTCTTTAAATCGTGTACTTTTACACAAATACAATTCAGCGAATAAGTAAAAACCAATAATTTAAACAGTCCGACATGGCGGTCAGAAAAAATAAAATAAAAGGGTACTCACTACTCACCGCTTTTTATTATTTTATACTTTACCGAACGAAAAAATCGTTAAATCCTTATTTCAATTCAATTTCACTTTCGATTTTTAGTTTTTTCCATTTTTTCAATAATATATTATTTCAATATTTAATTTAGATGAATACCACAAAAATAGGTATAACTGCAAGCAAGACTAGCACAATATGGAGTCGGCCCAGTGCTCGTTGCGGAGCGAGCTTGCGACCGCCTCGGCCGAAAACAGAACAGCCAATGAAGTAAAAATGTTTCCCAATGCTAAACCTGCCTTAGGTGGCGCTAGTGTAGCAAAACTGCTATCCGCCGGAAATGAACAAGTGATTGTTGCAGAAAACTAGATATAGAGGGCGCTGCAGACCGGAAGTAAGTGACTAGCAACTGATTGAAACGGAAGCCTCTCTCATAATTATTAGGTCGAATAACGGTACAGTACTGTTTAATAATATGATATGACCGACTTTTGTGTAGAACTTTTAATGCTTATAAAACTTGTTTTTTTTTACATACTGTACTGTTTGTTACATGCAGTAAATAAACATTTTGGCCTATATCCATATATGTGCACAGTATGTTAAAATTATTGTGTACATATTTTCTTACAGAAAAACTAATTCTGAGCGATAATAGCATCTAAATCTGTTCAGAGATTCTTAAACAAATTTTTAGCTAAGAACAAACACTTTATTACACATATACATAAGACTGTGCTACAGGAAAGTCAACCAATAAGTTTGTACAAAGTTTAATACACCAATTCATACTTGGCCAACCGCGTCGGACTATGGCCTAAAACTCTTATTCTGAAAGAAGACCCGTGCCCAGCAGTGGGACAATAATGGGTTGATGAGAGATATAATAATACAATGTAAGCCATGGAATAACATAACATATTTCAATAGAATCAATTGAACTTACTGGCTGTGTTTGTGGTATTTGAGCACCAATTTCAAGTGATTGTTGATATAAGCTTTGCCCATAGCCATAAAGCCCAGACGGTAACCTTGCTCAATACTGCGCTCTAATGTCTCACTGTTCACGATCCTTGTGGCCACAGGCAAGTTGTCCACCAATCTTAGTTAGAAAAATCAAAAGCTGAATTAATTAGAAAATAATACAAATAATGACATTTAAATATTGACATGGAATTAAGCTCAAATTTTCAAAATATAGAAATATTAAGCAGCTGGATGAACTGGTCCTTAGAGTCATTATAAATATTCAAAACAATAAGATGCAAAAACTACACTATGTTCATAATTTAATCTAATACAAAAGAAAGTAACTTACAAATGCACGAAGTACTCATGTTCAATTCGATTTGCCACTTTCTCAGACTCCTCAACACTCCAGTTTATAGGATTGTTTTTCTTATGACATAAAAGTCTACATTTAATATTTTCCGCCATATGGACTTCATACGGAGTATTTACGATACGATCTCCTCGTAGAACTTCGCCCAGGTTCTCTGACTTGTATATAAAGGTTCCATTTTTAGGTAAGCACAGAGGCAAAGAGTAATACTCATATGGTAGTTGGGTATGTATACTTGTCATTTTTACAGCCTTCACTTCAATTCTTTGCCCCTTTTTGAATTCGACCGGAGCAACGCCTGGGACATAAAACCCATGACTACTATATATAAAACTAAACAAAATAAAAAAATACAAACGGACCTGAAAACAAAAAAGAAATCAATTAAGCTCATGTATGACAAGTTTAAATCTGCCTACTTAAATTTCAATAATAGAAACGCACTTTCAACATTTTTACCCCTGATATTACTAGTGATTTATTCACAGTCAAAATATAACATCACCAAGAAACATAACGACCATTTTAATCTCACGATTTAGAATTTTGATTTGATTTGACTTGACTCACTTGACGATTCGCGGACCGACATCGATTTGACGTTATATAAATTTTGCTTTTAAACAGTTTGAACAACAAGAGTTCATTTGCCATACATCCAGCTGATGTTTTTATGATTGAAATTGTAACAAGTAAAAGTAACTTAAATTACACCAAAATATTAGGCAAAAAATAGCAATTAGCTATTAATTTATAAAAAAAATGATGTTTGAATGTTTATTGTTATATAAACAGAAACGACTATTACAATATCCCTATTGTCTTTCTTAACCTAAAATCGATATTTTATCATAAAATCGATTTTAAAAGTACTGTCCTAAACATTTTACATGAAACTATGTAAGTAAAACATGTACTTATTAAGTGAAAAAACACTCAACCATTAAATTCATAGAAACAATATCTTATTTTTTTCACATTCTAGCTGATTAAATCGAACCTTTGTTACCCTCACGATGATATTGAAGCTGAAATGTAATTACAATAACTAAATTATTATTAATAGTTGTGTTAATTATAAATGCAAAAGATTTAAATTTAAATAAAATGTATATATATGTAGGTTATTGATCAATTAAAATTAAAATTTGACGTAAAATGTTTAAGTAAACGTAGGAGAGTTCGACTAAAATATCGATACTATTGCAGGATCCATAGACTCGATCCATAGTCAATATAAACTACAAGAAAATGAGATGATTGAAAATAAAATAAATAAAAAATAACACCGGAGCGCGTTGCTCTGATGCTCTCTTTTTGCGCAATAGTTTAAGTTTTGTTCTTTTATTCCAATAAACTGTATAAGAAACTCAGTGTTTAATAGAAATTTGTATACAAAAAATCCATTTATTTAGGTATACATTGGTTATTAAGGTTAACTTTAACCATAACGTTTATTAACAGTGGTTAGGTTCATTTTCAACATGGTTCAGGTAAATATTTCAAAATAGTGTAAAGTCAGCTATTATATTATTCAGAATTATTTATTCCTTTGTCAATTTTAGAAGTATAATTGTGAAATGTAGTGGTCAATTAGAACTTATTTTATTCCCATATTAATTGAGCTATACTCTACGTTATTATTGTTTTCATGAAGCTTATAAATTCCTGTTCTTTTTCTAGGCTACGGATGAAATGGAACAACCGGATTTACCTCAGGCTTTAAATTTGCTCAAGGAAATGAATACTAATGTACAACAGGTATCTCAGCTTGTTGACAACATGTTAGTTCGCGTGAAGACTGGCGAAATCACTACAGACAAAGGGTTGAGCTTCCTCGAAATGAAATACCAAATGCTTCTCAGTTATCTAATAAATTTAACATACATTGTTCTAAGGAAGTGTTCTGGTGAAAAAATTGAATCTGATCCCTCTATCGATAGACTCGTTGAAATACGTACTGTACTTGAAAAAATTCGTCCCATAGATTCTAAGCTCAAGTATCAAATAGACAAACTTGTTAAAACAGCTGTTGTTGGAGCCACTACTCAAGATGACCCACAGTCATACCATGCCAATCCTGACAATTTAGTAAGTAAGATTCATGAAAGTGACGAGGAGTCCAGTGAAACATCTGATGGTGAAAGTGAAAAGAAGGAGAAGACGAGTAAATCAAACATATATGTGCCACCAAAACTAGCCGCTGTTCACTTTGATGAGAATGTATCTCGAAGTGATGTTGAAAAGAAAAATAAGGACAAATCAAAGAGACAATTCCTTAACTCCAGTGTAATGAGAGAGCTTCGGGAGGAATATTCCGAGGCACCATTAGAAGTCACTACAGGAAACCATGTGAAACAGTCAATATCGAAGTTAGAGCAAGAAAAGACTGAATATGAAGAAAATTACCTCACAAGATTACCTGTTACAAAAGCAGAGAAAAATCGTAGGAGAAAATTGACCACAGTGGGTATGCTGGCTGACGAAGTAACTGGAAATCAGTCCTCAGCGCGTAAACATAAGCTTAAATCAAAGAAAGGCAAGGGATTCAAAAGAAGGCGTTTTCAGTAAATTTATATAGATACTAAAATAGTTATACTTGCATTCTTTATGAAATGATATTTTGCTATTTTTAGGGTACATTTATTTGGAATTACCACTTATCCAGGTTGCTCACATATTTGACATAATAAAAAAATCAATGGACAGTATTTAGATTCCAGTATAAAAAGATTAAATTCTATATTTTATATGGGATATAATAAAAATTGCCCCTAAAGTAGTGGCAAAACTTCGTTACATATTAGAATAATAAGTTGGTCTGATCAAATGAAAACCTTGGACTCACAACTTCTCAATATGAGTGAGATAAAGCATATTCTAATAGAGAATTTGATAATTACAGAGAACCCCAAAAGCAATGTATACCTCCTTATAAGGCCGGCTAATGTTTTTAAACAAATTCTATTAGAAAATAACATTGAATGTTAAAATCGAAAGTATTGTGTATTGTCAAGACTTAGTTCTAATTGAAATATTTTGGCATATTTAAAAGCAGTAGAAGAGGTTAATTTCATATGTCTTCTATGAGTGTCATTTATTTTAGTTATTTTTAAGGCATGCAGCTTGACCTATTTTTCATTTTCTATGCTTTTTTGGCAATGATTTAGAGTATGTTTACATTTAATAGTATAACTTTCTTTTGCTTTTATTATTCCTTCACCAGTTGAAAACCAATCTATTAAATTTCGTATGTAAGTTGTTATAAGAGAGAATGAATGATACTGTATTGGGCAATTAGAAAATATTAGTTTTCTAATTCTACTTCAAGTTTCCTAAATTATAATACTGAGAACATGAACAAATTTTTAAAAACAATTTCTTTAAACAGGTCAATTAATAAGAAGGAAAAATAATTTAAATGATTATGGTTTTTAACACTGTATGTGTAATTGTTTCTTTTCAGTAAAATCTGGTGTACATAATAAATTAATGAATTTATGTATTACGTAAGAAGTCTCCTTAGGAAAAAGAATTATAGTATACAGGGTAATCTCCACTACTAATTAATTGCTATTCATTTTACTAATACACTTGAGTTACCAAATAATATAGTTGTAGCTCCAGTTGTTATAATTTCAAATATTTATATGGTTAAAAACAGCTTTAGGGAAGTATTTAATTTGAATAACAGATATCGCAACAACACTAAATGTTTATGTAATTATGTAGAAACTAAAAAAAAACTAATAATATCCTGTATAAAATAGACCTACCATAATCAATTTCTTATTTTCGATTAACCACGCCCAACTTGGCATGTGCATTTAAATGCGTGAAATGAAGGAAAATGGCCATAGAGACTCGTAATTTTATTTAGAGTTTTTAAAGTAAATGTACCATTTCTACTACAGCTTTTACGCTTTGAATATAAACTTTCCAACTCATAAGCAGAGCATGTGGCATCAATCGACTTTTAAAACTCTTTTTCCTTACCTAAAAGGCCTGAACCTTGATCTTACAAAATTTGCTATATGATATAGATCATTTTTTACCACATATTATGATAAACTTTTCTATAATTATGTGACTTTTTATATAATTATCAAAGTCATATCTTAGATCTTACTTTTTTGGTTATAAATATGTAACTTTTTTTGTTATATTATTCAACTCAATATGTGTTGCGCCTTGCAGGTAAATCATTGTTAAAGTATTAGGGGTACATAGCGCGGCCAGTGCTGGTCTATTGTAATGTTATAGTTAGGATATCAGCCAAACCAATTGGCAGCCATTTAATTTTATCGTTTGGTACCCGGCATATTTACAATTTAATCAAAAGATAAATTATGAGTCTATAAGGTTACTTCATCTATAATTTAATGATAGCTATTAGCTACTGCTTCACATTGAAAAGATGAAAATCTTTGTAATAATAAATAAATGCATAATTATGTCATGTTAGCACAAACATTATTGTTATAGTAATCCTTTGCCAGAGCTGCAACTTTGTGATAAATCTCGTGTTCATAACGCATTTAATTTCAATATCCTACTTGCAGCTGTATTTTTAATATTTTGCAAACAGTTAATACGTCCTAAGAGGTGCTACAATGTTTTAAATTAAAGTTCAACATTTAGAAATTGGATTTTGTTTACTTTTTATCTTTCGTTTCATCTGAAGTAATGAACACGATTTTTGTCTCTTGTTTTATTACTATCTAAAAGTGCGTTTATGATATAAAATTCATGATTATATATTGCATTTTCCACTTGTAAATGATCTATTATAATTGAAGCTAGCTTTAGGCATAGTAAATTTATATGTAGATTCAACTTCTAAACCCAATGCAATGGTAATTTTGCGGGAGAACATAATGAGCTACGGAATAAATTGCCTTAATGCGTAGATAAATATCGATATGGATCGAGAAAAGAATATTTAAAATTTTATACGGAATGTCTTCATTTTATTTAAGTATTGTAATACAGTGTTTCTCGCATCTATTTGATGAGGTCGGCAAATAATGATGCGATATTTACCAGTTAAAGTATCCTACATTGGATACTGTGGGGTATAAAAAAATCATGAAGCGATAGAAGCTATTGTCAAATTTCGTTTTGTTTTTAATTAATTATGCCCAACAACAGTCAATATATTTCGTTTTTTAGATATCTCAATGAATCCTTTTTTATTTTTTGATTTAACACAATCAATAAAACCTGTAGACTTTTTTCTATTAATTAGCTACGTTGAGTCTCATCTGACTTTAGCACAAGTACAGGAGAGTCAGAACTGTTAGGCCTAAAAATTTTTTTGTTCGGCATTATTATTTCACCATGAATTAGTTATACTTTACGTTATTTTTATTCGTGTTTTTGCTAAACAACTTAAAATATTAAAATTTGTAGACAGCAAGGCAGAAAATGTATTTCGACAAAGATTAATTCAGTAAATGCTTATTTTTCATTTATGGTAGTAACACGTGTAATTGATTAACATTCTTTCTTCTTAATATGTTCTATGTAAGAGTCTTAATTGATTATTTGACTTGTAGTAGGTATGTTTTCTTTATTTAGGTTTTTTTGCTATTTGAAATTTGTGTTTGATCTTCTATGATGAAAAGAGGAGAGAATTATAAACCGATGACACTGGAAGTAAATAATTATTGTTTAATTTAATTATAATGATTACTTTTAATTTTTATTTAATGTACGTTTTTGATGTTTTGTTAAGATTTTTTCGAAATTTTGTTGATTCTTTTGTTTGGAACATTTTGATAATTATTAAGTAATAAAGATATTCCAATGAAGCGTATTTATTTGTCACTTAAAGGTTTATCCAGAGTAGGAAAATCTTGCATGCACGTTGCGGGGTTGAACGACTGGTATCTGAAGAGTCTCAAGTCACGGATGTGGTTGATGGGCGTGTGCGTATCCAAGCACTGGTAATCACCTCGGGGAGGCGCTGTTCCGTGGTTATGAGTTAGATCCGAACGAATAACTCTGTTCAATAACCAGGTGGGTGATGCCATTGTTAGCTGAAATCAAATACCACTCTTAAATCGAGTTCTACAGTACTGTTGCTTAATAGGTATACATTAATTGATGCTTGATTAATAAATGCATGCTTGTCAAATGCCATTTATGGTTTATCTAAATTTATTTAACAAATACAATAGTCATGCTTACTGGTCGAGTAACAGATGGATAAGGATTTCTATAATCGTCTTGTTGCGTGGAGATGTAGTCCATTACGCCAAAGTCATGTGGAAGTTGGGCTAAGTCAGCGTTTTTCATCAGTTTATTCCTCCCTGGAGTACTGTGAAAATATTAAATGCAGAACCATATAAAGCTGAAAACCAGGAGTATCTACATTATATATTCGGCTGAGTCATGCGAACCTCAAACCGACAAAAGCCTGGTTGTGTGGCGACAGCCTAGAAATCATTAAAATTGTTTTCTTGGAAGTCGTACGTACCTCCGTTTTTTTTATATCATGATAATATAAAAACAACACTTATCGACTTACTCAGTGCAGGGGTACGATGTAAAATTTACAAGTGGTTTGAAAGCGTATATGGGGTCAGTTTTTTGAGCAATTTGTTCTAACATAAAACGAGTTTCAGTTTTTGCAGGCATCTGATCCTCAATGCCCCATCTCACATAGGTGCTAACATGATTACTTAACCCATCTCGGTACACGTAGTTATCTTTCTTCTCAGCATGAATTCGGTAATCCCAATTTTCTACTTTAACTTGTACTCCATATGTATTTTTTGAAAATAGAATCTGTTGAGGCTTTTTGGCCATAGGATTTTTTGTTCTCATTTTTGTTGTTTAATATTAAAATAATTTGAATTACTTTAAGTTTAAAATCACGTATTGTCGATACAAAAACAGTTTCAAAAATATGTGACTAAGAATAATATATGTTGACGTATATGACAATATCTAATATATAAAATTCTTGTGTCATAGTTTTAGTGTTTAAACTCCTTCGAAACGGCTTCACTGATTTGGATGAAATTTTATATGTATATTTATATATTATTCATATATTTATAGTTGCGGAATCAGAATAGGGCTACGGTATTCCCTGTCTGTTGTAAGAGGCGACTAAAAGGGACTTCCGGGGTTGCGGGCGGCTATAGTGGGAGCTTGAACCGTCCAGCCAGGCGATCCTGGGAATGATGGCGGTATGTGTAGTCGCATATCGTCGTAAAGACTTGACGGAGCGGTGGGCCCAGCCACCCACCTGTGAGGAGCCCGACGGGGCAACGGGCTCAGAGGATTCTGGTTGCGTTGGTTTGGAGATCCCGGAGTCCTCTTTTTAGCGCCGAGGACGGCCACCAGGGGGGTTTTAGCGCGGTAAAAATCTCACATAGCCCTGCGTCTCTCCCACGGCGTCGAGCAATTTTAGAAAGTTTCCCCCTCGAAAAAAATAGGGTGTAATTATGACTTTCAATAACGTCTGCCACGTGTTCTGATGATATAGAATTTATGCTCGCTACATTCCTAGCAATTATGGGGTCGAAACCACCATCTGATTTTTTAGATAATTTAGGATAACTCAGCTTCTGCCGATCGGATAACCTCTCATAAAATTTACAATTTACATCGGGTATTTAAGATGACATGATATTATGATAAATTTAACTTTCAACTCCTGATCGCTCATGGTGTTGGGGTATTTGAAGCCTAAACCATAGAGGCTTAATAAGCAGAGACTTACAATTCTTGAACCCTATTAATGCAGCGCACTGCAAGACTAACTCATAGGAGTTGACCTTACGGATATAAATATATATAAAAGATAAGATAAAGCACAGGGTACTGCAAGCCTAAGCTATTCAATGTGATCGTTAACTCTTCAACCCTAATAATGGAGGGTATTGCAAGTGTGAGTCATAGGAGTTAGCCATTTGTTGCTTACGAATATATGTGTTTAAAGACATACGATGAAAAATTTGACCTTCAACTCCTTAACCCTGATGATGTAGGGTACTTCATGCCTAGCCCTAGGAGTTGACTAATTAGTGATTATGGATATATATTAGCAATCCTAATAAGAGATACCTACTTGATAAAAAAAAACTTGATTTTAACTGCTCGGCTTTCTTTACGTGCTACAATCTTCCTAAACAATAGATGTTAGCCATTTAGTCTTGGAATTCCTTTTTATGATGTGGTTTAGGATAAGATTAAACTGGAGCTTTTATATAGGATTGTTTAGGTTGGGTTTGAACATAAAAGAAAACACAAAACTTAGCCAGCAGAGAACGAAAGCGTCCTGCGAGCGCGCGCCCTCAGTTCATATGATACTTATAAGTATTTATTATCCTAATTCTTTAAGCTAATAAGCTTATTATTCTTTTTTATTATGTATTTTATTCTTTTTTTATTTTAAAATGTAAAGTCTAATCCTTCTTTGTTATTTTACAGTCTAATCTGAAATTTCAACGGCCGCGGTTGAAAATTCTGGGGCTGTTCATATTAAACTGGAAAAGCGGCTAGCCGCGCGGTTAACCGCTAGTGCGTAAGAGGGCTTAATGTTTTTTATAATTCTAGAGACCTACTTACCTGTGTAGGTTACCAATACAAAACATAATAGCTGTATGCTGTAAGGGATTCCAAAGGTTTTTTGTGTGTTACTATAGCCTAATTCTATAAATTGAAATTACAGGCTATGATGTTGAAAAGCATAAAATACAATTCTTCAAAAACTTGAGATACGGCAATAAGCGTAGCGTCATGCGCCGTTGATAGTTTTTCATCCATGGTGGCTTTGGTAAGTGCTTGTTCAAATACCTACTTATTTATATTACCTAGCTTATAGACAAGCATTTCCGTGTTACCTAAGTAGATATATAATAAAATTGTCAGACAATCCCTAATGAAATAGGCATACTACTTGGCTGGGGATATTTACCACAATTTTCGACTAAAATTGCAACGGTATTTTTATGTTTACCTACCCTATCGCGTACCTACTATGTTAGAACCGCCGCAATCATTTATCGTTTATAGAAAATAACGTCACAGGATTCAATAAAAACAGTAAGTATATAATAATATATTTTTTATTATTGTATAAATCCATATTTATCAATCTTGACACTTTCCTCAGCACAAATAATAAATGCTTCGAAAAATTCAAAGAACGTAATCTCTATGTTTAAATCCATTATCTTGTCCCTAAAAAATATTTGCGGAAATATCGAAGTGAACACTTTTATAATGCTTTTACTTGATAAGTTGCCCAAATTAAATAATTTTAAGCTGGATGACGGTTTCTTTTTAAATTCGTTAGCGGGTATCTCTCCATATTCTGAAAGTTGTAAACGATAACATTTAACTTGTGTAGGTAATTGTAACTTGTTAATATATAGTAATGGAGTATTATTTTAAACCATGTTATTTTGATAATAAAACCGACAACCACGCCCTACCACCGATACGCCAGTATTGCTTCACGCTAGATAAGCGCGGCGGTGGAACCTCCCTGGTCGAACAACTCTGGTTCTACCACCTTGAGAACAAACTGATGTTAATCGCATTCTCCACTTATTACGACATAGTAAACTTGCATCCTACCAGTGATATAAATCATTTCATCCCCAAAGACGTACACATTGCGACCTTCGGGCGGATCTTCTTTCACTTCCATGTAGTGTTTGTTAAAATTTGTGCAGTGAGGTGAGCGGCGCACGGCACACATAAATGAGCGTATTGTGCAAGGTTCCCCTAAACTTCGATATAACTTGTAAAGTCCATTTAATGGTATGAAAGAACCATATCCTCCGGTAAGCTTCCCTAATAAATAGAATTTAGTTAAAAAAGGACTACTTAATTGAACAAGAAAATACGACAAATAGGTATCTTTAATCATTAGCAATCGGAAAAACATAGGATCAATCATAACAGAATTAATATCGTAGTGCATTTTTTAAAATCTATCCAGGGTTTTAATACCTTCAAAATAATAGGCACCTACGTTATACGTTAAAATTAACACAGGCAATCCCGTCTATATACTCGTAAATGACATTACCAATTAAAGGAAATATCGTTATGGACTATGACTAGGTACCACGCTACCGGTCTACTACATACCTCTTTGGCGACCGGCCCCAGGTAAAACGTCTTTTTCCATGAACATTCTAAGAGCCGTGGCTACTATTGTGTCGGGCTTGTTGCCAGGGAGTTGTCTTTTAGCGTAAAGCTTACTAGCAACCGATACTAATCCGTGGATAAATTGCCAAAAATATATCTTTTCAAATGGATCATGTGGACACCTTGCAAGCCATTCCGGATTTTGATAAAATAACCTATCGATTTGCACGAGTGTAAGCCCTTTCTCATGAACATTACAGTCGTAATATAATTGCCACAAGTACAAACGAATTAATACTGGCGTAAAGTTTATTCGGTCGCTGTTGCATATCGTTGCGTACCGGTAGTATATATTTTTTAGATCTGTTTCGTAACATCTTAAAGATTTTCGTAGGGAAATCTCTTCAAAGTTCATAAAATCATTTAAATTTAGTGGACTTTCTTTTGACAAATCTATTTTTGGTATCGGATTGGATGTAATAGATCCTCTATTATTTTCAATAAAATCTGTCACAATGGAATTTCGAATATCTGCCTCTCTATCAATGTTTTTTATAGCTTCTTGTATGTGATAATATAGTCCAACAGTGCTATCGCATATATCAAATTGATATGGTTCTACTGAATATGTTTGTTTATATTCTCGTTGATTTTGGTAATCACGAGCATCCGATGCCATAGGGCCAAGATTATCGTCAATGAACAAATTTTTGTCATGTAGCACTAATCCGTTATTTGTGACTAGTTTACCAACGCCGTGTTTTTTATTATTCTTAAATTCTCCTTTATAAAGCGAACCTAATCCAAATCCCAAATTTAAATTTCCATATCCATTACGTTCTCCTTTAAACCAGTATCCGCGATACGAACTAATAGAAGGCAATGACATCGTATTGTTATAGTAGGCATCCCAAATATAATAACCGTACCCAGACATTACTCCGTTTTTCCACTCTCCTCTGTAGAACTAAACAAAATATTTGTTACAAATTAACTTTCTTGTCTAGTCGTGTAAATATGCTGAGTACTATGAATGGATCGGTAATAAATAATAGAGGAATCCTACTACTTAGTTCTAGTTTCAGAATAATCTATCGAAGTTCATAACTATATACCTTAGGGTAAGGTGGTCTAAAGCTTACGTTGAACGTTATTTATTTATTATATTGCACGTATTTAAGACATTTTGAAATTCGTTTGGAACTGATGAAAACTCGCAAATATTCGCGTAAACTCGAGACTTTTCTTTCGCATTTTAATTGACAATAGCGTATTTGTTTTAGAAGAACTACCTGCCCAAGGATACATTTACGTAACTTAAAAAGATTTATTTTTCCTTTTTTTCAGTAGCAGAAGGTATAGTAGGAATTCGTGACATAGGCAATTCTAAAAAAATAAATTTCAGTAGATATTTAGAAAAGAGTATTTCACTTAAAAAGGATCGATACTTACGTCATGATTAGGCCAAATCATTAATCCTTTTCCCTCTCGTATGAATTCATCCCATTCGCCTTTATAACCACTCAAGGGGGAATATTCCCGGGAACCAAAGCCATTTCGTACGTTCTATGATTGAAACCAAAAGTAGTAATCATTATTACCATTTTTTCCATTATTTTTTATATTAGGTACAATTACTTACGTGAAGCCATTCTCCGTCATAGGAGTTTCTAAAAGTTTTAGAATAATAAATGGCTCCTATTCCATGTTTAGTACCACAGTCCCACTCTCCAGCATAAGAGGTCTGTTTTCGAGAATTAACGTAGAGACCTCTACCGTGGCGGATATTGTTAACAAAGTCCCCCTCATACCACGTATCATCTTTCCATTGAATGGTGCCTTTGCCATTTATTGCGTTGTCTTTAAACTGACCCTGCAAATAGCTGATGATATTTATGTTCGAGTAAATTTAAAAAAAGAAGAGAAGCAAAGTCAAGCAATGATTACCGTTTTCTTAATCGCACTAAACTCATCGGAAATATATCGGAAAACTACGTACAACAAATATTGCTACCTTTATTTTGTTATTAATTATCAAAAGGTACCTACCCGACGCCGTGGGAGCAACGTCGGGTTATGTGGGATTTTTACCTCACTAAAACTCCTCCGTGGCCATCCTCAGGGCTGCGTGGAGGACTCCGGGATATCCAATGGAACACAACCGGAATCCTCCGAGCGCGATACCCCATTCGGGCTCTTCCCAGTGAGCATTTGTACTCACTGCGCCTCCTGGTGTTTACGACGGCGTGCAGCCACACATATTGTCGTCCTACCCGGGGTCGCTTGGCTAGTCGGTTCGAGCTCCCACTCTCACCGCCCACAAAAGTCAAGAAAATGAACACAAAAGAGATCAAGTGTTAGAAGTTACCTAATAAGATTTGTTAACGTTTGTTTAAATAACAAACGCAAGATTTGCTGAAAGAAAAAAAATCGTTTACGAAACTGGATAAAAAGACTGATTACTAAATACACCGTTCCATCGGCCCACTGGAATCGACCTTCGCCGTTCATGACTCTCATTGATATATTGCCTTCGTATTTGTTTCCATTGCGAAAGCGAATAACTGCTTTTTCATCTGGCGCGGAAAACCAACTGTGTTGGATGGAATTGGTCTAAAAATATATTACATTATAGTTATCTACTTCATGCATTTACATATTTTACGCAATATATAAAAAGTTAACATAGTAAGTATGTTTTATTAAAGGATTTTTAGTTTTTTTTAAATGTTTATTTTCACTAGTTCCTATTAGAGCAACATGATGGAATTTGCTTCAGAGTTACCTTGCTATATAATTCGCATACTAAGTAATAATAATTGACATAATATAATTTAATTGACATAATAATACTGTTACCTGACAAGTACGTACATATTACACATACCTGAGCAGCATCAAGTACTTCAATTTTTGAACGGCTTCTTTTTGATTTTGATGGTTTTACTGCAAAATATATAGAGACGTACCTACTTAGTAACAGAAATTGGAACTAATCGTACGATTAAAAGTGAAAAATAGTGACCTAGCAAAGAATAGTATGGGTAAATAGCTACTATGGTAACTATATTATAAAGACACAAAAAGACATATCAGATCGCTAGAGTCGCCATAGTTTTCAACTTTTCATATTCATTGACCCGTAGATACAATATAATAATCATTCAATAATCATGTATTTAAAAAATCTCACCAGCTGGCTTCTTCTTTTTACTTGAAAGAGTGATATTACTAGGTGCTTTTTCGAGGTTTTGATAAGTATCGTAGTTCTTGGGAGTTCCAATTACCTCCCATGACTCTACTATAGCGTCTAGCATGGAATCAAATAGCATTGTGATCAGTTCTTTCTGGATTGATCCTTTAGGTCTGGCTGGCAAAGACGTTCCCGACTCACTGGTCAGTCGGGCCGTGGACTGTCCACGGGTTGTGGATAAAGCTTCATAATCGTATCTATCATCTCTGAAATACTTTTTTGGAAGAACAACAGAACTATCTCGTCTAGTAACCGTTCGTTGCGAATCTAGATAGAACATTATTTTCTATTGTTACAATAAAATGTTTACTGTTGGTATGTCAAAAAGCTGTCTCTTACCTAAATAAAATCTATGGTAACATGTCATTACGTTTTTAATTTATTCCTCACAGTTAAACGGATAAAGTTAAAGTTAAAAAAACGCTAATAAATGTGTACCTACCTACTTTATAATAAGAAGCTAAGTAAAATGACTATGGTTAAAATTGTTTTTACTAAAACAACTTTCCAGGACTTAAAAGAAAAACAAACCAGATTTCATATTGCTGTATTTTGAATAACAATTTAATCTTATTTTTTAATTTAGGTCTACCGTGCCTTCTACCGTATCTATGGTGTCTTGATGATGCGCTCTCGTCTGAATCGTAAGAGCGTGTTAACTCGTTGTTTAACATAGAACGACCTATCAATACAAACAAAAGTTGGTAAATAATAATACTGACGATAAGCTATAAGAACAATTTAAAAAATTAAGTAATTACTAAAATCTTAACCCCATTTCCAAAATCTCCACGGTCTCCAAAAGCGCCAGGGATGGATGGTTTCACCCGAATTAAGATCTTTGTTGGATGCTGCGTCTAGGCGGTCAATTGGTATATCTTGATTGGGCTGTGACTCTTCATCTCCCCAACAGAAGCTAAGACAGCAGATGACAGTAAACAACATAAAAACCTGGAAAAAAAAGTAAATCTTTGAAATGTTAGAACACTACCAGAGTTATGTATGTAAATTAATGATACTTGCATTTTAATAAAATAATGTTTTAATTTTATAACAACTAGGTGCTAAAGTTTTTATTATATTCTTTATCAGTTCTGACTAAAATATGCGACTGAGGGTGACTAAAGCAGAAATGATTGAATCAAAATACTGAAACATAGGCAATTGCGTGTTTTTTAGTATTTTTCAAATTGAGGACCGACTCTACCACAAAGCGAATAGAGGAGCCGCTCTTTTTTTTTTTTTTTTTTTTTTTTTTTTTTGTTGTCGAGGGGGAAACCTTCAAAAGGTACCCGACGCCGTGGGAGCGACGCAGGGTTATGTGGGATTTTTACCGCACTAAAACCCCCCCGGTGGCCGTTCTCGGCGCTAAAAAGGAGGACTCCGGGATCTCGAAACGACTTCAACCAGAATCCTCTGAGCGCGTTGCCCCATCGGGCTCCTCCCAGATGGGCGGCTGGGCCCACCGCTCCGTCTAGTCTTTACGACGGTATGCGACCACACGTACCGCCGTCCTTCCCGGGATCACCTGACTGAACGGTTCGAGCTCCCACTCTAGCCGCTCGTAACCCCGGAAGCCCCTTTTAGTCGCCTCTTACGACAGGCAGGGGATGCCGTAGCCCTATTCTGGTCCCGGAACTACAGGGTGCAGAGGAGCCGCTCTAGGCGTCAAGTCACTAAGGGCGTCAAGTATGGTCAATAAAACCGAAAAAATAGACGTAAAGTTATAGTATGTTTTTATGTTTTATCAGATTTTTCAAATTGTATGCTAGTACTTGTATGCATAACTAAGAATATAGGTTGCCAAAATAAAATCTCGCTCCATATTAAAAATTGCGTCCGCCCGGCACTGTTCAAATCAAATATTTATTGTTTTTTTTTATAACCACAATTTAAGTAAACTGCATAAAAAAGTTATTTGCACAGTCATTTATTCTTTAGTAATAAAATATCAACATTTAATGCATTTCAATTAGAGTAACCAAAAGTAGCAACAAATATTACCTTTGATGTCATTTCCGTTCAAAATCCAAATAAACTGAGTGCACTGGCGGTATCAAATCGCGTAAATGAACAGTACGTTGCAATTAAATTTCTTTTATTAACTTCGACTATTTAGACCGGATGCTTCTTGTGTAAAATGTACCTATTTTAGTTAAGACATATAGCATGTAATAATGTGTGTAACTACCAAAGCAATTCATTGACCCAAATCAGGAAATCGTTAACGAACTGTAAGTATTGCCAATAAGTACAGTTTTATTTAAGGCTGTAAGAAATCTTATTGTACCTACAGACAGAAATTCTGTTAGACAGTCAATTTAATTTAAGAAATCGAAACGAAACATAGTTACACCTATATGTCAGGTATCTTATACCTTTTTCTGCGTCGTGCTCTTGGCAGGTCAGTTGTGGTAATCATGTTGAGTGGCTGATCTACTGTGCCTCAATTCTAGTAAACTCATACAAAAGGCCGCGCATACCAGGTTTGAATTGACCTTCCTCGTGCTCTAGTGCCCTCTATATACCCTGACATGACCAAACGTTCGAATGCGCTGGGTTTTCGAAGGACTTAATGATGCGACTTTTTACTAAATTTGATAGGTGCTGTTTAACGCAGTTCTAATCTACCAACGAAGATGAACGGAATAATTATATGTCAAACTCGTTGATTATCAAATAGCCAAGTAAAGTTTTGTATGTTTTATAAATAAAATTGCTGCAACTAAAAATTAAAGTATGTGTCGGATTATACAAGGCCGAAAATTTTCTCAGTAAATATACTGAAAATCGCTTAAAATTCAATGTTTAATTCAGATGTAACTAATTAAATTAAGTTTAAGTGACACTCTGAAGGGATCGTATCAAATAATAAAGTTAGAAAACGAAAGACAATGTAAACACATTTTGTGTAATTAATGTTTTATTTTAACATCAAACAATAAATTCGTTACATAATATTAACATAATAATAAAATTAATTTTATTTTTAACGAGTGGATACGAACAATACTTTAACGGCAATTTTTTTCTATAAATCTATACGGATAAGTCGTCAAGTGGACGATGAAAACCAGAAATAATCTTTTATTGGACTAATGTTACAATTGTGTACGTGATTTTTACTATATTTTTTTTTCTAAAATAATAACTCAATAATTAATATAATCATCAAGTTATTATTATTGGTACATGTATACCAATAATTACCAAAATATACATCGTATTGTCGGCCGCAATATGAGCATGTTCAGTGCAGGCCCCAGTATGGATGTGAAAATTTGCTTAAAATTATACGCTAGACTACGCTATAGCGCAGTGGCATGCTGTCGATTCGTTATTGGCAAAGTTGAATAAGATTGGAAAAGTGGACAACTGCGAACGCTCGCTCAGTCGGCGGCTGAGAATGGCAGGTGCGTTTGGTTAAAACTGATTACTTCGATTAACAATTGATTATCGAGTGTAGTACCTACCCGTTAAACCATGCAACAGCATCAATTTATTTTACAATATATAAGTTAATAACAGTACCTACTTAACGACAACAGTGGCACATCATTCTCGCTTTTAAACATCGCGATTCATGTTAGTAATTAAGGAAATGAAATTAGCAACTTAATTTGTAATATAAGAATAAATTGTCGTCAATATCACATGCTGAATTGAATGTGATAATTTATAAATTAAACAGTAGACATAAGCAAAATATTAATTATATAAAAATAAATAGACAAAAACATGATTGTTTTCATTGGTGGTATATTATTATATACAAACATATTAATTTAAATAATCTGAAATACAATGATAACATATACCTATCAGCAAGTATTTCATAATTTAAAGTACCTATCTATCGACACATTACAATATATACTTTGTCAAAAATATCGTACAGCTAATATAATTTTGTATTCTTAGTGCTCAGGTATTTACATATATGTGTCTAAACTAAACTGTTCATAGATTTCTTTAAATAGCTATTAATTAAAACGCAAAGTAAAGTACTAACATTCGCAACAAATGTTAGTCTTCTGAAATTAGGCGTAATGATTTTCCTGTACTTGATCCTACTCCGCTTTGTGAAGAGATTCGCTCAACATCGCAAACAAATTTCAAAAAAATAAATAGAGGAGAACATAACATTCACAGAAATTACACTTATAATTAGTATCATTTATATTAGAGCCACTGTTGAGCAATTACAATTAAGTTAATTTTTAGTTTATTACATTTATGGGACAATGGCGATTTAAAAGAGAAGACAGGTAAATGATAATGGAAATGTCAATAACTTTCAAATATTAACTGTATACGTTGTTCTAAAGAATCCGTCTAACAGCTACACGAGGAAGACAAGAGCAACGAAATATCAGTGCAGTACCTCTAGTGAAAATTGGTATAATTCTGTTTTTTTCCCAAATTCACTTCAACTAAAATATTGTTAGACCTACGTTTTCTATTTTTCTTTTCAACATCCCTCCGTTATTATATCAGTTTTCGTTATTTAATTAATTTAATTTGGTAAATATCAGTTTAACACCCGTTTTCACCAGGGGCACAGATATTATCTTTATAACATTAACGTATTAATCAAATTACTAACAGCAGATTTTTGGTTTATGATGCTCAAGTTGAGCCTATAACTATCTACACAAAAGAATTTTAATTTAAGTATTAGCACTACACTAAATCACTTCCACGTCTCACGTGTTACATAACAGCACAATATAGCGAATCAATTTGTGCGCTCATATTTCATAAGTTGATAAAGTTATCAGTCCCCCTTCTCTGAGACGACATTCAAAGCTACATACTACCCTTATATGTTACATATATCTTAATTAAACCCTGATTGCACCCATATTATGGAAACAACAGCGAAACGACTTGTGTGCTTTGCACCTATACTTTTTTAACTTTGAATTGAAAATACTAGTAATACATAGTAGTTCTAGCTATAATACTAAATTGC
Organism: Spicauda simplicius; assembly: GCA_949699795.1. Taxonomy (NCBI): domain Eukaryota; kingdom Metazoa; phylum Arthropoda; class Insecta; order Lepidoptera; family Hesperiidae; genus Spicauda; species Spicauda simplicius. The sequence continues at coordinate 8,758,020 of OX453064.1, forward strand.
AAGGCCTATATCGTTAATATCTACTTACGTTATAATTAAAAGTAGCTCTAATTTATGTTATCTACTTTGATGAGAAAATATTTTCCATCTAAGCAGTTTTTGTACACACTGAAAAAGCTAAGAAGGAAGGATATTTTCCTGTTTCTACTAAAGGAAGGAAGGCTCTAAGCTCTATATTGATGGCACTTACATTATATGTGCCAAAATTTTGCAATGGCTATATGATACATGAGTGACATCTTTAAGCTTTGGCCCGCAATTTCTATCTAATATTACATTAACTAGAATTCGCGATGAAATAGAATAACTCTAATTATGAATATGCGCCTAAAAGAAATTAAGCGACTTCTATGTCGAGTTATTATAAGTAAAGAATTTACAATGCCAGCCTTTTAGGCAGTTAAAATACAATAAAAAGGAAAAGCGTGGAGAGGTACTTAAGAAATGAAGTATTGCGAATGAGTAAAGTTTGGCGCGTTATCAATACTGATCGCAGTGGATTCCTGGGTATGAACGTGCTCCATCCAAATAAATAATTAATACTGTCTAAATTTGGTCTTGCGTATACGGTGCTATTGGTCGTCTTTTAAATGCGCTAAATATGTCAATGTTTTGAGCTATCACACCTTTTGTCACGTACTGTTAATCAAGTTTCGTCGTAGATTGAACTATGTTATTAAGGCTCGCCGAATGTGTACGACACAAATAAAGTTATACTTCAATTTATTTGAAAAAAAAAGCAAGTAGTTCGTATTATTTTAGTACCTATAGTAGCGCGTGGTACGAAGCTGCACTGATGTTGCACATGTTTTTGTAGTTAGTTTCATCCTACATTATACCATAAATTAGGGGGACGTCTATTATTTACGAAAACTGACCTATGAAAAGCTACGACAGATACCCCCCCCTCCCCTCCCACCGCGATAGTTCTCTAATGGAGATAAAGTAATAGTTAAAAATTAAGTGTTAATAAGAAATCAAATAAAAAAAAATGTGTGCGTGTACTAGTGTACACTCGTAAGAAGTGAAACTTCTTTATGACGTTATTTTTCAAAAAATAATTTACTTTAAGCAACTTTACAGAAATTGGTTAAATAAAGTTAAATTAGATAAAGTTTAATAAAAGGCTTTTATTAAACTTTATCTAATAATCTAATCTATAATAATCTATCTAATATTACGCGTGGTAGGGATAAGAAAAAGATGGCGCGTACCGGAAAAAAATGATGGCGCGTAACAGAAAAAGATGGCGCGTAACGAAAAAATGTTACTCTAAATTTTTTTCCAACCCCGATAAAGAAGTTTCACTTCAAAAAGATGTTTAACTTCGTCTGTGCGTAACTACAATCATGTTGTCATCATAATCACGACATTCCAGCTGTCATTAGACTTATGTAATGCAATATTTAGATATCTACGAACAATTCGTCAAATAACTTGCCGAACTATGACAAACAGACATTGGTCATGCAACAGTACAGAGGTAATACTTTAATCGTGCTGGAAACCTCCAGCGCGCTGAGAATGATCAAGTATTCGTATTGAGTACCGAATATACCACAGTAAGTTATTATACCTATAAATATTCCTTCCTACCTAGTCGTATTCTTAAACCGACTCGTTTTTACTCGGCGAGTATTTATGCAATATATACCTACATGCTCGAAGTCACTACACCGAATATCCTGCCGACTGTTCAATCACCGCGCGAGTACGTATAGACAGATCTAATTTGATGCGCATTACGAAACAAATACCCCGCTCATCACGCGTATTCGGGTAAGTTATTTACATTGTTGTATTTTGTATTTGTCTGTATTCCTTCAAATGTGGCAGAGTCTAAACATTGCATTATAGTAGTATAGTTCACATCCAGTAGCGACGCATAGGTTTTCTATCATAGAGGCGCGGAGACGGTGCGCGCGCACGGGTTCGCCGATGCCGGCGTCACGAGACGTGTAACAGGTGCTGGTAATGCGGGAACACCTCGTACTGTGACACGTGCAGGCCGTATTGTACCCCAGTAAGTTATTCTATACATTCTCGTATTTGTTTTTATTCCTTTATACGTGGTAGAGTCTAAATATTGCACATTAGTGGTATGGTTAACATTCAGGTGGCAATGCGCAGGTTATCCAAAATGTAGGCTCGGTGTTACGCACGAACGAATATTCTTATCCGAGTAACACACTCGTAATTGGTTGCATTTAATCATGTGGTACTCTAAACACTGCATATTAATAGTAAGATTCATATCCAGGTACCGACACGCAGGTTATAAACTATAGAAGCGAGGCGACGCTGGCGTCACGAGTCGTGCAGCTAAAGCTGTTAGTGTGGGAATACCTTGTACGGCGGCACGTGGCGCGCATATCTCATCCGAGTCAGTTAAACATTCTAGTATTTGTTTCTATACGTCCATTTGTGGTAGTCTATTTCATATTAGTGGTATGGTACACTTTTAGGTAGCGACACGCAGGTTGTCCACGACAGAGGTGCGACGGTATGTTAGGCCCGGACGAATTTTGGTAACCGAGTAAGTATTTACGTTCTTGTATTTGTTCGCATTCTTTCATATGTGGTTCTCAAAATATTGCATATTAGTGGTACTGTTCACATCCAGGTAGCGACACGTAAGTTAACCACAATGGAGGCGCGGCGAAGCGGCGCCGGCGTCACGAGTCGTGCAGCAGCCGCTGGTAGTGTAGGAACACCTCGTACGATTTTATATATCTTTTTTATTTGTTGCAATGTGCTTAACAATTAGACATAATCAATACGGTGTTAATTGACCTCACATTTGCCACACCGTGGTGTACAAATTATACACGTGCACCCGGATTGTATCCGAATAAGTTATTAACATTCTTGTATTTGTTTTTATTCCATTATATGTCGTAGAGTTTCAATATTGCATACTAGTGGTATGGTTAACATTCAGGTGGCGATGCGCAGGTTATCCAATATGTAGGCTCGGTTTTACGCACGGACAAATATTCGTATCCGAGTAACACACTCGTAATTGGTTGCATTTTTTCATGTGGTACTCTAAACATTGCATATTAATGGTAAGATTCATATCCAGGTACCGACATGCAGGTTATAAATTATAGAAGCGCGGTGGCGCTGGCGTCACGTGTCGTGCAGCTAGAGCTGTTAGTGTGGGAATACCTTGTACGGAGTCACGTGCCGCGCATACTCCATCGAGTCAGTTAAACATTCTAGTATTTGTTTCTATACGTCCATTTGTGGTAGTCTATTTGATATTAGTGGTATGGTTCACATTTAGGTAGCGACACGCAGGTTGTCCACGACAGAGGTGCGACGGTAAGTTACGCCCGGACAAATTTTGGTAACCGAGTAAGTATTTACGTTCTTGCATTTGCTTGCATTCTTCCATATGTGGTTCTCAAAACATTGCATATTAGTAGTACTGTTCACATCCAGGTAGCGACGCGCAGGTTATCCACGATGGAGGCGCGGCGGCGGTGCGCGCGCACGGGCTCGGCGGCGAGGCGGCGCCGGCGTCACGAGTCGTGCAGCAGCCGCTGGTAGTGCGGGAACACCTCGTACGGCGGCACGTGCAGACCGAACTCCAGCGCCACCAGCACCGCGAACTCGAACTTGATCAGGTCCTTCCGGTTTACGCGGAACGTTGTCTCTATGCGCTGGAAATGTTAACACGTTTTTGTTTGAAAAAGCTTGAAATGTAGGAAGTAAACAATATATGTACCGTTATATAATTGTACATTTAAGTAAACCAAGTAATACTACAATTAAAGATATCACATAACTAGATGTAAATCAAAAAAGATTTTATTGATATGATAACACAAGATACAATAAGTTTGTTATGACAAAATAGGTAGATAAGTCAATGAGTTTTGAATTAAAATCAAGGTGAACGAATTAGGTCCTTGTAGCGAGTATATGTACTATACATTTTAACAAAACTAACCAGTAATAGACAAAAAGTAAGAATTACTTGGCTGATAAATAAAACATACCTCTATAAGTGCTTTCAACATTTCTCCTTTAACATCATTGAGTTTAGCCGATAGCAACAGGCACGCTCCAGCGCACAACTTCCTGTTATCTTTATTGATTAGGTTCGCAAGAATTAGTTTCTCAAAGTACACATACGCCTGAGCGACCGACAGAAGATCAATTCCACCGCTATCGTGTTTAGCGATTTTACGCATTTCTTTTTTAATGCTGGAAAAAGAAATAATACATAAATTTTGTTTTTTAAATACATGAGATCAGATATATTTAATTTTTTAGTAGGAAACGAACATGTTACCCATGGACATCAGTAAGCAACTACATATAGGACAGGCGGTCTATCTGAATTTAATCTTAGATACGTAGGAGTTAAATCGTCGTCTTATATGTGTTATTATATGTGAGCTGGCGACCACAGCCGTCCTCCGGAACGCAAGAAATGAGTTGTCGATGGTACCTGCCTGTTCTAAAAATAAAATAATAGTAAAATTTTTGATCGAAACAATACCTTCTAAGTTTACTGAGAGTCAGCTTAATATGAGGAAACTTCTCTCGGAACTTGTCATTCAGTTCCTTCTTCAAGTCTTGTGGACGTACGTAATCGATAATAGAGGTCATGTACGATGTGAATGTCAGAAGTGTCCTGTGTTTGCCGGCTATCAGCTCGGGGTCATCGAGGACGTTTGGACAATATTGAACCTGTGGAGTTGAAATCACCATTTTACTCAGTCATTTCATATTTGAAACCTGGAACTGCTTAAAAGTTTACTCTAAAATAAGGGGTCCCAGTTCCTATTATATTTGCCATCCAAGATAAAATTTGCGGCTACAGGAACATAAACAAACCCTGTGATTAAAAGAATGGAGTCACAATTTTCACATTATCAAGGTAACAGAACACGCTCTTGTATAATGCTTTATGTACGGGATTTTTAATTAAGGCGAAGTAGGCGGTGTGAGCTTCCGTGTACAGCCTCACGGTGCATAGGGCCTTGCGCCTCACAGACATAGTCTAACAAAAGGTTTCTCCAAGACTTGGTATTGGGGGCCGGAGGATCAAGATTTGGCGACTTTTTTTTTGGTCCACATATTGCAGATCCACTTTAATTTGTGTACATTTGGCGACCTTTTTTTCCTGGTCGACGTCCACAAACTGCAATTCGACTTTAATTATAGGGCCTGGCGAATTGTAGCTTGCCCACATTAAGTTTAGGTCTCACGCAGTCACTGCGTTTATTTATAAAATTGTTAAACAAAGCAGAAATACAATAAAAATAATTACTACTTGTATAATTGCTTATGATTCGTTGACCAATGATAATATTTAGTACCTAATTAGGTATCAAACTGCCAGTCGTTAGTTAGAGATTTTCGCACATAAAGGTGTTCGTGCCTCTACATGATCGAACACCTGGTGGCGGCCGCTTCCGCGGGGGCTCCCTGAGCCGGCGATCTCGAAACTACTGAATGGATGACGTGAGCTCATAAGTAACGTATAAGTATCAAATCATAAATATATATCTTTTACATTTGTATATTATATTATAATACAATGTTTTAATAACATTGTATCATTAAGTCTAAATGTTGAGTCCGGGAGCACTTCAATCTCCATGACAATGGCCTGCGTAAGAAGGGTTCCCACAAGATCTGAAAATCCTTACGTTGACTTAACGTACAAGAGACTTTAAAGGTAAGACGTCCCCATAATTTTGATAGTAGTTAAAATGTTGATAGTAGGAGGCCTTTAGAGCTGATTCTGAGTGCACCACTAGGTGGATTTTTACAATTAACACAATGTTGTATTACCAAGCCTTAAATCAGATTTCAGTTTTCAATGTAATTCATATAAACTTACATATTTTTGAGATATCACTGTAGCTTCATCCCAGTCAAAGGTTTTGTTTTCTATCGAAGAGTGGGGCGGTGAGGATGGTATGGTCGTCCTCTGAGAGGACTCGTACGAGAAGCACCTAAAATCACTTTCTTGAGCAACAACTTATATAAACCAATTTAAGACACATGCAATAGAACCCCCTCAAGCATTTAATATGCGGTCATGCATTCCTAAAATTGTTAATTTAAGATCAGCAAAAATATACCTACTATACTATATTAGTTTCATGCATTGTCATTTGCAACTTAATAATTACTAACAAGCCTAAGCCTATTTATTTCAAATTACATTAAAATAAATTAACGTTTGAATGTTATTCTGAAAATATACTAGAAAAACTAGGTAACTCAAGTAAATACCCGAATTATTTTTTCGAGTTCATTTAGTGACCTATTATAACTTCACCAGAAACAAACAAATGTCATAGGTTTACACTAGAGCACTAGAACAAATTGACTATACCACAACTACGATATACCCAAATACTTACCGTTGATAACAATCTTAACATAAAATGTATGTAAATAATTTTAAAAGCTAATAGATTCAGAATAGTATGGTTAGATCGAAAGACACCTAGATAGATTCTACGAATATTCAATACCATCAATTCCATAATTCGATGCAAGTTAAGAAGACTACTAGTACAATACAATTTAACATAATTAAAAGCATCTCAATTCCATCAGCAACATCTGAGTATTTAAATTTGGAAACATCCCAATTATCTTGAGAGATGTGTTAAAGCCAATATACCGGAGCTAAAATTAAAAATTTTCTGAGGCAATAAATAATGTAACAATAGAGTTGTGCTTATTATAATAGTGTTAATAATAGTTGTTCCAGGCAGAATATTATTTAGCCGAACCGATTAGGAAAAGGCGTGACCAGATAAAAATCCATTGTCCCCAATTATATGTATGTGTGATGTTATTTAATGAATTGATCTCTGGAGCTGACCAGTTTTTATAAATACATTTAAAGTATATACAGAGTATGGTTATGATAGTATTATTTTATTGTGAGTGACATTAAAGCAAAATGTCTTATTTGAATATATATTACATTGATTTGATGTTATATTAGCGCAAGTAGTGGAGCATTAATTGATTGTATTCTAAGTGTAGCATTAGCATTACATAGTACTTTTTTCGTTTACCATTTTTTATCCTTGTGCCTCGTCAATAATTTAGTCCTGAAAGTCAAATGTTAGTGATGACATGAGTCAAGCTATGTGGTATTCAAAACTGTTCCGGCAAGTATGACGTTCATCCAACATACATGACTATATCCAATTTATTTTTAGGAAAGTTAAATGAAATGTATTGATGAATGCAATAATTAATATGGAATAACACATGAAACAGTTCTATGATAGTTTAAATTGAAAAACATACTTTCAACAGTTTGAAGAAACAAAATGGGTGTGTGAACACTTACAAAGGATAACATGAAATAACATGCACAAAGCATAATTAGACATATATTTCCATTAAATAGACATCAATTAATAAAATTGGAACTCTGTTGATACATAATAAAGTCACAAAGAAATATTTATACCTGGCTATCACATGAGGGTGCCGATTTAAGATTTTCCATGTTGCCTTTTCACTAAAGTCACCTTCATACATCTTTCTATATTGTTCCCTTGTACATACTCTAGAAGGCACTAAAAGTTTCGAGTATGATATATCCTGTCCATGCTCCTCTCTTTCTAAACCCAGGAGGTCAAAGGGATCAACACCATTGTCGGTGATGGAAGACAGGGGCCTAGGACCTGATGTGTTACGTCTGCGGACTCCATCTTTTCTTAAATCAGACCTGGAAAATGCAACATTTTTCTTATCTGTTACAATACTTATGACGCATAATATTCTTATATGCAAATGTCCATTAAGATAATCTTGTTTGAAGGTCATGGAAGCCTATCATATTCTAATACTAACATAACACAGATTACTTCATAAATCAGGACTACATACATAGCAATGTGGTGATAAATAATGTGAAAAATGATGCTTTCAAATGTATAGTAAACTATCATAAGTATATTCTATTTAATGTATGATTTTGCAAACTACAATTATTAAAGTATTATTTGATTTTGTTATTGTTTGATTATCATACATACCTCACATTACGGATTGTTTTTGAATAGGGTATAGTGCTGAATAGAGCACATGGAACTCCCTGGCTGGGGGCAAATACAAGCCTTTCATCCCTAAATGATACACCCTTGGTTGTTCGCATAAGCCGCACCTCTTTGGAATATGTGTGGCTCTCTGGAATACATGTATTGCTGCTTCGGAACCTGCCTGTAATTTAATACAACAAACGGTGACATGGAACTAAGATATAGTAAGATACAGAATAATAAATATTGTACACCATTAACTTAAAAAGAGTATTTACTTTACTAGATTGGATTTTTTGTAATTATTATATCAGATGGAAAAAATACTTTCCGACTTAGAAAGAATTGTATCATAAATTATATTTGTAAGGTATAAAACTGTTTTTTAAATTATACATATTCAAAGTGGTGCTCAAATACCATAGTAATTTATATATTATCTCAATAGCTATCAATGTCAAAGAGAGACAATAAAAAATATATATATAGAGATAAGATAATGAGAATGTATGATTTTATAAATATTTTGAAAATAGCATTTCCATAATATTACTTGTTATTTGAATTATATACATGGCACTGGGTTCTGTCTTACTACAGAAGTGGCTTTATCTCATTGTTCATGACACTATTAGTTTTATCACATTATGATTTTCTTGACTATTAAAGCAAGTGATTTTATAAACTCCAAACATAAATAACCCAATTTTATACCAGATAACAAAAGAAATTGAGGACAGAATGTAGTTAAAATGTATATATTTACCAAAATTTAAACTCTCTGAACTACTCTTGTCATCCTGAGTTACCCCGGTTAGAGAAGGAAGGTGGCCCTTTCTGCTTCTGATAGATGAGTGTTTTTCTTTAAATGATTCTGTATTACCAGATGAACACCTAAAAAATACATATATTATGTATAGACATTATATTTAGACGACCCGGTTAAGAATTTTAATTTATAAGTTGCTTAAATTTCACAATTAACATTTTTATGAAAACTAAATTAATATCAATTAGGGACATTATATTTAGACGACCCGGTTAAGAATTTTAATTTATAAGTTGCCTAAATAAATTTCACAATTAATATTTTTATGAAAATTAAATTAATATCATTTAGGGACAACGAAACAGCTTATAATTAAAGTTCTTTTACATTGATTGGATTTTATGGACTTTTTCTGACACTAACCTATCCCTGAATGAATGACTTATGCCACTTTTAATAGGTGTTATATTGGCGTGTTCGGAGTCTGAACTGATGGATTGATTGTCTCCACCAACGCGATGAACTGGGCTTGATTGGGCTCTGTTACGATTACGACCACCATTTTTCACGTCTTTATCACAAATATTTTGACCGTTTGTAGCAGAATCACATTTATCCACTTTAGCTGATTTATCTAATATCTGGCACAGTTCCGTATCCTTAAAAGATCCATCCAGGGAAATGTTTGATAAAAATGTTATAGCTGCAAGACGTCTTCGCGCTTTTTCGTATTTATTACGATGGTTAGACATTATTTATACGGGCTTGAGTACAATAATATACGGTGACGAGATGTTTAAAATGAAGTAAACGAAGGTTTTCTAGTATTTTTATTTTTAGAATGATCAAATTATATTTTTCTGCAGTGCACCAATATTGTTTTCATTTTTTGACTGATGGCATGACATTGACAAACATGACAGTAGTGCTGGAATCAGTAAGCTATCGATAGTATTGATAGTACAGTAAGCACTATCTATGCGATGGCATGATTAAATTTAATATAAAAAATACACAAGTATCGTCGTTGTGTGTACCTTCAGTATCATTTCAGTAGCATTATTTCCATCTTAAGAGGTGTAACTTCAAACGATGTTGGTTTGGTAGGTATCGAACCGATATTAATATATTATTGTCGATATCGACAACATTTACGGTATATTTACAGATACTGATGCAATAGAAGTATATTAATAAATAAAATTAATAAAAGACATGTATATGCATGTATTATTTCAAAGACCATAACTTGTTTTGTATAATGATTTCCGCACTGTGCATAGGCTGTTACTAAACGTTAACAGGAACTGTCAACTGTCAAAATTTCGGGATCTGTCGTCTGACCGATTTGCTGCTGTTCTGTCTGTTATTGTAAAAGTTTTATTGTAAAGTTTACGAATATTATTTTTCTTATTTGCTAAATTTAAGAATCTAGGTATGGCTATGACTATGGAGCCTAATGTTCCGGGCTCATCAGCAGCATCTAGAGCGACTAGATTTATGATGGAAGGCGTAGGAGCTAGGGTAATACGAGGTCCTGATTGGAAATGGGGCAAACAGGTAGATTTAATGTGATTACTCTTCACTGTATACTTCCCTGCACTCGAGGCGTTTACATATACGAACCCTAAAAAAAGTTGAGATACATATCACTTGCTATATTGTTTTTAGGATGGTGGAGAGGGTCATGTAGGAACAGTGAGGAATTTCGAATCTCCTGAGGAGGTTGTAGTTGTTTGGGACAATGGGACAGCTGCCAACTATAGATGCTCGGGTGCTTACGACCTACGCATCCTGGATAGCGCCCCAACGGGTGTCAAACATGAGGGCACTATGTGTGACACTTGCCGACAACAACCAATATTTGGTAATATTCTCTCACTCAGACAAAAATATGAACATTCCCTTAATTCAAATGATTTTTCAGTAATTTGTTAAAAATACTAATGATTGAAGTTTTAAGATTAATTACGTTTGAAAGAAAGTACTTTATCTTATAAATAAAACATTGCTCTGTAGGCTAATAACTGTGATTTTGTTTAAAACAACAATTACCATTATAATCCATAATAATCCATAAAAATTAAACTATTTGTGGCACTGTTTAAGTGTATTTTGTAGGCTATTGTTTATAGAAATATCTAGGAAATTACATTTATCTAGAAAATTTCTATTCATTATCAGATGACAAATTCCTGAATTACAGGCATTCGTTGGAAGTGCGCTGAATGCAGTAACTATGATCTGTGTTCTGTATGCTATCATGGTGACAAGCATCACTTGAGGCACAGGTTCTACCGCATTAGCGCACCGGGGGCTCAGCGCTGCCTCGTCGAACCTCGCAGGAAGAGCAAGAAACAAGCTGTTAGGGGTATCTTCCCAGGAGCTAGAGTTGTTAGAGGGGTATGTAAAAATATTTAGCACTATCATTTATTTATTAGGGCAACAAACATTTTCACTTTTTGTAACACATACATAATTGTGTAATGTATGTATATGTTATGTAAATTATGAAGTAAGTTATACATTAAATTTTATGTTAACATTAGTCTAGATTCAACTACTTGTTGAATTTATTAGGCATTAAATTAAATGAATATAGGTAAAAATTCATAAACTTGTAGGTGGATTGGCAATGGGAAGACCAAGATGGAGGCAATGGCAGACGAGGAAAAGTGAATGAGGTTCAGGATTGGTCGGCAGCAAGTCCTCGCTCTGCTGCTTATGTTGTTTGGGATAATGGTGCCAAAAACCTCTACAGGGTTGGCTTTGAAGGGATGGCAGACCTAAAGGTATGTGTTTTATCCACATTTTCTTTTAATTTATTTGCGATTTAGTTTTGACTCATTTTCTAAGCATGATGGAATAGGCTACTGCTCTTTTTTTTTATCAATTTTCTGGTCTCTCTAATATAGGTAGTTGCATAAAAATATATTAAAGTTATTGGTCTTTTCATAGTTTTGTCTTTAGCAAGATATTAATTTCTTCATACATTTATTTCTTTCAGGTAGTACATGACGTAAAAGGTCAAAATGTTTATAAGGAACATTTACCACTTCTCGGAGAATTGGGACCAGGACGTACAGGTCCTCATGGCCTGCAAGTTGGTGATCAGGTCAGTTTAAAAATAGTTCCCAAAGTGGTTTGGATTTTGCTTTATTTGTAAATTGTAAGATAGTGTTAGAGCCGGCGCACATATGACGGATCGCAGCGCAAAGAATGCCCGCGAAATTTTCTAAACGAATTACACACTGGCCGAAATTCGCGCAAATTACTGCGAAAGCGGACGCTCGCGGAGTAGCGCGTCGTGCGCGCGTGGTCGCGCTCCTGCGCGCTACCTTTCGCATGTTGTCGCTTCCATGCTTCTTAGAAATATATTGCTGGTATTAAATTTTGGATATTATTTCTAAAGGGACAATGACGATAATAGTTAAAAATGCTCTGCGCTGCGCTCCGTCATATGTGCGCCGGCCCTTATGGTATTTTAAGGACTGTACTTATCAACTCTCATTGTGTTTACTTCATAAATTAGTAATTTGTTTAATTGCTATTATGAAATAATTTCTGAAACTATTTTTTGACACACTCTTTGATACTTCGGAATTTTTTTGGCAATCATTGCTATTGCTAAAAAGTTACCTGAAGTTTCAAAAAGTTTTTTTCAACTGGCTTAACCATATTTGTAATCTTTATGGTTTTCCTGTGTTATTTGCCTGTTGATGGCAGGCTTAGAAATTATGAAAATTTGTAATACCATGTCTAATGTGTTAACTCTTAACACTCTTTATACATATATGAAAACAATATGTACATATAATTGGCTCATGTATTGCAAAGAACAGCATTTGTTAACATTTTAGTTATGGGAGCCGCACAGTAGCTAGAGAGTAATTGTTAAAATTCGACCACGAAAAACGAACATGGTCCAGGATAGCCAAGATAGCCATTTAAAGCTCATTGCTATCAATTGTATTACAGGTTAATGTTGATCTCGACTTGGAGATAGTGCAGTCACTACAACACGGCCATGGCGGCTGGACTGATGGTATGTTTGAGTGCCTGCGGACCACTGGCACCGTCGTCGGCATTGATGAAGACCATGATATTGTTGTCACTTACCCCAGTGGCAACAGGTGGACTTTTAATCCTGCTGTCTTAACTAAGGTATGTAATTCTAGTGAAAACTGTTAATCCTATGTGAACTGACTTATAAGACACAGAATCATGTGCTGTAAGAAGTTGTTTATAGACACGGCATTAACCATTTACAATCAGGTGGACTGCTTGCTTATTTGCTACTTTAATACTACTAGTCACCCGTCGCATCGGTCGAAATTCGACCGTAATTTAAATTAAAAAACTAAACTTCATATTGTCCAAAGTAGTACGAATATTTCTCAAATTCAAATAAAATGTAATAATTTTTAAGTAATTTTGATGGGCCCGTTAGATATAAAAAGGTTTAATTATCTAAGCCGCATTTAAAAGCAATAGCGGTATTTTGATAAAGACATCTGACGTTATGTGTTTCCATATAAGACATTGAATGTTCTATTTCGTTTCCTACGTATGTGTTTGTGACAAATTCACGGTAGTGTGTGTAATGTGTTTTTAGTTTATTTTCTCATTCTGCACTCCTCTACGTCCACTATAACCGTGCATATTTCATACTAATCCGTCCACGACATATTACTTAAAAATGCGTCACAAGTTTTTGCTTCACGCATTAATTTAATAATAATAAAAAAAAAATATAAAATATTAGTATTGAAGAGTTTGAAAATCTGGCTTTGTGATCGGATCCATCCAAAATATTGTAATGCAATGGCATTACAATATTTTGGTACTATATTATTATAACATTTGCAAAGTTAATAAATCATAATAATATGTTCATTCAGGGTAGGTTAAAATTAATTTTCTTAGATTTGTTTACATAATTAGTTTGTTAGTGACGTACTTGTGAAGTTAATAAAATCGTCTTTATTATCATAGTACATGAAATGGATATGTTTCCGATAAGCGTGATAAGTGAAATACATTTATTCACCAAGAAACTAATTAATTAGAAACTTACGAATCTGTCAATAGTGTCGAATTTTGTTATTTTTTACTAGCTACAATACAATGTCGCGTGAATGTAACTCAAGTTATAGGAAATCGTGCGTTTTTTCTTTATAATATAGTAGTAGCACAGTTTGCAAGGTGCTAGAACAATGGTTCGTAGGGAACCACCGCCACATCTATATCTAGCGTGAAGCAGTTTCTGCGCTTTGGTGCAACAGTGGTTGCTGGCACACTTTTATATAAGCTGAATATCTTAGGCTTCTGGAATAGTAACGCTTCTGTGATTAACTTCATCCAGAACCCCATTTTTTATGAGATCTTTCCAGATGTCCATGGGCGGTGACCACTTATCATCAGGCGGGCTGGATCTATATTTACTACATTCAAATTATAAAAAAAGATTATAATTTAAAGTATGCTTATATAACCTATATATTAATACGTGAAACAAAAACTTCGGGTGCATTTTTAAGTAACTTGCCGCAGACGGCGGAGTACGAAATTTTGCAAGGTTATAGTTGACGTAGAGAAGGAGTGCGCAATGCTAATATTTCTTTCAAATAATGCATATAATTATTATATATTACACACTACCGTGAATTTGTCGCAAACACATAAATAATAAACGAAATAGAATATTCAATGTCTTACTATGAAAACATAACGTCAAAAATGTCAGATGTCTTTATCAAATACCCGCTATTGTTACGATATTGAATTTGAGAAATATTCGTGGTACTTTGGACAATATGGCGTTTAGTTTTGTAATTTAAATTCCGGTCGAATTTCGACCGCTGCGACGGGTGACTAGTACATTGTATAAAAGGTTGAGGAAAAAAGATTTTATGTATTATAAATCCACTAGTTTGTTTTTTAAATGTAAGCAAAAGATTCATCGCAAAAACATGCAGTCAAGCTTATTTGCTAATGCACTACACTACACTAAATTGTTTAAAGATCTCGCTAGGTGCGAGTCGGACACGCCCACTAAGGGTTAAATACCAATATCTTTTTTTATAAGATCAATAAAAAACGGCAAAATATGACGTTAGTCGTAAGGGAATTAACTTAAAATATTTATTTTATTTTAATATAATTATTTATTTTTAAATTGAATATTTAACTCAATATGATAACCTTTTTTTACGACGGGAAACCTTTAAAAGGTGACGCCGTGGGAGCGACGCGGGTTATGTGGGATTCTCACCGCACTAAAACCCCCCCCGGTAGCCGTCCTCAGCGCTGCGTTGGGGAGTCCAGGGTCTCCGTTGGAACAACCGGAGTCCTCCAAGCGCGATGCCTATCTTAGGCTCTTCCCTGGTGAGCGAATACGCTCAACGCACCTTCGGTGGCATGCGATCACACATACCACCGTCGCCACACATGCCACTCGTGTACGCCTTGTGGTATGGTAACCGATCTGCCTCGCGGGGATATCACATAGTAAACATGTGCGTGTGCAGTATGCGTGGTGCAGTATGGTCGCTCCACCACTTTGGTTGTCGCATAATTCTGTTGGTCGTGGTGCAGGTGTGCAGCGGCGGTGCGGCGGCGGGCGGCGCGGCGGCGGGCGCGGCGGCGGGCGGGTTCGCGGTGGGCGACCTGGTGCAGGTGTGCGCCGACCAGGAGCGCGTCAAGCTGCTGCAGCGCGGACACGGCGAGTGGGCCGAGGCGATGGCGCCGGTAAGTACCTTGTATTGGATGCTATTGACGGGGATACCGAAGTTGTCGTATCTTGACTAACTGCGACTAGATAAATAATTCAGGTAAAACAACGGAGGAAAGCGAGCTTATCATCTCTCTCATCATCCCATTATTGGCTCATTGCTGGGCACGGGTCTTCTCTCAGAATGAGAGAGTTTAGGCCGCAGTCCACCGCGATGGCCAAGTGTGAATTGGTGGACATGGTGGTGGTATACACTCTTATTTCTACCGTGAAGTAAATTTTGCGTTTCGCTGGAAGGGTGTAGTTGCCGGCTTACTTTTAAATGAGGCGACCATCTTAGATCTCCGGATCAGCAACGCATCTGAGATTGACTTCAGATAGAAACCATGTTCTGTATGAAGTTGCTTAC
Source organism: Spicauda simplicius (assembly GCA_949699795.1). Lineage (NCBI taxonomy): Eukaryota > Metazoa > Arthropoda > Insecta > Lepidoptera > Hesperiidae > Spicauda > Spicauda simplicius. Next base: position 8,773,970 of record OX453064.1, read on the forward strand.
AGTTGTCCATGGGCAGCAGTGACCACTTACCATCAGGTGGTCGGTAGGGTATCATAGATTAGATATGTTACATAATAGTTTTTGCTTTAAAATCAATTTTGCAAAATAATATCAACTGCCCTTTCATAGGTCAACGGCAGGTGAACTTCTAGAAGCCAATAAAATGAGGATGCAACCTTTGCTTATTATCGATGTCTTAATGATGTTATGAAATCAATAGTTAATAACTTTTTGTTACTATTTGACACCTAAATAAAATTATTTAGTATCTGTTCAAGCAGTGAAAAAACACATGAAAAGAAAGAGTCCCGACAATCTGACGTCAAGTGCCCCCTATGCAAAATAAAGACATTTAATTTCATTTCAATAAATAAATACGTTGTTTAATTCAATTTTGACAATACTTCGATATCATTTACTTTGCACTTTACTGGATACCTCTTAATTATTTCACATTTTACCCTGTTTTGTTACAGACTCTTGGCAAAATTGGCCGCGTTCAACAGATATATCACGACAACGATCTCAAAGTAGAAGTATGCAACACTTCTTGGACGTATAATCCGAACGCCGTAACGAAGGTCGCGTCCTCTGACGGTAGCATTCCAGGAAACTCCTCGGGTAATGTAACAAATTATATGATTATCGAATTCATATCAGACATACTTATATTAGATATTAACTTACTCGTTTTTCACATCGAAGTAAAATGTAATTCACTCGAAAAGAATTACAAAAAAGGATAAGTAATCAAAAGTAAATATTATGACTCTTATAAGTCTAACATTGTACCATTTGATCAAGTTGTGATAATAAAAAGTGGATACAGATTTTTTATTTACTGGTGGAAGCGGCCCTTATGAAGGTATCTGTAATCCTGCTTATATAAAATTAAACTCCTTCTCTTCTTCCAGCACTTTTTGTAACTTAGTAATTAATCCTTAAACATATTATTTATTGTATCAGAGGCCAACAAGCTTGCGGACAAACCGATACGGTTTATGCAGTTATAAGAATTAAGTTTTTGTAAATTTATTTGTTTTAAATAAATCTTAAATAAAAGCTGGTTTCTGTCTCTTTACACTATCGACTCAAATTACATTCTTTACTAAACAATTCAATCTAGAACACACCAGTTTTATATCCACGTTTTGACCGCAAATCGGTTATTTGTGCATGTACTTAGAACTGCTGTTATTTCCTTTCCTCGTGTAGGCGAGCGTCTCTCAGTACTTTTAAAAAAGCTGTTCGAGTCGCACGTGACGGGCGACGCGAACGAGGAGCTGGTGAAGGCGGCGGCCAACGGCGACGCGGCGCGCTGCGCGGACATCCTCGCGCGGCCCGACGGCGCGCACGCGGACGTCAACGGCGTGTACGGCGGACACACGGCTTTGCAGGTTGGTTTGTTTGCTTACGGAGAGGAAGGTAGTTTGGCTCTATGTCTCACAGCCAAATAGTGTCAAGGGTAACAGACTTAATAAAAAAACTGATGTAGGGTATTAGGTAGTATGTGTCTGGCATGTCCTCCGCGTTGTCCCTGCGGCTAAAAAAATCCTAAACGCGAAAAAGGAAAGAAAGCGCACATGGCGTTACAGGTTGGTTGTAGTTGTTTAATGATGGGGATATACATTACTCTTTTCCGAAGAAACCCGAACTATGAAGAAGATCCAGCATTGTCACACACACTTTAATATGAGGCGACCATCATAATCCTCGGTAGTAGCAACACATCTATGATTGACTTCAGATTTAACGTATCGTTCTATTTGTTTGCTCACCGATGCCCATAGGCGGCAGTGACCACTTACTATCAGGTGACCTGCATACTCGTTTGCTACTTCAGTTAGATAAAAAGAATTGTCGGGACGGTGCAAAAATATCGTAACCTATTATCGTAACTGCAATAATAGTCTGAATAAACGTATAAAAGTATAAACTCTCCGTTGCTCCCACCATGTAAAAAAACCTCGTAGGGATATATCGTGCTTTAAAAAGGGGTGAGGAGGGCGAATGTACGATCGCTCTGCGCTAGTCCAAGTCGCGCGCCTCGGCACCACGTCTGCTCATGTAACACCATGTACAGAGGAAATAATAGAAATAGAAAATAATTTATTTCTCGTAAAATATTTACATTTTAGAAACTACAGTTGAAGCATACTTTTAAGTAATTATTTACCTGTGCCAGGATGCCCCGCTCTTCCTTTATACGTGTAAGGTATTACAAAAAAAAGCTATCCTATTTTCCGTGGATGCGCGCGCGCGTGTGTGTTTGTGTGTGTGTGTGTGTCTGCGTGCGTGCGATCGCGCGCCCGTGTGTGTGTGCATGAATGCGAGTGTTCATTTTTGTGTGTTATGTGTCTAAGTATGTATGTGTAGATGCGTATTTGCGGATGTGACGGACTGTCGGTATTAAGTTACTTTTCTAGTAAAACTCCCGTTTCTTCATAGTTCTCAGGACATACTACTATGCTGGTTGGGTGCCAATTGGAGCATGATTAGAATGCTTACCTTTGTTGGTTTATTTTTTCGTGACTCATAATGGAGAGGAGGAATGAAACAGGAGAAATGATATGTCATGAGATAACTGCTATTATGTCGCTTCTAGGATCACACCAACGATATGTTGCCTTCAGGCGGCCGCATGAAACGCATGAACTTCGTGTCGCCGTTATTTTTGTACTAATAATTGCGGGTGTCTTCTTTAACACACCATGCATCGCTCACGCTTATCGATTACGTACAACAAAGCGCGAATACAACTATAAATAACCCATTCGTGCATATTATACCCATATCACGATGTTTGTCCGTTCTCCGTGAGATTCAGTTTTTTTGCGCTAATTAATAAATTACAAAATGCTACTTATATTTCAAGTTATTTTTTTGGATTATTCGCCAATAAACCAGATAATTCATAACGGTATCATTAATATGTATTGAAATCAATCAATTGTATTGATGTTATTGATTAAAATCACCCGTTAAAGATAAAAGAGGTTTTAATTAACTAAGCTGCATTTAAAAGCAATAGCGGGTATTTTGACAAAGACATCTGACATTTTTGAAGTTATGTTTTTTCATAGTAAGACATTGAATGTTTTATTTCGTTTATTATTTATGTGTTTGTGTCAAATGCAAGGTAATGTGTGTAACGCTTTTTTAGATGTTTTATGCATTATTTGAAAAAAATATTAGCATTTGGTAATCCTACTCTACATCCACTGTAACCGTGCAATGAAATTATTCATCCTCCTCTGTCCGCGGCAAGTTTCCTAAAAACGAATCACAAGCTTTTGTTTCACGTATTAATATATAATTGTTCACACATGAAATAGGCTGCCGCACAAAACGGGCACGTCGAAGTGATCCGCACGCTGGTCGAAGCGGGCGCGGAGGCGGACGCGGAGGACCGCGACGGCGACCGCGCGGCGCACCACGCGGCGTTCGGCGACGAGCCCGCCGCGCTGCGGGCGCTGGCGGCGGCCGGCGCGGACCTCAACGCGAGGAACCGACGGAGACAGACTCCGCTCCACATCGCGGTTAATAAGGGACATCTGGGCGTCGTGCGGACGTTGCTGCAGCTCGCCGTGCATCCTAGTTTGCAGGTATGTGCTCGCACGGTCTTTTTTTGTTCTCGAGAAATCTTCAAAAGGTGCCCAACGCCGTAGGAGCAACGCAAGGTTATGTGGGATTTTTACCGCACTGAAACTCCCCCGTTGGCCGTTGGCGCTACAAAGAGGATTCCGGGATCTCCAAAGGAACGCAACCGCAATCCTCTGAGCGCTTTGCCCCATCGGGCTCCTCTTAGGTGGGCGGCTGGGCCCACCGCTCCGTCTAGTCTTTACGACGGTATGCGCTACACATACCACCGACCTTAACGGGATCGCCTGGCTGTACGGCTCTAGCCGATAGCTCTAGGTACCTAACGATAAGGCAGACGGGCCACCTGATGAAAGGTCACCGTCGCCTATGGACATTTACAACACCAGAGGAGTAGCGAATGCATCGCCGCCTTGAAGGAGACACCTTTGAAGCAGGCGATGCACTCTTTTTGCACCTTTCTTGAGGAGTCTCATGTCGTAGCGCTTCGGCAATACCTCAGGAGGAAGCTCATTCCACATCTTACATTTTGAAAAAACATTATTTCTTATCTTATTAAATTACATTCACAAGGTGGTAGAATCAGTGTAGTTCTGGAAAAGGTCTGGTCTGGAACTGGAAAGGTCTCACACTCATTTTTATTTCTAAAGTAAAACAGTTCTTGCGTTTCGGTCAAAAGGTGAGGTTGTCAGGACATTTTTTTCCTTTCCTTACCTTTAATTTAGTTTTTTTAAAACCTCAATACGACAATTTCTTGCTGACATGATATGCGTTAGAATTTAAAATAATCATTTTTTCTTTAATTATTATCAGCCATATATATTTTTATAATCATTTTTTAAATGAATACCTGAATTTGAAAACGGCGGCGGCTTTTCGTTTTTTTTTTAAATGAATGGACCAATTTGAAATTTGGAAACCACTAATGTTCAGTGTGGCTTTTACAGTTCAGTATAGCCACAAAACCTTACAAAATTTCATTTTAATCTGGTCAACCGCTTTTGCCTCACTTGATAAAATTTTTAAAATAATTACAGAAGCAAGTTTTCATTCAAATATGATGCATTTCTATCATTAGCGTAATATAACGATTACCCACTTGTCGTGAGGTATACCACCTACCGACAAATGTACTACATATAAGTCATAATTTAACACGCATATGCGTTGTTAATACTGTATGAATTTTCATTTAATACTATGTTAAAATGTGGTTTGAGAAATATTTTAGTTATTAATATTGTTTGCAAATAGTGATTATCGATTTCCGCTTATAAATGCATTGCTATTAGTACAATTATAATGCCATTTAACTATACATATTTTAAATAATACTAACAACCTGCCTTAAAAAATAACGTTTTTCGTCTATTAGATTTGATTATACATATTATCTAAATACTATATTTAACTCAAGAATTACTTTCCACATTATTTAAAGATTATTTGCAGTATTATTACATGCGCTACATATGTGCTATGATGCCCGTAAGTTTATATTACTTACTGGTGAATGCTATGAATTTTGTTGTACAAAAAAAACTGTACTAAATTTCAAATGAAACTTGTAAATGGTAGATGTCCAAAAAATATCGTTAAATCAGAACATGAACGTAGGCCTCTCTTGCCCTGTATTATTTGACGACACAACTGAGGTGCGTTATACTTCTATGAACTTTATATATGAAAAAATATTAGTTAAAAACGGATTAAAAACTTTAGACGATGTAAAAAACATAAAACAACAGTACATTCCTCGCGAGCGATGTTTTTCCACAGCTCCATATCGCAAGTTGTTAATATCGCGTATATTTTGTTCGGAGCGGCGTGAATTGACGCGCACGAACGTTTGGTGACACAATGCTTGTCATCCCCCGCGGCTCTGCGAAACAATGGCGGGGAATCGAGCCGTCATATTCGGCTTATAAATTCGTGTAGTTTTTTAAGCTCTGCCGAAATACGTGACTATGCCAGTTTTGAGGTAGTTTTTTCCTTTTTATTTCGGGATACATTCACAATTAAAAGACTGAATACTTCAATAGTTATTTTATTATTGTCGGTTTGGTTGGAATGACTTCAAGGAATGACACGTGGCAAGTTGAGTTTTTGTTTGTTTATAAGAACTGTTTACCTGTTAAGGGAGAAATATTTTATACTAACAGTACCTTTTTCTCATGTCTGGTGTAATTACAATTTAATAAGTCGTGTACACTTTAATAGAATTGGGTAAGGGTCTATTTCTTGTCACGCAGGTTAAGTCGGCATGCGTGTCTCTGCTTGCGTACAGCTTAGTCTGTTCGCGTCCTACGTGCCTGTTGTCTACAGGGCAGAATAAGTATGAAACGATAGCATACAAGTAACACACATGCGGACCAGATCTAAAGGCGTGTGAAGATCAGTGTGAAAGAAAAAAAACCCGAATAGCTAATATTAGAGTATTATTGCACCGGATGTTCCATAATCGGTAAAAAATATTAATCGGTATCAAATATTAAATACTGTACAAATATGTTAGTTTTGAGGTACACTAAATACGCTCTATAAATTGAGTATTTATACCTTTGGGGATTTTCAATAGTAAATGATTCAATAGTCCATACTGGCGTTTAAATAATGTTAATTTGAAAACTTTTCTTTTAAATTACTATTAGATAGTACCTTTACGTAATTCGTACTGTATCAATGTGAAAGAGAATGTTCTACTATTCCTCTAGTTTTCTAATGAATTCCGTACCAAGCAGACGATTATTTATGGGTTACACATTTCAATGAAGCACGCAAAGGGTGACTTCAAATAGGTACACGTAACCTCTCGTCCCATACATACACTTTTAACATAGATGAGTAGAGTTTCAGTTCAGTCCGTAATGAGTGTAGCGACGCTCTCAGACATGCGGTCTCCATAATTGCCAAACTTTGCGTCAACCCGGCCCCCGCACCCCGCAACTTGTCGCTTACCATTGTTCTCGTGACAACGCGTGTGTTTTACTCTCTCCTCGAACGGTTAATGCAACTATGAACGTATGCAATTACCTTATAATGACTACCATTATGTCCGAAAATGACATAATCGCACCTAATAATTTAATATCAAACCGCTCCATGCGGGGAATTCATCTCTAAAATCTTTGTTTAATTAAATAACTAGCCGAGATCAGGAGCCGTATTGAAGCGCAATTGGGCGTGAAGCTATTAAAATCTGAATAGGGCATTGTGGAGGCTCGTCACCTTGATTCACCGACGGCGCGAGCGTCTCGTCCTTAATAAAGTTAGTGCCGACGACGTTGCCCACGACTTGCTCGTAGCGCCCTCCGGCGACTCCAAATCATCGCGCTTAAACTAAAGGCACCGCTCAAACTTGTCTTCGAGATATTCTTTTGTTTTAGTTCGTGCTTCACGTTCAGAGCTACTCTTTATATTGGAGCAGTTTTGTAAAGTTTCCCTCAGTAATACTTACGAAATAATCAGACATTGATTCGATCCAATATAATTGAATAATATTCATAAATGACTATAAGGCATCGTCGTCTTATTATGTACTCATGAATTAGTAATTGTCATATTTTTTCGGAAGTTATAAAGCAAGGTTTTTGTAAAATCTAACAGCATACTTAAACCTTTTTATATGAATAGAATCTAACGCAAAACTTATCATATCAACATATCATTTTGGAGATATTTTTGGCATTTCTAAAAGCTAATTCACCACAAACCGTATTGGTTATATCAGAGGTATATCAGAGAATTAATTGGATAAGTTCAGAAATAAGGCCGACGTAGATTAGTTAAGTAAATATCCGATATAAGCGACATCCCAGTATTATTGTTACGACTCAAGGAAGAGGGAGACTGTGTCAGGAATCAGCAAAGACGCTTGTTACGTAAATATCGGCTGGGCGTGTTGCGAATTGGGCAGAATACACGATGAGAGGAGCCGTAAGGAGCATTTCTGCTGCATAAGTTGTTGTATTCACTTTACGTAAAGTATTTATGTGACAGTCGTAATCGTAAACCAATGTAGAATTAGCTATGCCTAATCCAGTTGTCTCTATTCACCTACTCAATGATTTAATTGCCTATAAATATATATTCATTTTTATATGAATAGAAAAAGTTCATAATTGCTAACTACTTATGTCTTGTGACAATATTGCGTATCTAATCCAGTTAATTATAATTTTCAGAGAATTACGTATTTTATGAACAAAAGTGGCTCTAGAGATATTCTTCCTTTTAAGAACTTGTTAATTTACGGCGGCACTTAAATGTATAAAGAAAAGAAGCAGTTATTTAAGGTGTAATTAACATTTTTTCCGGGGTCTCTGCATATGTAATAGAGCACGAGTGAAACACGACCGCTCGCCACGAAACGGAAATTCACAGCCTTTCCATTTCTGGTTATGTGCCGATTTATATTCTGCGCCCACTCGCCGCCTGAGAAATCTCATGTTGGAGGTGCTCTTTCAATTTGAATCGGAACACTCGGATCGGGGAATAATGTATTTCGATATCGACCCTTCGTTCGAACGAATCCTCCTGTTTATCGCCGTTCTCATTTATTCGGGCGTCGTCGCGCCTTTATTTTTTCAACGAACCTACTGTCGCACTGTTTATCCTCCGTGCGCTACTATTAGCAGGCTCTTTATTTTGAGACATAATCAGGTCGCGCACGGTTAATTGAATTGTCACATAATACTATTACATCTACCTCGGGCCTCGTATTCAAATATGTTGGCTTCGAATAATGAGAAACATTTTGTTCTCTTTATTCGTATTTCATGTTTAGAAATTCAGCTCATTAAGGTTGCTCGAAATTTTCAGTGTTAGCCAAAAAAGATTTGTTGTAGAATTACTTGTATGGTATCGTTTTATTTTATCTTACGTTACATACCTTTTTTAGAAAATGAGTGAACGAAAATATTTTTTTACAATATAGAATGTGGTATCTTTGCATTTTGACGGCTCTACCACAATAATTCTTACATTTACGTTTACCTTCCTACAGCAGTGTGGTGACTATGTGTTTTTTTTTAAATTTTATAAAAATGTGGTGTTCTAACTTAGTCCTTAAAATTCGAATAGAGTTCTTTTCACCGCTGAAAGGTGTCGTAGAACTAAGTTTATGAGAATTTTAAATTTATACATCTGCGTATTGTTGAGAAAAAGATTCATGTTCGACAAACAGACGGACCGACAGACAACAAAGTGCAAGGGGTAGATACTTTTTTTCTTTTCGAGATACATTATACTAAAAATAAGAGAAATACCTTCTGGAAACACATAATCTTCCGTATGCGAATCTCGGAACAGCACATAATTTACCCTGGCTTTAAATTCCGCGTTGGTTTACTATAGAGCCATCGTAATAATCGATTAAGTCGAGATAATTAACAATCGCGCGCGATACTATTGTGGCGGTATACACAATTAAACGATTTTAAATGGTTTTATGTCGTGTTTGTTTTGTACTTATTACAGTTTCAATTAAACGCTGTTACTGAATCCACTTCATTTAATCCACCGTTGAAAGCAGCGGAATTGGAGTGTTTTAGTTCGCAGTATAATGTTATGAGTGTTTTATGCTTTTAATCGTTTTAGTTTCGTAATATTTCAATGCTGAATGTCTTTTTGTTTTTTGGTTAAAGTTTAGTATGAATAGCCGTAGGGCTGTAGCCTGATTTTTTTTGGGCGCCAATACATTTGCAGTTATCTAGAAAACGATTTTACTGGGCCAAATGGCGTACAAAAAATAATATCGTGTAATAAGTATACTTACCATACTTACTTGATTCGGTCCACCAATTCGCACTTGGCCAGGGCGGTGGACTATGGCCTAAACTCTCTCATTCTGAGAGAAGACCCGTGCCCAGCAGTGGGACAATAATGGGTTGGCATCACTTACTTGTTTGGATAAAGAACCATAAGTAAAAAGTAACGATTAAAATTCTTTAGGAAGTATAATCATTGTTATGATATGTTACGTTAAAGCGGTCCGATAGGATGATGAGATATTTAAAATATAGCAGAATATTTTGAAAGGAAATTAATTAGTTGTGCCGTGCGCAATTCCCTTCGGCCTTCGTGCGATGTAAAGGTTATACCTATATAATACGAGTATTATTTTCAACTATGTAAAATTGAAATTGTTCTTCCTCAAATATCACACAGCGGTATTTGATGCATGAAAGCTATTTGCCTTAGATACAAGTGTATGTACTCTATAGGGAAAATTATTCCGTTGAAGACTACGTCACGTCGACGACAGCGTTATATTAACAGATATAGGAATAGGGAATACTCGTAGCATGTTGATTTATGACACTCTCAGAACGCGCTGTTTTATCCAAGTAAAAGAAAGTTAAATAATGCATACCGTAGCAATATCATTTTTTATAATTATGAACTAGCAATTGAGTATGTATTCCACCTTTTTTATTTGATTAAAGTAGCATACGAGCATATAGTCCAGCTGATGGAAAGTGGTCACTGCCGCCCAAAGATATCTGTAAGCAACTTCATATAGAACATGGATTCTATCAGAAGTCAATCACAAATGCGTTGCTACTCCCTAGGATGTTTGCCTCAAAATTGTGCCGGGCCCCAAACCCTTCCAACGAAACGCAAGAAATGCTTTACACTAGAAATAGGTGTGACGATGGTACCTCCCCGGTCGAAATCCACTAGTTCTACCACCTGGGTCCGCGGTTAATGTTGCCTATGAGTGACTGCCGCCTATGGACAATATCTCTGTCAACTTGAACTATAATTGAAACAAGGCAGCTGCTTGAGAAGAGAACAGTAGTATAATTATGTGGCGGTGGCACCTCTGCGGTCGAATAATACCTACTGATTCTACTACCTTTCAGATATGATAATGACTCTCATTATACTTCTAATAAAAGTGTATTGGTTTAATTGGATGAATATAAATAATTACTTTATAATGATTAAATAAGAGCCGCGCCTGGATGAATAGTTTCAACATATTACCTACTTGGAAATGTGTTGATAACAATTTCCTCGAATTTGATTCATTACGGAAAACCGACGGTATTGATTGAATCATTGGGATGTTATGTAAGAAAACAAGCGTTTGGTCATCGGGTGCTGAGAGTTGGCCGGTTCATCTGGCATTCGAGTCGCGGCGCGCGTATCCACCGGGTCCTTAACCCAAACAGGGCGCCCTGTTTCTCTTATTCGGCGACTATTTACGTCGTTTCGTTTGATAATCTGCTATTGTTTCGTGGGGATGCGCACCATCCCTGCGCGAATTATGCCAGTTATCTATTGAGGACGTGTGCCGACTACGAATATGTATTGAATAAATAATTCATCCCCGTCCCACTGGATAATGACAAATTTCTAAGTTCTTAGAATGCTAATGAGAACGAAAGTGGATGGTTCAATTTGAATATTTGATTCCTTGTATCTAAATATTATATGTATAGAAAGAAATGTTATTAAATATTTTATTTACAGATTAATATGAAACTCTTGATTAGTGGATTGTAAAGCTAGAGAAAGAATATGTTTGTATTATCTATCTTGTAGTCGTAGCTCCTATCGCGAAGAAAAACATAATTTTACAGAAATTACACTGTCACGTATTCAAATTTCCTCTGATACTCGTATGTACATATTTCGTTGATAAGTTATCGGAAGACACGAGTCTAAACGATTCATGAGGCCATTTTATTTTCGTTTATGCGCCTATTTGTATTCTCTCTACCATCGTGGCTAGAGAAATCTCTATACAGAGACGCTCTTTCAATTTGAATCGAAACGGCCGAATCGGGAAATAATTTATTTTAGTAGCGACCTTTTTATTCGGAATGGCTCAGTGTGCTTAACCTCTTTCGGATAATTTTGTTGTTTCTGTTAACTATAATGCCTTTCATGTTTATTAACTACATAAATTGTCCCAACTTATCAGTCCGTTTTGCCTTATTTTCGTAGGGGTTATATGTTATTTTGTAGTCTATAATGTTTGTAACATGGAAAGAAATAAATAGAGAGAATGTGTCCCGAATTATGTTTTCAAAGTATAAATTCTGTGACTCGTGTGAATGACAGCGCCATTGTAGATTTCATGAATGTGAACTTTCATGTTCTGTCAAAATTTTATTTGCATTGCATAGCGAGGCACGAAATATTATTTCTATCATAATTATCAACAGTACGTCACGACGTACGGTTTTACTTGGATGTGTATGTATTTATGCTTAATTAGTAAATACTTTGCGTATCGACAGATTTGTTCATGACTCTTAATTTTTCTGAAATTAAAATTAAAGTGACAGAATTACCACAATGTAATCAACGAATTACGTCTAAGAAGATTCCAAATATTCCATACACGCGATTATTCATATTACAATCACGTATCAAAACAGGTACTCGTATAATGTCGAATTATGAACAGCCTATCAGCCTTATTTAATTATAATATCGTGTTACTTCCACACTCTGCTTCGTGTAGCAAATTGGAAGAGGCACTATTGTTATACATCTTACATTAATTTAAGATAAATTTACTAATGTTTTCTATTAGATTAGACCAGTACCATAATGTCCGAGTAATGTATATAATAACCTATTTGGACATTCTACGTCCAATAAAAAGATCATAATATGAGTTTAGAAGATGTGATTTTGAAGGAAATTAAACGTTCGAACAATCCGTCAATTAATCATTCTGTAAAATTATTTTACTTATTCATAGCGAAAGCGGCGCTTAGCCCAATTGCATATTTTCCTGTCTATTTCCGATCATGTTTACGGCATCGAAAATATCGGGATAAACGTTAAGTAGAGTGCAGTAAAAACAAACGTGGTTGTTTATTTAATGGAAAGGATAATGAAATTTTATCGGTACGAGTTGTCAGCGTAGCGCGCGATGCTGACGGAGCCCCTCGCTCTTCTCTCGATTCTAGCGTCTTACCGAATCTAATTTTCGATAATCCCACGACTGAGTCCAGTCTGTGAGGCGCACTTTGGGCAATAGTTTTCTATTGTGTTGTTATTAAAGCCCAGCTTATAGGTTTAGAATTCATTTCAACATGAAAGTTTGGACAATTGGACGTACTACTTTTGCGTTTTTAAATGAGCGGTCAAAGACTTATTAGGCGCTGTAGAGGGTTTCGATTAGTGAAATGAAATGAAATGAAATGTCTTTATTTTGTATAAGCCTACGGGGGCACTTACAAATTGTCAGTTACATTTTGTTTTCTTTCACTACCACCGGATCGTACCGATAATGACCGACCAAGACTGGTTTCTCAAACTGAAACTTCCAAAACGATGCTTCGGTCGGTCACTAGAAACAAAGATGATTATATTAGTAAAAAGTCGAAGTTGATTAACATGACATCGTGACATTAAACGTTTATTACGCGAATTTAATTTATAATTTTTGTACACGGTAAAGTTAATAACAACTAACATTATATAAATAGAGTACAAAGTGCTTCTTTCAAAATGAAATTTCTTCCAGCATCCCTGGGAGCGGAGTGTGCATAAGAAAGGCATTTTTATTTCGCAAAAACTAAATAAAATTTGCAGGTTAAAATATAACGTAAAAAATTGTGATTCTACCATTTGCATTAAATTCAATCTATTTTTTTATTTTCATACGTTTATTACATATATTGCGTTTGTGCGTACGTCCATCTTTTGAAATATATTCCCATATATCTACATTAAAATACTTCATATCTCCACCGACAAAAAAGTTTGACGAATTAACAGCCAAGCTAATTTTAGCGGCAGCTGAAAATCTACTCGATTTTTCAACCACGTAACTAAATCGTTGAAACACCATATTGAAAATAAATGAAGGCAATAGTCTTGTTTCACTTGTTTTGTGGACCTTGACAGATTATGGTGATCTGGCTTATTAGTTCGGTCAATTTAGACATAAAAGTATGAGTCTCGGGAATGATTAGGAAAAAAAATCATAAAGACTATTTTTTATTGAGAATATTAATATCTATAACTTTGGTTTGGGGGCTTTCTGATAAAACTTACCGTTTTCGAGAAAAAATCAAAAAACCTCAAATTTTGACATATGACCTCGAATAACTTTTGAAGCCCACATAGGTTCGATGGGAAATTTTAAAACTTTATTTGTAACCCCAGCTCACCACAAAAATTTGGTTTTCCGGGACTTTTGTTAATTGAAATGTCTACATTGACTGGACTTTACTCTTGATATTTTTTAACTAAGTTTTCTACAGTCTGTATCACTTTATAACTTCCTCTCTTCACATGGATGTAGTTTATAAACTACTTCAGTTATTTTCAGTCATTAATAATTTCATTAATAAATGTTCTAACATTTAGGCTTACATGTGCAGCTTTGACAATTTTGGGTTTGAAGAAACTTGATTTAAAAAGTGGATTTTTAAAGTAAATGTTAATCTCAAAAATAATTACTTTATTATATTTAAGCGATAGAAAGAAGCAAATTAATTGATGTTATTTGTCGTCTGCTAGACGACCCGATGGCGCCGTAATGACGTTGTGGTAAAAGGATTAACTACTCTGCTTGGCTCCGGTCTGTTCATGATTTGTTTTACCCTGAATTCCTGACTTTACGATTATAATTTGTTGACTAATACCTTATTTTTAATAGGCAACATGTAGGCATAGTTTGAGTTAAATTTATTTATTCTTTACTTGTTTATTCTGTCGGCTCCGCAAGCTTCGGTCATGGTTAGTATCGTAATGAGTATCCTTAAGGGAATTTAGGCCTTAAATTGTCTACCAAATTTCCGCAAAACCGATCAGTAGTTTTTGGCTAAAAGAACATACTCACATGCATCCCTAAAATTACCATCGTTATTATATTAATAATACTAGTCACTTAAGGTTTATTAACTAAGCTGCATTTAAGAGCAATAGCGGGTATTTTGACAAAGACATCTGATATTTTTGGCGTTGTAGCTGTTTTCATAGTAAGACATTTAATGTTTTATTTCGTTTATTATGTATGTGATTGTGTCAAATGCAAGGTAGTGAGTGTATTAATATATAGATTATTAAACCATTAGTTAACGGTACAATAGGCAGACTTAATGCTTGATGAGGTTCCTTGCTAATAATAATAATTATAATCAATCCAATGGCCACATGCTTACTGCTGAAAGCTGGCAATGCGATTCAGTGATCAACATGAATCCATCTACGAAACCAAATCACTTTATTGTTTATTACAAACTATTACATAATAAATAACTATGAATGTACAAATAACACTTAAATAAATAATACTAGATTTTGAAAAGTGGTATAACGTATATCATTAGCCCGGCGAAGTACCATCGCCACATCTATTTCTGGCGTGATATGGTTCTTCCGTTTCGGTGGAAAAGTGGGGTTGTTGACTCAATTTTATATGAAGTAATCATTATAATCTGGGGGAGTAGCAACTCATGTGTGACGTCATATATAATGTTTCTGCGTTGAAGTTGCTGGTAAGAAGTTTAAAGTTGATTGCCGCTATCGACCACTTACTATCTGTTGCAATACTGCACGTTTGTTTGCTAATTCATTCTTATAAAGTAATTGTTCTAATAGGAGAAACAAATGTTAACACATAAAAAATGATGCAGGAAATACTTAACTTAAAAAAATTATCATAAAATAATTATGTGCACAACTATCCATAGAATTCACACTTAAATCAAGAGATCAGACGTCTTTTAAACACCGACTATCGGATAATCCTACCAGTTGAACTAGTTAATCATCTTATTGTATTGTGGTAAAGAATCGACTTCAATGTAACAAAATCTTTGCTAATCTTACAGCGCATGAGCTAAGATGTAGGAAAACTTGTAAGAAATTTTATAATTGTAATGTTTCGAATCTTTTGGAATTCTGAGGGTTTGAATTCTCTACATTATATTATTAAAATATGGGTTTCGAATATTTGTAACCAAATCACAGAAATTTAATATACATATCTTAATTAATCCACTGCACTTAAATTAAGTTACAAAATTTAAGAAGAAAATTCTCTAAAAGCTATTTTCTGTAACTATTGTACCTGAATTACTATTAGAGGAAAGACGTCACATAAATCTTAGTGCTAGGGCCGATAGCGTCGTTTCAGCGGGTTTTATAAAGGCTATTTTCTTCCGGCATTTTAAACCGATTGATTTAATTTAAGAGTTATGTTGGCTCGTGGTTTTGCGTATAAGAGGACGTACGGGAGGAGCTTAATTTACCCGTGGCTGGGCGATGCGCCGCTCCGAACAGTCTTGTGGTGCGAGGCGGTACAGTCTGATTTATGCTATTTGCGCGTAAAGCGGAATTAATGGCTTTATTACTCTTGTCTGTTTGGGGATCTCTCCGCGCGATCCGTGCTTCTCGTGGAAAATGTCACTGAATTACTGAAATGTGATTGGTCCTCGTGGATCCATATCAAGGATTACGGTACCCATTATTTAAGGGATTTTCCATCGGCGTCACTGACAAAGCCCCATAAAACTTCTGTTTCGAATTATTTTACTTTTACACTTAACGTTAATCCACGTTAAAGGTGGAGTTACGACTTGCTAAATGTCTTAGTGAAACGTTTTATTACGGTCCTCGTGTGCCTTATTTTAGGGGCTATGAAAGACTTAACACTTAAAATCTCCAGAATAGAATAGAAGTGAAAATTATATCAGTCGTAAACCTGTACGTATTGCTATTAACTTATAATTCACTAAACTATACAGTACGTGAATTGAATTGAAGGTATTTAAATTAAGATGTGAAATAACTACAATATGCCATGCGTGAATTTCTTTGATATTGCGGCAAATATTCTAACCATGCACAGAATGAGTAGACATACTTTATTTTATTAAAAAAACTATAGCAAAACATATCAAATATTAATTAAATCAAGCAGTTCGCAGACGTGTGAACGAAATCATATGAGCCGAAATGAAATCTAATATGTGATTAATGCGGCAGCACGGGTTTCATTATAGAATATCATAATTCTTGTGGAGGTAATATCCAGTGTGGCACACATTCCGGGCCGGCAGCGCAGTCCGCAGGTGAAAAATTTGAGCTCCGACTCGTTGTGGCGCGGCTTAGTGTTTTATCTCGGCTTAGCGTTACGAGGATTTGTGGCTCGCTAAGTAACGTTTTATGTCCCTGGAACGCTTGCAAGTTTGTTCCCCAGATAAATATGTATCTGTGATGCTGCATGCAAAGTTACGAGCGAGCGCGAGTTTTCTTTTATTTGCATGAGACAGTATAATATGCTTTAATATTAAAGGAAGATAACAAGTACACAAGCAGTAAACGTAAGTATAACGCGTAAAGATATTAGGGTAAGTAATGTTGTGTGTGACATGATTCTGTCAAGTTACAATCTTTGTAGCGGAAATGATATTTTATTTATAGTTCTTGTATGTCGACTCTACTTCTCGTCAATTCATTATTTTTCCACTGTTGGGCACGGGTCTTCTCTCACAATGAGAGTGTTTAGGCCATAGTGCACCGCGCTGGCCAAGTGCGAATTGATGGACTTCACACACCTCCGAGACTTTTTTTTAAAACTTGAGGGTGTATGTTTCCTCACGATGTTTTCCTTCACCGACTCTACTAATTGCGTTATAAAAAGCGTTATAGTAATAAAAGGTTATTTTGCAACCAGTGCTACAAAAAATGTGACGAATTTTGATGGAAGATTGAACATTGAATTAATAGATATATGTCATCTATTGATGCGATCATGTTATAAATCCGATCCCCTTTTCGCGTAATAAACACGATTCATTATATCGGATTATATTAGGATAAAGACTATAGAGCACTGGTCATTATCTTTTATATTCGTAAATAATTATTTAAAATTATGTTATTCAACCATTTATTACCAGTAATTCACTAAATGTTTTGTTAGCAGGAATGCATCGGGTGCAACTGAACTGGATTTCCTTTATAGTCTTAACCGCGCCGGAATCGCGAGTCGTAAATAACGTGCAGTGCACGCTCGCTTCCTTTCTTTCTGCTGGGGAGTAAACCTTCCCAGTTCTTGGTGCTGAAATATATTGGCGAAGTTTGATACTTAGGGACCACAGAACACTAAAGTTCAGTTGCGGAGATATAATAGGATTAGTGAATTACTTAAAGATAATTCTTGGCACAATGTTCTATGAAGTGTAATGTTGGAGGGAAATTAATAATAATTAAAAACTTAAGAGAGCAGTAATAATGGTTAAAAGTAAGTAAGTAATAATGCCTAATGGTTAAAACTTGCCGCCCCAATCAGGAGGTCCGAGGTTCAAATCCAGGCACATACCACTGATTTATGTGCGTATTAGAAATTAATTATCAAAGCTTTTCGACGAAGCAAAACAGCGTGAGGAAACCTACACACCCGAGAGTTCTTTAAAAAAAATCTCGGAGGTGTGTGAAGTCCACCAATTCACACTTGGCCAGTGCATTGGACTATGGTCTAAAACTCTCTCATTCCGAGAGATGACCCGTGCCCAGCAGTGGGACATAAATGGGTTGACGATATACAAACTTAATATTACACCGAATGATAATCATACACATTATCTAACGTGTGGAAAACGTTGAACCGAATAGTAGATACTGGAATGGAATTTTGGTGGATGGTTGGTCACTTTGTCCCTGTGTTGCTGTCGTCCGTTGTAGAACACGACCGCGGCAGGCTGGCATGCACCGAGCGGTCCGACGGAATGCGTAATGGTAGCCAAAGGAGTCTACACCATGCTTTGTTGAATAATATATGTGCTTGCTCCGTGTTCCAAATTGCAGTGTTAATAAAAACCAAATCGTAGTTAGTGGGTAAATAATGACTTTGCAAGTATAATATACTGAGCTTGGTTTGATTAGAATAAAAATATCCTGAACAGAACCTAAAGGAAATTACCAAAAATCTAACTCTGTACCTTCTTGGGTCGGTTTGGTAAATGTATATTTACATATTTGATTTATGTATGTTATAAAATAATTTGTTAAACTTTGGCCTTAATACTCTTTAATCTCATATAATGACACATGACATTTTAAATGTATTATAAAAGGTTTGTTGTGTTGTGTGGTTGTTACATAAATTACGCTTTCACGATTATTCATCAGTTTATTTAGGAGCTTATCCATGCTACGTGCTTCACAAACCGTGTTTACGGGCGTAGAGTAAAATGGCGGGCGGATCTATGGTTCGAAGGGTTTGTTTAGATTTCATGCGGGAGTGGAAACAGTAGAACAAAATAATCAGATTCATCAACCCTTTGTCTTGGAGCCGCTGTTAGCCCGCTCGTAGTCGGACGCGATTGTCTGTGTCGATTGTTTACTTCGTTAGCGGAGCTCCTATCTCCACCCGCACACACGACGCTTCAACAACCTTTGATTGCAACGTCGTATAAGTGAGATTTCTTTCTTACAATAGAAAAGTCTAGAGACTGCAAAACTCGGAATCTGATTGAAAATTGCTGTTATAATGTGAGCAACATATGGGACATAAAAGCGTACGTAGAGGCGATGTTTACCTTAATGGTTCTAGTTGTATACTTGTGTAGGCTTCTCAGCTGTAGTGCTTGGCGCCACCTGCGTCCTATACAGCTCCACATCGTGTAAATTTATGTATGCTTTCAACGCTTTTACCGTGTGCCACCTGACCTGGCAGGCGGACATTTCGCCGGACAAATGTCCCCCTGTCCCTATTTATATTGGATACCTTATTCTAACTCCCGTGAGCGACTGTTCAGTATAAAGCTCGTGATTACGTCCCATAACGTGAATGTACATCATTGATTACATTGAATTAACTTTGACGCAGTCCCCTTTATTTGTATCTGTAAGTTGGATTGTTAATATTAAAACTTTAAAATGAAAATCATGTTTTGATTAATTTGTTTAACATACGTAATACTAACATTTTTCGTTTGTATATTTCTTAACTTAATGATCATTTAAAACAAATACTAATTAGGAGGAATTTGTTTTGGGAATACTTACATTTAACTTTTTTGAAGGTGGTAGAACCAGTTCGACCGGGGAAGTACCACCGCCACACCTATTTCTAGCGTGGAGCATTTCTTGCGTTTCGATGGAAGGGTGTGATTGCCGGCACACTTTTATAGAGGCGACCATTGTAGTCCTCGGGAGTAGCAACGCATCTGTGATTGACTTCAGATAGAACCCATGTTCTGTATGAAGTTGATTACAGATGTCCAATGGCGGCAGTGACCACTTACCATCCACATTCAGGTGGACAGCAAGCTCGTTTGCGACTTCAGTCAGATAAAAAAAAATTACTAAAAAACATCGTTGATATTAGACTCAACTAGGCTTATAAAATGGTACCAATTTATATTCGCAATCGAACACAAACTTTTAACAACAAACATTTATTGCCTTTACCTTGTTCGAAATTTGGACATGGCATGTTAATCTAATCGGAATTCAAAACGTCCAGCAAATATTATGTCTCTTTGTTTACAGTGTAACTTTTTTAACGCGTGGCTCTGAATAAACTGTCGGTATAAAATACAAATACAGACGGTTGGAGTAGTACAGTAAACTTAGTAAAATGGAGTTTACAGCAAAATTATACACAAAAAACGGTTTAGTTTTATGTTATGATGCCGTATCTTATTTGGCTTCATGTTCCCAAGCGCCATTTTGGTAATATTACCGTGTCTGATAGTGACACCTATTTCTGCCTTATATCAGTTCTAAATATACAGTATATTAGCGACTCAGTTCTATCTTAAGTTTCAATGTCCTCATATTATGAGGTAACGTGATCAGTGATTGACTTTTTTTATACTTTAACCTAACGATAAAGCAGACACTCTACCTGATGGAAAGTAGTCTCCGTCGCCTGTGGACATTCACAACACCAGAGGAGTCGCTAATGCAATGCCGGCTTTGGAGAAGAGCTCTTTTCGCCTTTCTTGAAGAACCCTATGTCATAGCGCTCCGGGAATACCTCAGGAAGAAGTTCATTCCACAACTAGCACGCAAGTGGCAAAAACGAGCGTGCAAACCGAACCGTGGAGGACCCCCACGGACCAGTTGGTGTGGATGGAACTTCATCCTTCATTATTTGTGAAATGACTAATCGTTGTGGTATGATTGTACTAGGTATGCATAGGCCGTCCCTGTAGCCTCGGGGTCAGAATAGGGCTACGGTATCCCCTGCCTGTCGTAAGAGGCGACTAAAAGGGGCTTCCGGGGTTGCAGACGGCTAGAGTGGGAGCTCGAACCGTTCGGTCAGGCAATCCCGGGAAGGACGGCGGTATGTGTGGTCGCATACCGTCGTAAAGACTAGACGGAGCGGTGGGCACAGCCGCCCAACTGGGAGGAGCCCGATGGGGCAGCGCGCTCGGAGGATTCCGGTTGAAGTCGTTTCGAGATCCCGGAGTCCTCCCTTTTCAGCGCCGAGGACGGCCACCGGGGGGGTTTTAGTGCGGTAAAAATCCCACATAACCCTGCGTCGCTCCCACGGCGTCGGGTACCTTTGGAAGGTTTCCCCCTCGAAAACAAAAAAAAAAAAAAAAGGTATGCATAGGCATACCTACTACAATCATTCCACAACGACAACTGCGAGAGCGGTCGCTAATTTCTATATATGTATTTGTAATTAGTAGTTTAGATTTGTTCTCCTAATCAATACTAGTTATAGGCAATAGCTCGTAATTGCCACATCGCAACTACGTGGCAATTACGAGCGACGTCGCGTTTGATAGGTCAACCACTCTGTACCTACAAGCCACAGAAAACTGCAAGAATACACACGTTACCACTTCTTGCCGACATTTTGTTGTTATGATGCACGTAGGAATAGGCATTTAAGTTGAGATATAATGTAAATATATAGGCTTCTGCTATTGTATAAAAGTAGATGATTCCCGAGGCTCCACCAGCTTCGGTCATGTTTTAACCCATGTGTTAATCCAGGTCCAATCCATTAACTATCGTTTCAGCGAAAACCAATCAGTAGTTCTTGTGTGAAAGTGACAACACACATGAATCCTTGCAAAGTTTCGCGTTTATAATATTAACTAGCTGTACCCTGCGCGTGTTGCTGTGCCATCACAAAAAAAATACACCAGAAACCTTTGCGAGCTCATAAATAACAACTTTGCTAAAGATCATCCCATGATCATTATATAGATCATGGGATGGTATATTACCATTCAATAGAGAACATACAGACAAACATTATTTTATAAAGAAGCCTAGCTGTACTCTGCGCGCGTTGCTACGCCATCACAAAAAAAGAAACACAACAGAAACCTTCGCGAGCTCATGAATAACAACTTTGCTAAAGATGAATAGTTTACGATTCTATAGAGGGCATACTGACAAACATTCATATTTATAAAGAAGAAATTAGATATCAACAATACAAAATCTTAAAGTTTAAACAAAACTCACTTGGAATGTGTTTGTCGAGCTATCGATTAATGCTGCGTAGAAAACGTCTCGCGGCGCGGTAGGACGGTATTGCAGCTTCGCTATAAATTTTATCCGCAGCTGCTACTGAACACAATTTTACTTGGGAATCTTTCACATAAGAGCCCTTTGTTTCCACTGTCTTAAATAGGTGTCTCCAATCGAACAGACGGAATGTTACGCTTGATATTAAAAAAGTTTTTCTATAACGACTCGAGAGATTGAGCGAGGATTCTATTGCAATCAAACCCATTTCTTTTTTTTTATTACTTGTAATGATACCCTTACATATAACGAAAAATAGTGTTGCGTATTTTAATGTCGCATACATTTTCAAAGAAGATAATACAAATGTTTTTTTTACAATTTTATCAGCTTGATTACACTAATATTTTTGATGAATAACGAATGTAATTTCAGTAATTAATAATATATTAATAGTTCATGTCTTAAGGTAACATTTAATCCTTATTAAATTAAAATAATCATTCCCTCAAAAGTTACTTCAATTTAAGTTATATTTTTAACAACACAGATAAAACCGCAAGGCACAGCTAGTTAATATAATATTTTAGTTTTGTTTTTAGTTGCAATTAAATTAGAATCAACATTTTTTATACATAAAATGTTTAAATACTCATATTTCTGATACGTTTTCCTGTACATTAATTCGTGAATCTAAAATATAATATTTGCCGAAGAGCGCTGATGCTTAAATTAATTGAAAACATGCCATTACTGGGCTTCTTAATAAAAAGTTCAAATAAGCGTTCCCTACATAATTGAATTCCATCTTGGATCTTACCAACTCAGACCGACTTTGGCCGAATGTTTGACTGATCAATGTTGTTAGACGTGGTTAACTTTGAATTAAAGCAAACTAACAATTTAGATAGGTAAATGTTACAAAGTAAGCAAATGTTAAAGGTGGTAAAACCAGTGTAGTTCGACCGGGGAGGTACCACCGCCACACCTATTTCTAACGTGAAGCATTCATTGCGTTTCGATAGGATGTGGTTGCCGGCACACTTTTATATGAGGCGACCATCCTAGTCTTCGGGAGTAGCAACGCATCTGTGATTGACTTTAGATAGAACCTATGTTCTTTATGAAGTTGATTACAGATGTCTATGGGCGGCAGTGACCACTTACCATCAGATGGACTGCTACTTCATTATTATAAAAAAAATGTAAAAGTAATTTAACGGTAGTAGCTGGAACGAATATCTTTTATAGTTTAAATTTGAAACATAGCACGAGTACAAATAAAAAAGACAATGAAAAGCTATTTTTGAAATTGTTCGATACCTTGAATAAAAAAGCTAGTATTTTCCGTTTTAAAATATTCCGAAGCACAATTTTATTATTATAGCGAGGCAACCGCAGGCGGTGCGTGAAACAAGAGCCACTATGAAAGCGATTGTGGGGCTATCATGCCCAGAGAGATTTAGTGAGCAGAGATACGACGTGGTTTATTATCTAACCTCTTGTTACTCTTGGTATAGCCCGCCGTCCTCGCCTCGCTGTGCGATATTGCTGGCATCGAGTGAAGGCTACAAATGCACTGTGTCGCACAACACATTGGAGTGCACTAATTTGATGTACTGGACATGAGCTATGTCGTGTCGCGCCGTTCGTTATTAAGCTTGCATTAGCCCCTGACAATGATGAATACAAATCTATGCTAAGCTAGATATATTAGGCAGATGAAGTACGGTGTTGTGTACTGCGGCACGGTTAAAGTTTAAAATATAGCCTTAATCGGATCTGTTCGATAGGGCTGATAAAAGTGCTTAGGTAGATATTTACTCGTATGTTACCATGAATATATACTATACGTTATCATTATATATTCACATAATACTTTGTAGGCAGCAGTTTTAGTTTATAGACTTACTCGTTTTGTAACAAACTACATGTTAATGTACATAATCTAAACGAAATCTTGTTATTGATTTGCAAAAGAAGCTCTAGACTTTTATAATTATCGGTTATACTCTCGGTCTGCAGGTAGATGAGCAAACTTTTTAGAACTTTTGCTTTGTATCGTTCAACATTCATGCATTATGTATTCTATAACAGTCAATATACAATTTCTTATTATTGTTTCATACAAAAGAAAATAAGAGATAAAATGGGGAGCATCAAATAATTTTCTCGTCTGTGAAAACTCTTTAAATTGCCCGACTATATTAAACGCGGCTCTTTTAGTAACGATGTGCTAAGGCTGAAAAATACATGAACATTTCCTCTACGTTAGGTACGTGAAGGAAATGTTCCACTAGTGGTATTATAAAGTGGCCTCGCTTTTGCAAAGCAGCAATTCTAGCCTTTAACAACGACACGGCCTTAAAGCAAAAAGTCTATATTGCTTTTGCACTACCGCGCTGCAATCGAGTATTAGCTTTTAATGCCCAGTCATAGGTAACTCATTTATTTGAAATTATGAGTAATAAATTATATGGTTTTATGTATTAATCCTACTACGATTAAGTTATATGTTTAAAAAAAGGAGAAGGTAATTTACGTTTTAGATTTTCAGGTCATATTTCCATATTATTTGAGAGAGGTGAACAGAAATAGATTTCAAAAAGATGAACAGTTTTATGTAGTAAGCTTTATTTAGATCATACCCAAATCATGTTAATTTTGCCTTATATGATATATCTACCGTTAATTTATACATACAAGGATCTGACATGAGTAATAGTTAGAAAAATAAAATTTAAGATGCTTAACAAAAAGCCGAATCATCGACCGACAATTATTATTCCTCTTAAGTTTCCATCCGCAGAACTTTAAAAGTTTACACAGCGAAAAGTTTATTTAAGTATTGGCAAGCGAGGATCCTGGTTTCCGTAGTTGGCTTTACATCTCGAAAATACTTAGACGGAGAGTTGAGGGTAATAATTAAATTAATTTATTTCCATATTGTAATTTAAATGGAAAACTATATAAGTAAATTTGTTTTGCTGTTCTATCGCTTAGTTGAAATGATTTACCCGAAGGCTTGAAAACATTCGCTTCAAGTGTCATTCACTTGGCACTGCAAGTGTTTGTGTTCAGCTTTAATAAATAATAGTTTAAACCTAAAAACTCGCATTGTAAATAGTTCAACTAAAAGTCGAAAGTATTTTTTATAATTAAAAATGTAAAAAGATTAGGAAAATATCTTATTTTTATCGTAAAGAGGCGTCGGTTGCTTTTTGAAATATTTTATAATGTCATTACTTATACTGATATACTATATAAATAGCACCGTGTATAGCATCCCCTTACCCAGGCGTTTATACGATAAAAAGATATTATTGTTAACCACTTATTTTTATAATTATTATATTTATAATGACACACACTAAGTTAATAAAATAGTGTTAAAATAAATATATTTGTCGATATTTATGGTCACGAAATTATGTAGCAATTTGTAGCGAAAGTTGGCAAATTTTGCTTAACGCGCTTGCAACGCGAAAATAATGTTTTGTTAAGGAGCGTTTTATTCTCTTATTTTACGTCTCTTTATAACTACTCTAAAAGTATGGATCGAAATGAAAAAGAAATCGTAAATATTTAACCTATGATATTTAAAAAACGAATCCAAATTTTCATTTTCATCAAAAATTTCAAATTAAATTATGGTATCTCCATTTTATTTTTTATTCCTCATAATAGGCTGTCCTATCCATTTATATACTTACTTCTTCATAACTTTAAACTGCAAGATACTTTAGGGGAATATCCTCTCTCAAAATGATGGATTTTATTATAAAACCTATAAGTCAAGACATGGGGTATTTTTCTTTATTTCTTTTTTCTTTATCTGATTAAAGTAGCAAATGAGCATGCAGTCCACCTGATGGTAAGTGGTCACTGCCGCCCATGGACATCTGTAAGCAACTTCAAATAGAACATGGGTTCTATCTGAAGTCAATCACAGATGCGTTGCTACTCCCGAGGACTATGATGGTCGGCTAATATAAAAGTATTTGTTTCGTATTTGTATTTTTTAATAGAAGCGGGTGTAATAATTAAAATAAAAACAGTCCAGGTGTGAGTCGAACTCACACACACACAAACGCGCGCAAAAAACCTTGTTTTATGAGATTTGAGATATATGGGATACTTATTTTTTATTGTTTTTGCATTTGTTATTATAGCGGCAACAGAAACACGTCATCTGTGTAAATTTCACTGTTCACGAGATAGCTTTTAGGTTGTATCTGAGAGACAGACGGACAGCAGAGTCCCGTTTTTACCCTTTGGGTAAAAAAACGTTTAGGTCACTATTCGTCTTTATACTATAAAAATCAAATTACTAAAAGAGTTGGTCCAAAAAATACATTCTACGTACACGTACATGAAAAATATATTGTACAATAAAAATCTAAAAATATAATTAACACATAGTTTTTAACTTCTTCACACTTGTCAGCTGCCATGATGGACCAATAGTAATCAAAATAATATTATTGAACGTTCCTCACCATGCATACCTATGGAATTTAAAGTACAATAATGTACGTTAATATACCTCTTTTTTATTTAGCGCATAACAATCATGAATCGAAACGTATTAATATGTTTGACAAAGCGTCAGAAATAAACGACATAAATGACAATGTCCTAATGGTGCACTTCTTGCTAGCAATATAACAAAAGGTACAAGGAAACTGTTTACGTATATTCTAATGTCGCAATAGGTTGTACAAGTTTTTTATTTATAGCAATCGAATGTGCCAACGTTCACGAATCTAAAACGCCAACAAATATGCGTGTACAATAAATTCGATTACTATGCAAACGTCCATACAAAAATTGGCCATGTCCTTTATGTCTTACTGAACTAATATATAACCCAATTGTATCTGAGTTTACGGGAAAAGAGCGGAGATGTACAAACATGTATCGTTTGGCCATGATTTCTCCCTCGTTTTAGTATTGGTAGAATGCTAATTAAAATTGCTCCGAATAGATTACAGACAGTTTCTGGCAGCGAGCGCTTAATGCGCTGCTTTTACGACGTCACGCTTTATGTCCGCTCATTAGCGCGTGTCCCTACTGAACATTTTTTATGGGTACACATTCTCTTTCCACTTACAGTTTCTTGCTTTATTTCATTAGTTTTAAGTGTTCTGAAAAAGTTATAGTCATCTTTATTGGTACGCGTACATTTCGCGTAATATTAGGCATTTTCAAACCATTAAGGTTTGAAAATTTAATATCTTCGCTTGACCTCAAGTCTAAAGTCTAAGTATATTCTTTATCAGATTCTAACCACAAGATCTTCAAACAATTTCTGAAACTTTAAGTTTCAGGTTTATTGTATACACTATATGTACCGATGGGAATGAAATCTTAAGAACGTAGTATTAACATTTAAGTTGTTTGTGGTAAATTCCGAGAAAATGGATTCATTGCGTAGTTAATATGTGCGGTAAATTTCTGGGATTTATTTAATTAACAATTCGCAATTTATAGGACCTCTAACAATATCAGCAATAATTATTTGTAAAATCGTATTTTCCACTGTACGCGTATTGGTTGGTTATTGTAATACGATAAAACTGCAGTAAATTATCGTTCGCACGCGTGGTGCATTAAATTATTGTTCCATTAATTGTATTTGTGGGTGTGTGGATACACTATCGTAATTTTGAAATATAATAATCCAGTTTCATAGTCGGGTGACAATGGTCCGAGCCGCTCGTTATCGTGGGAATTACCTATTGTTAATGTTTTAATTTGTATCCGGCCCTGCGTCCGTTCCAACGTCCGTAATTCTCTCTCACGTACGACTGACTAAACCGTACCTAATAATTGTGTGCCCTTTTAGGTAATATTCAAAATTGGAAATCGTACATTGTTTATGTTCAACTTGTACATGGTAAAAGTTATACTATATTAACTTATGTACATATCTAGACGCAGTTGATTACGAATATCTTTGTATCACGTTATTTTTGATATCAACAATAATGGAAAATATGTTACATTTATAATCTTTTAATGCCTCATTATATTACATATATATAAACCGCTTAATCATTTGCTAAAAACGTTCCAATAATTCCTTGTTCATTGGCGGTGAAACAGAATGGGCGGCCATTTTCAGAACCTGGCCTTTGTGCTTTACCGTCGGTTTGTTTATTTCGGGGCCCTGCCTCGTAAACACTCGCACACCGATATACAAAAGTTGGCCTTCTTTATTTTCTCTCTAGAAATTCTTTTTCCGAATTACCATGGGTCGCTAAATTTTTCCAGGCGCTGTTATTCAGAGGGTATTTTAAGTTTGTTTTCGTTAAGGGTTGTAGATACCTAAATAGTATCTTAGTACCTAAACAGACTAGTCTCGAAGTAATAAACTTGTAAATTTTGTTTGTTTCTACTGTATTTTAAAATGTGCTTTAGTTAGGTACGGAGAATAAATAGTGTACTAGAAAGTTGGAAGCACTTAAGGTGGAAATGTTGGACAGCGAATGATCTGATAGCGGCGGCCAAACCCCCTGTTTCGTAGGTAGCTACTTAATTTACTGCCACAGTAACGCCACGAGCACGCTCCATATCCACCGCGTTATTGCCAACTTGAAAACAAGAATATCGCACACATTTCCTTCATATCTCTCGAATTTAAGCGTCTGCCACCCTCACTTCTTTTCCATTTCTTCCCTTTATACCGTGTTTGTGCGAACTTTCCGGTAAGTGGTTATTAAATAATGTTTTTTGTTATTAAATTTATTTTTCTGTTTTCTCTCAATACGTTTACACTCCTTCTGTTTTCCAAGAATGGATACAGTCGCAAAAGTAATAGCGTTAACGATACCTTTCCGCTCCGCTACATCGCTAAAAGAAATAGAAAAGTGCGAACAGTATTGTTTCTCTGTAAAATTACTTTGAAACGTATAAATTACAGTTTCCTTAATTTAGTTGTTTGTAGTTGCTGAAAAGACTTATTTAGTAAAATTATCTTTTTAAAGCATCGTGATTAATTGTTTTGTTACGTAAATGTGATTGTGACAAACATTTACAAAATGTACTAAAAGCCAAAAATGGGAGACTATTTTTTAAGAAGAATTCCTAATCAGGTACATATATGTGGTACATGTTTAAAGATTAAAAACAAATATTAGATGAAAAATGTTCTTCTACTTAATTATTATATTAATACGTGAAGCACAAATTTGTGACGGATTTTTAAGTAATATGCCGCGGACGGATTAGTATGAAATTTTGCACGGTTATAGTGGACGTAGAGAAGGAGTGCAGAATGTTAATATTTTTTTCAAATAATGCATTTTTCATACATAAAATCAACTCATACATCATACAAACAACATCATACAAAAAATACATAACACACACTACCATGCATTTGTCACAAACACATTTCAATGTCTTACTATGAAAAGACACAACGTCAAGAATGTCAGATGTCATTTGATTTGAATTAGAGAAATATTCGTACTAATTTGGACAATATGAAGTTTAGTTTTTTAATTTAAATTACGGTCGAATTTCGGCCGATGCTACGGGTGACTAGTAGTTATAAATCTTTCCCAAGCGGCAGACCTTCCAGATCTTGATTAGTCAAACGTTAGTCATAATAAAAACAAACAAACAAACAAACAAACATTCTCTTAATGCCGAGGTCACATAAAGTATGTTAAGGTGGTAAATTCATCGGTGTTCAGGTATCAGTACTTTCGACATTGAGATACGCCTGTAGCAGGCATTCCAAATTTGTCGTCGGGATTGGTTACACATATATAGACGAACTTAGAATTTGGGTAATTGTTGTACCCTCAGTACTAACTACTTAGCCCTGAAGATGCAAGGCAACTAGTTCTAATACAGCTGATATTATTATATATAGAGCAGTGATACCTTTGTAGAATTCCGTATTTTGATTATATCATGGTACTAGTCAACTTTGGCATCTGGTGCCAAAGTCTTGCTTGCTTTTATAGGCAAATAATTTATACATCATAATTACTCGTATATCGATGTACATATCGTAAAGTAATAATCATGTTTATATTACAATAATGCAACATTAAAGAATATTATTATGAACTTACTAATTTATTGAGCATGCATGATGTCACAGCATAGTTTAAGCTTAGTATGAAAATATTTTGTCACTTATTTTAACAACCTTATAACAGAAAAAGAGGATTTTTCTGTGACGTTTCCACGTGGATGCTTATCGCACGTTAAGCTCAATGGTTCGGGAAGTGCCTAACCTTTGCGAATGGGTTATAACAAAGACTTTCCTTTTCTTTTCGGCGAAATATGCGCAACAAGGACGCGTTAACTCGCAACACTTTCAATACCTATTAAGTTACGAGTGGAAGATATGAAAAATCCCGGTTAAGTTCTGTGAAATACGTGAATGTGGTTTTAACTTCCCGACTTAATTACTTTGAAGAGCGAATATAACTTGGTAATATAAGCAATTAGAAACTTATTTGACGCTGCCGGTCCGCCAGTTCCGCCTCGGGCGAAGGAATCGTGAGCGGGATGAGCCATTACGTGCTTTCGCGGAACTTTTCCTTTTAAAACTCGTCTCTTACTCTTTTAAAACTTATTATATTGGATAATTTGGCTGAAAATATGAATATGATGGCTACAACTTTAGTAATTTTTAGCCGGAGAGGAAAAATTCGCCGATTACGTTATGAAATATGATCTCCTACGGGGCTTACCCCGATTACGGCTTTATGAGGATCCGCTTTATTATAGCCTGTGCGCGATATCACAGGGAAATCACCATCGACTTATTGGAAAAACTACGGAAAGGATTAATTTATCACGTTTCTTTTTTGTGTAATATTTTATTACAGTTTTATAAACCAATAAAAATATCCTTTTTTTATTTTTATGTTTATAAAAAAATTGATACTTACGACACACATAGTAAGTCCACTTGACGTTATGTGGTAATTGCTATTCTTAAATATTCCTTAATAATAACAACTCCTAAAGAAGTCCACCAGGTACGTTGCTAATTCTTATTGAAATAAAACTATATATATGGTTATATTTAAGAGAACGATCGGTGAATGTGATGTAATGCCTAAGTTTAATAGGATTAGCGAAAGTTCGTCGCAAGTACTGGCGACAGTATCCCGGAGAATTTCAATAGCAGCGACGGCGTACCGGATACGCACAGGGACAGTAGGACTCTACCTATGTAGGTACTTGTATTACCAATTATGCAAAGCGTCTTCCGCGTTGCGGTGCGCGGGCGGTGGAGCTCGCGGGGCGCAGTAGGGCGGTCGCTGTCGCGCTCTTTCCTCACTCGTAGCGAAATAACGACCTCAATTTGCATAACAATGCTCGTCACCCCTTATTCCCCACCAGTGGCTTTCGCAGGCAACACGGTCGTGTCCCATCGGAACCGACACCTTTTTTTTGTCTATAAAATCTGTCCAGTGTGAATTTCCATTAAAATTCATAAATTCGTTCATAAAATTAAAATAAAAAGAAAATAAATTTCCTAAATCAAAACGAGCCATAATGAATCCGCATTGATATTCAGTAACGGAATGGCGCGCGCGGCGTGCGGCTTAACTTTTGATTTAGTGACGGTGGCGTGCGGCGGGCCGCAAGGACGCCGGTCCCCGGTCGCCTCGCAGGAGCATCCAGCGCCGCTCTGCGCGTCATCGCAACGAGCGCTTTTGACCGCGCTCTTAACTTCTTCGTATAACTTTCTGTTTTAATTGAATCAAAGTTTTCGGCTTTTTGCGGCGAGCGTGCCAGCCACGCACGCTTCCCTAACTCCAATAAACTTTCTTTATTAAATTATTGGAAGTTTAGAAACGTTCGCCTTTGAACGCGAAACAAATTGGAGATAGTCTTGTGTTGCAGTACACTTCTTCGCTTTTCTGAATTCGTTCATAAACTAATAAAAACTTGAAAAGGGTATATACTATCGTGTTGAATTATTTAAAGCGTATTTTGATTGAAGACATTAAATCCTCGGAACAAAGTGCTCTTTTTATGATAAATTCAGGCGAATTTTATTATATTATTATGTCAGATCTTAATTCTGTAATAAAATTTATTTCCCAATTTTGATAAGGAACAGCTAGACAAAAGACATAGCAACTATACCCGTCCGTGATAATTCAGAATCCTTGAAGTAAACTAAACAGTTCATAAAGATATACGATTTTCCCTGCTAACGATTGAGGCATTCGTCCGGGGCATTGTTTTGCGGCGTAGCGTTATCTGGCACGGAACGAGTTGTCGTTCCAGTAATTTATAGATCTTTCCCCGCCCCAGGCTCGAAGTAACGATTCGGGCCGAGGTGCTAGTCTGCGAACACCGAGTCCGCCCGGCCGCCTGAATGCTATTAACGGTCACGTAATACACTGCTGACTCCTCACGTTCCGGATTTAAATTTGAGTTAATATGTCGCCCTCTGTCACATTTCTTATTGTATTGCGTTTCAGTGTTCAATTTGTATTCAGCCCTAATGTTGTTGCTGTTTGTATCTATATCTATTATGATATAAGAATCACAAATAACACATTTTTATGTAACAGAGATCTGGCAGAAGCTTCAATAAAAATACAACTAGAAAGAAAATGTTATTATCACTTTAAGACCGTGTCTTTGCCTCGTTCCTTTCATAACATTTCAACGATTTAATTTGTTTGCAAAAGCGACTCTTAAATAGAAATGAAGCAACTAGAAGGTTTTTATTTTGAAATATCATAATGTAATGAAATTTAAGTATGAAATAACTTCCTAAATTAATTATAATGCATACTCTTTTATTTACCTTATTTCACGTATACCGGAACTTGTTAAGTAGTTTAGTTTTTAATAATAGTTTTGGTACAACATACATTTAGCAAAGCAATACTGATTTTGATTCAGTAAATAGTCTTATATTATCAGGCGCATGATTTCCAATTTATTAAAATTACACAACATTTATAAAATTTATCTCGCAATTTAAGTCACAAAAACGTGTTTAAAGGCGGCTTAAGTTAAATTTGTCTGAATTTTTATGGAGCCTGGTAGCTCCATAAAAAATAAACGCTATTCTCAACGGCACCACTACCTTTGACCTCGCAAAAAGCGTAATAAGCTACAACGATAGACTCAACGTGGAGGTGAGTGCAACCGGCAGGTACGCCGGCGCGATGACAGTGCTATAGCTCCCAGCGGGCCCCTTCTGCGATCCTCGTAAATTGCGAATATTAGATTATAAGTACGGGCTGTGGCGAGCGGCACGGGGGCCATCAGTCGAATATCGAACTCGTTCACTGCTTAACATGGCGCCGTGATCTGAATCTGCTTTTTAGTTATTCCCCGTTGTGTCATTCGCTCTCGCCCGGCAGCGTACGAACACCTATTATGGAGCTTTTCTACAAAATTTTAAAATCGTCGCTCCTTTGTGATGCAAATTCGGAAGCATACTTTCTATTTAATGAATAAACTACAGGGGATTTTTGAATCGCTCTATACCATTTTAGACTCGACAATCTTTTTTTAAATGTCTAAGGTCATTATAGATTAATTTAATCTAAAACGAAGAGAGACATATTCTGCCTTACATCAGCGTTACTCGTGACTTCTTTCACGTAATGATGAAGACGAAGATGAAAAAAATGTTACTTAGCACCTTTTAAAAGATTACTTACTCAAATTCAGACCGACTATGCAAAGAATGTCCTTCGGCCGAATGACACACTTATTTCTAGCGTGAAGCAGTTCTTGCGTTTCGGTTGAAGGATGTGGTTGCCGGCTCACTTATATGAAGCGACCATCTCAGCCCTTGGGAGTAGCAACGCATTCACGATTAACTTCAAATAAAACACCAGTTTAATATGACGTTGCTTTCAGGTGTCCATGGGTGGCGATAACCACTTGCAATAAGATGGAGTGCATGCTCGCCTGCTACTTGAATAGAATAAATAAAACAGATGCTAATAAGTTGTAATAAAACGGCGGGTAACCGCTGGATTCAGATGGCTCTGGACCGGTGGAAGTGGCGCAGATTAGGGGAGGCCTATGTCATGCAGTGGACTTTCAAAGGCTGATGGATGGATGAATAAGTTGTATGAAAATACAGGCATTGAACCAGTAGATTTTTTGTTTGTAATTTAGAGTTTCACAAGAAGCATTTATTCCAAAGTAAATATTTTTCGTCTCATCCACACATACATGATACTCATTATGCATACGTATAACTATTTTCTTATTTTTAAATATCCCTTGCCTTAGTACTCTTTCATTTGATACCTACATATATATTGTGTAGTTTATGCAAAAAATAAAACCTATTTTTTGATGGCGGCCATCTTCGAACAGATTTTTTTCGTAGTGTATTTTATATGAGGTACAACAGGTGATAATTGTCCCACTGCTGGGCACGGGTCTTCTCTCAGAATGAGAGAGTTTTAGGCCATAGTCCACCGCGCTGGCCAAGTGCGAATTAGTGGACATTTTATATATTAAGCCCTTTTATTTGATACCCATACTGTGGTTGTGCTGAAAAATAACTATTTCGCCATGTTGGTTGATTCGCCATATTGGAATTAGAACGAAGTCACATAACTAAGCATTCATTGTAATGCAAAATGAGCGTGTTTACGAAGTTTCAGCGCAATCGGTAATAGATAAGTGATTTAAATTCAGTTGCAAATACATACATTGCAAGTTAATAAAAAGCTTGTAAAATTATAGAGCTTATGTCACTCATCG
This sequence comes from Spicauda simplicius, assembly GCA_949699795.1. NCBI lineage: Eukaryota > Metazoa > Arthropoda > Insecta > Lepidoptera > Hesperiidae > Spicauda > Spicauda simplicius. Next base: position 8,808,725 of record OX453064.1, read on the forward strand.
TGTTAAATAGATGTGTCAAATATAGCAGTGATAGCCTAATGGTTGAAATTTGCCCTCTCAATCGGGAGGTCCGCGATTCAAACCCAGGCACGCACCACTGATTTATGTGCGTATTAGAAATTAATTATCTCTGCTTTTCGGTGAAGGAAAACATCGTGAGGAAACCTACACACCCGAGAGTTCTGTAGAAAAAAAAAGTTCTCGGCGGTGTGTGAAGTCCACCAATTCGCTGTTGGCTAGCGCGGTAGACTATGGCCTAAAACTCTCTCATTCCGAGAGAAGACCCGTGCCCAGTAGTGGAACAATAATGGTTTGTTGACGATGTCACTCATCACTTAGTGGTTTCAAATTATCATATGTAATTGTAACCCTTCAAGCCATTTCGGCTGTACCTCTTGATAAATGAGTACATACAAACATACGTAATATTTACACATATGCTCGAGAAAATAATGCACTGTCGGGTAATTATGAAATGAAAGTAATATAAATGTCTTCGAATAACATTGAAATGATATTTCAATAATTAGTTTGCATTCATTATCAATATATCATGCAGTTATTATTCGCATACAACTTCATACAGAATTTCATATAAAACAAAGGTTCAATCTGAAGTCAATCACACACGTGTTGCAGCTCCCGAGGACTCAGGTGGTTGTTTCATAAAAAAGTGAGCCGGCAACCAAAGTTTAGGTAGGTCGGTAGGTAATCCAAGTTTATTCCTCGACGTACCAGATACATCCAGTCTTCATACAATCCAATAGATTTCCGAAATCAAGCACGCCATTTATTTTGTAGCTCAGATAAAAAATTAAAGTAAGCACCAACGTGGGGTCTTAGAGGCCGCGTCGTAATTTCAAACCGACGTAACTTACTGAAATTATATTCGACGATACTAATTCGACGAGGACCTCAGTCAACGGTTTCGGTGCAACAACGTTTGCAGCCAATGACGAGCACAGGTCTCACTTGCGCGGTCCGTGTAGTTCCGGGATCAGAATAGGGCTACGGCATCCCCTGCCTGTCGTAAGAGGCGACTAAAAGGGGCGTCGTAAAGACTAGACGGAGCGGTGGGCCCAGCCACCCATCTGAGAAGAGCCCGATGGGGCAACGCGTTCAGAGGATTCTGGTTGCGGTCTGACCGAGTACCCGGAGTCCTCTTTATAGCGCCGAGGACGGCCACCGAGGGGTTTTAGTGCGGTAAAAATTCCACATAACCCTGCGTCGCTCCCACGGCGTCGGGTACCTTTTGAAGGTTTCCCCCTCGAGAACAAAAAAAAAAAAGGTCTCACTTGCGCGAGGGAAGGATAAATCTAGCAACTTCACAACCCGCAACGCCCTGATACAGGCCTCACGTCGGTACATAAAGGTTATATTTCATAATCAAGTGTAAGATTAGATTGTGGAAGGATTGGCACTGTTAAATGGCATGGCAACAGTGCAGTATGATCGCTAATAAATATGGCCGCTAATTATTACCTGACATAAGTTAAAAATATTTACTCTATTTATTTTTATAAATTTTCTTAACTTTACAATTAAACATGGATCATCGTTTTGGGATTATAAGGAATATTGACAAAGATATTTGAAAAATACAACAGTATTATCATTACCGGTCATTACTGTCGTATTAATTTCAAGTTAATTCACATTAAATGAACTAATAATATTATACTTTCATAACAGTATAGAGTACGGATGAAGCTTTCTATTCGGATTTGTTTGTTTTGTAGTATGTTTAATTAATACTTTTATGTACTGCATTTAAAGCTTTATTGCATGTATTATTTAGCTTATAAAGACCTATTTGTTCTTCGGGCATTTGGCTCCGGGGCATGTATGATAATTTTGGCCGTAAAATGGCGCTCATGATAATAACAGCAGCTGCGACGGGTGCACAACGGTGTCAGTTTGCCTCTCCTTGTTCCGTTACGGCTTCATTAACCGGCACCATACGCCACTCGTATGTACTACAGTCTGCTATGTGAATAGCTTGTTGATAGTAACATGGAGATCATCTATCAAGTGTTCTCGCCATTTGCAATGAACAATGCGGTATTCTATAAATCTATTTTATACGAGTAAAAAAAATACATGATTTAAAGGATACTGGTATTTTCTAATCTTTATACTTAGTTTGTATTATTATACTAATAGAATATGAAATAAACCATTTTAAAGTATTTTTGTTTAAAAAACTAAAATCAGTTTCGTGCAGATTTTGACGAAATATTCACGCAAAGCTAGAGGACGGTACAGAAAGTATCGTAGACTAGTTTCATAGAATGATATCTATGGTTTTTGTCTACAATATGAGAAACCATGTACATACAATATCCTTAATGAAGTATTGCACGCGAGGGAATCCGCGTGCAAATTCACGTATTAAATATAATTCATATGCATCGCCGACTTGTACTAATAGCATAATTCTAATACGTACACTACAAAATCCTTCGCTGTATCCACAGTAGAGCTTAGTCGTTTGTTTAATTAAAATTATTTAAATGTGTCCTAATTGAAACGCACATATGCGCTTTTATTACGGTTTACTTTAGCGTATGGTTGCTATTTAATTCACAGTGCAGGCTCTTAATTAAGGATCTTCAATTTTACTACTAACAGAAAGTGCTGTTGTTGTCTCATGTGTAAACGTTATATCTAGCATATTTCGGTAAGAGTTGTATAATTCATCCGCGTACGAGTATATTAATCTTAACATTTCTTTAGTGTTGCTACTAAGTCCTTACATTATTTCACATAAAGTATCATGTATTGTTAGGTACCTATATATATAGGTTACACATATTATGTAGCTTATTAATAAACTCTTAAGTAAATTTCGTACTCAAAAAGTATGTTACCTATTTAAATGTTCTTGTATAGTGTCTAGTCTTAATAGTACTTCGTTTGCGGTAGTAATAATTTATCAGCGTATATTAATTAACTTGAATTTCATTTTCATGCTAAAGTAAACTTTAGGTGAGATAAGTCTGCAAAGCATTACCGGTCCCAAGGCTCGTGAGCCGCCGCGTGTAATTACTCTGGGACTATGGGAAATAGCTTACGACCGTTGAACCACTTTTGCATTATTACGTTGAATGATTGTCGCATTTTGACATACATATTATGAGCCACGTATATGATATTTATTATGGGAAACGACATTATTATCCTTATAAAGACTAGATAACTGGTAACGATGTACCCGCGTGCCCCGCGTCCGTCCCCGCCGGCTGTGAACCGTTCCGTGTAATTACTCTGGGAGTATGGGAAATAGCTTACTGGCCGCTTAAGCTCTTTGTGTTGTTTCAATAAATCAGTGAAGAAAAACCTCGATGCCAATAAATAGAGAAATGTGCTTGAGTATAAAATTAAATCTCGGTTTGTGGAACAACACTCGTTTATCGGCGTAAAACATAAATTGATCGTAAGAAAATGTTTCTAGGAAAATCAACTCAAAAATTTACATTGAATTTTCATGGATATAGTTATATTGCATAATTAATAAATATGTATTGTCCTATCCTATCCTATCCAGAAATATGATCCTATTGCTATAATGTTTTACGTTCACATTGATTTATCCAATGACACATATCTAAATGTATTTTCTTAAAATTATCTAGTTTATTGTATGTACTTGACACAGCGAACTTCGTTCCGAATAAAAGTCAAAAATCTAAAATTATCAGTGTTCCTCTACTATATTATGCATGTTTTATAAATCAAAACCTTCCTTTTGAATTACTCTATCTATTAAAAAAAAAACTGCATTAACATCCGTAGCGTAGTTTTTAAGACCTAAGCCTACATAGGGACAGACAGCGCGAAGCGACTTTGTTTTATACTCTGTAGTGATGATAATGTAGAAGCTCGTAGAAGTCGTAGGCGTCTGACACGGTGGCGCGAGGCGTCGTGCTACGCGGCCCGGCGGCCTGCGAGCCGTCCGACGTAATTACTCGGGGACTATGGGAAATAGCCGCCCGGCCGTTCAAGCACTTTTGTGTTTTTACAGTTAATCAATGCAGAAAAAACTCCAATAGGAATATTTCTTGGAACGCGATTACATAAGCTCTTGAAAATAAAATTTGCTTGTTGTTGTAAATTATATATTTCATGTATTATTACATGCTATGTATTTATTTTTACGTATTTCTTACATATTATTTATAACTTCATTTATTAGACAGATGAAATAAGATGATAAGATTAAAGCTTTTTAAATAGTGCGAGTATTTGTAACTAACATTTGTCGTCTTTATTTTACGGGGTTAAGAAACTGTCGAGGCTGTAACAAATAGGCCTTTTTTGATGTTTTGAGGGAAAATATAAAATAAATCAAAATAGCAAATGCATTTACAAACGTATATGTATAAAATTACAAGTAAATCATTTTTTTCAGAAAAAACAAATAATAATGGCGACTGTGAAGAGGTTCTCAAGTGTCTCTTTTAATTTCAAAAGGGCCTACGGCCGCTACATTTACTCGAATAATTTTCAATCAATTCACGTGAAATTGCATGTTGGTATATAGTCCTTCAAAATGTATTATCTAGAGAAGTAGGTACGTAGAATATTTTTAATATATTGACTTTTTGTTGAATTGCGCTCGCCCGAAATCGCACTTACATATATATGGAATAATCGCTAGTAAAGGTTTACTAAAAAATCGGTGTGTAAATAAAATCTTACATACCTACTTCTCAATAAAATACCTTTTTCAATCTTTAAATCAATTATTCCAAAGCCCATCAAAAACATGAATGTTAAAATAAGAGGGCAAGTTTTCTCATAAAAATATGTGTGCTTGTTTTCTTCGCATACAAAAAGAAAATGAGATCTAACCGAGTACTAAGTTCTGGATAAAATTCTGATAGCTCTAGTTACAGGAATTCGCAACATCGTAAATAAATTTAAATTACAATTTATTGTTTTCATCTACTATAATAATTTTTGCGCACACGGGAAATTATTTACACATGCTTAAAACTATAGGGACCTTTCCTATCTCTATATTCTTTCTTAGCGAGGATTACAATCGAATATATTTTTAATGTCACATTAAATAAGTACCTATGTAATGAAGGGGTATCCTCAATACGTAATTTTTTTATTTATATTTGTTTACGCATACAATGGCTTTCATCATCAATGAAATATTAAAGACTCGAATTTTATTTCTACGTTGATTAAAAAAGACACACACACGCTTTCTACACTCAGAACCCCACATTAGTATTTTCTCCTGTGACGTGGGTACCATGGACACACACAAGACGAATACACAAACACTCAGACACAGAGCATGAATTAAAACTCATTACCTGTCTTACACCGGGAATTGAACACGGAACTGATTGATTATTTATTATTTGTTATTAAAATCACACGCATTGTTTTTTTTTCTTTTACAAGAATCCAATATGTTGATCTTCGAATTCGTGTATTTCTCTTAGAATATATGACTTTAAAAGAATACGGTTCATGAATATCTTTTGTAATCAATAAGGTACAACTTGTGTTTGTATTGCTACCAATACTTTATAGAGAAACCTATTCTTAGTATTTTGTTGTATCAACAAATTCGTAACAATGAGATTTGTACAGAGTTATCGACAGATTTTTAGCAGATAAAGCTAGCGGTCATTGTACAAATGCTGGCCACGACACATGCCGACGACGAAGAACAACCACACTTAGTTGAAAGTTGATATGGCAACAAACGATTCCTTTTTAAATCTACAATAAGTTTTAAAATCGAAACAACTATTATATTAAATTACCTTTGAAGTACATGCAGTTATAAAAATAGTAAAATATATCGTCTGATATTTTCAGGCATTAAAATGTTTGGTACTCGTATGTTTTAAAGCAACTGAGTTTTTTTGCCCTACCTTTTAACCGACTACTCCTGGGAGCCTGTCTAACTGCCTGTGATTGTCTAGTGGACGGTCTGCATTCATAGATTGCCAGTAGATTTAAAGGTACGCAAATTTAAAACGTTTTAGACGTTTTTTTAGGAACCCTCTCCATACTTGCAAACTGCAACTGTATTCGAGCTCTTTATCTTTTATTGCTGTACTAAACAATGGGTATTGAGTAAATATCAAACGTTTTATCTACGCTCTCAAAGTTTAGCTGAAACAAAACTTGTAGGTGGCAAGTACTCGCAGTTTTACGACACGTCTGGTTATCAGTTGCGCGCTTTGTTACGAGTTATACAACAGTATAACTTCCATACTTGTACACATTATACGTATATGTATATTTATATGAGGGCTGTGTTCCCTCGCACACCTGTATTAAATGCCGCTCAGTGCTTCTCATTATCTCTCTAACTGTTGTAAATAAGAACATAATATTATCATGTCTCCCGTCAACCGTGTTCTGAAGTGCTTTATGATAATGTAATATCGTGTTTCATACATAAACAAAACAACGAGCTTTTTAATGAGTAATTAGCCGTACTATTTTCCTATGTCGTTACGTAAGCGAGTATGTATTGTGTGTACATGTAACCGTCTTATTTGCAATTTTATAAACATAAACAAGTTTTATCAAGTAGCGATTTAAAAGCGTTGTTTGTCGATTTGCTACTGGAAGTATCTTTAAAAATTCTTTTTATGTACGACAACCTGGGAAAAGTTCCACTTAGTTTCGTCCGTCGCCGTAGCGCACCGTATCTAAGTAAGAACTACTGAGGGGAGTGGTTGGGAAGTCCAGGGACGCTTTTAAGACGTTTCCATAATAAATGCCAACTACGAACTGTAGCTGCTTTCCGCAACTTGAGGTATCCCACGGAAATCTGTGGTTTTATTATTTTTTATTTCTTGAGGGGTCCAATATTAAAGTGGTTGTGCGAAATGTCTGCATTTTTTAAATTTAAAATCTAAAAGGAAGTTGTTGCGCAAAGTAAGTGAATAATTTAATCTGTACTCAAAATATTTACACATGTGACTGAGTAAGCCGAATGCAAGTATCAAAGACGTACGTAGAGCCAGAAAGAAATTGGTGGTACATATAATTTTTGTTTTGTAAAAGGAGACTGATTTTCGGCGAACGGATGTAACGCCCCGCTGGAGCTTCATCAAAGTGAAATCTGTACGTGAATTCTTATGAAAGTCGCCCGACGCTCCGGGGAGAGGTCCGGGCGACCGCTCGCGCCCCTCGTGCCGCGCCCTGCCGTGTAGGATTACCAAATACTAAAATAACACTTGGGACACAAATAACTTTTCTATTACTTCTGTTTACAATGGCAAATCCTATTATTATTCTAGTTTATTGTTATTTATAGCCAACAAAGAAGAAGATAACGTTAATGACATTATATTACATTAAAATATTGGAGCGGTTTCAATATCTTATAAATGTAATATATAAAACAGGAGGTTCCGCTACATTCAAAATATTTAAATGATGTTTATTAGACATAAAACGATGCTCAGCATTATAAGCAGGCAATCCGGCTCAATCCCTACAAATTGGGAACCCTATTGCCAGCCCTACGAGATCCAAACAGGACCCGCGAGCGCGGAAACCGTCTCTCTGAGCGTAGAGATAAAACGTATGTTCATTTTATTTCCACATTTGTCAGCGTTCGTTTTGTGCCCACTAACATAAATTGGATGCGGAGGGAAACCTCGCAGGTGAATGTAAAATAGCCGGCTTTTCCCAAGATAATACCGCCGAAATTTTACGACACCATTATGGGATTTATTGGCCGTGTCACATTCGGAAGGAGTGATATTTCTTTAAATATTTTTTGTTAAATATTTGCGACGCCCGAGGTCTCCAGTTTAGATTTCGAACCCCGAACAATAAAAATCAACCCGCACCGTTCGCATTGCCGTGACAGATTCGTTAGTTAGTTTTTCAAAACGATTTTCTTTTAATATTTAAACATTGTCCTTGTCAACGATGTTTTTGTCATTCTTTTGACAGTAATATTTATATTAAAGATTGGACATTGTTAATAGGCATAGAAAATATAACTTCTAAAGTAAACCATCATATCAAAATAACATCGGAACGCGTATTTATTCAGAAAGTTTTAAACATTTAATCTACATTCAAATATATTCAAGCATTGTCAATAACTGTTGTCGCATCCTAGTGACTGAAACAAGCGTTAAATTAAATGCACCAACTCGCAGACAGCTCCGTTAAACGTTACGCGAATTCATTTGATATTCGCTTCTATGTTCCTATCAAATGGGTGCTTCAAATGAATACAAGTTTTCGTTACAAAAATGCACTTTATTGTATTGACAATAGTTTATCCGATGTCACTGAAAACTCGTAATATTGCAACAGCTATTCGATTATCGGCCTCAATGGGCTAGCTAGTATAAACTACTAGTATAAAATATTGCCGATTTATCTTTTTTATAACTTACAAGTAGCAAGCGGGCATGCTATCTACTTAATTCCCAGATACGATTAATATCCTGATTGAGGTTGACCACAGATGTGTAGCTACCTCAGAGGATTAAGTTGAAAAACGTTTAATATGTTTTTCCTACCACATACTATAAACCATATAAACCACCACTTAACACTGATGTTATTAGCATGTCGGTTCCGGCCGTGAATGCATCGAAAACCCTGATCTCATGGCAGTGAGACACTCGCTTCTGTCCACATCACGAGGGTGACTCAAATGTCCACGTATCTGCATATGTGTGATTGTACTCTATTCGCCCATTGTCAATAACTGCTGTCGCATCCTAAATACTGAAATAGGCGTTCAATCAAAAGCTACGACTTGCAAACAGGCCCGTTAAACGCTACACGCCGGATGCCAGTCTGACACTCGCCTCCATTGATATAACGAGGGTGGTTTAAACCAATACGAGTATGCATACGTTAATACAAACAAGTATGTCATGAATATCTACATTTGTATGAATTAAATTATAAACTGCCGTTTACACGACTACATGACTGTTGCAGACATCTTTATATTTGACTTTGTCAGGTTCCGGGATCGTTTTCCATCCAAGCAGATACTTATGTCTTTCTACTGCCGTAACACTCTTAATTTTGCGGCAGTAGAAAGTTAACATAATATTACAGAAATTAAAGTTAAATGAATAAATAAAGGAATAAATGAAATAAACCTAGTGGATATGCAAAAAAGCTAAATTCATGTAATCCTGACTAACAAATGCGTTGCTAATCCTGTCGACGCAACGCAAATTAAAACGTCTAATTTAAATCATGCGAATATTGACCAAAAAAAACACATATTTATTTAAAATATGTTTGTACGTTAAAATAACTGATGACACTAAAATTATTTTAACACGCGTTAGCTTTGATCAAAAAGTGGTTTTTCCACGCGGTACCTGCGATCGGTTGGTCCTCCCCGCCCTCTGTCAGTAACTGTTGTCGCGTCCTAATGTCTGGAACAGGCGTTCAATTAAACGTGTCAACTCACTGCAGATAGCTATGTTAAACGGTACATGTTGGATACCAAACTGGCGCTTCTCGTGTACAGTCCATTTGAAATTGAATTAGGCCCTATAGTTCCGTAGTTTGTATAGGATATTGATGCGTTAGGGGTTATTGCCAAATGTCTCTGTATGCAATTTGTACACGGTTATAGTAGAAATGAACGAATAATGTGACTAATTTGTAAAGTTCTGTTTTAGCAGAAAAATCGACAGGTATACTATCGTTATGCTTGACCACCCATCGGAAACAATGAGGGTTGACATTATTTATATATGTAACGGTATGCTAGTACCCTCAGAGAATATCGTAGCAGCGAAACATCGCACTCCAGGAATCTAGGTCACTTCTTATGTGACTGACCGTTGTCGTTAATTTTCATTTGGGCGTGCAGTTTTCACATGTGTCATATTAATTATAAAGAGGTAGATGTTAACTCTGTACGAAGGTTCAGGCACAGGACCAAAATATAATAGCGATAAAATCCTTATTTAACTATATTTTACGTCACTGGTTTAACCATAAAATGGCTTAATAAATTCGATAGGAAGGAATGGTAATTCAAAAACTTCGACGGGAGAATTTTCTGTTCTACTTAGTGAATAAAACATTTTATCAGCAAGTAGATACAAAGAAGGTTGCCGCAGTCAACTTAGGAGATCAAATAATTAGCTAATGAATTTCGTGAGCGCTCTATTTTTCTTCATAAATATTATCCTTATGGCCTGTTACCACGAGCTGTCGATAAATTTATGGAAGGGACGGCGTCACCTGAAATTTTATGATTCCTTTCTTCGCCACCCTTAGGTCCTTTTTAAGGTGAAATGATAGCTGTCATCAAAGTAGAAATGAAGAAAGTCGTATAAACTGCATTAATTTATGGTTAATAAAAGTTTATTTACATAACTATAAAATAACTACAAATTAACTTCAACTTGAATGTTCTGCTCGAAAAAGTAAAATGTTCCATTTGCGTCCTTTTATGACGTTTTACACGATGTTTACTTTTTGAAATATAGATTTTACAATTTAAAGAATATTATATATGAAATCATACACATATCAATATCTTCTATGTTCATAATTCATAAGAACTAGGTAGAACTGACTGTGGTACAATTTGTGAGCAAGTAAGTTGTGATCTAAGTCTTTCGTAAGTAATTCGTGTAAGTAACTGGCCTTAACAAATATTGTTAGGAACCAATACGAGTAATGTCGGTATTGATTAGACCAGCCCTGTGCGACCCCCAGCTCCGCCAGAGTTACATTTCTGCCACCTGTGTCACGGCCGCAGCGATAGTTTGAAAAACTCCCCATATTCCCGGCCGTATTTCGAGCGAACTCGCATCATTGTAATATTCACCTAGTAAACACTTTTTCTTTTTCAACATTTATGTAACTGTTGGGAAAATTCTCCAAATGGTTATTACAAATGCCGAACAATATTTCCACTGTAACAAAAACTTTTTGGTGCTTTTACGTTTTTTCGGGGCTTACACTGTTGTCTTACAAAGTGACTGTGTGGCGTACGATTTTATTTGTTACGTTTTGGGAAATTATTTATGTATATATACACTTCATCATAATAATACATTCCATCCATCTATCCATCAGCCCTTTGAGGTTCACTGCCGGACATAGGCCTCTCCTAAATGACGCTACTCCAACCGGTCCTGTGCCTTCTGAATCCAACGGTTTCCCGCTGTCTTCTTCAAGTCATCAATAATACATTAATTTGTTGCTAATAATTACTTTAATATTTGTGATTAGTTGGAGTAAAATAATTTCTTTTAATTTCTACGCCGTCCGGTCAGTCGTTTTATTAATTTTATGTCGACTCGGTTTTAATTGAATGTTATAATTTGATCTTTACTCATTTGTAAGTATGCGTAGGTAATGTTTAATATCCTTTATTACTTAGGTTAGTGATATTGTGATTATTATTTAAGATATTATATTTTCCCTTGAGGCTAAATGAGAGAAACATTGTTAACATATCAGGAAATATAAATAAGTTTAGAGTTACTTGGATATAGTAAAATGTGTGCGACGCACATCTTGATTATTCTTGATTAACATAAATATATTCATTTGTCTATTCACTATTTTGAAAAAGTTACTGTTGTGTGTTGGACACACGACAATTATGATTATTTCCTTTTAGGATTTTATCTGGCATCTTTTGTCCCGTACGCTTATTCCAGCTTCATCCCTATAGTTAATTAACGCGGGTGCTTGCGGGGCGAGATTTTTTATGTTCTCCCCATACGTGGGAATTATCCTGTAAGCTACGTGGGAGAGGGCGGTCTAATTCCTTTGTAACGATATTTCCTTTAGTTTTCCTACCAGCACTAATGGCTGTCGCTGTCCTGCTTCTGTCGGTTAATTGTCGTGCCGTGTAGAATGGAAATCTAATTTTACATAAAGTTGCATATATCTTTATATAATATTCTGTTTTTAAGGAGATACGTACCTTAGATATTTTGTTTAAATATTTTTACAAAATTTTACTTGCCTTGTTACTTCGTATGTAGCTGATTTTGCATGCACGTCTATTTTGTATAACAATTCGTGATTAGGTCTAATTACTTCCTTATAAATCAAATAAGGCCGAATCCCCGAGATAGCAGACAAAATATTTTTATACGAACCTCCATGATATGGATATTAAATGAAATACTTTTTCGAGAAATGTAACGAAATGTAAGTTACGTAAAACATGCTTTTAGTAAAGCATGTTTTTAATATCATTTTTTTTAACTTTAATCAGTGAATTCACTTCTAGTTACTTTAAAAAAACCAGCATAACCTCGATCATAAAACATTCTTAATAACTTGAATTATTCGCTATGAATGTAATGGACTACCACCGTTACGTGAATAAAGTTTGAAGTATAAAAATGTCTGAAAGTGGCTCTAGTAACTGAGGCGATTTATGCTAGTGGTCGCAAATTGAGCAAAGATTTGGTACCCGTGTCGGTCTAATGACCGCTCTAAGAATTCTTGCGAGGGATGAGAGCCTTCAAGATAGCGAAAGAACCCTGCGGCATTCTTTAGAAACTAACGAATCTCACGATATTTTTAATTGGAGCATTATAATTACAAAATTGCCACATTATACTTAATAGCTGTATAACTCCTGAGTCAAGATTAAATACAGTTTTCCAAATAAAATTTCTGTATTACATACGAATATACAACAACAAATAAACCTTTGTCATAACATTTTAAAGCGTACACATGTTAAGATTCTGTCATATTTCCCATTCCAATACATAGTATAATAAACCAGCAGATTATAGTATATGCGAGACCACAACCGAAATAACAATAATAATAATACAACATTAATATTACACTACAGCCAAGCAAGAAGCACGAAGTCCGTCTTAAATCAAAATTTAAAATCCTAAATTGCAGACGACGACAGTGCGAGGGTGTGAGCCGGAGTCTGGGCGGGCGCTCAGCACTAAATCTCGCAGAGTACATTACCGTTTTCCAATATCTAAAGCAAAGCGCTCAACGCCACTGCGCTCCAGCAGAATAACAAAGAACTGCGTGCTTGAGATATTGAGCACTAATGGACTGCGGTATTTGTGAAACGACCTACTTTATTTCTAATGATTATGTCTTTACCGTTTGCTGTGATGCAATCATAATCTCAATCGCTTTTGGGCACTCGGCTTGAGTGCTTCGATTTGGACGAGGCGTTCTTAGTCCTCAGGTGTGTAACACCTGACCGCATTCGTGAATGACGTTAAGTTGAATTTCTCTTTGGATTTGACAACTTATGTCCGTGGGTGGCAGTGACTATGCACATATAGAAGGTGTGCATGGTTTTTAAGTTTTTTCTAATATAACACAAACTAAGTACGGCTCTCGCTACACTCAAAGTTTTATATATAGAAGCATAGTCTACGACTACTTCCAATGTTCGAACTAGTGGAGATATGACGAGGCGTACAACCCTACTATCAAGTGTTATTAAACGTAGCAAAAGGGCCCGACAAGCATTATTGTCGTTTGTTACATGTTATAATAACCGTGAATGACTACTTGATGCCCTGAGAGGCGCGGAAAAGAAATTTTCGTGCATTTTTTCCTTTCAAAGTGTTTTTGGTTTATCGTTTTATGTATTTGTTTGAGTAGGTTGTATCCACCTACTAAAATAAGTATATTTGATCAATGGCAGTCATTGATTATTTAAAAGTCAAATTGAATTGAAGGTGTTTTAAGCTCACGTTCTTTTATATGACGTTTATAATATATATATATTTTTTATTTTTGTCATTGTCTTGAATACATACAGATTGGAGGTTTTTACTGAGGTTTATTTCCAGTCTTCTACGATATATCTAAAACAACTAGATTTCTTCGCTAAAAAGAAAAAGGTGTGGACATTTTCGGAAACACGTATATAACACCGTATTAAAACGCTCAAAAAATATAAAGCTTAACTCCCTTTGATTAGTTTTGCTTTACATTATATTAATTGGTAGACGAAATTATATTCATCATATCCATATCTTCAGTATATACATTCAGTTTTGTTTATCGTCGCTTCATCAAGCTCACTATGTAAATCCATACGCATAGATGGGGAGGATTATTTCCGCGCAATCAATCACGACCGAGATGAAGGCGCAACACCAGCGCAGAGCCACAGTACGTACGAGAAACTCATTGATAGCTGCTATCATTGAGCCAATCGATACGGATTGTCGGATTAATTCGCTTAAGTTATAGCATCCAGTGTTGGTTTGTTGTATTGTGTGCGATGGTTGCTTATAATGAAGCGGATAGAGAATCGCATTTAGTGCTTAAGAATGGGAGCGTTATGTTTATTACTTAAGTGTCAAAATTTCCAATCCAAGATAAAAAACATCATTTTTCTAAAGCTAATGGTTTTTTATATTGGATTGGAATTTTTTTTGTTTTCAACCAGTTAGATAATAGTGATTAGGTACACTTTTTCTGTTTAACAGAATTTGCATAGATTTTTAAAACTTAACTGATGTAAAGAAATAATTATGTTCCATTTTAGAATGTACATACATGTTTCGGCCAGAGAGCTACTACTTCCTACCTCTAGCGTGGAGCAATTATTGTGTTTCTTTGGAAGGGTGTTTTCCGGCTCACTTTTATATGAGGCTACCGTCTTAGTCATCGGAAGGAGCAATGCATCTGTGATTGACTTAAGATAGAACCCCTGTTTTGTATGAAGTTGGTTATAGACCTCCAAGGGCGGCAGTGACCTCATAGCATCGGAGGGACGGCATGCTCTTTTGCTACTTCAATCTTATACAAAAGAAAGTATGTTTTATAACAATACTAGTTGACCCGGCTCACTTCGTTCCGCCTAAAAGTCAAACATCTAAAATTATCAGCGTTTTTCTAGTATAATATACACTCTACTATCTTGAATCACTCTATCTATTTAAAAAACTACATTAAAATCCGTAGTATAGTTTTAAAGATGTAAGCATACATAGGGACAGACAGCGAGAAGCGACTTTGTTTTATGCTATGTAGTGACGATATGGAATACTAGAATGAGCTTTCGCTTCCTTGATCTGTATCTACAGTTATAGATTGCTAATTAATACAATCCCTTAGCACTAAACCGCATACTAGATTGTTACAACCAAGTCTTCGAAGCAAATTGGTGTATTAATTGGCTAAATAATTCATGAATTCAATCAATATTTACTTGAAATTATGTGCGAAAATATAATTATGCCATCTAAATAGGGTATGTAAATTATATTTCATATCCATTTGGATACTTTTAATGTTATTTCAAAATAGTGGTCCCGCCAAATATGTCCATCTATTCAACATAATTATGGTAACAAATTTGTCTGGAAAGAATTGACTTAAACATATTTCTTTAAACAAATTCTTTACCTAACTTATTTATTAGGTATTTAATTTAACGAGATCGTTAAGGGTCGTAATTGTTAATAAACGTGTTACTAAAAGATTTTTACTACGCATGGTTACGCCAAAAATAAACAATATCGATACGAGTTTACAAATTTATCCACTTAGTTTATAACAGACTCATTTAGTTTCCACATTCAATTAATATTTTATCTTTGCCGATATTCTATAAATTTAAAATTACATTCCCTGAACCGTTTGTATTTGGCAAATTTCCATGCAACGATAAAACCAATATATTTTCTGTTGTTGTCGTTGTTGATGCCTGTGAATTTTATGAATGCCGCTTATGAAATTTGAATGGATTTAATTTTGCTTTCCACCGATTGATAAATGTTATTATTTATGATGTTGTTCTGGTTTTTGGCTTGTTTATTAAGCCGAATTATATTTATCTAAGCGAATATGCAACGATAATAAATAAACCATATTTAACCAATGTCAATAGCCAGCATGTAATATATGCTCGGCTGAAACTATTGTGGTTGACCAGTTTTGATAACAAGTTTACAATTTTTATTTAGTACATACGGGAAACAGTGTCATAAGAACATGTAATATATAAACGGCATATATAAGTCGGATTCCCAAACTTGTTAAAGTCCTCAACAAAGTAATAACTCTTGATAACTCTAACACCCATGTTTATATTCATTATTTACATTGTTAACACTAAAAGAACAAATTAAAATATAATCACAACACATAAATCTCGCAACTATACCAGAGGCATCCTGTAATGAATCAAACAATAGTAGGTACCTTCTTTGTACATTAGAAATTAAAAAAACCGGCTAAGTGCGAGTCAGATTGGCGCACAGTGGGTTCCGTGCCATTATCTATAAAAACGGCAAAAATGTCACGTTTGTTGTATAGGACCTTAAATATTTACTTTATTCTGTTTTTATTTCTTATTGCGGCAACTGACATATATCTTCCGTGAAAATTTCCACTAGCTATTACAGACGCCCAGACTGACAAACAGACAGAGAAATCTCAGTAATGGGTTATGTTTTTACCTTTTGGGTATGGAACCCTAAAAAGAAGAATTTCAATGCAATAAAAAACTAAATCGAGAAAGTAGTAAACATTGACATTCTGAAATTGGAAATATGAAAATCTGCAATTTCCCTTTTATATATAAAGATATCTATATATATAAAATGGACAACTGAGTGTCAATAGCTAACATATCAACGCGCAGTCGAAACTACTATATATATATACCTAGAAACGTGAAATTTGGTACAAGGGTTCCTTTCATGATGTAAGTGAGCACTAAGAAAGGATTTTTGTAAATTCGCCCCTAAGGGGATGAAAAGCAGGGACAAAGTTTTTGTGGGACATCGTGATTTCTTGGTCCAATCTTCTTCAAATTTCGGCTAAACATTCTTTAACAGAATTGATTGAAGACGTGTTTCGTATATTATTCAGAATCGTCGCCTAATGGCGTAGAAAATTATTTTGGCGATTAAATTACATTTCTTTTTTGACACATGATTGAAAATTAAATCTGACTGATGTAATTACTCCCTTTTTTTTCTTTATCTAACTGAAGTAGCAAACGAGCATGCAGTCCACCTGATGGTAAGTAGTCACTGCCGCTCATGGACACCTGAAACTTAGTATTTGTCTTTCGGGTTTGATATATTGGAAAATCTTTTTTATGCTTTTTGGAAAATAATTAAACTTGGCTTTGAGGTTCAATAAATTGATGTCTGTTGACAAAACGGGGAGAGGGGGAATGTCCAACAGTGTACGTTAAAAGTCTAATGGATGGATTATGGTTCAGGTGAACAAAGTCGCAAGAGTCTGTTAGTACCTACATATAAAAAGAAGTAGCATTTTTTCATAAAAATAGAACACTCGACAACAAATAAACCGATTTACTTTTTGAGCGTTCGCGACGGACAAATATTTGTATCGTAATGTAATTATAATACCCTTCCAGTCCCTCAATATAAAAGGAATAAAAATAGTGTAATCATAAAAATAAATAAAAACAGCCTTGGTAGGTAAGCCCGCGCGTGAAAAGCGCGTCCGGACGGGCGGCCGGGCGGGTGGTGGCAGCGCCCGGCGTCGGCGGCGCTCTGTTGCCGCGCTATATGGCCCGTGAATAATCCTCCCGTAATACTAGATGTAATGGTTTGGAATTAAACAATTAGCTGTTTCTTTCTGCCTCGTCAATGATGGAGCTGCGCCTCAATGCTACCGAACACGGACTTCCGTTAAAAGTATTTGTCTTCCATGAACCGGCTGATTCATTAAATTACATTAAGCTGGTTTCGCTATCCACTCAAATAACTCAACGTCATTATTCTACATTGAGATATTCAGAGGGATATTTAAGTCATTTTTAAGCTTTGTTTAATTGGTTTGTCTGTATTATAGTGTATTTTGTGGTTGTCGGCACACTTTTATATGGCGACCATCTTAGTCCTCGGAAATATAAACCTATGATCACCAGGTGGTGGAACCAGTGTAGTTCATGCGTTTCGTTGGAAGGTTGTGGTTGCCGGCAAACTTTTATACGAGGCGACCATCATAGTCCTCGGGAGTAGCAACGCATCTGTGATTGACTTCAGATAGAACCCATGTTCTATATGAAGTTGTTTACAGCTATCCATGGACGGTAGTAACCACTTACCATCAGGTGGACTGCATGCTCATTCGCTGCTACAATCAGATGAAAATGTTTTATATAAAGTTGACAGATTTCCAGGGGTGGCAGTAACCACTTACCATCAAGTATACTGCTTGCTCGTTTGCTACTTAAATTTTATAAACAAAAACTTAAAAACAGTAGTGGAATATTGTTCGATTCCGTATGTACTCTACATAATAAAATCCAGTTTAACGTCATACAAAAGATTTTAACTCGGCATTGGATGAGAAAATCCACGTATGTATTCCACATATATTTGCCTCACGACCATTCTTTAACAGTAAGTTCGAAAGGCAGCCAAATTAAAATGGAACTGTTTGAGTCACGTTTGCCGCCGCGTTGCCAGCTGTATTTAGAGTAGAACGTGCGAGGAAACGTAGGAAATTCTATTTTGTGAAAATTTAATAAAAAAATCTTAGGATTTAACACATATTCGTAGTATTGGATTCTCGGATAGAATATAAGGTTTAATATATTTTTCACTCGTAAAATCGTTTTTAAATGTTGTTTTTTAACTTTGTATTTAAATTTGAATACGTGAATATTGCATTTGTATTTTGTGTATCATTGTTAATCTAACAGATATCTGTAAGTTGTCATAGCTGTAGTCAGCTGTAGTAATAACCGTAACGTGTCCAAATCCGACTTTGTAGTTTCTAAAAACACTTCCAAACCGTCCCCTTTGTATTTGTATAGTGAGAGATGAGAATTTTCTCCTAGAGTTAGATAAACTTCCGGACAATCACGATCCTCTTTGGATTCGTTTCGCGAAAAACAGAAATATGACAAATTGTGTTTCCAATATTCTTACCCTAGTATTGACGATGTGCATTAAACGTTGTATATGATTTTAGACTAATATTATTGCGGAATGGACACATTTTAATAATTAACGGGTGCTCACGATATGGGGTTTTTGAATTCTTTAAGGATTGTTTTTGCCGATATTTCGACCCAGTTACATGGATTGTGGTCACGGCGAAACTGCGGTACCTTACGTTAACTAGACGTAGACGTTTTTCTTTTTTAGGTTCCATATCACGACACACAACACGAATTGTATCTTTACGCGCGACGCTTCACTTTTTGTGATTTAAATAAACTAGTGTTTAGAACCACTGGATCGAACTGCATAAACGTGAGGTGATCTCTTTGCTTTGATTGGTCTATGGAGAAGAAACCCATACAAAATTGTCGTCCCATTCAATGTCAGGTTTTATTACCGTGTTTTGTGTGCAAAAGTCACTTTAATTAAGATAAATACTAATTTAGAACTAAGTTTGATACTGGCTATCAACCGTGACATCGCCGGCGACTCGGCGCGCCCTTGCGACCCGCCCTTCGCTTTAGGGTCGACCACTTTCCGACGCGTATCTTATCTTTGAGTAATTACGTTGTTGTTTTGTATTGTTATTGTTCTACCACGGGCCGTTTGTTTATTTTTTCTTATATTACTCTGTTAGGGTCACCCTGTTTGTTCCCTTTCCTTTATTAATTATTTTTTATCTGATATATTACTGGATATAGTGGGTTGGTTCCGTGGAAAATGTAAAACGGTACGGTTCTGGTTTGTAAGCAAGGAGTCAAGATGACATTTTAGGAGTGTTAGCCCAAAACTTTGTCATTAGTAAAATATATCACACTAAAAATAAGTTCTTCGCTGTAAAACATTAACAATAATTTAGTTAAGATTTCACACAAACCTATGTGACGATTGGCTCGTTTTTCTTATTATATTTTTACGTCATTCTGCATCGTAAAAACGATACGTAGCGTAATACTGAGATACAGCTATATAGGACACTCATACGTGTCGGCGGCGGCGTCGTGCAGCCAACGCTGCACCTGAGAATATTGCCACGTAAATCAAATTTCTTATTTCACCTCAACACTTATTCCCGCCTTAGATGCTTACCAAAAGCCGCGATTGCACCTTTAAAAAGAAAATGTGTTTTTTTTTTGTTCGTTACATTTGTATTACGCTTATTTGAACGTGTGAATGAAATTAGTGATTTCATCTTCAGTTGTCTCTTAATTTATTTTTAGATGATGAATTGTATGTTATTTATTCTAAACTTAATTCTAGCATTTTATTTCAATTCTTGGATAGCTTTTTAAAGAAGACTAGAGTACTTTATCTAACAAAAGTATAATTAAGGTAATCAAATGCTAACTTCAGTGTTGATGTTTTGCTTATAATCATGTTTTTCGTAATTAAAGGAAATCTATTAATTAATTCATACATGAATTGCAAATTCATACACGTTTAAGCGATGTTCGACTGTGGTTAACACCTAGTAGCTGTAAGCAACTATTGACAATTGTCGATTGTAATTACCGGTGATCCAATCAGCGGCGGACTTAAAGCAATTAAATAATTAGTATTAGCTTGTAAAGCAAACGATATTGCCGTCATGAATTACAGGCTGTAATGGCCATCTATATGCCAATGGGATTAATATTGAATGCTGGTATTCTGAACGGAATTACTGCGTCTCTGGCCGAGCTTACACTGAATTACAGCCGCTGATACAGAGCCGGTGTCGCGTGCCGGCTCAGCGCAACTAATTCTTTACCGCTAATTGATTATTTCAGTTCAGCGATAGCAGCTCATGCATTTATTACTGCAATCACTTCGCGAATCAGTTAAATCGCAAAATCTAGGTTAGAACGTAAAGTCGCTTTGGTGCATTGTTATATTGCAGGCGCGTTATTAACAAGTAAGCAAAGTCTCTATAATCAGTAAGAATTATAGAATGTTAGTACGCTTTTTAAAACTAAAAGTATCATATTAGACACACGTTTAGCTACGCTTTAAATATAGTGGGTATCACAATTTATTTATAGCATACACGTAAAGTATTAAAACGAATACAAATTAATCCAGGGTGTAGCCTAAAAATATCTTTAAAAGAGATTCAATTCCGAAAAGTGCTGTAAATGGTCTTTACAATTTTATCATTCCAAAAACAAATAAGGTAATATAATTTGCTTATAAAGGGAGTTACGTTTATTTGAATATGATTTAATTTTACAATCTAATTTTGGTGAGTGCTACTCTAGAAAGAAAATCACTCATCTCACGGTCCTTTGCAAATTAATTGTGGAATGACAGAGCACAACGCTCAGCTCTCTTAATGCAAGCTCACAAAGCGAAACGGCTTGGGCCGCGCCGCCGCGGCACGTAGCTCCTGTGATTATGATAATGACGGTAGCCGCGCTTTTTGCGCCGTTCGCCCTATATTGTGAAGCTCGACACCATTCTAGATCAGCTCCACCACCGAGCAGAGCATCCCACCACCACTCAGTTTGCCACTCGCCGCTCGCCTTACACAGCTCGTCTTAACTACTTCGAGACGCTTATAAATTATGCAAGTCTCCATAATCCACGCCCTAAACGCCTTCTCCGCCGCCTCAATTATTCATTCGGGTGGTTTGATGTTTTAGAAAATTGTCGCGATGCTCCAGACGGGCTTCGTTGTATAATTCAAAATCTAATGTTTTCAGCGCAGCTGCCACCTCATTCAACGCACAAGCCTATACACACTCGTGAAATATCTTATACATATGCGCCCCAAAGCTCTTTAGCGAAACATATCCTGTATGTATTTATTCAACTTGGTACGTGAATATAATGATATATGTACGTTTAACTCTTTCAGGACTCCGAAGGCGATACACCATTGCATGACGCTATTTCTAAGAAACGTGATGATATGCTGACGCTGCTACTAGACCACGGAGCTGATATGACCCTGACGAACAACAATGGTTTCAACGCGCTTCATCATGCAGCGCTACGAGGAAATCCAAGGTACATTATATATATATTATGTATGAGTTACCTAAAGTTGAGTAAGATACGTATTTTTTGCCTTCGCCTTTGTATTAGCAATAACTCGGTGGATACTTTCCTGTTTTATGGCTCGTAATAAAATATGCCTGTATAAGTAAACAAACCAACAACACGAAAAATGCGGTACTTTATAATGAATACAACCGAATAACGCGAACATGTACTTGTACGGATACCTACAGACTCGTGATAATATTCGAGCCGCACGTATCTACATAAGACCTTTATTTTGTGGACTTTGAAATAAACATAACGTCGCTTGTTGTCCGTCATTATCCCTAGGAAAATGGGTAGTTATGAGCGAGCCTGGCGCACAATAAACTGCTACGCGCCTAATGTCGTGGTCCGAAAGAGCGTCTCATGTGACGTCTTTATTAGTTCGTACCACATGAGCACATTTGGCTAAAATAACATTTTGTCTAATTTGGCCTGGGAAATTAATATCCTTTTTATCCTTTTATCCATTTCTTACGTCGGCAATGAATTTAGAAGTTGTTATTCATGTATGGCAGACGATACATAACACACCAGTCCCCAGTGGAATGATTCCCTAACTGATGATCATAGAAATTCGGTGAAATTTAGGTGCTTTGTTAGGACCGATTTGAGTGTTTAGATAAAGTGGTCTATCAATGTGCAGGACTTACTATTTTTTTTTTGTCTACGCATGGTGATTTATGAAAATCAGCTGTAGTTACTGACTCTATTATTTGGATTGTGATTTATTTATTCATATATATCTAATTAGTTTTATTATTAAAAGGGTCGTAGAACTAAGGTCTATATAATTATACTCAAGTAAAACATTAATAATATATATTCGGATAATACACCATTTAATCTAGTCCAAGTTAATATTATGTATCTACCTTGCAGATCTAACATGTTTATCAGCTCCAATCAATTCTGATGGCATTAACCCATTTTGTCTGTCATATTTTTACTGATATTTGTAGTTCCGTCTCCTGTATAACTAATACGGTGGTCATTTTATATACACGTGAACTCCGTTATACCAATGCAATAAATAAGTTAGTTCAAAATTTAAAACATTTAGGGAAATTGTATATTTTATGAGTCGGGGAGCAAGCCTTGGATGGAATAATGAATCTCCGGCGGACAGTCGTGCGTGAAGCGGTTTATTTGCGGAGGGTCCGAGGAGGCCTGGGTCCCAGACGGAGCGGCATTCGCGTCACGTGGCCCGTCCTAGGGAAATAATACGAAATGCGCCTACGTGACCAGCTCATTATATGACGAGAACCAGTCGCGGTCATCTCCAATCTGACAAAAATATTTTATTTATGCTGCATGTGGGATGGTTGGATGGATAAAAATGAATGTTTGTTTGTATGTCATTTATAGAGTCGTAAATTATGCATTTGATCAAGTGATCTTTAGCAAAGTTGTTGTGCATGAGTCCATGAAGGATTTTCTTTTTTTATGGTAGTAACGCGCGCAGGGTACAGTTAGTTGTAAAGTAATAAATAATAGTTTTAGAATAAGAGGTTTTCAAAGTTTTGCTATCTTTGAAATTGGCCTGTTGACTCAGAAATTGCCTGTTAAAAATGTACAGGTAGTAACTGTAGATTAACATTTTTAAATTACATTTTTTAAAAGTATAGTGGTTATAATTCAATATTATTCAAGTTACTAAATCATCAATCTGTTTACAGTTTGTACTTAATTTTCAACTTAAAAATAACATTTTTTTGGTTAATAATAGTAACTGCGTATCTATTACATATTAAGTGTACAACTTTAACCATATCTTTTATACAGAAACATCTAATTAATCTTCATTTTATTTCCGTCTAAACTACATCCAAAGAAAAGCCATAATTTTAGATCAACATTGTGAAAAAAGTTTTTTTAGGATTGTTGTTTAATGGTAATCGAATAGAAGATTGTCGTAAAACGTTTCCCGATTTTATCGCGGAATGAGAAGTCGCTCGCGACTTTTCCCATTCGACAAAAACGTTCCTCTCCCCCTGGAGATGTAAAATCGTTTTATTTTATTACTTCCTCCAGTATATCGTTATATCAAAAGTGTTGTGCAGAAGATCCTGTCAGGGACCATAATTTGCTATCGTTCAAAGTTCTATTATATTTAATTGTTATTCTTATTGGCGTCAATTTTATATCCCTGTAACCTGTACTCGACGTTTGGTATTTCTACTTAGATATGTTGAAATCTTTCATGATATCTGGAATTTCACTTATTGTGTAGTTTTACATCTAGACTGGATCGATTTTGTATTCTCGTAATATAAATAAAAATGTAAAGCTTAATATCGTAACGATAGCTTACAGAATCGTTACGACATTAGGATTTACGTGTAATGTAACGATAACTTACAGTATTAGGTTTAGACTTTTTTAATACCTGTAGTTAGCAAAACTGACACGAGCGACAGAATGCTGGCGTAACTGACACCCCTGACAGTGAACTCGCGGGTGGCGGCGGCGTGTCATTATGTCTGATTAGAAACAGTTATCTCCTGCGGTTATCGTTACAGCCGCCCTAACGAGCCCTTGTAAAACTTCGATAGCAGTTCTGTCATACATAACACCGTGATAAGCTTCCGGTTAATCATCCGCGCGAATTACACATTCATTCGCGAACTTAGATGCTTAAGATATTTTTGTCACGTTTTACGTCTTTGATATATTATTCGTGTAAGGGCATGGAATGCCATTAGTTACGCAACTTTATGGGCCAACGAAAATTTAATTCAGGATTGTTCTTGGTAATTTGTTACCAAAATTTATCTCGGATTGTACTGATTAATACGGCGTGGAATCTGACGATCATTGCAAACCCAGCAGCTGCGCCGAGACGAAGCGGGTTCGGTTCGATAAGTCGAGCATTCGCGCCCAGCATTAATCGTGAGCTTAAATATTTTAACGCGTCGTAACATTGATTTATTTGAAGCGTAATCTCAGCTCGCGGCTTGTTTGTTTGGGCTCAAGACGTATAGGTGAGATTAGTCGAAACGACTCGGATCCTTTTCTTCAATGGAAGCCACTAATTTATTTTTATCTATCTTTCGATCTTACACAGAAGGCGTTAGTGCTAATAGTTTTTCCGTACGGCATGAAAGCAATTTGCATTCTATATAAACGACCAGACGCCCGCCGACCAACACGTCTGTATTCTATAGTTGACTATACAATGAACACAGCATTCAGGAGAGATTTATATGGTCATTGTACTGCGTTAATTGCAGCGAATGGAGCAAAGTGCGATGGTATCGTACCATTCGAACGAGAAGTGTAATCCCCCTACAGTGCCGTTCGTGAAACCCGCACGACTAATATATTCACTGTATATGCGCAATTGAACGCTTCGAAGGAAGGAACGTTGAACTTAATATTAGTTCTGTGTAATACAAAATACATAACAATTTTGCATCTCCAAGATTGTAATATTTTCGTACAATAAAAGAAAAACGATATAAAAGGTTGGCAATATTGGATAATAGGAAGCAATAAGCCACGATCGGCGGGCATCTGGTTTTAATAGAATCAACACACGCCCGTATTGAAAACCCACTGGCATAGATATCGATGGCGTGGGTCCGTCACATATTTGACCGGCATCGAACACATCTCAGTATGGCAGATTTATGAGATCCGACCGTCGGTTATAGGAGCGGGCGGCTTGCCACCAGGAGGGACGGTGGAGAGGAGTCGGGCGGTCGCGGGAGGCTCTGTTATTGTGCGACGTTTGATTTACGCACGTACCGCTATCACCCTTTTGTTTGGCCGAATACTGACTGCTGTGCCAGTTCCGCTAGCCTGAACCGAATGTTACTTTGTTGATTTTTATTATATTCAGCTTGTTAGGCAGTACGCCGCTAGAATTACACACGGCTGTGAGTCGGCAGTTAGTTATCGTGTCGTACGATCGGCTCGGGTAAGTATGGTGAAAAAGGTATTAAATGAGTAATGGGTGGAAGTGTTGGATTGTAAATTGGAATGATCGAACAGCGAGCGTTGATTGCGTGCGGAGAGCGCTGCAGCGCGGGAGGAGCGCGGCGGTGCGGCGGCGGCGCGGCGGCTCGTCGTTACCCGCAATTAGCGGCTCTACACACGCGGATAATAATCCGCGCCCGCGCCGCCCCCCGCTGCATCTACCGCGCCCCGCGCACGAATGCACTACGGATTCAGGGAATAAATTCATTTGTACGCAAATTGTATCGGCGCTTGCAATTAAAACTTTGTTGGCGCTCCGGCTAAGATAAATAACACTAATACATTCTGCTTATTGCGGGGAACTTGCCGGATACAGAGGATATATTAATGTTGTTCCTAATTTGTTTGGGCGGCTACGGATTAACCGTGTTGCCCTCTCAAGTTACAATACAACAATAGTCCCTTTATCCCATATTTAACTTATGATCTCCTGTGAGATTTTACAAAAAGATTAATTAGAGGTTTTATACGAGGGACTGAGCTGAACTACATATTGCTACGTAACACTAATTACGTTGCTAAATTGTAGAAACCGTTATTTGGTTATGTCCATTATTTATCAAGCTTGTTAGGCATTACATATAATTTTTTAATTTCTTTAACATAGTAAAGTATCTCGCGGAACTAAAATAATTGGGATATATTTCCTAACTATTATTTGTAGACTGTAGTTTATTATTTGTACCTACTGTAACTTATGTTGATATCAAATATTTTTTTATAAAAAAATATGATCTGTGAATGATAAATGTAAAATGATAAAAATCATTTTTATTTTTATTTTTTTTTATTTGTGACTTTTATTTATTTGCATAAATTTAAACAAGCATCTGCTTATGGTTAATGTAAATTTATATTAAATATCACTAAAATAACCATATTTGCTCACTAATATGTATTCCATATATAATAAGCAATCGTAATTTATACTTATATATATAATTATATATTTTTTTGTTAATAGTGACTTGAAAGAGACAACTTAAGTTAGAGCTAAGTAGTCATTTATGCAAGAATACAGAATTACTAGTTTGATAGTTTAAAAGAGTGCCAATATAGATGAGCTCGTTAACAACCGGCGCGATGTGAGCTCGTTTGCGACTTGCAATGTGAAATTTGCATTTCAATGTTTCTCTATCGTAAAAATAAATCGACTTCGCATGTCCTGATTGCTCACAAGGAAAGAACGCTGATTATGAAGCCAATTCGAGTGCCATCGACATAGACATTTTGGCTGCGACAAATCCACTCCTTAATCGCATTCTGGCAACTTTCCTTGGGTTTCCTGCTAGATTTGATCTTATCGATGCTTTCCACGTAGAGCTAGAATCGGCCAATTTCTATTTATTTTATACGTCTCAATTTTAATTTGTAAGATTTAAGAATAAACATGACTAGGAATTTGCTGTGAAGTAATTTGTTGAACACCAGTCGTGTTTGAGTTAGCATAAATTTTTCATCATTTTTAATTATATAGGAATTTTGTAGTTATGAAACGTGCGGCACTCGGGGACTGCAGCGATAAAGCATATTGCATAGCATTTTTTTATCAACTTATGCAATTATAATATTTTTTTTATTAATAAATTTAAATACTTGTTTTACATCGACACGACAATGTCGATGATGTGACGTCAAAATAAAAAAAATATTTTGTGACGACTAACAAGATAACGAAACAGAACGGAATTAAGCTTAATCTATTTAATTTTTTTCATGGGACTTATGTATTTTTTATTAACTGTGACAGAGGTAAAATATTGTACAATGGTTATTTTTAAGGGTATAAAAGAACTTAGATCGCACAGACTTTGTTTTAATTTCATCTTTAATATTTGCTATCAGACATGATTCGCTTTAAACTCTCAGTCTATACCAATCCACATATTTTTGTTCCATTTCCTATTATAAATCCCCAATCGCTCGAGCTGTGTTTTGTCTCGCGTCGCCTAAAATAACTTTGTAGGTAACTCTTGAAACTTCGCAGTGGATGTTTGTCAGTGAACGATGGGGTGCAATATCTTGTCACAGCGGATTGTGGCACAAACGCAGCACTATGCGGTTTCGAACACAAATTGCTGATGTTGTTCAAATAGCCGCCAAACTGAGATGAAATTGAGCAGCCCACATATCTCGCAAGCCGGGACAGTCGGACGTTAAAGTAAACACATAGATCTAGGGTTGCAAGAGGATAAAGTCCGCAAATTCGATACTCGAAAGTGGACGTGCACAAGCAGAATCAATGAGAATTTCTCTGTAGTAGTAACTTTGTATTAGTAAGTGCGCGTAATATCTTAAACGTCGTTATTGAACGCAAAAATGTTAAAATTTATCAAGCGTAACTGCTTTATTGCTTAATGGATTGTAAAGTCTTTTTTCTTACAGATTTATACCTTAGGGATGTTATAAAATGCCTTCTATTGTAGTCCTATCTTTTTATAAGCGTTGAATAACTTACATTGTATCTTATAGCTTGAATTAATAGAGCATCGATCAAAGTTAAATGGAGAACCTATCAAAGCTAGGGAACGGTATCAAATGTTGAATAAACCAATAGTCTAACAAGGCGGTTAGCAAATGGTCCAGCTTGCGATAGCAAAGTCTACCATTAACTTGGAAGCAATCGGCGGGGAATGGAGTAGGGTTTAGAAATTGGATTCTACTATGTATTTCAGTTTAGAATTTGATTAATTCACACAAAGGATATACTAAAACTAGATTAACAGGCAAACTTATATGTATGTGTGGACTTTTCGAAGAAAATACAGCTATAAACACTTAGTTTGAATAGTCTTTTATGACTGTATTATTTTCTTTTTTAAAAATTCACATAATTTAGATCTTATATTTTTCACAAATACTAAAATGTAATATAATGAAAACTTAAAAAAACATTTAGGTTAGGAAATTTTATTATAAAAAGTGAGTACAAGTTAAAATTTGGCCCACGAGTATATAAAACACGAGTAGAATTGACAACCTATTAATAAAATAAACTGTATTTATATATTCGTATACTTATACAAAATAGCATCTGTAGTACTCTCCAACAAATTGCAACACTAACAAAATGGCGAGCGAGTGGTCCAACTTGCGATAGCTAAGTCCGCCATTAATACGATCTAATTCAGCCGGGGCCGGCGGGGAATGGCGAGTTAGAAATTGATTTCAACAGTTGAAGAAGCAAGCCCAGCACTCCAATTGACGCGTTCTGCACAGATTTCAATCACTGCAATTACTTTCAGTACGAGAGTGTCTTTGTAGCGATTCCTCGTGCCCTCTTAACGTATATAAAAATTTTGTACTCTTTTATAATATTTCATGTTGTTTTTAGAATCACTCTATAAATATACGTATAATTTTCTTGTTTATCACTAGATGAAATGTTACAATATAATGTAAGACTAATGGCATCTTCTGTAAAGAAATGGCGATGAATTTTGATTGTGATAAATTAATATCGTGATCAATAATGCTCATAGAAGTCGTTATTGCAAAAAATATATCACATTATGAAATGAAAATGAAATATCTTTATTTGGCATAAGCCTTCGGGGGCGCTTACAAATTGTCAGTTATAATATATATATATATTTTTTACGCTACCACCGGATTGGAAAACGACCTCAACTGAGAAGATCCGGCAAGAAACTCAGTGGGTTTGTCTTTTTTCTTTGTATATATATTTTTTATTTACCATCTTGTTTTTACATTGGTAACTAAAGTTAGCTCCAGTATCCTGCCGTGCATTTGGCCCAACAAGGAAAACGTGTGGCCAGATACGAAGAAAAGAAAAAAAGAAAAGAAAGAAATCGTTTATTCGTAATGCGTACACACTCATACAGTTTAAAGACACAATAATAATATAGTATCAACTAACATGCAATACATACATACATGGGATACGCTACACTTTGACATTTTATTAATTACGTATTGTTCAGTCCCAAGCTGTTTTATCTATACTAATATATAAAGCTGAAGAGTTTGTTTGTTTGTTTGAACGCGCTAATCTCGGGAACTACTGGTTTCTTTTTGAAAAATTCTTTTTGTATTGAATAGACCATTTATCCAGGAAGGCTTTAGGCTGTACAAAATCACGCTGCAACTATTTGGAGCGACAATTTATAAAGCTGAGGAGGTTGTTTGCAAAAATAAATTATGCCCAAAATAACTATTCCACGCGGACGAAGTCGCGGGCACAGCTAGTCATCTATATAATCCGAAATTTTAAATATGCTTGACTAAGCTTGATCAATCAATAAGTTTAAAGCATTTATTAAGATAAATGCTTTAAACTTATTGATTGACGAATTTCTGATTTCAATTGGTAGTTTATTATAAAAGCGTATACATTGTTATTGTAACAACTATCACTGATGATACATGTGATAAAATATTTACGCATTATATATACCCTTTTAACTCTAATGCATGTCCGAATCTAATTCAGGTAGCTTCCGTTTTCCAATTCTATGTGTAATGAAAGTTTTGTTTGTAAACTCTATTTCGTATCTCCGTCGCTCTGAACAAGCTGGATCAACAAGACTATGTAGTTTATTTCAACGTGATCATTTAACTTGCTACTACATCGTGTAGAATTAGGAAAGAAAAACGAGTGAGCTGAAGCAACCCCTTTTAAAACTTTGATTCGCCGGGCATGGACGAATGGATCCCAAACTGCTCCAACGAATTGGTAAGGCTTTTTTTCTTTTCTGCTTTAACCTGTACATCCGTGTGACATACTTCTGAACATTACCTCCAGATACGCCGATCTTTTACCCGTAGTTAGGTACTGGCGCTTTGGAAAGCGATTTTGTTGGATCACGTGATTTTGAACTATATTACCACACTATTAGTACCTATAAGATAAATTTCACAGTTAGATGTAATAAATGTAATAAACGATTCAATAAAAAGTAGGAACCACAATTAAGGAGTTTTGTGTTAATCATTACAATTGAACTGTCTATCTATATAGGACCTTTAGGGGACTCAACAATGAAACTACATTTCTTCATACCAATATGGAATCGATATAAGGCTTTCATTTCAAGTACATTCAAATGGAAGTAGGGTTCGTTTTAAGTGGCTATTACGGTATATAGACGATTGTGAAATATAATAATGGTAGTATCGATGACAAGTCTTGTAGAATTATGAGAATTAATAAAGTTATTAAAACAATGGAAGATATCATGGTATGTTTCATTGTGTGATTTGTACGAACAAGTAAAAACAAGTAATATTACAATTGTTTTAAATTATACTATGCCTCGAACCTATTAATTAACCTTTGCGCCATTTTGCCATTTTATATATGCATTTTTGTCTCACCTTTAAAATATTGCCAAATTCACGCTGTTTAAATAGTATTCGTAATATAGTAATACAATGGATGGCGTTAGTGTTTATGCAAGTGTTGAAGTGAATTATGGCATACATATTTCATTTCATAACTTGCCAGCACTGGAATTAATTACAAATTACTATATTTACAGATTAGTGCAGTTATTATGTCACAATTAAAATCTTTTATATTTATTTCCATACAATATTTGATACCTTTTTGCCTTCAATATATTGTTAGATCTTTTATGGAAATATTTTTGAATAATATTTGCCATGATTTTTTTACTATTAAATACGGACGTCCATATGGACAAGGTCGTCGGAAAAACGTGATATTAATTAAAATTATCATTTAGGAGCACTTGTTGTCCGCTCTATTGTTCTGTTTATTAATTTAATAGGGATCCGTCAGCCAGCGACCTCGCTGTCTTATGACAAAGCTGCCATATTTCTATTTATGTAGTCTTCCAAGTAATTAGGAACAACAATGGATTGACAGCTTCTTCAGATATAAATTAAAAAATAAAGTGGGTAAATATTAACAAGGAAACTATATCATTATATATCACACCTATTTCTAGCGTAAAGCAGTTTTAGCGTTTCGGTGGGAGGGTGTGGTTGCCGGCTCATTTTTATATGAGCCGACCATCTTAGTCCTCGGTCCTGTGATTAACTTTGGATATATATGCTGTGATTAAATTTGCGATATAGCTGTTCCATATGAATTTGTGTACAGAAGTCTGGACGGCAGTGACCACTTATCTCAGTCATAAAATCTGAGTGACGAAGATGCGCGAAATATAATGTAATTGATTAAATTCTATGTTTCCTTTTTAAAAGATCTTATGAAAAAATACTTACAATTTGCTAATAAATTCACTGTGTTTGCTTTGATTATGCCGTTTTTGAAAAAGGTTCCAATCCAACGTGTATTTCATTAATTAAGCATCAAAATATCCTTACCCTAAGCTAAATAACTTAAATAAGCATCTTTTGTAATGTGTAAATTGCTTTTAAACAAATTATTTATAAAGACCTAAATCTTCCAACTCGGCTCCAGCGATATAACTCGACTCTTAAATGGATTAAATGGCGCCGTAAGTTATCATCAACACCTATAAAATACAGATCGCCGAGGTGCACAGTGATTTACAAAGAGAATACGTTACCTTCTGTATCTGGTTTAAATTTGTTTGTGAATCATAAGTTTTAGAATGGTTTCCAATTTTATTTACGTGAATTGTTAATAAAATGTAATAAGGGCATAAGTTTTCTTTATTATTGTTAGGATCGTACCTACTTTCTAATACAACAATAGATTAGACAATCTAATCGTGTATATTTTTATTTTAGAAGTATTAAATGTACATACATAGTTAGCTTAAATATACACAGTAAAATGTATTTTTAAGGTTGATCGACGGTGTGAAACAGTCCATTAATAAAAGACTGATCTTAATGACATGATGGGTGTGACCTTTTAAACCACGAAAAGTTGAGCCGTTATCGGCATAATTACATATTCAAAGCGTTTAAAAATGTTAAATAAGCTTCGTATACAATACAGTCCTTTGTATAGACGTACGTCACACGAATTTCGTAATTTTCGAGCCAGTTACTTGTCACAGCTGATTACATTTGTGAGAAACACCATTACAATCTTACATATATAAATGATTAAATTAAAACAGCATCTGTAGAAACATCATCGATATACAGAAATCCAGAAATTAATAAATCAGTAATACGTAAGACACAAAAAATATAATTGTTTCATCAATACAGCGCTTCGTTCATGCGAAGAGCTATTCAGTTGCCATTAGTGATGTTAACGTTTCTTTGATATCCACCCTGGTTTTCTTGAAGATTCTCAGCGGTTCATTAGTGTAAGTTCCATTCTGCGGGATGCGGGTGTAGGCGTAGCGGATACCTTCTACTTCTCGTAGACAAGTGTCTACGAGACGTAGAAGGTATTCGCTACGCCTAGTAGGTAGCCAAGTAGGTACCCGAGCAAATTGTGATCGCGTAGACCGTAGACGGTTTTGTCGGGGTATTCCGCTCCTTTGTGTGCTTTGCCATTGTTCCATTTGCTAATGTTGTTAGTGCACTTTTTCAGCGACTACGCTAATTTAAATACCTCCTCCTTCCTTTTGCGAGGAGACCCGTCTTCCGCTTTCCGTGAGCGCCGCGCTCCCTTTGCTTTCGAGACGTCCGCATCGGGAGACTGCATTTAAATGAGACACTTAATCACAAGAGTTGGCCTCCCGTTCTTAAAAGCGTTTGTTGTCTTCATTTATTTTACGGTCAAGTGAATACAATAATTAATTTTGAAAAAGTACTTTAAAACAGGATTATGGTACCTTATTCCTTATTCCTATTTTTTGTTTTGGTGATTATTATTTTTATGTTACAATTTATTTCTGTTGCTTTCCAACATGGTTATGTTTTTCACTAAAGAAAAAATGTTTGCGCTGTTAACATAATATTCATATCTGATCATTACAAAGTTAAAGTTACGTTAATAATACTAGAGAGTTCTGTAACTTTATTGTAATGATATGTTTTATTATAAAATCAATCATAACGTTAATCATTTTCATTAATACATTTTTTAGGTATTTGTTAAATAGAACCCATAACGTAGAAATGGCTGTTTTTTCTTTATAGCAACCTAAAAATAAATATATATTTACTTACATCGACGTTCATATTTCTACAAATTAGTCACCCTTCGCAACGGTCGAAATTTGACCAAAATCTAAATTGTTCTATTCATGTGTTTTCATAGTAAGACATTTAATGTTCTATTTCCTTTATTATGTATGTGTTTGTGTCAAATGCAAGGAAGTGTGTTATGTGTTTTTCGTTGATTTTACGTATGTTTTATGCATTATTTGAAACAAATATTGGGATTGCGCAATACTTCTGTACATATATATTGTGCTGGCACACTTCCACATGAGGCGACCATCATAGTCCTCGGGAGTAGCAACGTATCTGTGATTGACTTCAGATGAAACTCATGTTTTGTATGTAGTTGATTACAGGTGTCCATGGGCGGCAGTGACCACTTACCATCAGGTGGACTGCATGCTCGTCTGCTACTTCAATCAGAAAAAAAAAAAAACTATAACCGAGCGAAATTTTACACTCCTCCGCCTGCGGCAAGTATCTGAGAAACGAATCACAATTTTTTTCTTCATGTATTAATAATATATAGATATTTTATAAAATTAATTGTACCTATGTTAAAAATAAAAAAAGTTACATTCCAAACTTGTGATGCTGCAGCAAAGATTTATTGTAAATCTTTCCTTCGCAACAGTTATGCCAACAAACGTGAGGGAAACTTTAATTTTAAGTAAAAGGAACAAATATTTGTTACAAAACTGTTTGATCTATGGCGGTACAAAACGGAATAAAATTTAACCCGATGGACTATTTTCTCGTGCAAAGAATTCCGTCTTACGGAACGCGGACCGCTGGGAATATGTCGCCGGCAGCCGCGCCTAGACCGCTAACACCCACTCGAATTGTGTAAATATGAGTAGGGTAATAAACTCCCGGCGAGTGCCGTGCTCGGATTTGCCTGTTAGAGTTCTGTACGTGCAACCCCCCAGTTCCCACCCCCCACTGCCTTACGTACATACCAAACTTCGTCTCACACACCTCCTCCAGGAGACGTTAGTTATTTCTTTATGGCCGCTAGGAATGTTGAAGTGGATGAATTTTCTTTCCGCGAACCGCCGAAACATTTTCGGATGTAATTTAAGAACAGGAAACTTTCGTATTCAAATCTGGTGTGGTGATTAATTAATAGGGTTACATTTGAGTTTTTTACTTATGATATTTTATTTTAACTATTTTTTCGTAATGCAGTATTCTTATATAAGGAATATATAATATAACACAAGAAAATATAATGGAGAGAGCAGATTTTTGGCACACTCCGTGTCAATTTCTATACTAAGCCGAGTGGATCAGAGCGCCGACGGGCCTCCCCGGTCGCAGGGTATGATGCACGGCGCGGCTCCGCAAAGCTCACTTAATGAAATATTCGTAGCGCGAGTGAAACGGACACGGCCATCCATCACAGGTGCTGCCGCTGACCACTTGGCTCGTGATGAAACCCTCAACAAATATAGTTAAAAGATCACTTCCACTCGGTCTCATCTACTTTGTAAATGCATTTTAAAAGACTATATACATATAATTTTAACGATTTAATAACAACTAGTCGCCCGTCGCAACGGTCGAAATTCAACCGTAATTTAAATTTAAAAAATAAATTTCATATAGTCCAAAGTAGCACCAATATTTCTCCAATTTAAAACAAATTAATAATTTTCAAGTTATTTTGAAAGCATCCGTTAAAGATAAAAGAGGTTTATTAAGCTGCATCTAAAAGCGGGTATTTTGACAAAGACATCTGACATTTTTGACGTTATGTGTTTTCATAGGAAGACATTGAATGTTCTATTTCGTTTATTATCTATGTGTGTTAAATGCAAGTTAGTGAGTGTAATGCGTCTTTAGTTGATTTTATGCATGTATAAAATTTGTAGTAATCGAATACATCATAGGTCTGTGGTTTCCTGAAGTATTCTCGCGACAAGCTTTTATATAATAGAAAATTGTACGATGCAACAAAATGATGTATTTGATTACTACAAATTTTCTTTTTTCTTTTCAGTGTAATGCTTATCACTGTATTTTACTCATCAAGTCCTTTCATTTGATACCCATATTGGGTGGGTTGACCAAAATATGTAATACGCCATTTTGTTGCGACGGCCATTATGGATTAACAGCAATACTGATTATAAATAATTGCATAATTATCAGAACTGTACGTGTATTCCAAATTTCAGCTCAATCGGACATTGGGAAGTGGGTTAAATTCAAGTTGCAAATATTTGGCCTAAACACATATGTACATACATACTTACATTCTTACCCACAAACATTGTAAGTTAAAAAAAACTTTTTGAAAATATAATCAATGTAACGTAATTTAATATTACATTTCCAAAAATATCATGACCAGAGAAGATATATTTGAAAAGTATGAGTCAACTTTACGAAGCATGTATTTGAAATACATGCTTCGTAAAGTGCCCGAAGCAAAAAGTGTTAAAACGTACAGACTCGATTTTAATTACACGTTTGAAATCCAATTTGTCGCAGCAATATATACCTATTTGGATTTTTAATCGAGTAAGCGAAAATAGTTTAAAACTCAATTGGAAACAAGTTGTCGCTCGTTAATTTCTAGTATTAACATACCGGTATTTCGGCTATTTCCAAAGCAAAATAGGTGTTAAAATGTACGTAATACGATGCTGTGACGATCGATTGAATGGGCGGATACGTAGGAATTAACACGGTGCGCCGGAATTACGTAACCGTAAAATTTCGTTAGATGCATGCTGTTTGCACGCCCACATATACTTATCTATACGCCCACATATATATATCTACTTTACTCCACTATGCAAATATATTTCAGATATATATGCTGTTATATTTCAGTACAAGCAGAATCGACACGACTTAGTTTGCGTAGACTATAATTTAATCTATCCAACCATTATAAATTTGAGCACCACTCCTGGTCCATGTCCCTCCCCCCATCCGTAATGGGGATTTGGTCAATAGTCATAGTCAGCAGTGGTTATGCTATTCCGATAGTAGTCCCAAAAAATTTTGCGACGACTGCTTTGCGTAAGGGTACACTGATAATTGTGCGGGGCGGTGTCCAAGTCTTTCGTAGATATTGATATGTTATCTTATATTGTAGTACATTTTTTTGTTCTATTATATACATCGCAGTGTATGCAGTGAAAAAACTTTTGAGCAACATTTTTGACACTTTAAATGTCATTACTCAAGTTTTATTTTAGCAAAGACGTCTTATATATTCTAGTAATAAAAATATGTCGTTCGGGGATAATGTAGCATTCTAATGATGAAAGAATTTTTAAAATCGGTTCAGTAGTTTTTAAGTTAATTCATGACAAGTATACAAAAATACAAAGTTTTCCTCTTTACAATATTAGTATAGAGTATAGATAAATAAAGGTCGTTTCGTGAAATACTATTTATGGAAATCCATTGAGTCATACCCACACACAAGTGATTAAATTCACATGTAAGCTTGGCCATACATTTGGGTACCATTTTTCCAAATGTTATTAATAGTTTAGAAAACTTATTCTTCAATTCTTTTGGCTGTTAAAATAATAGCCAGATGGCATTAAAAACCGTCTTCTTTTTTTCGGAGTTTCTTGCGGGATCGTCTCAGTATCGTCGTGTTCAAATGCTGTGGTATTGTATAAAAAAAATCTTTGATTGACCATCTGTATGTGTTTCTGTAAGTCAATAAAAATAATTTTGTTTCATTAAATTCTAATATTTTATATGTGCATAGATAGATTAGATATATTTTGGTTAGTTGATGTTGGTAATGTCATTTTTTTTTTTTAAATAAAAGAGTACAAATTTTTATATTAATCCTCTAATAAGTTATTCTGATAGTTCCTCGGTCTTTTCTCAAACCCGACTCATTCCTAGACATTTAAGGAGTAGGTCAGATAGCCAAAAATAACAACTCCCAATCACTTTTTAATCTCTATATAATTGTTTTTTTATAGACACCATGCAACGTAACGTCCCATTTCAAGTTTTCACAGAATAAGCTCCCTATTCGAAATTAGTATCTGCTGAAGCTTTGATTTTAACACTACTTTAACCGATTTCCTACAGGAAAGATCAGTCATTTAAACATACAATTTACGATAACTGTACGTACAATAATACAATTTAGTCCTCTCCATTTGTAAATGTGTGTAATACACAAAATTAAAGATCAAATTTTGGAAGCAGATTTTTGCGTTTAAATTGACCAACATGGTTGTAACTCCTTTGCTCGTTTTTAAGCTGCGTTAAAAAATAGTTTTAGTAGTAACGAATTGTGACTTAAAAAAAACTAGTTCTGATTTGTGGACTTTGTTGTTGACTCGCATGTTCATGCAATCGTTCAACATGTTTCCGTGGAGTGAGGTTTATGTCGTCCCGAAACCAATAACGTGTTACAAAACTCATCGCCGCCAGAGGAACATATCAGCCTCGCAGATGCCGAGCAATGTGTCAGCGCAATATTGCAATTCACTCATCGTCGTCCCGAGACACATCCGCGCCTTTCGCTGCCGACTCCATTTGTCTTGATTGGTACGAATATTACACGTAAACAACAGTGTTTTCTTCTCGTGTTTGTTTCGCTTCCATTTTGTGTTACTTTATGACGCATTAATACTAACTCTCGTGAACATGAAATGCGTGTTTTTTTCTTAAACAATGTCGTTAGCTTTAGTTTGCTTCCGTATAATATTTTAATTGAAATCTAACAAAAGTTTAATTCAAACTTAAACGCTAAAAACATGTTTTTTTCTTGTGTCGAAATACAAAACAAA
This sequence comes from Spicauda simplicius, assembly GCA_949699795.1. Classification (NCBI taxonomy): domain Eukaryota; kingdom Metazoa; phylum Arthropoda; class Insecta; order Lepidoptera; family Hesperiidae; genus Spicauda; species Spicauda simplicius. The sequence continues at coordinate 8,847,450 of OX453064.1, forward strand.
GAAGATTTTAATGCTTGGAATTAACTTTAATTTTATAATAAGTAAATTTAAATATATATTTTTATGACGAGTAGACAATAAAGCGAAAATATCTTATAAAACTCGGGAACATAATTTTCCTTTGCTAGTATTTTTAACTTCTAACACCTAAAAGTTTTTAAATTTCCATTTCAGAGCGCTATTGTCCTCTAAAAATAATATGAAGAGCGAAGTATTTAATTGTGTGTTGATTTTACAATTGGAAGCCTGGAAATTATCAATAATAATGCTTTTTCATACATGCTTTTGAATCTACGACCTTCTTACACCACAGCATGGAATCATATTTGCTTTCTGTATCATCGGGCTGAACCCAAGTTTTATCCCTTGAAGGTAACAATTCTATCCAAACTTTCGTTACTCTAAGTCTTCTGGATTGACTTAACTACATTTGAATAATAAACAATTAAGGTGTAAGATCTCGATAAACGGTCATTATTTCTTCGTAAATGGTTCTTTGATTATTTTTCCTTTTTCCTCTGATGGTGGTGATAATTTTAATGGTTTAATACGTTCCGTTCGATACTCAATTACTCAATCTTAGGCACTAGAAAACTAATCACAAATTAAAGAAAATTGATATACATATCCTCTACTAGTGTCCTTATCTATATCATAAACAATTCATACTAACACCAAGAATACTTTGTACGCCCCACATACGTAACAAGAAAACCTTTTTCAGATTCTCTATTGCATGTGGTAAATAAGTTTGAGTGGATTAATGATGGTAATGAGCCTCACCGTGTAACGGGTCACGTATATACCATAACTTTGTCTGTAACAGTATTACGTCAGACGTGAAAACAGTAACTGAGCGACGTGACCGCAATAGCAACTATCAATTGTCTTATATTTTATTACATACAATCCTACAATATTTTTCCAGGAACACTGATTTATTTTCTATAATATTCCGTTGTATCTTCGAAACGATAGGGCTCGATCACGTAATTAAATTTTGCAATAGCTCGCGCAAAGATGAAGCGCCTTGGCTTTAATAAACCCAAGTCGATTAAAGTAAACGGACGCTGTAAACAAGTTCCGAGAGCTTTTAGCAATATCATTTTGAACACGTCCATTCGTGCTCCTTCCATCTGACACATACGAATGGACACTTTCAAGTGGAAAAGTTAAAGGCACGTTCTGGTAACGTACTAGCTAGCCTTATTAATGCGGTAAGCGAAATAACAACTTCTACCATTTTTATTCAAACTTACTGCTACGGTAACGCGGTACGTAACTAGCTGAAAATAAATATATTTTTGTGTGTATAATACGAATAGACTGAGTTCGCTAAAATTAGTATTCATGAAATATGATCGTTGACAAAATGTCTGAAGTGATCGGTGTGAGAAGGGTTTCAAGTTCGATAGCTTTGCAGAAATCTTTGAAATAAATGGTAGATATAATAATGAGTCTAATTAATATTTTTGAGAGTAAAAAGTAACTTGATCTCTGCGCGAATGTCTCGTTAAAGTATTCTCAACGATTTCAAATTACAGAAGCTAGCCTGGGCAGACAATTATATTTTAGACTTCAGATTTATATATTTCAGTGCGTTTGATATAAGCAGTTAAATGAGAAATTGTTATTTTGAAATCACAAACACTCACTTCAATTTTATTTGCTCATGTAGATGTATAAATATCGCTTAATCTTGGCCAAAACTGAAATAGTTTAGTGGGCATGCAATGTTACGACATTGATGTTAGATAGGGTTCCAGGTATTGCCAGCAATTTTTATTATGCCATCGATCTACTTGGCAGGTTGCCGGTGTTCCATTTGCCTATTTTTGGCTCCTATTTTAATGCAGAGTCGTTTTCATAACAAATATTGTCTGCAACCCGTTTAACATACCGTTGTTGGGAATAGATGTCTTCCTATAACTAAGGAAAGCCTAAAGATATTTCATCACATTGCTCCTATGCAAATCAGTTAAGAAAGTACTTGATAGTGGAGTGTCCGATGATTGAATTAGTCCAAAACATGTGTTCAAAAATGTCAACAAGGGTAAAAATAACCATTTTGAACTATATTTTTAGTGTCCCCTACGCAAAGAGTAAAACGGAACTCTATTTCTAAGACTCCGCTATCCGTGTGTTTGTCACCAGGTTTATCTCATGAACCGTGACAGCGAGACAGTTGAAAATTTCACAGATGATGTATTTCTAGTCCTATTATATCCGCTATAACAGCAAATATGGATACAATACATACAAAAAAAAAAAAAAAATATGTAGGGGGACATCCATACAACAAATTTATTTTTGTACAGAACCCTTCGTGCGCAAGTCTGGCTCGCAATAGCGGCTTTTTCGCATAGCCGGTTTTTTTATATTACTTATATATACTGATTTTAGACTAATATTATTGCGTAATTGACACACTTAATACTTTTTTTGACATATTTATAATATTGGTCACTGTAGCCTATGGATAGCAGTATGCAACTTCATGTACAACAGAGGTTTTAATCTGAGCTTAATTACAATGGCGTTGACACTCCTGGCCACTAAAGGTAATAGCTTCATATGAAAGTAAGCCGGTACTTACACTCTTCTACCGTAACGCAAGAATTGATTTTCTCTAAAAAAAGGCGTGACGGTGGTAATACTCATTGTACTCCCCGTTTAATACTCATTGTACCACAATAGTGGTTAATAATTTATTATTGATATTGAGCGGATTTGCTTTGTATAAACAAACGTATCCAACGCTGCCATTAATGTCTACAATCAAGCCTGTTACAAATCTTTTTTTGGCCGATCTTAAAAGATAGCACTATACTATTATAGACTCAAGAAATGGTTAATGGAACTGTTTAATAACTGTTTGTGAAAATATTTCGCGCTTGGACTCAGATGTTTTGACGAATAGAAGAGATTGAACTTGTTGACAATGGTCTGATGACAGAGTCAAAGCGAATATAATTAAGTAAGACTATTGGAATAGGTAAGATACATATATGGTTGTATCGAAATAAATGCAAAGCAATTAAATCTTTTTTAGTTTCAATTTTCCCGACTGCCTGAGAACGATGTTATTTAATTAAATATTATCATTATGGTAGAATTTGTAGATAACTATAACACTTTATGCGTAATTTAATAAGGACATTCTTCACCTCTCCTTCGCTAGTATGTCTTTATGTAAGCCGCGTAATAAGAGTCACGGCACAAAGAAGATCACAATAGCTCTTGGCATGCAGAATGGGGCATGACTCAGACATTATTTTACTATCAGTCAAGATGACAGTTGTATTTTTCGCGGCTAGCGGCCGACGCTCAGGCGCCGGCTCCACGTCATTTATCATCGACTCCGCCACCGTGTCCAAACCCTTAGTTATTTATGAATACGCGGCTAGAAAAGTAAAGAGTCATTTATATCAGCTACTCATAAAATCTTACTCATGTTTCCTTAAAGGATCACCAACCGGGGAACGGAAACTGTATAAATGTATGAAAGTGCAGTCGTATGCGCGATGATATTCCTGTTATTAGCCTTAAGTACATTCAAGATGAACTCTGTATTATAAGAAATGTACATTTTAATGATTCTATACACTACTACAATATAATCGCTACGATTATAATCGTAAATAATTATTTATCTGACCACAAATAGACGTTGGAGTTCTCCGTCATAACATTCCGAGATTGACAAGAAATCCTTCAACAATCTGACAATAATAGTGTTGATATATCTGTATAAAAGTAAATGTATTACAGACATATACTCAGGTATAGCCTATCTGTAGTACATTGTAGTAAATTGGCAACGCACGGCGGCGGCGATGCAGCCGGAAGCCGGCGTCAGCAGCACGTGCGCCGCGCCGCACTCCACTCCACGTTTATTATCGAGTGATTGCCCGCCTGCGTGATCCGACTTACCAACTATCTTTTCGAAACGATACCACGTCTCCTGACACGAGGATTAGTTTTTTATTTCCTTTTTATAGTCAGTCGCGCGATTACAACACGGATCCTCGTAAGCTCGGGATGAATCCGATAGGATCAGTAATTTATATTTTAGTCGCCGACTTGTGACAGCTCTGAAAAGCCCCGAAATATCATAATCTACTTACGACGTTACGAAGCAAATATGAGTTTACGAGAGAGCGCGGGCATGCAGAGTTTCGTCGACACTTTGACAGTTAGTAGGGACAAGTCTGAAATATCGGCGTACGCGGCTTAATCGCTCAGCGTGCGATATTGGCGTTACATCATGTTGTCAGCGAAGAGAAAAATTGCTGCGCTCCGCCCGCGCCGCCCGCTCCGCGCCGCCCGCCTCGTCGACAGCGCGTTTATATTACTACGGATTTATTGTACTTATACGAACGCGCATTTATCTATTTTGAAACAAAAGTATACTCTCGATAGCCTCTTGTATATGAAATCAATCGTATGTCTTAGTAAGAGTTTTTATGTGTTTTTACAAATAGATCAAAGTTCTTGGGTCATCAGTAAAAGCACAAAAATAATATACCAACTAGCTTTGGGGTAGATTTTTTTACACACAAAAAACTAATCACTTTTACAATAGCAAGCATTTTGTGTGCCTCTATTTTCTTTTCTTACGTGTTCGAGTAATTTGTATTCGATTTGAGGAACCTGTTTCGTTTATACGATGAAATATTTCGATGGCTTTAATGGAAATTGTTTTTATTCGTTTTCATTCTCATTTGTTGGACAACTATCTCATTCTGCATATAAAATGTTTTATTAAAATGATACCACTTTTTGGTATCGAGCAATTCTGTTAATAAATAGTTAAAACTTTGCAAATACATAGTTATTCATGTAGTGTTACATAATTATTAGTTTAATAGTTATTTTATTAAAGCGGTTATGTCTAAACTTTTTGTCTAAGACATGAATCTATCTACAAATTTCTTAAGTAGTTATAAATAATAATATTCTTATTAAATAATTTAACAACTAATGAACTATACTTGAAGCAAGAAGAAACGAATAACTTCGATACTGTTTTAAAATTTTCCGTGATACGGGGTGAAGATTTTTTTAATATCTTAAAAGCATTAGCACCTTACTCAAATGTTCATCTCTTGTAGTCGGCAGACACTGGGCCAAGCCCCGTTTCCAATTACACAGTTCGTTACTCCTCGAAAGAAAGAAAATGCGAAGAAAATATTACAGCGATAGGTAGCCGCAGCGCTGATCTACTTTGAGATTTTTATGTGAAATTAATTAAGCGACACGTTTGCCATTCGAATAAATGACATATTCTGCCTCACTTATCTAGAAACATTTAAGAGCTTGTTATTTTCTTAGTTTTAAACTTAAAATTAAGCCATTCCTCTACCGAGAATTCTATCGTTTAGAATAATTGATCATTTATTGAAACAAATAGTAATCTATATTTGTATTAAAATCGGTTTCTTCTTGGTATTCTTACCTAATTGTTATTTTTAATTCATCTTAGAAGAAGTCATGTAAATACGGCTTACTTCAATAATTTCGAATAATTCGTCGTGTATCGTATTTTTAAATTTGGGATAGAGAAATCCTGTCTTATATCAAGGATGAGAGATTTTGGAGACACGATTAATGTAGACTCGTTGCGCAGCTCTGCTCACCAGCAGCGCCACCTGGCGGATTTACGAGCTCCAACTTCATTGTTATTCGCACCCAATAAGTATGATGCATGACTCTTCACTGCCATCCTTCTCGCTTTGTTCTCAAAATTTGTGATGAGTTCTCACCGTCTAATATAGATTAAAACATTCAGCACTATAGCATGTCTGCAATATTATATTCTATGCCACATACCTATAAGTTCTTCGTGATCGATTCGTAGTATAATAATTCATATTGATCCAAAATAAGTGCAACTTTAGAAACTAAATTAAAAACATTATTATGACATCAAAGAAATGCAGTAACTGTAACCATTGTACGGGATAGGATAATCTGATAATTGGATTTTTACAGAAATTTTAACATTATATTGAATAACTGTTAATATCATAGTGCAAGTTGTTCTAAACACACGCATAGCAAATACTAGAAATATAGATGCAACTAATATCGAGCAAATTTTACATTCATATGCAAATAATGACCTTAATAGTTGATTGTACTATTGATTACTGTCCAAGGGGGATCGTATTAACGCTCTCCCTGTGCGAGGTGTGGGTGATTGTGGCGCTAGATAGATGTCGTGGTCGAGTGTTCTGCATGGTCCACGTGGCACAAGATTGCGGAGGCGCTGTTTGCTCTTTGGCGAAGTCCGCAACGGGCTTACGGTTCAGCGAGCCGTGCGGCGCCGCGCGGCCTCTCGGGTCACGTCTCCAGCCAAATTGAAATATCCCCGCTACCATGCCTTCTACTGCTTGCATATAACCCAACATCCCAATACAGAAAAATTGTGTTAATCTTTCTAGTTATTTGTATTAAAGCTGAGGAATATATTTTGAATCAAAAGCTCCTCATCGATCTAAACGTCGTCCGTTTCTCTCAATGCGGTTAATTGAAAATTGTTATTTATTTACTCAACTATATGAATACGTTAACATTTCTATAAAAAATTAACAATAAACAAAACCATTTATTTGTTTTAACACACTAATATCTGGAAGCATATACAATACACCTTTAAAAAATATATACTATTCGTTAGGAATTAAGTTATGCAATATGACGGTAAGATTTTACAGGCACGTTTAGAATAAGCGGGACATAAGTTCTAAGGTATATTTAAAGTACGTAAGAGGTCAAAATACTCAAAGCCCAATTTCCTTAAACGTAATATTATGAATATATGGCCGCTGGTTTCGTTTTAAAGAGGACCGGCATTGGGTCATATATCGCTAAAAATTATATAGGTATTGGCATGCTTCTCGAACGATTCAATTTCCGTGCGCAGACAGCAACGAAATTTACGTGCGCAGATTTACATTCCACTGGAATTATTTGCAAATGGTCCTTATGATTCATGTTACGTATATTTCAGTATTTCCGTTTGTTTTACAAATAAAGTTTCCTGCTCTCAGTGCTATTTGTTGCGCTTCAGTTTTGTAAAAAAACGAAGGTAGTTTTATATTCATTTTTTTATGTTATATTTTGTGATGTAAAAAATATTATATTTTACATCAAGTCCTATTTCTTATTTTTGATGGTTTCTGTGGCATTAAAAGAGAACCACAAACCAAGATTGTATTCTTTGACTATGGTCACATAATTCATCAAACACTCGAAGATGAACATAATAAGTTATGTTACAATAGTCTATTATATTTGCATAATTGTGTTTATAATTTAGATAAGAGACACATTGTTGATTATTTAATTTGAGTTTATTTTTTATTTGTGTATACTACCTAATGAACCACGTTATTTTGATTCAATATAACTTTGCAAATGTCTATGTAAATTGCTTCATAAAACATTTGTTATATTCGTCTAATATATGCAAGTCCTTTTTGAAAAGAAAAGATTGCTGCCTTTTTTGTAGGTACGTGGAATAAGGGTGAGAAAATTCGTAGTGTAAATGAAACGTAACCTTTAGTGACCATATATTCTCAAATAGGATTACTAGTAAGTGCTGGTAACGGCGCCGCCGCGGACCAACCGCAATAAAAAGAGCGGATCTAACGCGTGCACACAATGTTTAAATCGATAACCTTTGTAGAGGCGGTTGCCTTACGGAACCCCTTTGCAGGTAATCCTGCCCACTCGGAGTTATTGCCGCCGAGGGAAGGAAAGATTACCTCGGCGAGAGATAAGGAGGTCGACGGGGCTTCGAGTGCGATTGTCCCCGAGTCAGGCTTCGAATTGTGTCAAGTGAAGCGGCAAATTGAACGGCCGAGCCTTCTGCGCGCTCTGCTCTCTAATCGTCACATAAACTGCCGCGCTCGAACGTTTAATTACGCAAAACGCTTTTTACCACTGGCCGGCGCTCCCCTCGCTGCCCCAACGGTTCTCCGAAAGCATGACTTTATCCAAAAACACAATGAAACACGTACCGAATTGGCCCTTCGTGTATTATTTTGTGTAATATGTAAAATATTCTCATAGCGCACGACCCCTATCTTGTTCTATAATATCATTAGTTACGTACCTTCATTAATGTTGAAAAATGTAATGCTGTTAGAAAATCTACTGGGTATTAAACGTGATTACCCCCTGAAGGCGATAACGATAACGACGGCATAAAGGTGCGAATCCGTAGAATATTGTGAGTGACGCTAATGATAGGGCGCTCAGCAATCGTAGCACCACGTAGCGTCTTTCCAATTACGAGTGCGCTACGGCGGCGGCTACGAGGCCGGAGTCACGCTGAGTTCTATTCGTTAGTGGTACGTGCCACTAGCATCTGGACCGGCGGCCGTGCCGTAACTCCTATAACTTACTGCCGACGATGTAATTTGCGATCTTTTTAAATTGCATCCGCTGCCAATGAAATATTACATTTGAGAATAAAGTTATTTTATGAGTACGATAAACTAACCAGCAATTTCTCGTATATCTATAGTCGATTGATCTATTTGATAGTTTGTGTTGTAGGATGTTTGAAATTATATATTGTTTGCAAAATATCCGTGTAGCAGATGCTGAATATGAATTAATATTATAGAAAATAATGAAGAAAAGGTTAGGCAATTGTCATAGTAATGGGTTGTTATAATCATATACATTGATATCTATATTAAAAAGCAATCGAAAAACTTGGGTCGTCAGTGAATAAAATTAGGGAATTCGACAAAACACTCCACGTGGAATTTTGTGATAAGGTGAAACTTTCTCTTGCTCGCAAATTACACTCTGAATTTCGTTGATAGAGAGAAACTTTGTTCAAATGAAATCACTTCTACGGTCTCTACAACATTTCTCTGTTTTACTTTCCGTCAAGTCATTCCGACGTAATTTGTTTTTTGTGTATCAGATGAAAAATAAAATTTGTGAACATTGCCGCTCACGTCGCGTGTTCTTATTATATGTACATAGTTGTGACTGTTAATACACTCAGTGTGCATACTACCTAATATTTTGAACATTACTTTTAACTATCAGTATTATGTCTGAATTTCAATTACAGTAAAGCCATTTCGTATTCTTTAAAACTGAAAGCAAAAAGGAGGTCGGTAATGAGAAAGCTCTAAGGTACAAACAGATATGAGTATAAATTAGAGAAATGCTCACCACTCCGAGATAGTACAGTCGTACTATAGAAAAGTAGCGGTTAGCACCAGCGCTCTACGTGGATTCAATGCCTCTCATATACGAAGTAACGTGGTTCCATTATGATATTGCCCTCTAAGTGAAATTTGTTTTCATGTTCGTTCATAAAAGTGTATTTTTTGCACCTAGTTTCACGAACCGCGAACACTTTTGCTTATCTGAAAATTTCAAATGAAACTTCTGTTTCTTGCGCAATCGTGAATACGTTAATACTTATTTGTATGAGTGTTATAGAAAAATAGAGATTCCATTGGCGAGGAATATGCGAATAGAATGCAGATTTCATTAACCTACTATTCAAATAATGATTAATTTTCATCAGTGATAAATAAAATATAAAACTTGAGGATAGCTGAATACGTGGTTATACCGTATTAAATAAAAGTAACATAAATTGTAATAACTTTCATAGATAAAGTGGTTTTAATAAAACAAAAAAAAACAAAAATCTTAACGGACACGGACTTAAGATGGACTATAAGTATATTTTAATTCCTTTATTTCAGTAGTTTTACGATTCGGTAGAGATACGATTTCAAACGTGCTGGCATCTATCGACAACGAATCTGACAATGGGTACAATTTTAATAGCGTTACACTATGCTGTTGATTATACTATATGATGAATGATTATTCATGCTTAATCAACTGTACATTTAACGATAATATTATGTAGTAGCGACTTTACTAAACGCTAATTATAATTCGGTGTTGTCAATCAACTACTTGATGAGATGCGGTGCATCAAAGACTTAAAAGTTTTCATTGCTCTATGGGCGTATCTCACAACGCAAAATAGCTTTGCATTTCGTAGGCCTACACTATTCACATGTCATTAAGGATTTACTCATTATATGATATCATAATGTGCTTAAAATGTGTTCTGCTATTGAAGTAATTAAGTGAGAGAACTTTACTTGAATATTGCATTAACATTGTGTTTATTTTTAACCCCCGATTCTAAATGTCTTGTTAATTAGTATGCATGGTTACGTGAGCTTATCTGCTATTGAAGATTCTATTTTAATTTTGTTGTTTAAAAGATGATTTAATCAAGAATGTCCTTACTTAACTATTATTGTAAAATAATGTTCAGCAGTTTGAGGATTACTATGTTTGTTAATAAGAGACGTTTGTTTTTTTCAATTTTATTTCCAGTTTTCAAATTACTCTTTTGCATTTAAGACAATAAAGGTGTATTTAGTTTGCTATCATTTATAATTATCACATATAAAGAACTTTACATGGTTAGCCGTGTCTAAACCAAACTATCCAAGAAAAAAGTCAAAGGTACGGTATAGTGTTCAGTATAAAGATATTAGGTGCATCCGCTTTCTATCACATAATTGATTGCTCTTTGATGCGATGCTGCTGACACGAACGTTTACTTAACATGCGGCGCGTGCCTATCGCTGCCACTTATCTTACGTAGAATCGTCTGGCGCGTCAAAACTCACCTTTAATTACATGTATATAAGTAGTAATTATGTCATCGCTTAGTTTAAAAATTGTGCAAATTATAATAGACCTTAACTTATAAACAATGAACAATATAAACGTTGCATACAATTCAGCAAGATTTTTATATAACAACGGACAAGGATATGTATAAATAACATATATTAATTAAATGAATATATCAATGGCAAGTACAGTCACATGAATTAAATGCGAATGCGCACTTATGTTGCGCGTGCATACACTGACACGCGTATTACTTGCATGAAATAGTATCACAGTCTTACGTACATAGGTCGCGAAGAAAATGCAGCGAATTAATTTATGTGTGTGGATGAGACGAGCGTGCAGGCGTAACACGCGTGACGGGAAATGTGCTTTAAGCGCTACATCAACAGCATGCGCTAACAAAATGTGATAAATTTACTTAAACTTTATTGAACGAAAACACTAGAACGCCTTAAAAGCTACCACAATAATAACAAAAATATTTAAAATAAACCTACACCTGAACTAAACTTAAGCATAGTAAAATTACTACATAAGAAGTAGGTGCATCACTAAGTGAGCTGTAAAGTAATAATGAGCGCTGACTTCATTAACTTGAATATTTTTTAATGTTACCTATAAAAATGAAACACGCTTTCTACACTCATAGCCCCACAGTAGGATTTTCGACAAGACGAATACACAAACACCCAGACACAGAATAGGAATCTAAACACATCATTAGATACCTGTCTGGCCGGGAATTGTACCCGGGACCCATTGCGCGACAGACCGGTATGGTAACCGCTATGCCACGCTGGTTGTCACCTATATTCTTCTTTTAGTTAGTGCGTGACCGTTAAATAAGTAATAATTATTCGACAAACTATAAATATTTAAAATATACTAACTCCGAAATAATAATAATTGTTTGTTAGTAATGCCAGACAATTCGAGTATAATTTAAAATCAATTGTTCCCACTTTTATGGCTCACTATAGATCGTACTGAAACGGCAACGCAATTGAAGAACTGTAATATGAAATTTAATACGGAGGCAGTACCTAAGATCTACTTTATAGTTTCAAAACATCAAGCAATGGACGCCATACTTCGTATGTTCACAGCCAAAATGGTAATTTCCAATCTGTATTTTTCGATATCTAAAATTAACGTGGACAAAAACTCGTTGTGTCATAAAAATTGGGAAGTTAAATATCATTGTACAAAAATGAAGAATCCTCTGCGTTATTTTACAATAAACTCTATTTACTTTCATTGACTGAATTCGTGTATGTGCATATAATAATTATAAGCGATATATAATTCGAACTACATTCTAATATCTACATTCTAATTTCTACATTCCAATATCGACAACAGTTTGCAACATAAAATTATTTATCATTAAATAAGTCATGTTCCAATAAGACGACTACGTAACAAGTCATTTTAGAACATATCTCAATTATTTGGTATGCCAACTCATCGTACGGTCTCTGAAATACAGAATAATTTACAGATACCATATTGGTATGCATTCAATTAATTAATTCTGATAGTAACTCTCTGAAACTCAGGGAGGTTGCACGATATCATTGTAGTTTTTTTTTTATGTTATATATAAAGTACCGAATAATAGGGTACTTCATATTAATTACAATCTAGCCTTTTATATAAGGCTAATGAGTAATTCTAATCTGACTTAAACTGCTAAATAATTGTTTATTGAAGGAAGCGTCCACTGACACTGCACTTCTTTGTTCTAACATAAAGGGGTAGACACATTGTTCTTGTGTTCTATAATTTAAATTAATTCACTATTTCACTAACACTACACTATGTTATATCACTAGCTCAAAGGGCTTAGTCCGTTTGAGTCTTCTCACTAGGTCCGTCGTATCGAGGAGCTGGATGGCCTCGATATTAACGTGATGATGAAGTCTTTTTTGATGACATTCTGCATATTTATAAATTACATTTTTGACAAGGTCTACTTGAAGGTCCCGATGTAGATCTTCGTTTCTTACATACCAAGGTGCATTAGCAATACCCCTCAATACTTTGTTTTGAAATCTTTGAATGATTTCTACATTACTTTTTTTGGTACAACCCCAGAGTTGAATACCATATGTCCATACTGGCATTAGGACTTGTTTATATAATAATATTTTATTATATGTAGACAGGTAGGAATGATTCCCCAGCAGCCAATGCATAGCTCTGTATTTGAGCTCCAACTCGTCCCGTTTTTTTTTGACGTGAGCTCTCCAGCGCAGCTTCGCGTCAAGAGTCATGCCAAGATATTTGGCTGTATTTGCGTGTGGTATAGGTGTATTATTTATGTATATAGGTTGGTAATTATTACGCCTATTTGTAAAATCAACATGTACTGATTTGTTTTCGTTGAGCTTCACTCGCCACTTCCTCGTCCAATTGATTACTTTGTTGATAGAGATTTGACATTTCTGCGCAGCTTCAGCGTGATTATCCCCCACAGCTATGATGGCAGTATCATCAGCAAAAGTTGCGAAGATATTATTGTCAGATTCTGGGATATCACAGGTATATAAAAGGTACAGGACCGGCCCCAATACGCTACCTTGTGGCACTCCAGCTTTTATTTCTTTGAGATCAGAGTATATCATATATATATCATTGTAGTATCATAGAATTATCATATAACATGTATGTTGAATTGTACACGTAGGCGTAGTCTTTATTTACTCATTGGACTGAACTAATTCCAATATCAAATACACTGGAATGTTAAACATATTTTCGCTAGATTAACTCGCTAAATCCAGCAACTGGATTAACGTGCACCGAGTATCAAACGATCGCGTTGCGTTGACAATTCACTCACATGATCTATGGTTTTATCGTATTTAAAGGGTTTAGAAGCCAGCGCTGTCAATCACATAATTGACGAGGAGGCTCTCTGGCATGCTGCCTCTGGCACACGTACGTGCCGATAGTCGCCACGTCTCTCCGATACTATCGACTATGCATTACGGACTATCCACCTTCACAACCCACTAGTGTCTACAATAGATTCGTTTTACAAAGGGTATAACAGACAAAGCTTTTAGAACCAAATTGATGAGCGTCTAATGAATAATTTAACAAGATTTTAATTAGGAATTTCTCAGAAATATTAAGCATATTTTTGGTCTTAAAATTAAACTTTAAAGCGAAGCCGATGATATTATTCATAAGGTTAGTTCTTAATATAAACGCCAGACGTAACTGCGACGTACTTGAGTAAAATTAATTTAACATATTGGAATATTTTCCAATTATCTACGGCGTAGACCGCAATAGTTCGTCCGAGTTTCGTATTATACACACGCGTGAGTATTGAACATTTCCGGAATTCATGATGGAAAACCAAAGTACGAGTAGATACTGTCCCTTCATTAAACACTGTCGCACAAAAGGCATTCAGATTTATACTTGTAGCGAGCACGGCGGGCCTAATCGCATTAAGAAAGTTCAAAACAACGGAGCAGCTCGACGAGCCGTTATTCGGTTATGTAATTTGGGCGGCGGTCCGTTAACGGACGCGGCGCGACAATTATTTCTATATAACATAATCCGGGCGTTGCGAGGTGTGGACTCCCCGGGGACGCGTGATTTGGTACCGCCGCCCGCCCGCTCGCTCCACGTAAACACAATCTCTTTGTATCAACGCGCATCGCATTACCTACTTTTATCTCTAGTTTGAAAATATGAGTAGCTACAAGAGTGCAACACTTGCTAAAATGTAAAATTTTAAATAATCGTCCAAAAGTACGTATTGTAAAGTTTAATGAGTTATTCTTAAATTTACTGGAGAATATATTATTGCTAGTCACCCGTCACATCGGTCGTCATTCGACCGTAATTTAAATTAAAAAAACTGAACTTTAAATAAAATGTAATAATTTACAAGTAATTTTGAACGCACCCGTTAAATACAAAAAGAGGTTTAATTAGCTAAGCCGCATGTAAAACCAATAGCGGGTATTTTGACAAAGACACTGACATTTCTGACGTTATTTGTTTTCATAGTCATTGAATGTTCTATTTCATTTATTATTTATGTTTTAAGCGTTATTTAAAAAAATATTAACATTGTGCACACCTTCTCTACGTCCACTACAATGCAAAGTTTCATACTAATCCGTCCGCGGCATATTACTTAATAATCTGTCACAATCTGTCTGTTTTTGCTTCACGTATTAATATATAGATAATGAAAAGTATGTTGCTTATCAATTTAAATTCGCTAATGCATATTTATTATTTCTTTTTATTATTTATTATTATAATATTATCCATATACGAGTATAACATATAACTAAGTCATGTGCCTACTATGCTCGTTCGTCGGATTCTGATTTTCTTAGAATATATACGCATATTACGCATTTATTTATCCGCAGCACAACTACATTGGTACTTCGAGATTGTTTGAAGACGGTTGGCGGACGGGCGCAAGAACGAGGCGCAATATCCCATTGAAAAGTTGCCTCGTCACTTCGATTCCCAAATCCTTGTATTAATGTAAATTACAATTGGGATCCATTCCCCTTCCTTCCGACGTCTTTACTACGTTTACAAATTGCATTTGAGAATTGGACAATATACCGCTTCTAAGTGCAATGACTTGGGTTAATGAGCCGGTAATTAATAAGAGCTTTGGGGCTCACAATCTCATGACCCCATATAAACTAATCCAACTCGAGACACATTGATATCTCGTGTTGGACGTAGTACCGGACAATTTTGTTAAAATTGGTACAAAAATGTTTTTTTTTCTGTTCACAGGTAAGTCACCCGTCCGTATAAATTAGTAATCACAAAAGAAAACGCAACGTAAGTTTAGTTTTTAATGCATATTTTTAATTCAAACTTGTATGGTGCATCCATATAAACAGTTTTATAATTCAGTATGTTAATAAATAAACTGTTATTGATGCAATATTTCTAAATGTGAATAAACAAAACACAGCTTGGGAGAAGCAAAAAAATTAAAACGTTTTCCTCACAGTAACTCGAGTAAAATGCGTTTCAAAAGGTTTACCTCGCAGTTGTAAAAAATAATAGTGCTGCCAGCTTGAGGCAACAGCTAATTACTGTCTCACCGCAGAGCAAATGCTCCTGCTTTGTTTCCTAAGGCTTAAAGGATGATCGACCGCCTGCTCCACAACGGGTTAGTAGGTTACAAGCATCGTACAGATGCACTCCTTTTCACCAGTGAAATGCAAATGTCTTTTATTGCTCTTGATTAACATGAAGTTCACTCGCTTTGTACTCTATCGCTAATTAGCTGTTCTAAATGTCGTAATGTTTCCTTTTAGTTTGCGTACGTTCTCCAATTGTGCTCTTTGTTTAACGTAGTTGTAGCTGACATTATTAGAATGCAAATTGTTCCGTGGAAATATAGGAGTAATGGCAAAGTCTTAAAGGTTCCACAACGATAATCTGAAAATATGAACATTAAAATTGACATTTATTTCTGTCGCCATTCCTCAAGATACGCTGCCACCGTTTACTCGAAACTCGGAAAGAAAGGAGACATTTGATTTTAAGCCTCGCGGACTATAAGTGTTATTTCTTCGGGAAAAGTATTATTCTACGAGAGCAGCGCAGCTCCGCCGTCTCGAATGCTCCATTTAGTTCCAAAGTTTTTCTCGTTTATCACCGTTGGGCTCTCAGAGGCGGAGATTTTTCCTTTAGATTTGTTGTCACGCCAGACCTTTTTAATGTACCTTTCTTATCGTGGCGTGATTAAGAAGGAGCTTATTTTAGACTTAAAAATTACGCCGCTGTTGATGTCGTCTGTAGTTGTTTTATTAACGTACCTACTCGCAATAAATAATCAAAAATAAGTATATGTTACACATACATCAAAATGTTATTGATTTGATTATCTGTAGAATTTCTATCTTAAAGCAACGTAAATCCCAGTTACTACATAGTACATATGACAATTATATTTAGAGTAAATGTAAAGTCTTAATCCTTAAGATTTAAATAGGAGGACGGGCGTCGTCTCCCACCTTGTGGAGAGGCCGTCGGCGTCTGACGGACGAGATAAGGCGTAGTGTTAGGTGTAACGAGCCGTCCGTTAATTAACCACCAAAGCACCGATAAAAGAAACAAAATTACGCCCATCTCTGAAACCGGTTACTTAGACCGAATATTTAAGATTTCTCCCAAGCAATAGATTACAGTAATTCCCGTGCTCTCTTTACCTCGGCGCGTGTTCGGCTCAGATAAAAGGATTAACACACTTTCTACCGCTCATTAGAGGAACGCAAACAGGAGAGAATATACATTATTTAACTTTGTACGTATTTTACATCGCTATCCTTTTGAGTAAGAGTTATTAAATCCATGTTGTATCAAATGTGAGTGTGAGTTTGTTTTTGTGAAGTAAAGTAATGCTTTCTACACCCCATACGAAGACTTTTCTTGTATCATGGCCATGTATACGTTACAAACACAAATAAACACAAAATAGAAATATAATTTCATAATGAAGACATTTATCTGACTGCGGATTGAACCCGAAATCTTCTTCTTGTCGGACCAGCATGGTAACAACTACGCTATGCCGGATCGTCAAATTCGAAATCAAAATCTTTTTAATGAATCCCTTGATGTTCGGAATAATAAGACAAGAAACCATATAACTAATTATTTATTTACATTTCCTTCCATTGTCAGAGGTATTATTACAAAAAGTAGATTATTAATAAATCATTTGAGCATCATCGAAATTTGTTTTGTAAATTTCCCTAAGAACTTGAAAGCCAACATAATAAAATTATCATACTAAAATATTTCGGTTCGACTCTGCGTTCCAGTAGGGAGTTGGCACTTCACTACACAGCCGAAGTCCCTATTTAAATAAAACTTCCATCCTATTTTACTGACCAAGCGGTTCCTTTTGTGTAATTTATACGGATCTATAGATTTATTTTCGATGTAAATTTTTAATTTATAGTGGTTACGTACCGAATTGAAGAAACGTTACTGTAACGTTTCGGTTTA
Source organism: Spicauda simplicius (assembly GCA_949699795.1). NCBI lineage: Eukaryota > Metazoa > Arthropoda > Insecta > Lepidoptera > Hesperiidae > Spicauda > Spicauda simplicius. The sequence goes on from OX453064.1 coordinate 8,865,183, forward strand.
ATTAATAGGGCTTACCAAAAAAATAATAATCCTCGTATTATTCATATGAAAGTAATCGGGATTAAACAATCCAATGATGAGCAAGACCAGAATATTTAACCGTGAAGTTATATTACTTCATATACACCAGAAATTAGACTTTTAAACTACCTAGTGGGAATAAAATGATAATATGATATGGTCACATTGAATTGAATGTCATACGTTATCATCTTGTTCTCATTATTAATCATTTACTCTTATACTCTTACGAATAAAATTATGTTAAAATTGACAACCATTATTAAAAATACGCACGCAATAGCTAATTTCATTGTATAAACTCTAGATAGGATAAAATATTATGATCGTAAAGGCGTCGAAAATTATAAATGAGAAAGGTACCAATATCGTTACAAGAGGTGAGATAGTTTCCCCGGCGGATCCGGCACGCGGCGCCACAATGACAAACCGGCATCTCGCCCGGCGACGGAGCGGGCTCCGAGATTGGAAAATGCCTCCGCAACTTTTGTACTTACCCAAAAAAGTTTACGGCAATCTTTATTGGTATTTCTCCAAGTAGACTTAAGGATTTTTTTTTCTGATACGCTATGCCGACTGGATTTTATCGATCTTCAGAAGATGTTCGGAATTAAGTGGAAACGTATACGTTCTTAACTTGTAACAAATTTGGATTCCTGAAGGTACTGTACGGTTTATGTGTATGGCAACGATTTGTCAATGTTATCTTTAAATTGAAAAAAAAAACGAATTCAAGTCAAGTCAATTCCATAACATGTGCCTATTTCTAAATGTGTTTTAAATGTCTGGTATTCATTAATTCGTTTCTGAAATACTTTTATAAACTCGATCCTAAAATGTTTTACTAATCTTCCATTATTATACAAATGTATCTCAACCCATCTTTTATCTTCAGAGTAAAACACTATCTTAAGCGCTATTATTTTACGAAAAACACAATCAAGAGAGTAGTAGCTAGCTTGAAAAGGCTCTTCGTTGTCTCCTCTACTTTGTCGGGATTAATCTCTTCATACGACACTGGAGCATCCCGACGTCAAATTGAGGATTTTGTTCTACTTTCACGTAAAGCAGAACAAGAGCTTGTTTGAGAATCAAATTGCAAATAATTGCTTTAGGGACTGGAAAATGTTTTATACATGTATGAAGCGACTGACTCATAACGGGACACGTTAAGTGTGTACGAAACGAAGTTAATTATACACATAAAAGTTGAAAGTCCAATCAGAATAATTGATACATTTTCGTGATAGTGTATGCATTACGTGAAAAAATATGGATATCATGAATATGCAGATTATTCGTAACTGTGATTCTGTCAGCAATTTCTGTATTTCTGATGAGTAAAAACACTTTTAATAACTGACATATAGATTCTCCGTGTATGAAATTAATAATAAAAGGTGCCAGGCTAAAACCGCCGTATTCCATATAAAGTTGTCTACCATACCAAATACATGGGTGGTAGTGACCACGTACCATAAGGTCGTTATTACGCTACTTATTACTTATTTGAACATGACTCAGCTTTTTTTTTATCTAGCTGAGCATGGGTTCCATCTGAAGTCAATCACAGATGCGCTGCTAGTCCCGAGGACTATGATGGTCGCCTCTTGTGAAAGTGTGCCGGCAACCACACCCTTCTATCGAAACGCAAGAAATGCTTCAACTAGAAATAGGTGTGGCCGTGGTACTTCCCCGGTCGAACTGCTCTGGTTCTACCGCCTTCAAAATAATCAGTTGAATACTATTGTGAAAATTTAGCTGTACTTTCTGTATTTTTGAATTATTTAATAAAATCCACTATCAAGTAAGCGAAATGTTCAAGTTCAGGTGGAACCGCGGGTGAAAAGCTTGTTGTCTAATCTAAGCCAATAAAATGAAATAACTATCGTGTGCACTACGAGTAAATAACCCCATAAGGACCATAAATGAACTGTATTAATATGCATGGCCTCAAGTTGAAACTCTACTTGTAGGTAAGTCGTCAGTAAGGAAAACAAATAGAAAGTACCTATAAATTAAAAATAAATATGACGTATCTCATAAAATATGTATTTGTTCGAGCGCTGTAAAAATGTTGATAGTTGGGAATAGGAGCCCACGTAAACAGCTCGGTAAATCACAAGGAGTGCGCCGCAGCTCGACTTGGACAATATTTGTGCCAATAAAATCCTCTCTAACAAAGCTGTTGTTGTCAACGGAAAGCCGACTGACCTGTTTTTTGTCTGTCACGGATTTTGCAGACGTGTTGACCGGAACACAAAGGGCAAACGGCATTCGTGCTGGTGATTTTTAATATTCCCCTTTGTATTTATTGAGTTTTGTCGCACTTTTCAATGTAGAAATATTACATGAACTATTTACATCCTTAACACGGTCGATGTGGAGTAATAGAAATTGATTTTAATTGGTTTACAATTCATAGATCTAACTGTATACAGATACCGAATTTTTAGCCGATACACAGCAATTTACCAGTAGCCAATCATAGCATCAAATTGTAATTGAAAAACGCGAAGCGGTAAATCGCTGGAGTTAAATATTTTCGTGCTCCATTTCTATTTCGAAATTAAGGAAAAAAGAAATGTATTTTCAATATGTATGGAATGTTTCCTGTTATGCAACTTCTTTGTTTTCCAACATTAGCGAAGTTTATGTCTATAGAGATGAGGAAGCGGGGCGCAAGCCGGCAGCCCCGGGCGCCCGGGCGACACGCGCACTGTTGCACTGCAACGATAAATTTGCATATGTTATACATATTCTAAACTTACTCCGTCACTTATAATTTAGCTGGACTGTTATAATAACAGAGGTAATCTATTTATGAGTCCCTTGTTTCACTGTTTTGTTGTTCTTGTTTACAACTTCGTAGTAACTTTACTCGTATGATTGCGTAATTGTCTCGAAGGCTTTTAGTGGAGCAAATGACGTAAAGTTTAGAAGAAATTTTAGCTTTTTATTTCTTGATAAAGTAAACAGTGAACAAACGTGAGATACTTTTGGTACTTATAATCTTACGTTGTGTGTCAACTCAAGCAATCAACAGCCCAACCACTAAATTTATTTTGGCGTGCAATAAAAATAACCATGTTTACCCCCACACTTTCCGCGCCTTCTTGGCTTCTCAATAACTTGAAAACTATCAGCGGCAGCTCTCGCGGGTGGATAACTAATAAAGTAAGTTGGAGAGGAAAAGTAAACTAATATCGGATGGTTCTGAACGAGGCGCGCCGGTGGACGCTGCTAGCGCCACGGCCAGACCTCATACTCGCTGGCTCGCTACAGATTTATTACTTTAATATGAGCACTCCATCCGCCGCCTATGAATGTCACACCGTTACTTTATTTTAGCGTTATGAAAAATACTCTATTGCGCTCCGGTCAGAGACATTTTAAACGGGGGTTGAAAAAGGTACGTATATTAATAAACGCATTTGTAAGGTCTAATAATATATTGCGTTGATTACTAAGCCACTTTACTTATTTATAGTTAAATGAAAAATTGATGAGTTTGTTTATGTGTACTTTTGAAAAAGTAATTTTGTAAAATAATACTCATGAAGCTGTTAGCGCCACGACTATTATTTCAGTCGTTATCCTTCCATTAGGTAAAAATAGAACACATTTTATTAACTGTTGGTAAATTAAGTTCTGAAAGGCTCAAACGATGAAAACACAGTAAATTTAAGTTGATTGATAACCATGATTCGTAATTGTCCGAAAAGTGAGGAATAATGAAAACAAAACAATAATCATTAGCATTTCTCCCATCCTTCTCACTTCAAAAGTCGTTTCGCAAAGTTTCTTAAATTTCACGAAAAAAGTTTTGGTACAAATTAAGAGCAAATTTTACTCCGTCCGTTTAGCCATTAGTAATTTCAGAGTTCTAATGAATTTTCTTCTTTGACATTGAAAAATGAATTTCGACCCTTACTTGTGCCGTTGGGACATCTGTAGCGCGCCGCACTAAACCTACATCGATCCGCGGTTACCGGGACGATTCTACCCTTGCCACTCCATTTACATATTTCCCCTATAGCCCGAACAATGTTTCATACGACCAGACAAAAATTTACGCTGGCCGTAGCAGCTTGTTTGAAATTTAAACATAGTTACGGAAACGTTGTCGTAGTGCCAACTGTATATTTTTACTTACTTTTGTATTCTGCATAAATTCGATGTTTCTTAAAGATGTGAAAGGTTATTATTTATGTAAGTTAAAACATCGTAAATTCTTTCTTTCAACACCGGTATACGTAAATTGTTTTCAAGGAGCGTTTTAAAGCATATCGAGAGACGGCCGCCCCATCCCCGCGCCCCTCATTACCCCTAACGGTGCCCCATTAGGCTCACGGGCCGAAGTGCCCCGGACCGTAGTTAATCCACGTCCTCATTCTCTGTTATTTCGAAGGTCTGATCTAATCTAAACAGGGCTTAGGATCCTACAATGCCAGTATTTTGCGCGACTCGTCCCTTTTATGTATTTGACTATCCTCATACCCGGTCCCGTCGGTCGGCTGACGTTTGCCTTTGCTATAAAAGGAAATAACACTTCCGAAACTTCCGCAGTGATTCCGTGTTAATGCTTCTATATGAAAATTAATTTCGTTGTTGGCTCCGTCGGCGATGGCGACGTAATTGGGAGCACGTGTACAGGCGAATGACGAAAACTTACACGTATTTGACGCCCATGTTTATGTTTTGTACAAGTTGAACAATTTTGTAGTCATTCCTGAAATATTACGATAATACGAACGCGAATGGCGGCCAGCGCTGCGGCCGTAGTAGAAGGGTCAATTTAGCTATTATACGATAGCCGTTAGAGGCCTACTTCCGGCAGCTGCACTAAGCTGCCGTGTTTCAATTCACCCGTTCAATTTCGATCTTTCTGCAATCCCGTTCAGCTTTCGACATTCGCTATAAATACAAATAATATCGTAGTAGCCCTAACAAGCTACTCCCTTACATGTATCTACATTTATATTAAAGGTATTTTTGTAATTAAACGTCCCTAAAGATTTGGATTGATTGAGACCAATTTCGCTGAACCAGCTTTAATAAATTGTTTCGGAGGTGAAAATGTTTTAACAGTAGGTACCTCGGTATAAGCCGCTTTCGGCTCTTCATTTTTTACGAACCCCAGAGAAAATTTACGAATTTAGATTGAGTATTTATGGATTCCATATCCGATATTCATTTATAGCTGGGTCGAGGCCGTGTTCGGCCTCTGCAGGGGAGTTTCGAAAAATTGAAAATTACTCCTAGACCCTGTACTTACATACTCGGAACGCTTATTAAAGTTAAGAATGAACCGAATAAATTTATATTTTTTTCGTAGGTTAATGATGAATTCTCGATTTTTCATGAGTTGTACTGGTTTAAAAAAATAATAATACCGCTAACGGTTACAAAACTTCAATAAAATGGAAAACCTTGTTTTTTTATGTACCTATATACTCACCATTTGAAAGCAACTTGTTATATAAAACGAATAAGCATACACGTGCACAATTTACAGCAGTTTCGAGATGAGAAGAAAGGTTGCTACTCGTGTATATGTTTTATGAGAACAAAACGAAACAGGATGTAATAATATAATTATGATAAAGTTTAAGTTGTTGGTGTAGGGCGTAGATGCAGTACGCCGACATTGCTAGTGGAAAAGCGGTGTAGTACATTGTAACGGGGCAGCAAACGAGGAGTTATGACGGCGGCGGAGGATTACGTGAGTGGATGTCGTAATAAAGCTTGCGATGAAGCCGTTATCCGAAGATAAACGTAAATATCTCGGCCCCGTAGCTGCGGCTGCTCGCCCGCCTCCGACCGTTCAGCCCCTGCCCTAACAACATCCTATCGTTTCTAGCGCTTTTCTCCTTCCTCGTCATTTCAGTTTTCATATATCAGAATATTAAGCCCCTAACACAAATAGTGGCGAAACATAAAGTAGGAAAAATATTTTATGTCTTAGCATATAGCGTATTATATTAGAGTGGTCTAGTGAGCAGTTTGCAGTCTTCTTTTGGTAACACGGGCCATATTGTAGATACATGATGTAATTGTGGGCTACATTCGGAAGTAAGTAATCTCTGAGAATATGTCGGCGATAATTAAACATACACATCTCTGAAAATCACCGATTATGGTTGTCAGGTATAAATTATCTCTGTATGTAACGCGGGCGATAAATTAGGTTCTAGGAAGATACGGCGGCCACAATGAAATATTCTAGGAAGTCCCACGGGCTGCACTGAGAGGGTTAAGGGTCATTCGAAACCCTTGGCCTACGGGTTTCCGACCGCTGGACTAGTGTATATATCCTTGCTTTGATACGCAGACACGAGTATCGTGTGTTGATAGTATCTGTATACAGAAAGCCGGCTTTAGGAACCAGGCCGTAGGTGTCCTTTGTTCCATAACGTATGTATTCGCGTGTCTGCTCTTATCTCCTAAATTAATTACATAAATCTTGTTTACATACGTCTTAAACGTATGACACGACGCCATAATTCAACAAGGTTTACTCTGCTAATGAAGGGCGACTGCAATGCCTAACGTTAGAGGTACTTTGAGGGGAATTAATTTGGATTGAATAAATTTACAACCAAATTGTAAATAGACCATTTTCAGGGGTCCACACCCAAATGCTAAAAACGAAACCCTATTACTAAGATTTTGATGTCCGTCTGTCTGTCTGGCTGTCACCAGGCTGTATGTTATGAACCGTGATAACTAGACAATAGAAATTTTACCGGACGATGTATTTCAGTTGCCGCTATAATAACAAATCCTAAAAACAGAATAAAATAAATATTTAAAGGAGGTCCTCGTACACCAAACATGATTTTCTTAAATAAAAAAAATGTACGGAACCCTTCGTGCACGATTCCAACTCTCACTTCGCCGGTAATTTCTTCTAATTATTTCTAACATCAGTCTCGCTTGATAAATTATATAAAAAAATCATTAAATATAACCTGACTACGTAAAAATATAGCTCAAAATGCGATAATGAATTCTTATACAAGTAGTATTATTGAGAAAATAGCCGCAGCCTTGGCCGTATGTACACTTTAGCCTTATAGGTACTAAGGGCAAGGTGGCATACGACCATTATGCGGCAATCGGCTATAATGTCAACAAACGGAGCCGCGATCCGCCGACGTCTCTGAAAATCTTAAGCAACATTGATAAATACGTACTTCATTAATGCATTGGTTTATCATTAATACCTTCAGCATTCCTCAAACACATAAGAACACCCCGCGTATTGACGCGTGTAAGTATTTGCTGACCCTTGTAAATTTAAATTCTTAATTCCTAGGCCGTTACACTGTATTGAAATTAGTGTTTCTACACATAAAATAAGTTATAATAGCACACAAAATTAATTGTATCGTTAAGATGCGTTTAGCATTAAAAATCTTAATAACAAAGTTATTAGATGGTATGTATAAAGGAGCCTTATATTATGTATGTTATGTTACATTTTTAAAGGTGGGCGATACTGCTGCAGGGAGAACAAGTATTTTATAAATCATGATTTATGTATACATAAGACCAAAGACGATATCTCTTTTTCGCCTTCGTTTTAGTTTTCTGGTGTCTACTTATTCGTATCCATTTATTTAATTAAATCGGAAAGACACCTGAGATATTCTAAGCAGGCTTTATATCGATATTGATTTAATAAGACTTCCTGTTGATGTTTTCCGGCAAGCTAGAAAAGGTGGAGATTTCCCAGGGCGTCTGATGTCGCGAGTTCTTCTGTGACAAGGTGCTTTGTAGTTAACTCACACGTACGTATAAACACATACATTATAGAATAGAATTAAATTGTAAACATGTGAGAATTATTAACGCATATTTTGTTATAACAAAGTATAGAGAAATACTTTATTTTACAGAATAACGTTGTTCTTCTTGTAAGGGGAAATAATTACCAAGTATGTAGCATTATTTTAGTAAGCCAGCGGTAATACTGTATTACACTTACAAAATTAATTTTGTTACACTATGTTGAACTTATTTATAATAACAGTAAGCGCAGCAGTAAGCGGTATTAAATTTACAGTGCGTGCACTGTTGTGATAAGTCACTTATGAATTTAATAGAATGGACTTCATGGCTTCATTTAAAACCCTTCTTCCTTTAACATCATTTCATAACTATGTCACATTATTCTAAAAAGTCATTTTTTCTCCAAACCAAACATTGCAACGTATGAACTGCTAGTTCTAATTACCAGAGGAAAGGCTACAGCACCTCACTCTTTAGAATATACCTTCTTATTCATAATCTTTTAACTTTTAACCCAAAAACGTAGCTTGTCTTATGGCGGATTATAAAGTTTGATGATTTCCCAGGATGTTCATCACCCCAACTTAATAAGTTACTTGATGCAAATACCGACTCATGGGACTCTGTTGACCCGTCGTCTTAAAAATGCCTTGTTGCTTACTACAAATCAACTGTGAAAGATGGGTTGTTTCTCTTGGCGACAGGGAATAAAAAAATCCGAAGTGGTTGATTAGATTAGTTGTACGGCACTTGTATATTTTATAGTGTACTAGTTGACCCGGCGAACTTCGTTCCGCCTAAAAGTCAAAAATCGTCTACTATATTATGCATGTATTATATATAAAAACTTTCCTTTTCAATCACTCTGTCTATAAAAAACAGCATCAAAATCCGTAGTGTAGTTTTACAGATCTAAGCATACATAGGGACAGGGAGCGAGTAGCGACTTTGTTTTTGTTTTATAATATGTAGTGATGAAGAGACATTACTCTTGAAACACGTGAATTTCCCACTGCATAGTTGTCTAGATGGTCTTATCTTTGGACGGAGCGGGTGACTGCGGGTGATGATTTCCCAAGGTGTGTAACGCCCCGAAGTAATCTGCGACAAGATGCTCTGAACCGGCACACGTCAATGTTTGGCTGATCTGGAACAAATGGTTCAAACTTTAGATAAAATAATTGAAAACGGAAACTGTAGTAAAAACTATGTGGGCGGCTTCATTATTTTGAGCTATTGGCTAAAAGCTTTTTTATAGATATAACTTATGTGCGGTTTTTATTGATTTTTATCAATATTCTTTTTATCGTCTTTATAGATTTTTATTTCATCCTGCTAATTCAAAATAATAGTCCACCAATTCGCACTAGGCCAGCGCGGTGGACTATGGCCTCTCTCATTCTGAGAGAAGACCCGTGCCCAGCAATAGGCCAATAATGGGTAGATGAGAATTCAAAAAATGCAGTAGAATACCACTTCACCCACAAAAATTCGAATTGTAGCGATATTTCATGTAAAATATTTGTAAATCAAAGTCAATCATAGGATGCTCCTACATTTAATTAGTGAGATGGAGCTTCTAGCTTACGAGTCAAATATTATTAAAAAAATATGAGGTTACAAATATTTGTTTTGCTGGTTTTGTACATGATGAAAGGCTGCAGATGGTATCATATGATGTGTATATTTTTTGATTTTCATATGATTATGAAATCACAAAAAACTTTTTGTTGCGCTTCTGAACCTTTACCCCCGTTAAAGAACTTAGTTCCAAATATGTCTCCTACTACTTTTTGGCTATTTCCCTATTTTTTAACTGGATCCATGCTTTTAAGATTTTTTGTGGTAGTTGTTTAAAAGTACTAACTTTGTGGAAGCTAAGTAACTGTTCCACTTTCGAAGTTACTGTAACTAGTAACGCAACGCACACATAAATATAGTCATCTAAAACATGTTCTCTACGAAAATATAAAAGCAGCAAAGTACGAAGAATTTATTTGCGGTTTTTTGTGTTTCTCAAAGCGTATATGCAACGTTAGATATTTTTAAGTCTTATTTTGAGAATGTTAAAGTTAAATTAGAAATGTGAATGTTAATTTGGATTATACAAAATATAATTATTTTACAGAGTAGGTGCAAAATGGTACCTCGGAATTTAAGGTACAATTAAGAAGGTATACGCATCAACAATAGCAATAAACTTGTTGAATTGAATTTATAAATAAAACTAAATATTATTGGGTAATTTTACCATCCGATCAATGCAGTCAATACGCTATATCAATGAAGTCAAAACTGTAATCTTCTTAAAAGCATTTTTTTCTTTAAAAAAAAAAGCGATGGTAATATTGACTATACAGAATGGTTAAAACTATTTCTAAAACAAATATTTATAATGCTTTTTACTGCAAAAATATTAAAAAATATTTAAAAAACTGCATAAGAGTTTTTGACTGCATAAGAGTTTTGACTGCTACAAATATATGAAAATAATATAAAGAAGTTCCTCATCAAACGCGAGAACGGTAGGAAAATTGTCTCATACCTAAAATAAACTACATGTAAGTCGATTTCAATCACGAGATACCGTCTCGTCTAGTAAAGAGAGCAAACGTACAGTTCCTCACAAGTCGTTAAAATATTCCGGTAACGCATCCTGCCGCGCGCTGCAGGCCGGCACCGCTCCGCACTCGCGCGGTAATCAGCTTTTGTGCTCGGTAATTGGGTGTCTGAGCTGCCAACCGAAGCATTTATTCCCGATAAATTGAAAACTGCTTTGTGACTGGAATCAGCTGAAGCTGCGGGTAGCCTTTTTCTGTCTCCGTAGACAAGCTTTTCACGATCGAACTTGATCATTTCGAGCGGATACACTCTGCTTATCTTATAAGTCGAGCGTACTTATTTGATTTGTGCATTTGTATTATCATTAACGTTTATTTTATGTTGTTGCCATTTAAAAACACATAGAAATACGATTAGATACAAATACTTGCCATATTTCGTAGTTCTAACAACACAGCTTTAGGGGATTACATCATAACTATATTGAAGCTAATTAAACAAGATTACCTGCTGTATAAATATTTTAAATTCTGTACTTTGCTGTAAATGCAGCTTAACGTGAATTTTACTTAAAATTCAGGTTTGCAGGGGCAATGTAATTAAGACATTGTATAAAATTGTCATAATGCTAGTAATAGTCTCGCTAATGAAAATATTGTGCCGTTAGAGATATCCTCCCTCGCAATTGTAAGGCCCTTACCGTTATATCCACGCGCTGGAATGGCGTCATTTACATATTTTAATAAAATAATATCGCAACTGAATCGTAACTGAGAACTTGATTTAAGTTCTTACCGCGATGAATGTAAATTCGCCACTGCCGCCGCCGCAATTCCAGATTTCAATTCTGAAATTAATGGCACCCGTCGTGGGCCGACGGTCGTCTAATATTTGCGTTACTTCCGGAGACTCTCTTAGCGATGGATATTGAATAAATTAGTTTCAATGAGCTCGGGTCGCACTGGCCGACCGGTGCGGACCGTTCGCGGCGGCTCGCACCGAATCACCTGCGGGCGCCACTTCGGTCCCTTTATGTTACACAATATCTGGTAGGCGGTACACGGCGTCGCTTGGCCCTGCTAAGCGTGCATTAATATTGTCAATAGTTGGAGTTAGTGGAAGTGAAGTACGTGTTCCGCCTGCCGCTATCTACGGCGCAGCTCGCGCGGTGAATTCGAATGGCTTCCCACTCCGAGCCGCGCCCGGCCCGCTCCCACCTTGCGCCCCCACCCCGTAACGCCACATAAACTCGCGTCTTAATTTTAACTTTATTTCTTACCGCTACTGTTCCAAGAAAATTAAGTGTGAACGTACCGCTGTTACCATGTGCTTTACTTATTACGTAAACTTATATGAATCTTAATAATAAATAGATCTTCTATGACACCGTAGGTAATTGAAAAAAATGAAGTTAATTTTGAAGCATATTTTAGTAATTAACAATTTCGTATTTAACAATACCATCATTGCTTGGTGTTTTAGTGAGTCCTTGAAATATTAAGTTTTTTTTTCTGCCAATATAATAAATAATAAATCCGACTACAATACCGTTCAATGTACATGAGCGGTTTAACGCGCACTCAGTTGTATTTTATTATTATTAGTAAAAATAAAGATCAAAAGCAGACTATTCTAATATTCTTCTTTGATGTTACTACTTACAAGTCGTTAGCCTCACTGTCTCTTGATTGATGCTATAAAAAGTTAAAAATACTCGTATTCATGTAACTTCTACGCTAACATCACTAACAATGTCGAACAAAAAGCTAATAATTTTATATACAAAGTCAAAGCTAATTTTCGTGGAGTCGGATACAGAGACAAAAAGCGCAAAGTGTACATTTACCTTTGTAAGCTTTATTTTCTTATAGTAGATTTTCTTTTCCTGCTTTTGGCACAGAAATGTATTCTTACGCCAATCTAATTTTAGATATTATCTCGCAACGATATTATCTCGTATTAAGTTAGTGTTTCTCTTGAAATTCACTAGACGTTACACGTATTTAAACGGATTGAAATCAAGGATTTTATTTGATTTATACGTCGACGTCCCGGAGACGGCGCTGCGACGAGACCTGCCGCAATCGGTGCACTGATCGAAACGTCGGGATGCATAAATTAAATAAAACCCGCGATTTCAATACGTTTAAACAGTTTCATTTCCATTCGTTTGAACAGAACGATTATTCTAATTTTAAAACGAACTTGCAATTTACGTAAGTTTTCTTTAAATAAAAGACTGTCGCAATAAAAGAAAACTGTACATTAATTAGTTTAACATGAAATTAATTATTGTAGTATTATAATTGTAAAAAGCGGCTATTTGTGAATCCGACGAGAAGTTTAATATAAATATGTTATATTTCTTTGAGCAAAATAAATATATCTTTTGTATAGGTCTAAATTATCTGCAAGATGCGTAGCTCACGTTTACCGATATTTTTAACATTTAATAAAAACTAAGTTATGACTTAGCCATATATTTCTTTATAAATTATGTTAGGCGATTACTTGTCGATGTCGTAACCGTATGAGATGATTTAAGATGTATTGTATGAGGCTAAGTTTGGGGGTGACCCCATTTCGGAAAAACATTAAACGCTTTTTCCAAAAACAGATTTAATATAACCTTAAAAAACTCAAACGTTACTAAACTGTTTCGAGTAGCTTTATAAATATTTTACAAAAATATGTTTGTACTTAAAAACTAAATATCACCACAAATATTAAAAGCCAGTTGATTTTCACCACATTCATCAGAGTAGATTCAATTGGTTAGGTAGCTGGTTGTTGCTATGTTAGTGTTGTGTTGTTTAGTAATTTTAGTTAATTAACAATATAGTAGTTAGACTTAAGATTCTTATAGCCAGAAGGAAGTCCTATCGACGGTAATGAATTTACATTCATATGTAAAACAAAAGACCTTTAGGGAAACAGTGATACAGTAGGTGTCCACACGTGTACATTTAATTAACTTTAGTGCCCTACATGTTTACTTTAGTGTAACGAGACAAAATTGGGGCAAACAGTGAACTACGAAACATACTTTCTTAATAATAATTAATTGAACAAAAGTAACGACAATAATTGTTGTGCTTTCCGTTTGACTTAATTAATAATAAATTGTATGCAATGATCAATTTACGAGATCATACCGTTTAACATGTATTTATATATATCCAAGTAGTATAATACATTTATAGAGATCAAATATAGCAAATTGACTCCTAGGACATTCTTCAATGTCGCACAATATATTGAAGATTCAAGGGATTTGGATCGCATTTCCAATGGCACGCCTTTAAATCGTACCATTTGACTGTTATCGTAAATCATGCACTCGGTGTGAGTTTATATCGCGCCTCTGGATTCATAGGAAAAGCTAGTGTATGTTTTTGATACGGTATTTGTTATTTATGTAACTCCTTTAAAGAAAAAAGTAGCCCTTCATTGGTACAATATTTACAATAGAACGGTTTCGGTGTTACTTTGGACAGAGAAATGTGCGTTAAGTGGCGTGGCGATCACACGCCGCCCTCCCGCCTCACGTGCCGGCGCCCTTAAGCCCCGAACACCGCACAATAGCGATTATTGGGGCAATCGGAGGCGCCCTATGCCTTGCCCCAGACGAGCCCCGCGATGCAAATAAAATTCAGAGGAGCGCAACGCCGGACAGCGCTGCCCCTCGTTATTATTCGGCTCTCGCGGAATTGCTTTTATGTCCTTAATGGAAAAGTGAGATATTTACTTCGGGTTTGTAAAAAGACCTTCCTTTTACATTTTATTATACCTACAAGTCATGGCTTAAAATTATACAAATCCAACGCGATTATTCGACTCCACATTTACATTTATATGTCCTCTCCTAATTTATTTCACCAAAAGCAATATAATATAAAGTTATGTTTCAAAGAGTCTTGTAATAAGAGAAACACTGAAAGCCGAAGGTAAGTTACTCAAGTTAACTGTTAAAATGACCGATATAACTCGTAAAGTCAGTTCTAAACACAGTAGAACAATTTTCGTAACGACAAACGAATAAGTAAATTATTAAAACAATTTACCCGACTGCTTAAAAATGGTTGTTTTTCTTTATTTTCAATTGTTTTTAAGCGTTCCTTTTTTTCTTTCTAAAAAAAATATTTAATTTAACGCTTTTTCGATTTCGCGTTTTCAATAATTACATAAAAGTGATACAATAAATATATTTTTGTAGTGGTCCATTTATTTGTTTTAATTTGATACCCGTATTGTTATAATCGTCCCTTCCTCCACCCCTTTCTCTTATCTCAGAACCCGTTTTTTTAAATTATATAGCCTGTGTCATTCTGCAAAGTGAGTCAATTCTAATATGTCATAAGTTACTATCCGTCAAGCCATTGCTGAAGCGCGTCCCAAACATACTTATATACGCTCAAAAACATTACACATCTTCTGATGCCGTAAGGTAATTAAATACTTAAAGAAAACATGTTCAGTAAAAATAATAATGTATGCCTTCGTTGCACAATTATTTCCATATTAATAAATTGTAAAGTTAGAACACATTTACAACTAGATAAGCAAATGTTATTGAGGTAAGTGGCTATAAATAACATTCGCTAGTTTCGCCAGTTGGTGCGAACTGCCCCTTTAATTATGAAAATGTATGCGAAGCACATGAAAGTTTGTGCAATTATGCCATAGCCGCCGCCACCCGTGCGGCGGCCGGCCACGTCCTTAACTACCGAGCGCTCTCTACAGCACTATTCAATTACCTACAACGTTCTACGAGAAATTTTCAAGATGGCCCCGTTACTATTCCGCATAATACATGAGTACGCCGAGATCAGTGTATTCGTACCCTCGCCACGTACGAAATACAGACGTCAGACTATTGAATAACGTTTTAAATTTGTTATTATATTAATAATCAATACTTACTATCGTTAAGCTTGTCTAATTATTATAGGATTATTTCAAAGGTAGATATAATACATAGTTACATTTTTAATTAAAATGTCTTGTAATCTCTTTGTGGTTTTCGCTAAGCGGCAACTTTATGCTTTAACCGTAATAGAAGTGTCACAGCTATAGTCTACATATAAAATCAACAATCAACAATATATATTGGTGATTTTACAAATCATTTGGCAAACATTTATGTAGCGTAAATTATATATACATATGAAAGTATTATATTACTTAGAATGTTTGTAAGTTGAAAATTACATAAGGAATAAGTATTTTGATAAAGTGTTTAGATCATCCTGACCTTCTATTATGCTTAAAAATCGCAAAAAACCAGAACAATAGATACAATCTCGAAAAACTGAAGAAAAGGAAGTATTCACTGTAAATATATTCAATAAATAAGTTACAATATGATTCAATCTTTATTTTTTCGAGGAAATATTTTTCAAAATGAGATTTAAGCGGTGTTTATAAAAAGTGGTATAATGACATTAAAAGGAGTGTTGCATAAAATTAAATTGCAATGGCGCAATCATAAGAAAATTTCATTTGTAGGAAACGAGGAAAGTGGAATCTAATGAGGGCTTGACGCCGAAGAACATTTATATTTTTGATTTAATATTAACAGTTGTTACAATATCAAGTATGTTTTACATCTACCGCATGTAAAGAGTAATAAAGGGTTCATCTTTTATTAGATTTACAGAATTTTGATTAAATCGAAACCGAAACATAGTCCTTCTCATATTATTATTAGTAGTTTTTGAAATCACTAGTTTTTCTATCGTCCTTGTTAGGACGCAATTTTAATCATCACTAAATAAATCACTAGAAAAGTGTCTTAGAAGAAGTGTCTGAAGTATATCTCCATTAATAACATTGGTAACGTAGTAAATTTGACCCCTTAAGTGTGTGTAAATAATATGCCTCTTAGCGTCATCTGTTAGATCACTGTAACTTAATTATCTTAGATCGATAGATAATTCCTTTATCACAGTGGCGCTTATGTTGTAAACATAAGCGATAAATATTTTATCATATGATATTTCCAATTACTAAAATATAATTTAAAGAAAGTAAATTAATAATATCTTCAAACATCAATTTATATTAATATTTATAAATAATAAAAAATAAGGTATAAAAATCCGAGATCATTTATAGTCTACCGTCGATACTTGTTTTTATCTGTGTCGGAATGTCTGTAGTCTCGGTGGTCGTTATTGGAGTTTTTTTCGATCTGGCGGTCGAGCAGTCAAGTCATGGAACGTGGACGTGGAACATGGACATGGAAGTACGTTAGCCCTATGTACGGGTCAAGGCCATGTGGTGACCCAGTAAAGCCGATGATGGATGGTGTGACCACGAATGTTAGGGGATTGTTGTTACCCTGACGCCCGGCAGCAGTTTGTCCCTGCCGAAGTCTCGAATGCCACTTGAGCCGATTTCGTTCCATCTCGTGAGTCTCTATTTTCGACCGGATCCGGCCGGATTCATAAGAAATCGGCCGTATCCGGCCGGCCGGATTGAAAATGAGGCTGGATTGCAATCCCTAAACTCATAACGTCAAAAATGTCAGTTGTCTTTGTCAAAATACCCACTATTACTTTTAAATACAGCTCAGCTAATTAAACCTCTTTTTACTTTTAACGGGTGCGTTCAAAATAACTTGAAAATTATTACAATTTATTTGAATTTGAGAAATATTTGTGCTACTATGTTTAGTTTTTTAATTTAAATTACGGTCGAATTTCGACTAGTATCCGTGTGACTAGTATCAATAAATACTTGAAGTATTATTATATTGTATACATTTGTTTAATTCGATATTTCCTTAATATTCTTACATACCTTACATAAATTTACTGTAAGAACACAGCCTTTAACAACCTTTCTTCTCTTGTTTTAACATCAAGAAAAGATTTTGGTTACACATTTTATGTAAACCTAAATTGAGTGAAAGTACTTGTGAAATGATTTAAAAATTCGCTTTTGCTTAAAAGATTCAAGCTACAAGCAATTTCCAACATTAATTAGTACGCAACTGCACGTACTCGGCTGTATTTATAGCACGTGTCAGAGCACTACTGTGATTTTAGCAAAAGAAATCCGCGTTAGCTAAGCGCGATGTAGGCTAATGCCAATTAATGAAAAAAACGTATCCAAACAGATTATTGCTCCTCGTTAGAATCTCGGCCAACGAACTTAACTTTATTAAACATGTTCCAGTAACTTAACATGTCGTTAACCCATTATTGTTCCACTGCTGGGCACGGGTCTTCGCTCGGAATGAGAGGAGTTTAGGCCATAGTTCACCGCGCTTGCCAAGTACAGACTGGTACGCTTCACTCATCTTTTGAAATCTTTTTAACAACACTTAGGCATGTAAGATTTTTCACGATATTTTCCTTCATCGTATAGTAAGATTATTTTTATATCAAATTGAAATAGGAAATGAGCATGAAACCACCCTGATGTTAAGTGGCCACTTTCGCTCATGCTACAGATGTGCATAACTAATCCCAGATATATCTCATCCTTTTCTGAAATAGGCATCAGATGCCTAATAAATTAATATACAACCTTATAAATTAATATGATAAGCTAATATAAATTATAAACAGAGGCATAATTCTAATAAAGATACTGTAACTTAAACAATACCTACTTAAAGTTCAATAATTCCTCACAACTACATTACTGTACAAATGGTCCATAAAATCGCAACGAAGTGGTACATTATTTAGACAAGATGAGGCCAATTATGTGGCGATAATTTTTGTAGTGTTGCGCACAAATTGTCGATTTGGACTCTCTGACGTATGGTCTCAAGACTGGCGCCGGAAAATGAGCACACGATAAAATTATCGTTAGCGGTAACGACATGAATAAATGCAATAGGGTGGTTCCTATCCGTGGCAGAGCAAGAGTGGCGAATAGCGAGCGACTGCGGAATACTCCACGGAATATTTGTGACGATTCCACGTGCGACAGTATCGCACGTCTTTTCAGTCGATGCCATATTCTGGATGTGCTACATCGCTTGATGTCGCATTTCAATGAGATTTTATTGCACCGCATTATGTGTCACATGCATATGATACGTATTTTGCACTTTGATAACCAACAATAGTGTTTCCGCATACGTTTATTCATTTTTGACGTGAAACTTGGCGTGTATTAAGAAGCCGTGAAAGTTAAAAACAGTTGGTGTTTTGTAACAGAATCAGTTACGATTAAGCTCACATTACAATTATAATTATATATTTTTACTTTTGATATGTATCATTTGTATCATTATTTGTTTTGAGAATAAGAAATAATAGTTACTATGCCTTCTTGTAAACAAATATTGATATTATAAATAATCTCTTATTATTATTTACAGTAGATTATTTACTATTATAGTCGAATTCTCTGTTAAATAGTACTTATTTTCATTCAAATTGAACACTAACAGGCAATGGCCATTTAAATTTTAAACCAATAAAATAACTGTACAGCCAACCAAATAACACTGATCGGGATCATTATTGTTCCCCTAAACGCCCCTAATTGGGGCGTCAAAATTCGAAAAGCTGTGGATCACCAATTGATGTAAATAGCACATGTAACTGTCGAATTAAAGCGCTTAAGTACCTTTGTGGTCTCGATCATTACCGAAATGTACGTAATGAGCTATACCTACTATATTTATGTATGGTATATGCGTGTAATTACGGCACTCGCTCGCATAAAACCAGAGCCACGTTAACCATGCCATAAATATCTGGCAACCAGGACCTAAATTATTGGTCGCGCGAGACTTTCCTTTAAAATGTCTAGTAAGTACACAAAATTAATTTATAGTTTATCCCCTCGACTTCTAGGTTATAAAAGTTCTATATTCATATCCGCATGAGACATATTTCAACTTAGTTCGCGAAGATAGTAGTACCTACATCTGCAATTGAGGTTGGTGTACTATTTAAATTAATGTTCATTACACGTATTCATGAATTGAAATGACGGGAGAACACTGAAAAACTATGTGCCTGATATTAAGAATTAAAATAATAACGCCTAATATCATGATACTTATCCTACTACTTTTGTTTCGTATTTATAATAAGAGTGTTACCGTAATTTATTAAGTGTTTCCTGTACCTCACTAGCGGTTCATACACAGTAAAAATATATGAGACTTGGCTATCTTTATTATCCTTGTAGTTGTAATCCACAATCCGTATTATACACGCTTTAATTTAAACAAAGAGGTAATGTAGTACGTCCGCCCAAACTACTGTTTGCTTTGATTTATATCGGGCCGCTGGCGGGCGGGCGGCGGCGTTGGAAATTTTAAACGTCACGCATTTATGATGAATACTCGCAATTTTCTCGCGGGAGCACCCGGTTGATAGCTGCGATTCTCTGACACTGCTGCGTTTTATAACTCGCCGGATAGGTGGAATGAAGTTCCAAAGTGTCGGTTTAATGACTGTACTGCCATTCATTAAAGCAAGTAGCAGCGCGTTGGTATGAAACATTCCGTAATGACGGTAAGTTTAACTTTATAATATTGATAAATATTTCATGTACGACATGACAGTGTTATTCTGTTTTGACATGTCACATCTTTTAAATTTCCCCATGTATCTCAAAGTAAACCGCAAAATTCATATCCGTATCACGTTACAATTGCATTAAGCCATTCGCGCTTCGTAAATCTTCACTGCGAAAAAAACCTCCCAATTCACCCTCGTAGATTAGTCAAGTATGTGATGTAAGCTCAGTGTTCGCTTGACGGAGATCTCCGAGTCGCAAGTCGGTGTCGGTGTCGCTCGCATGTCACGTGATCACGTGGTGTCGCGTCTTCTCGCCCCGCCCCGGCCCGGGGCCTCTAATCGCGTCGTCATCGCGAGTAGGCTAGGCTCGTGTCGCTCCGCTACACTACTGCCATAAATCAGTCGACACCGTGTGATGGATGATACTTTCATCCACAAAAAACTGTATATATCTAATTTAGTCGCTGGCTGCGTCGGTCCGCATGATGCGAAAAATGGGCTGGTATGTGTACTGTTTCGAAAAATGTGTTGGGTAAATGAATGAATGCGTTATACAAGTATAGTCTTTCTCTGTGAATCATGTTATGTAATCCACTACACGTATATTTATAGCAAAATAAATATCCAGATCCGAATCGGATGTCTAATTTTAATTTAATTTAATTTGTTTATATGTTTCACCAGGGATCAAACCTGTATCCTCTAAATGACAAACCAGCATGATGTCCCACGTTCATGACGAGTCTTCTTTTTCGACCTCATAATCTGAATTAAAATATGTCATATTTTGTAAAAAGTTGTTGTTTTCATTCCGTTGTTAAAAAGTTAGGACTGACAAGAAAGAGAAGATAATTTTCCTCGGGTGATAGTAACCAGGGCCCGCGACGACCGGGGGCCCGATCCGAAGCGATCCGTGCCCTCCCGGCGCCTCGCGGGCGGCCGTTGCTAACTTTTATTATTTTTGTAGCGCTTGCGCTGTTTTTATTATCGTTAATGGGCTCTCTTACACCTCCACTTTGAATATCTAACGGTATATCTTAAGACTGTGGTGCAATGTTACGTTAATCTAAGAATTTTTAAACACTAGCTTTTAATAGCTTCTGTTTTCATTATACTTCGTTTTTGTATATAGAGAAAACTTTAAATAATTCAGTCTGTATGTTTTCAGTCATATTGTCATTATGAATAAACATAAAACGGTCACTACCGCAAAGTTCCTCACCACTGATTGGTTTCGACGATTTTAGGAACCTCGAGTAAAATAAATATCACACAGTGTAATTGCAGTATGGGGGATCCATACAAGTTAAAAATGAATATGAAAATTGTGAAGACTACCCTCATTTTTTTATGTATTATTGAATTACGATCACAATTGTAAGCTATGACCGTGACATTCGATTCAACAATGTGTGAAGGTGGAGGGGTTACATAAAATTACAATGTAATTGGTTTATTAAACATGTATGGTGTAATGCTGCATAATATGCTGAGGCATGCAAAGAAAAGGTAGCTTGCTTGTACATTTTTGAATGTGGTAGAGCCCTTGTGGCTAGGCTTCGGAGACACCACCGCAACCCCTATTATACAACTATAGTCTCATACATACTCGCGCACACAAACACACACACTCTTTTTCTAATATTAATATGTTAAATTATCTAACAAATTAAAATTAAAATTAAAATGCATCGATTGCAAGATCAAATTGTTAACTAAATGAGACCAATACTATTTAAATTTAGATACGTAACTTCCCAAATAACATTTGCTCTTTAAACGTCACAAATGTCGTATTTGGCATCGCGTCAGCGTTTTCCCCGGTGCAGACGGTACGTACTGTGCACTATGTCCTTAGTGTCCAGCGGTGGGACAGCGGCCAACGTATTGAAAATGCACACCCGCTCGTTAAGCGCGGGCGGCGGTTGCGGTCCGACGCGTGACGTCACGTCCGCCGCGCCCGCCTGCCCTCATTAGCATACATTATACTCGCCATTACGCCCAGCACCGCTTGTGGCTTTTTGCGATATTTTTGATGATACACCCACGGGGACATAATAAGTAAGGAACATGTGGTGTCTGCTGCTTGACATCTAATTAGCTGCATAGATCATTAAGATAGGTTTAACCGGCGTCGGTCGAATGTTTTGAAATAATATTAGTATACAAGTACTGTTTTGTAGTATTCTAGCGGAAGGATATGGTAAGTCAGGAGATATGTGAAGGGTTGAGATAAATCTTTCAATGATTTTGCTACGTATTTTTTACAAATGATTGATGGCATTGTTGTACCTTTGACCCAATGTCAAATGCGGAAGGCGGAGCAATCTAATAATTTACTTAATTAAATTAAACAAGAAGCTTTTTATCCATCATTCTATTGAGACATAGTACGCATGCGTTTTAAATTTCATTCTCATTTCTTTACGCAACTTGTTCTTTAATTTACGTTATCAAAACTAAACACTTTTTCTCTTGCTTAGTTACGCGTGTAAATCGTCATTTTTACTCAAGTAAAAATCGTCCCCTTTCAGTGCACTGAGATCCAATCCTTTCATTGTAATTTCATTGGATATTTATGGTCACAACATGCACGTCCATTACCAACCACAAAGTGGACAAGAATCCTACTCGTACACGACGTTGACCAAATGCATTACATTTCACCCGTCCTTCTTGAACACAACTTGAACAGTCTTGTGTGAGAACAAAAATGTGAACGTATGTAACCAATTTCAAATTAAATGCAATGAAAGTAGAACTTAATCATAGATGTATTACAACTCTAAATTAAAACACATCGTAAAAATATCTCATATACTATGTTAACAATACATAAGACATAAAAGGGTGCCCCAAAATAACCTTTGCAGGTGAAACGATAAAGAAAAACATCAGAACCTACTTATTTATATTTTATAAGTTTTTGTACACAGATACAACATAAATACACTCATAATATAAATACAGTACAAAGGACTAAGTGTGCTTGAAATACGTGTATCTTCTATCTACCTATCTTCCTTGATTTGCCAGCTGATATGCGTGAGAGACATCCATCTTAATCGTCAAAGATGACATCACATCTGTGATTGGCTGCAAGTGAAGCCTTTGTTCTCTATGGAATTAGTTACAGATCTCTATGGTCGGTAATGACCACTTACTATGAGATGGATGCGTGTTTGTGTTTCAATCTTATTAAAAAGCATTTGTATTAATGAAACTATTACATACAACGTACAAGTTGACTGGTACAAGTGGTATCGTATCATATCATATCAATAAATAAATAAAAATCAAATGTTACTATTGTAACGTAAACCTTCAGAGTACAGAGCGATACAGAAGTTGTTAAATAATATACCTACGTCTTTCATAGCGGTCCTAAAGAAGTTCAATTAAACAAATGTAAGGCAGCCCAAGCGCATCAGCGGGGGCGACGTTGATGCAATCATATAATCACGTTATGTGCAAACTGTGCACGGTTGCAATTTTTCGGGGTGCTGTTAATTTTTAATAAGCTGTCGTAATTGCGGAGCATGCCGTCGCGACACGTAAATCACTAGCCTGTCGGTCACCGAACGAAGCTAATATTTGCATATCGCGATTGATGCGAAGCAATCAATACTGCAAATAATGGAATTGTCATATAAAATCTACAAATACGATTGCACATGGCTCTCGTTATTAACAATATTAATTGTTTCGATACGCCGACAATAAATTTTAAATAATGTGATTGTTTTCGTATCGGATGTATATCGGTATCTACAAGCGCAGCACATTACAATAAGTCTTTTAAAGCCGAATCGTATTTACACATTTTATGAATGTAACTTGTAATTTAAATAAACTGTAAAATATGAATTGTAGGCACATTAAACGTTCCTTTATATTATTAAAAATATAGATATCATATAAATACATTTATGTCTCTTTAGAATGTCTTGTACCCAATACTGCCCCGCTGTTGGGAACAGTTATTCTCTGAGTATTTAAACGATTGACTCCTATGGTATCCATACGACTTAGTAAACGGTAAACAAATACTACAGTGTGTTGTCGATATAGTTAAAAGTAGACACTTTGAACACAATACATATTTGTCTTTTGACATTTCAGCGTAACAATAGGTAGAGCATGGCGGAATATGTGGCGGCACCCCTAGCAGGAACATTTGGCAGCCGCTTTCCCCATCGGTGTCTTCCTAGCTCTCAAACTGACTCCGACAAACAAAAGCACATTACGTGCGTGAGCAGTTTTAATTTCCATCATACTGGCTGGCTGGGCCCGAAATGAAACTGAAACGTTCTAAGGAGTCACATTCTTCTTATCACACTTGTTATTTACCGTTATATAGCGTTTTTAAATGAATAGCACCGTTTCACTGCTTGGCAAATAGCCGTTCAATATTAAAGTGGAATTCTGACCACCTATATGTAGTAAAAAGTATAATTTATCTTGATTCTCTCGTGTGTATGTAAATAAATTCTGAGGCTGTAGAGTTAGTGTTTCGTAAAACATCGAATGATAACTCATTGATAAGCAATCTGCTACAGTTGTGCGCACGCGCCGAATCTTATTGTACATGCTTGCATCTCATTGTAACCGCTTAGATCCACATGTTAGGTATATATTATTATATACCCCGTACGAATGCTACTAGCGTACCTGTTGTGCCGGCAAAGGGCGTACAGAGGAACACCGTGGGGTTTTAGCCGGTAGGAGTCTGGCATATACTCTCAGCTGCCTCCGCGTAGAGAGGAACCCATGATGGTTTCCCCACGTACATAAAAAAGTATATATTATTGTATACATGTTTGTTCCTTGATGAATTGTATTGTGGCTATATACATACCGTGAGTCAAAAAAGTATTTGTACACCTCGTTTTTTACCCATAACTTCAATTTGACGAATGTTAGGTGAACAAAATTTGGGTGGTAAGTACTTAACGAAGCGTAAAAATGTTGTTTATGTATATTTAATTTTAATAAAGAGTAAAGAAAAAGTTATTAACAAAAAACAAGAATTGAGTGGTCAAAAAAGTATTTGTACACTTACGTGTATATCCTTAAGCTATCGAAAAAAGTATTTTGTGAAGACAAGGCGTCCTTAAATGTTTCATAAACCTTTTTTAGACTGTTCTTCGATTATTTAATTACCAATTCAGTTGAGAATGAATATAACAATCAAAGAAAATAAAAAAAGTAAAATATGTACCTAAGTCGACGAGATTGCGTTATTATTTTTCGGAAATAAGGAAAAAAATATCAAAAATGGTCAAGAGCTGAAGTTAAACGTCATGACAATGCAGTACATTGTAAATAAAATCGAAAGAATGGCTCATACAAATGTAAAACGAAACCCGATCAGGTCAAACAAAGATACTTAAGACGAGAGAGTGCCGTACTACCATTAGAGAAGCTTCAGAAAAACCGTTTTCCAGTGTTCAAACGCTGGTCAATCACATCGCATCAACATCTAGCAAGTCCATATGTTCACAAACTGTGCATAATGTTCTGCACTCAACCAAAATATAAAAAAAAAAGTTTGGTGAAAACCGATTGCTGAGTTGCAACCGCAAAATAACGGTTAATCATGGTGGACGGAACGTTACGTTTTTGGGCCTGTATGGCATACGATGGCATTGAAATGCTCGCTTTTTTCAAAGGGAATATAAATGCACGTAAATATATCGAAGTGTAGCGCGATAATTTTAATTAAAGTGCAGTCAAATTATGCCATCGTGGTCAATATCACTATTAGCATAACATTGACCCTAAGCACACTGCACGAATAACAAGAGAATAGTTACTCTATAAAATTACCTATCAGTTAGGTATTCCAACACACTCTGGATAGTTGGTTGACACCACACACCACCAGTCTCCAGATATTAATCCCATTGAAAATCTTGGGCATAATTTAGATATAAAAGTGCACAACAGAAAAATCTCAAATAAACATAATCAGCAACGAATAATCATAGAATATAAGAATAATACCTAAACACCCATCTTTAAAATTGGATGAATCAATGCCAAAAAGATTCAAGCTATTATTGATGCTAGAGACATGCATATTTCATTTCAATTAAAAATGTCGGGTTTTATAAATTTTCATGTTTTATAAGGTTGTCGTATGTGTACAAATACTTTTTTGACCACTCAATTCTTGTTTTTTCCGTATAATTTTTTTATAACTCTTTATTAATAATAAATAAACATACACAATGTTTTTATATTTAGTGAAGTACTTACCACCAAAATTTCATTCATGTAACATTCGTTTGATTAAAGTTATGGGTAAAAAACGAGGTGTACAAATACTTTTTTGACCCACTTATATATTATATATAATTATTATTAAATATATATTATATATAATTATTATATTATTATATACAATCTCAAAGTATTAGAAAGATAGTGATAGCGATGTGGAGAGCCTAAAACATCAGAAGCATATTACGTGAACTGTTTAATTTCCGTCGTACTCTCTCGTATCCTCAAAACAATTTTGATTAATGTGTTCACTCGATTATTGCACTACATTTATCCTCTTATAATTCTAAACTTATTCGTATATTTCGTATATTGCTCGCTCTTTACGGCTTAAATTGAAAAAAGTTGTTATAAAATTACTTTAAACGTAAATAATATGTAGTATAAAAATTAAACTATCATAAACCGCTAAAATATTGAAATACAAAACAAAGTAATATATGGAAAACTCTGAGTGCCATATAAAAGCCTAAATGTCAGCCATGTATGTAATAATTAAATATAATGTTTTAGTGCAAAAGCGGGGCACGATTTTTGTCAAAAATAAACGATATTGCTTCATAAATTAACCTCATGTAAATGAAAATGTTTTAGCATTTCTGGTGTATTTAAAGATACTAGTCACCCGTAGCATCGGCCGAAATTCGACCGTAATTTAAATTAAAAAACATTCTTGACGTTGTGTCTTTTCATAGTAAGACATTGAATGTTCTATTTCATTTACTAAGTACATATGTGTTTGTGACAAATGCAAGGCAGTGTGTGTAATGTGTTTTTAGTTGATTTTATGTATGAAAAATGCATTATTTGAAAAAAATATTAACATTCTGCACTCCTTCTCTACGTCCACTATAACCGTGCAAAAGAACAATGGCAGAATTATACCTGAAGTGTTTTAGAAGCGTCTAGAAACGTGACTTATGAAAAACTTACTAATACAATTAGTTTGTTTTATTTACGGTTTTAGTTTCAAGTGACAAAGCCAACGTTATTTAAAATAAATTAAAAATATTGTTATTGATTGCATTCCGGTGCCGATTAGTTTCGGTATTACGTATTAAAGTCATTACTGGAGTTACCATTAAAAAAATAATCGTATCGTATTTACTAGAATTTATTTAATAAAATCCTTTTTATACCAATACGTACAAATAAGTCTTAATAAAGGTACTATAATATTTATTTGCTATTTATTAGTATGTAAAAAAATGTTTTTATGTAAAACATAATTAAAATAATTTTAATCTAATTGGTAGTATTAGAAGTAATTATTAGATAATGTAATGGCAACACTGAATGATAATGACACTTCCGAGTACGTTTACTTGACAGTCGTTACTAACAACTTTTCTTTTGGAAAAGCTAGTAAGTTTTCTCGGTGTTCTCGCAGTTTTTGTTGAGTTATCTTGAATAAAATCACGGCACATATCAAGGAAGCAGTATTATGTCTATATTTTAATTGATAATAATATTTCTGGTAGATCAGCCATAGTGGAATACTGCTGTAACTGTTTAGTTGGTCGACGTACTGTAGGTTGCTGTGCGCACGTTATGACTCTCGTATGGTATTTAGGATGGGCCAGGCATCAGAGCAATATATCAGCACCAGCAGAATTCTTGGATAACATAGTTATCAGAGAAGATGAATAAATGGTTAAAAATCTAAACAACTGTTTTATTTGGCCTCCAAGGATTGCAATCCTTTTCACATTCCTTTTAAAAATACCAAGTATGTTGTTAGGTACACAATACAGGACTAGTGATTCTTTACTAGAGCATTTTAAGTAATTTTAAAACTCAGTTGTGAAAAATGATAAATCCTACATAGCCTAGGTACCTACACCCATATTTTCTGATGTTTTAATAAATTACTGATCCAACTTGGATAATCCAAGTCACTTTTGCACATCTCTATCCGTTATTTATATACCTATAACAATGTTTTTGTGTTTAGTGTAGCTTACAAAGTTGCTTTTATATAACCTAACCTCAAAATATAAAAATGTTAATAGGTATCTTTTTTTTGTGGCCTCCTAAAACAAAAATTCTTAATGAATATGTTAAGGTAATAGAAGCCCTACATTTTTTATATTTTTTCGTATATAGACGCTTCAAATCGATCACAGGTAAATTGTTGTATGGGAACTTGCCATTGTTCTTTCATACTAATCCGTCCGCGGCATATTACTTAAAAATCCGTCACAAATTTTTGCTTCACGTATTAATATAATAATAGCGCATTTTCATTTTTAGGGTTCCGAACTCAAAGGGAAAAACGGAACCCTGTTACTAAGATTTTGCTCTCCGTCTTGCTGTCTGTCAACAGGCTGTCTCATGAACCGTGACAGCTAGACAATTGAAATTTCCAAAGATTATGTATTTTTGTTGCCGCTGTAAAAAAAAATACTAAAAACAGAGGAACATATTTAAGGAGGGCATCAATACCATAAAAATGTTTTTAGACGTATTTTATACATAATGGTACGGAACCCATTACGCCAGTTCGACTTGCACAGCCGGTTTTATTAATATAGCTGAGTTAAGTTTAGAGGTCTTATTTAAAAGAATTTGGCGAGCTTTAAGGCATCACAAGGCGAAACAATCCATTAAACAACGTTTTAAACGAGTAAATTATTTTTAGTTTTTTATCATCTTAATACCTTTTAAATCGCCATTACACTTTGCCTTGAAAAAATATATTTTATAGTCAAATATAATATTTTTAAAACAATTTTAAATAATAAATTGTAATCCAGATTAACACCTAAGTAAAATCCTTCAGGACGACGATGACACAGTCTTCAGAAAATCTTGACTACAAATTATATTCCGTGCTCCAAGAGACAGAATGTTAGATAGATATAACGCTTCCAACAGAAACATGATTCCAGTTATAACAATATCTAAAATGAATATTGTGTAATACAATGTACTCGTATACTACACATTTATATTTTAGCTATGAACTTTGAACTACACTCTAAATAACGGGTTAAATCATGTGTGAATTCTGTATAAAACGGCCGTGTTTAAATCATTGGCACAAAATTGAATATAATTTGTAAACCACAATTATTACACTACTAGGTGGAAACCTTGCTTCGTTCGGGTGAAATGTGCCTCCAGATATGCAACTTTGAGCCGGTTCAAAAATTCAGATCATATTATTTGAACCAGATTAATCAACGTCAATGTGTTAGATGGCGCTTATTCAATATATAATTTATCGATAAATAATACTTTTAAGTTATTTTGCTCGTGGCACTATCTACCAAGTGTACACTTAAACTAACTCAACATTACAGTGATAGATAGTACTTGTTTAATAAAATTTCGTCAGGAATTCCTCGTAATTGTATCTTTTGTATTTATATTCGTATATTGTTGGTAATTTAAAAGTAAATTTATTTTACCTTTATTTATATAAAAATTGTTATAAATTTATAAGTATTGTTTTTGAACGAACTCAAGGTGGTATCCGGGCGCCCAATATGGCTACTGCTATTTGCACTATTTGAAGTTAAAAAAAAACCGACAATCCGACAATTTTGCGGATATAAGTTGTCGACTTGATATCAATATTTTTTCGTGTTTGATTTTTCAGGTAAGGTTTCAGTCCAGCCTATCGTACCCCTTGATATGCTTAAAATATGAGTGTAAGCTTATAATTTTTTTTTTTCTTTTATGTAGGATATAAAAGAAAAGGAAAATTTATTGTGGTCAACCTCAGGCATAATTGTAGTCTTATCTGGGATTGATTACAGCGGTCTATATGCGGCTGTGGTCACTTACTATCAGGTGGATTGCATGCTCGTTTTCTTTACATGTAATATTAAAAAATACCGTCATATACAAATTAGAATTGCAATGATCACAGTACATCGACCACGGATGATGTATCACTCATCTTATTTCTATGAACAACATTGGAATCGGAACAATATCATAAATATTTTTTTATAAGCCAGGAACCGGACGCGAAAGCAAACACCGCACAAAAGCGACGCAATCAAAATAACACATCGGCGGCGGTGCGCCGTCCAAATTGCTGTGTCAAAGTATTCATGTTCTGATTGCTCCATTCTGCTCCGTTTTGCTCCCGAGGCACTGCGATGCCTCCACTACGTAAGCTTTTTGCTCCCGTATCATCGATACAAGGAAAATTGGAAACAGCATCATTAAAATACCACTACGGTGACGAGGACTTTTTGCCAGAGCACTGTCACACTCAATCACGATGCTGGAAGTTTTTGCGTCCGCGCTCGATCCTTAAATCTACCGAATTCCGTTTTTATCATAAATCGTTTATTGAAGTACTAAATCATAATGCTAACGGTTTGTCTTCTTACTCGAAATTCGGATTCGTAAATCCATTATTAGGATAATACTGTTAAAGATCGTAATACTGTAAATTTTTACGTTTTTGCTCAAAACTCAATTATTTCAAAATAGTTTATATCACGCATAGATGGGTTTTTGAGTGTTCGGTGTATTTTTGCTTTACTATGATAATATGGAGAAACCAAAAATCATAACTGATACAAGGATTTTATTGATTCATAAAGGATTGATTGATTGGATGGATAACTTCATATTTTTCTCATATAAATGACATTGACACTAGCAATTGTCATCACTAGATTCCTATTAATAATAGCAACTTTATTTTAGCAAATTGATAAATGTTTAGTACAAATTGACTTACATTCAATGCATCAAATGACTGTGTTGATGAGCACACAGTAAGTAACCTAAAATTATAAGGCACACTTATTATAAAGACAATATTATTTTTCCTATGTGACACTGCGAGGTAGATGAAAAGATTATAAATCCCAGTACAAACTGTGTGTAAATTTGACTGTTTTCTGGTGTCGATATTTTTCCTGTCGGTGATCGAAGTCATAGACAAACTCGGAAATTCTCTTTTGGTATAGGCAGAAATAAAAGTACCTCCATAAATAACATAGAAATATGTAGGTATATATAATACTTTGCCGAGTTTTGTTTGATGAAGACGGGAATCTTCCAAACGCCCGAGTTCTTGGGAAGAGATCATATTAAATGAAGTTCTGACTCTAGAACAAAGTACTTACTTATAACTTTAAGGCAAACTAGCACATAATGCAGTACGTTGTATTGTAAACATTGTGTGTTTTGTTGTATTTGTAAACATCTCAAATAATGAATTGCTTAATGTAGTTTACTATGGCTTTCTTTTATATTCTCTAATGCGACCAAATTTTAATCCATTGTTAAGTTCTGAAGATCCGCCTCATATTCTTGATGTATTGTTATGTATGGTATGCCCAGATTTCATTTTTTTACAGACATTACGTCATTGATTTTTGATCCGTGATGATGAAAATAAGTCTTTAACCAACATAAGACCTTCGTAATGTAAATATTATGCAAATTATATTATTGAAAAATACTAACATTAATTACTACTAGTATTTTAATCATTGTAATACTTATTATTCTCTTTTCAGTTTTAGCACTTGGATTTCGTTTTTCATAATAATTATATCGTTCAATATATTTTAAGGATTTCGCATTAAAATAATAATTAAAAAGACCTAGAATGTGTATATTTTTAATAATTATCTATTTAGTATTAATTGCTGGATAGCACCATTGTTATAAAGTTAAAAAATGGGGGCCTACAGAAAAAGTAGGTTTTCTGTTAGCAAGCGCCATATTTCAAAATTGTATAGACTATGTAACTCTGACGACGATTCAATGCTACAATCTGTCAAATCATTTGTTCTGTTGGGTATGCCAAAGTAAAACATACATACGTTGTCTGATGCAGTCGAATAATTACAACAAAAATATTTCATTTTAAATGTTTATATAATTCTAGTCACCCGTGTCACATCGGTCGAAATTCGACCGTAATTTCAATTAAAAAACTAAACTTCATATTGTCCAAAGTAGTACGAATATTTCTCAAATTCAAATAATATGTAATAATTTTCAAGCAATTTTTAACGCACCCGTTAAATATAAAAGAGGTTTATTTAGCTAACCGGCATTTAAAAGCATAGCGGGTATTTTGACAAAGACACTGACATTTCTGACGTTATGTGTTTTCATAGTAAGACATTGAATGTTCTATTTCGTTTATTATTTATGTGTGTGTGACAAATGCACGGTAGTGTGTGTAATGTGTTTTTAGTTGATTTTATGTATGTTTTAAGCATTATTTGAAATAATATTGACATTCTGCACTCCTTCTCTACGTCCACTATAACTGTACAAAATTTCATACTAATCCGTCCGCGGCACATTACTTAAAAATTCTTAACAAGTTTATGCTTCACGTATTAATATATAGATACTCATTCCTTATTGAGACAAATTAAATTAAAGACAATTAAACGTTAACGTTTTTATTTGCGAATGAATAAAAAGTTACGAATAAACATTTTTCACGTAGTTCTCCCGCGGTAAAGTTTTATGATGAATATATTTTTACATGCACCACCTGCGCCCCGCATGGTAAACTTTATCACGGAACAATGTATGTGGTGAGACGTGCACGAGCCCACATTATGTATGTATGAAACTGTACCAGCTTAAAAAAATTTGGACATCTTACTTGTTGTAATATAGTAACAAGTCTACGTTTACACTATTTTAGGTGTTAGGTTTACTTGACGACCCGCGTGGTGGAACGGTTACCATACCAGTCTGACGCGTAATGGGTTCCGGGTTCGATTCCCGGCTAGACAAGTATATGAATGATGATTTAAGATTTTTGTTCTAGGTCTGGGTGTATGTGTATTCGTCTTGTCTCCTGTGTCCATGGTACCCACGACACAGGAGAAAAGCCTAGTGTGGGGCTATGAATGTAGAAAGCGTGTTTTTTTAGGTAATACAATTTTATTAAGTCCTTACGGTCCTGAAAAGATAATTAACTCGTCATAGTTTGTCATGACTTATGAAAGCCTGTTGTTATCGTACTTAAGTTTGATTTTAGAACAGCGTATTAGCTTGAAATTAAATTAGATATATTTTTTGTCAAATGTGTTATACCTCGTTTTCCACTTGCTGATATAAAATCAACAAGCAAATATAAAACAACGTTTAGTTACATTCTTAAGCACCCATCTAAGTATATTTCGTAATACAATACGTTTTATTACCATGAAATAGGTATTTTCACGACAAAAACACTATATAATATGTTTACGCATTAGGAAGTATTCTGCGCAAGTAATGTAAATCCGTGTTATCTAAGGGAAAAAAGTCTCATAGTAGTTTCGCCAATTCGCTATTACGTACCGTATTCAATTCACTTACACCTCTGTTGCCACCTCGGGTGCTCTTTTCTCCCCTAAAATGCACGTTATAAGCCATTTCGTATTGTGTACATGTATAACGGTTGTGGGCTCTCCTGAGATGCCTTCGACATCCTTTCCATGCACAAGTAAAAGGCATATATGCGTACAGATACCAATTTACGTAATAGCATGTGCTTAGACGTTATCTATTCGTAGTTCTGATAAACTTGAACCGAAATAATTTTGTATACTGTTCTTTTGAGCTTACGATTGAGATTTAAAATATCTTACATCAATTTGAGCTACTTGTATATAGCTACAAGATTTTTCTAGAAAATGCAATAAAAATATTAAACAACCACATCTAAATTATATTCATTGGCATTGTCACAAATGTTAAAAATGTTTTATTTATTTTAACTGTGTCTGGTTTACTACACTCTTTTATATATTTGCTTGCATCACATTGCATTTTCTTTTTTACTTGAATATTGTAATATTGTTTACATACAGCACGTCATATGTATTTTGTCACCTGTAGTACCTTAGAAAACTAAATCATATACGAAATATAGTGTAAATATTTTAAAAACATCTTTCAATATATTGCGTCTACAGGCGTTGTACATACCGTTACTCCACTATCAATCAATGTACCGTTTAAACAATTTAGTTGCGGCGAAATCTCTCGAGTTGTTACTACTCAATCGTGTGATTGATCGCGTTGTTCGGCTGTGACAACGGCCGCTTATGTACGCTGTCCGTTTATGATATACTTGTATTGGGAATTCTGGACAGCTAACCGCGAATACTGGCCGTGACAGAGCGCTCCCGTTTTGTGTTCAGCTCGCTTTGTATGATATTAATAGCTTAATGGGAGATTGATAGGGTGTAGATATTTGTTGGAGGAATAACATTTATAATTTAAGGAATGTAGCGTACGTAGGTATACCGCCATTGTATGATTTTCGTGGTTTTCGCAACCCATGGATATTTTTTTCTTTTTTATATAAGACAGTAGCCAATAAGCATGCAGTTACTGCCACCCATGAGCACCTATAAGCAAAACTTCTATCAGAAATCAGTAACGGGTGCGCATTGTATTCCCGATGAGTAACATTGTCGTCTCATATGAAACGAGCTGGCAACTAAACCTTTCCATCGTAACGCAAGGAATGCTTCACCGTAGAAAATAATACACCTATGTGATGATAATAATATATCTCCAGTCGAAATATAGTCATTCTATCACCTAGCATCTATATGTTTTCTTTTCAGTCTCAATAGAGGTGAAATGTATCCGAAGTTAGTCATATTTGTCAACTTTACTTCGAAATCTTCCTCTATTCCTTTGGAACAGAACCGCAATAATATTTTCTTGTTTGCTAGTAACGTTGCCACTCAAATCATTCAGTCAAGAATAACTGTAGTATTCTAATGCGGTAACAACAAGTACGGTATTGATATTGAAGTTGTTTTGAGTAGTTGTATTTTCTAGGGAGTAGAGAATAGCTCAGTTCCTTGAAATGAAATGCCATTCGATATTTATTTTGAGCATAGTCGTTCCTACTAAAGCACCCACAGCTTCACAGTAACAATACCTATTTATTTTCGATGTTGTTGAAATTAAGAATATAAGTTGTTCTTAATCTTATTAATTACGACGGCCCGCGTAGCGGAGTGGTTACCATACCGGTCTGACGCGCAATGGGTCCCGGGTTCGATTCCCGGTCAGACAGGTATCTGAATGATGACTTTAGATTCCTGTTCTGGGTCTGGGTGTTTGTGTATTCGTCTTGTGTGTGTCCATGCTACCTACGACACAGGAGAAACTCCTACTGTGGGGGTATGAGTGTAGAAAGCGTGTATATTAATTATTATTAAATTATTTGCTTTGTAAAGTTTTGTCATCTTACAGCTTATCTGAAGTTGCATAACCGGTATAAGGGAATTTGATACTGCCAGAGTGCTCGACTAACGTCTAAGCTAACTGCTAACGGCCTGTTCGACATAATTCGATTTCGACTCGTCACTCTACAACCTCTTACTAAATTGACCAGATGAACGGATCACGTCGCCGAATTTAAATTGCTACGCCAGAAATTGGACAAGCGCATAAATATACCGCGCCCGTTTAGTATTTTCTCTTGAAATGTTATTAGATCAAGCAGTCTTCTTACTTGCATATTTATATTATATTTTGTCGCTACTTAAGGTATCAATCATTTTATTAGTAACTTCAATATATTATTTCTACACTTACAATTTAACATCATTTTACTCTTTCACATGCAAATATAAAACTTCTTCGAATTCTTGAGATTCTGAATTTTATGTATCCACTACTCAAATAACTAAACTATTTCTTGGCATATAAATAGCATGGAATCTTAAAGTTCGGCATGAATTTAACTTAAAATTGTATACAAGAAAGAACGTTTACTATAATGATTTTCGGTATCAACAAAGTTTTGTGTTAGTATTTTTTTTAAGAAATACTCAATATTATACATTATATTATTGAGTATTTCTTAAAAAAAAT
The DNA here is from genome assembly GCA_949699795.1 of Spicauda simplicius. Classification (NCBI taxonomy): domain Eukaryota; kingdom Metazoa; phylum Arthropoda; class Insecta; order Lepidoptera; family Hesperiidae; genus Spicauda; species Spicauda simplicius. Next base: position 8,901,176 of record OX453064.1, read on the forward strand.
AGAACTTTAAAAATATATATGATATCCAACCATACATGTGAAAAGAGAGGCCAAGTTCGAAACATACGACACTTAGGGTTGTTTGCGTCGCCCGTAAAAGAGTTGAGGTCTGAAAGGATGCCAAGTTCCGTAACAGTTCCTTAAATCATAGCTTTTGGGATGTGAAATGTTCTTCAGTTGAATTAGACGAAAATTTGTAACTTTCTTTAACATTGCTGTTCAAACTACAACTATATATTAATACATTATATCAATTTCAAGATTCTACGAAACCAGTTTTATTTATACGATGTTTGCGGTATTTGACGTTTCATGATTAATGGTCGTCGCGAATATGATAAAAAAGACCAATTTGTTCGTAGGTAATTGAACTAGTAATTCTATGAAATGTATAATAAAATCGATATCGCTAGGATGTTAAAAGCATTTCCTTGAGTATTGTAAAACATTTATTTGTTCAAATCGAAACTAAACTACTAACAATACTCTCGTCGATTCCGCTAGAAACAATTTCATTTGGCTCATGGTCCTTTCAGATCGTATGTAACAATGAGTTTAATCCTATTAAAGCGGACACACATTGTGCCAGAATTGTAGCGCGGTGGCTTTGGTCTGTCGCCGGTCTCATCGGCTCACTGCATCTACTAACCGGAACCGGACCTTAAACAGAATTAAACATGGTTTAATTTCCCTGCCGAAGCGTCGCTGAAAAAGCTCCGCCTAGTTGAAACAACTGTGCTGGGAGGAAATAAAATAGCACGGGAAGCGATGCGGGTGTCGGACGAAGCGATTATGCAGTCGAGAATAATGGCCGCCGGTCCACATGCACGTTTTTGTTTGTGGTCTGTGACGCGATTTATACGTGAATTTCTACCATCGCTGAAGTGAGCACTATTCACAATAATTGCTTTGAGCGAAATTCCCTCGCCACGTATCTTTTGTTCCAGTCCGCGTTCCGTGTTCCACGTTGTAACTTGAAGTGTGTGCGACCATGTGGCTCGATGTGTATTGCGCTCGAGTGCCGCGCCTCTGGACACAATGCAAACAAAATGTGACCAAAACGCCCGTCCGCGTCCACTTTAAATCATACCATATTTCGAGACTATACCAGGTGGTATAGTCTCGAAATATGCAATAAAATATAATAGCATAAAATAATGTGACAAAATTAAAGAACTTCTTTGCAAAATGTAATAAAACCTCAATAACATTTATTTCCAAACAACCACGTCTTACTGTTTCTTCTTAACTTGCTTCCATTCAAACCATTTTATTTCAGGAAAATAATATTATATTGTGTATTTTGTTAATGATCATTGAATTCATTTAAACAAACAGCTTCAAAACCATAAAAAAGATTTACGTATGTGGCATATGAACGGAACAGGGGAATTCTGTAAATAATCAGCTTAGAATATAATTGTATGTATTGATAATGATAAGCTTCTTAATAAGTATTCTATCCGATTTTCTTCGTAACAGGAGCTACGTTTGGGGGCTTCGTCAAACATTTAATTCGAACCAATCGGATGTATCAGTGGAAAGCGAGCGGACTGAGCGCGTAACTTTTAATAGTCTTATCGGCTACGGACAGACTCCGCTCCTAATCGCTCTTCCCAAATTGGAAGAGCGATTAGGAGCCTTATGAGGTTAACTTTTTTTATTACTTACGTAAATTCATGTGCTATTTTATTTGTATAGTTATCTACAAATGTATTAATTTATGCATATAACTGTAGAATATAATGGTTGACATTGACATTACCAAAACTATTTTTTTGAATTTATATATTCAAAAATTAAAAACCTGTTACTGCTATCAGAAGCTGGTTAACATCGAGTTCTAATCTAGCGCGGCCGAAAAACTTCTTAGTAGTTACTGATGAAATCCGTAATTTCGTCCAAAGCTTCGGGGTTTCATTCTCCTGCACTTTTTTAGGACATTTTTTGTCCGAAGTTTCTACTCGCTGATATAACGAAATACAGACTTTAAGTAATTAGATGAGCAGATTCAAACGTTCTGAAAAAAACTATTTCGCTAAACTGACGTATCTTGTAGGACAAAACTGTGTAAAACTGCATTTATATTACTTGTTTTACCTTCTTAGTTATATGCAGTCAGGATTTTAGTTTATATAATCATACAAGTTATTTATAAAGATTTTGTTATAAGGTGTTAGATCGCCGCGAATTATGGATCAAAATTCATGACTCAAACAACATTTTGAAGGTATTTCCATCGAATATAACAGTGATAATATTTTAATTGCACAAATTTATCGTGAAATACAGTTGTAACATCTGTCATTGAATATTTATAACAAGTCAGTTATTATTTTGTAATATTAATTATTCGGATTACGGTAATACAAAAATAGTTGGTATGTGACGTGACGTATCGTCAAATGTTGTTAACAGGTTTCTATTTACCAGAACAGTTCAGCGATGTATATGTCTTTATTAATATTATAAAATGAATTATATACATATAAGTATTCAAAAAGCGACAGACGAACATTGTGTACAAATGTTGGTCTAATTATTTTGTTATGAGAATTTTTGAAATCTGTTCAATTTTTCTGTAAAATTTATAACATAAGAAAGCAACAATGCCAAAAGGAACCATCACCACACCTAAGCCAATTTAATTCGACGTATCCTTTTTATTAAATAACGTATTATGTATTATACATTTAGAAATATTTCAATTATTATCAAAGGTGATGTGAAACTTTTCAACGTCGATTTAAAAACAGTAGCAACTGTGGCTGACAGGATTTAATAAACTTCTTTAGACCTAAATAAACATTTTTAAAACTAGATTATGAACATTATTATTCACAACAAATCTATGAAAATTTAACTCTCACCACTTCATTATTATAAAATAACAAAAGTATGAAAATGTACCATGAAAACAATCCTATATATCACAGCTACCGTGGTGGAGCCATTTGTCAACTTTATGATTTATATGCCATTTAATATACTAACTATCAATATTAACTTTATTGAAGCTATTGTATATCAGTCATGTGGATTGATAAATTTTGTGGTGCTTTTGTCGTCGCGCCAAAAATGGGTTTTATTTTGTTTACAGCCCGTCGTGTTGCACTATTAGTCATTGTTGTTTTTTGCCATGTGATTTGTTCGTGAGGCAATGCAAGGATTACTTTACGGTATCGGTAAAAGAGTTCACTGCCGTTAAATCTGCCATAAACAATAAAATTTGCATTTATTGGTCGTCGTGAGCGTCGTAAATTCACGGGGAGCGAGCTGCCAACGACATTTTGAGTGAATGTCTGGTGCTATTATCCAGAAACAGCGCAACGAATACTGGCACTTGGTGAACTCACCGATGTGCATTAATTGAAATCACCAGTCAATTGAACTCAGTGACGGCGGCGATGAGGGCCGTGATGTCGTGGCTCCGTGCGTGCCAATTATTGTCATTTGTTCACTCGACCACTCGATACACGCCCCTTCGGTCAATCGGTTCCCGTCTACTCACTCGTTACGCGCCATAATCAACACTAAATTATTATGCGTGCAAACGCTAATGTCCTTTTTTATTACGTAAGTAGCAATCACGCATGAAACTAGTTCGTGCCCCAATGTCCTTTCAAAATTTGTTATGAACTATTTAAATCACAAGCATGTATTGGATTATACAGAAGTTTGATATATCAACGTAATGTCGGTGATATATGACGTGAACTGGACTTATGATGAAAAAAGTCAGCGTAAGCCTTTATTGCATTCCTTAAATGTATAATATGACTCTAACACGTTTGGGCTACTCTATTATAAATTATCTTGATCGTAGGTTACTTCCCTGGTATATCTTATTTTGAAAATAAAGAAATTTAAAGTGCATCGAAGTAAATTTAAAGCCCGCAAATAAACATACCATGGATTACATTGGAATTTTACCCATTACCGGTATAGGCATATCGCATTTCAATGAGGTTCTACATTTTTGATATCAGTATTATTGTGAAATGAGAGTATTGGGCCTACTTCCCACCCCTATCCAACGACCTCCTAATTCGTAGCGTTAGATAATTAATTGTAGTTTTGTAAATTTTATGTTAAATAGTTTTTCTATTATTTGGCGCACTATATGTGTGCATTATATTTATATAATATCTTATAGCATTATATTAGGTACTACTGTGCTATCAAATTAGGGAGTAATGAACTGCATTGTTGAAGTTTTAATATACCTAATTAAAACTTTGCGGAAATTGCTCTTTTTGCAGAATGGAGTCAGTAATTCAGTTTTTTTTATTTAGTTTATTCATTTTTTATTTAAAGCGTATATTTGCAAGTTTAATTACAAGTAATTGCGTAAAAAATATGTATCTATGCTTTCATTTCTAAAATACCTTCGTTTTTATACATATTTTACTGTACTTACAATAATATTCCATAATGTGGAGAAAAATAAATCTGCCTATAACTAACTCACTTGGGCATACGTATTTCCTCAAGTTGGATGGATGATAACTGAAACAATTCCTTAATAATTCCATGCAAACAAGAAACAAACTTTGCACTCACGTCGGCGGGCGTCGGCGTGTAAGTAGGTGCGTAAGTCCTACAATAATTCAAAGAGCGAGTGGTAGTAATGTTTGAAATTTCTACACCTCAAGAACTTTATGTCCTTCAACTTTGTAATGTAATATTACATATATTAATGTAATGTTACGAAAATCAATGAAGTAAATATGTAAATGTATTTCATATAGTAGGGTATACTATAATCGAACGCACCAAGGTATTTATGTGTCGACTGTTACACGTTACCAAACTTTGTGGCACCATGAATACAAGAGAGTTCATAAGACGTATCCATGAGAAGTAAAGTATGAAGCAAGAGGATAATGTAATGAAGTTTAGGCGGGCGTTGTCGGGGTGCCGGGTGTTGAGCGCCGCTGCGGCACAATGGAGCGATGGCGCGGCGATGCGGCGACGGAACCGGATAGCGCCTATTGCCGGCTCGCTCGCTGCCGATAAGAGTCGCGGAGCCGCACCAGCGCCGCGCCGACACCGACGCCTGCTCCTGATTTATGTACGACGTGTCTCCTTTTTAATGAGTCCGTAAGAAGATATCTCCCCGAACTCTACAATAAATTTCCGCGAACTGACTCGCCGAAATGCCTCTTTGTCGATATCTGCAAAACGGACGCAGTCCCATTCCGTTAATCTGCTGAACCGAACGGCGTATCGCGTATATAAGTTGTGCTTATCTCGGGTAATGGCCGTCTATCTAGTTGATCTGCCGGTTTTATTTATGGCCATGTTTTCCTTTACACGCTCCTTCCAATTTGTGGAGAGTGAAAGGGATTGTTATGAGACTGCCATGTTTCATAGCAATAAACATGTTTATCCAAAATAACAACATTAACAATTTCCCTTATCCCTCGTATTGCTGTTTCACGTTTGCTACTATCGTATGTTTCTGACATTGTTCTGTGCCTCATAGCGTTGTCTCAGGCTGTATTTACTTGTAATATCTTGTTAACTCCCAGTTGGAAAAATAAATTGCGGTTCATTTTAAATTCAGGTGGGTATCATCATGTAAATTTAATAAAATATACGTTATATTGGATCTGTGAGATTAACATGATCGCAATTTTGGAAATTTATGTTATCCGCACAGTTAACGATTGTGTAGGTGGTTGCCGACAAAACGAGTAATAACAATATGGATGTAATCCATTAAACAGCAAAACCAATTGACCATCGTTACAATCAATGAATAACCATATCCCAAAAACGACTCTCGTAGAGCAAAATTTATTTGAGTATAAACATCGGGTATCGAGCGGAGCGCGGCGGACGGGTTGCTGGGCTCGGTTGTTGCGTGTCCCCTCGTTACGCCGCCAGCCGCCGTCCGCGCTCGTTCTGTGTAAGTAGTGCGTTCATCCTGCTAAATTTATTGCCGCTTTTATATCAGCCGTTACAGAGGTCCCCTTACGTCCGTATCGGCCCGCGCGGAACCCAGCTTAGTGAAGTTGCAATTACGTTTTACCGGCTTTGAATCTAACGGAGGCGACTTTTGCCGTCCATCGAATCGTAATGGAATTAGCGTTCCAGCGTTCTTTTAATTTGTGTCCTATCCTTGTTCTAAACGAATCTTCCGTTGGAATCGTTTGCCCTAAAAGTAAAAGGCTACACGGAAACAGTTTCTGCTTTTTATGTTGCCTTCTAGTACGTAGCCGTTTAACGTTTTCGTAATCCGCGTTTCACACTTCAATGTGTATTTCACTTCTGAAAATAAATAAGTCTGTGCAGATTATATCTATAATGAATTAAATGTTTTTTTTTTTAACTTTCCTTTACGTTAATTGTACATGTTCATGCATACTTCACATACAAGCTATTCGTCCTGGTGACAGGCTTTTCTGAAAGTTCTCGTGGTAGTCTAATGTATGCATTAAAAAAAAAAATAATATCAAATCCTTCATTTAAAAGTGGTAGTACCTTTCAAGGTTCAACTTCGGTGGTACCACCACCTTCCTTATAAGTGTTTAGCGCTGCTGTATACTAGTTTCAAGGGTGTGTTAAGTGGTTATCCTTAGGGATAGCAACGCATTTGTACACTTCTACAAAACAGCACTCTAAACATAAATCCTTTGTTTATAAGCGACACTAGCAACTTACAATCGGATGGAGAATATGCTCGTTTCCTACTTCACGATATTAAAAAAATACAATACATCATAAATTGGATACCATCTCACCGCACATCCAAGATACAAATGGCTGCCTAATTGAATTTATTACCTACGGCAACATTCAAAGAGTAGAACGTGATAATAAATCACAATATCGTCCATGTAATGTGAAAGCTGTAGATGGGATAAGTTATAGGCACGGCGTAAGATAAAGCTGTCAATTAGAATAATATATAGTTATGAGTTAGATCATAATCATAACGCAGAGCCTTATATTATTAACGGAAAACCAAAAACATCTTTTATCATCGTGTTTTTTGTGTTTCGTGGAGAAAACGGAATACATTAAGAATTACTCTGGCAACTATTTATCTGTCTTTCATGTTTTTTTCGGAGATTGGACGTAGTACTTATTCTTAATGTATTGTGTAGAAAATGTTAGCATATTGTACGAAAAGAAAAAAATATATTCGAGTATTATAAGGTGCTGCAGACGACAAATAATTATAGAAAATACTAGGAATACAACGTTTGTCACCGCGGATATATTATAATTTACATTTTTATATATTTCACTACAATATCTATGTATCAATAGGTAGGTGAAGCAAAAATTTGGGAAACGTTTGTAAGAAAGTTGTTGCGGAAGGAGGAGTATGAAATTTAACACAGTTATAGTTTATGTAGAGAAGGAGTACGAAATGTTAATATTTTTTCAAATACTGCATAAAACATACTTAATATCAGATTACACACCCTACCGTGCATTGGAAACAAACACATATACGAGTAAAATAAACAAAATAAACATTTAATGTACTATTAAAACACAACGTCAAAAATGTCAGATGTCTTTGTCAAATTACCCGTTATTCTTTTCAATACAGCTTAGTCAATTAAACCTCTTTTTATTGGGGTGTATTTAAAATAACTCGAAAATTAAGACAATTTAACAGAATTTGTGAAATATTCATGCTACTTTGGACAATACCAGGTTTAGTCTTTGAATTACGATCTAATTTAGACCATTGCGATAGGTGACTAGTAGTAATAAGTAATTTTGGTTACTATTTCAGGTATATATTATATTTTTAAACAACGGGGATTTTGTTTTAATACTAATTCATTCAATTCTAATTCTATCCTTTTTCTAAAATAAACAATAAAGTACTAAGTAAGAAAGATAGGTGGTAGAACAAGTGTAGTTCGCCCGGGGAAGTACCATCGCCACACCTATTTCTAGCGTGAAGCATTTCTTGCATTTCGATGGAAGGGTGTGGCTGCCGGCACACTTTTTGATGAGGCGACTATCTTAGTCCTCGGGAGTAGCAACGCATCTGTAATTGACTTTAGATAAAACTTCATATTCATATGCTTGCTTACAGGATTCCATAGGCGTCAGTGACCACTTACCATCAGGTGGACTGCATATTCGTTTGCTACTTAGGTCTTTTAAAAATAATTTTATTGTATTTGAATAACAAACGAATATACAGTCCACTTAACTGAACGTGGCTATTGCCTATGAATGCTTGTAAAATCAACTTCAGAGTCTTAAATGAGAAGGATCACATTATCATTGCTACTCTTGAAGACTAAGATAGAATACTTTATCTAAGAGAGAGACAGTGCCACATTCATCAAACCAGAACACAATAGCCTAACACTCCTGTTATTAGCCAGAAACCGCAATGGTGCGTACTAAATTTTACTATGAATTATTAAAATTTACAATTTTTTAATTATATTACTTTCACTAATTTAGCATATCAAAGTCTACTCTACTATTAATCGGACTGTTAATTGGAGTTTGAAATAAATACAAACGTTATTTATTTATAAAAAAAGGACAAAAAAGAAAACTAAAATTTACAATTTGCTGAAATCCAATTCATGTCTATTACAAGACTAGCGACACATTAGATATCAGTAAACATGCCGATCCGCGTAGTGCTCGTAGCACGACGGAATGTGCGCAAACAACGACTCTCATGAGTGCTACGCTATGTTCGTAGCACTTTGCTACGCGCTGAAACGTATCAATATTTCTGTTCAAACCTTTTAGCCCGAAGCCAAATGTCTGTGATTTTCACATTATGCTTGTTTACTTTTTATATTTAACTCGAATAAAAACTTTTGAATTCTCTCATTATATTTTATGCGGTGCCGTGCTGTTTACAGCTCTTTTTTATTACATTAAAGTAGGAAAGCAGCATGCAGTCCGTCTGATGATAACTGGTACTGTCGGCCGTGGAGATTTGTAACCAACTTCACATAGAACTAGAGTCCTATCTCAAGTAGATCACAGATGCGTTATTACTCCCGAGGGCTAAGAAGTTCATCTGATTTAAATTGAGCCGGCACCACAAACGTTCGTATTGCTTCAATAATTTATCCCGTTAAATTTATAAGTTTCATAACCATTAAATACAGGGGTATAATAAGCGAGGTGTTAATCCCGCTGTAGTAGTGTGCGGCGGCGGTTCATCCAACATGCATGCGTTCACACCCATGTTCGGTCCGCGCGCTGCTTGCGCCATTGGCCAGTATACAACAAAATGTACAATTTAACATATATTATATTAATATGTGAAGCAAAAACTTGTGACGCATTTTTAAGTAATATGCCGCGAACGGATTAGTATGAAATTTTGCACGGTTTTAGTGGACGTAGAGAAGGAGTGCAGAATGTTATTATTTTTTTCATAAAATGCATATATCATACATAAAATCAACTAAAAACACATTACACACATTACCGTGCATTTGTCACACACACACATAAATAATAAACGAAATAGAACGTTTAATGTCTATGAAAACACGTAACGTTAGAAATCTCAGTGTCTTTGTCAAAATACCCGATATTGTTTCCAAATGCGGCTTAGCTAATAAAACCTCTTTTTATATTTAACGGGTGCGTTCAAAATTACTTGAAAATTATTACATTTTATTTGAATTTGAGAAATACTCGTACTACTTTGGACAATATGAAGCTTAGTTTTTTAATTTAAATTACGGTCGATGTGACGGGTGACTAGTACGGTATAACAGTTAATCCTTCATACTTATTTTATCGTATTTCAACGATACAACCACCCACCCCGATACGTGTTCAGGCTCGATATAAACGAGCAAGCGTATACTTGACGTAAACAATCACGCATGTTACTGGGTGTCAGATACATGCATGTTCCGTTCCAATTGTGCATTGTACATGTCAGTAAAATAAATTAATAATTACCAATCGTAAAAAGTCCGTAACAGATATATCGGAATTTTAATGAATCATGCTAACCGTTATAAGTATACATATAAATTTATGTTTATATTGTTTCATTTATGAGTACTCAGTGTGATAAATTTAGTGTTATAATCTGTGGAATACCACTAAATATTTACTTGCCAATATTAAAATAACATAAACACGTACCAAATATTTTTAAAATCTCAATGTGGTATAATAAAATTTCATGACAGATTATATAGTTCCTATATTCCTTCACAAGCAGATCGATATACAGCAGATATCGATCTGCTCGTGAAGACAGATTCAATTTAAAGAACTTCCGTATTTTTACTATAGTCTATCATAATTTAAATAAACACCATAGTAGAATCGACAACAAAAAGTAAATGCCATCTAAATGGGCCCACCCATCGGTGAAATATTAAATTAAAAATTGACACAAAACATATACACGAATTTCAAAGTTATGACGCGCATCATTTATATCGAGGGTTAAAACTAAAAACAGTGTTAAATCGACCTCTACCGCAGCAGATTTGTCCGGTTCGTATACCGATAACGTAAATAATTTACGATCGCTCTGTCGATGCATGAATATTCGACGAAGGTAACCCAGGAAAACATTTTTCATCTCGAGACGAACGGCAAGCCTGGAGGATGGATATTACTCTTAAAAGTTGAACGTCGATATATTGTTACCTCGTCTAAAATTTAATATTGACGTATGCAATGTGAGCAAGGACCTGTCGCTGAAGTATAGCGACATTTCATAAGCGAGAAAAATTCATGGAGTATTACAAAGGTAGGCGAAAAACGCTTACACCCTAAGTGATGAGATCCGGCCGGTCGTGAGAAACCGGTCTTAAGGTTTGTAATACCTTTTTACGAGCAGCTCAGGACGTAACTTATACATATTTCGAATAACTTTACGATCTGCTTGGAAAGGAATTACAGCGACCGGTCGGACAGAGATAGCGTTAGAATTTTTATTAGAAATAAATCTGTATTCTTAAATATTATTCGAATAGAGCCATCTATATATCTATCTAGATGCGATTTAATAAAGGAAAAGTATTTGAAATCAATCCAATATTACAAAACATTGGAGAACAAATCGCAGCTGGATTACATGTCGTTACGAGAACGCACGAGCAGACCGATGTTAATTCTAATATTTGTTTTGCGTGTCGACCCTCCGCTATAAAGCGGGTGATATTTTGTAACAAACGCGTTTCGGTGTGTACGATTCAGTGGAACTATTGCGTATGAAGTGTACGGGTCAGCATGGACGCACGTGTTCCCAACACACAATCAGCCGTTAGGGAACGCGGTGACACCCCTAAAACGGTTTGATTAAACTCATAAAACTCGAGCTACCCAGTTTCTTAGCACCGGCGACTGACACGGCGCCCCGTGATAGAAAAGTGGAAGTTATACGCGCCCTACCCCTTGATCCGCCGGCCCCGTTTACCTCGCCGGCACCAACGCCACCTTTTAATAACACAGTCGAGTGCTTTCGTAGCCAAGATTAAGATAACTGCAAATATTACACTTGCGCTACATTCGCATTCTGCTACCGTGTGTATTTAATCTGGTACAACGTGCTCATGTTTTCGTATCATAAAATTGTAAGCTATGTATATATGCAACTTTGAATAAACACATCAGAAATATTACTTAATGCTGTAGTAATCCTATACCATTCAATCAATTAGCTTATTAGGTTAATTAGATTTATGAAAAATTACTAATAGAGTTGATTCAATTTTACATGTCCTTTAGACTGTTATGTTACCTTTTTATGCGAGTAGACTGCAGATTATGTTAAATATAAGTGATCAAAACTATAAGTTTAATTTTATTTAATAATAAAAAAAATGCTTTTTTATTATTCAATAAAATTGAATTGAATAATTAATTTCAATTCAATTAATCAATAATTGAATAATTATTAATTAATTGAATTGAAATATTATTGAATATCATTGAATAAAATCTGCAAACATATTAATAAAAATGTAGTCAGTGTATTATTTTAAAATGTTTTCTGTGCTTGTTAATCTCTAAATGTTGTTGTTATTAATGAGGCGACACTTCAAATCAGTTTATTTAAACGGATCTTTCGCAACAAATGTAGGTGCTATGTTTGCAATATTTAAGCTTTTGTTTTACTTGTTTTGCTTCATAATGTTGCATTTTATTTATTCGTATAGAACATACAAAAATAGACCTTGAAAATGTCTGAGAAATAATGTAGTAATGAATATTAAATTTTACTGCCTCCAAGATTCTTTCTTTTACGTTCTTTAAGAATTTCATTTCATGTTTCGAATACGTCGCCTAATACTTTTATGTGTCTTCAATATTCCATGTTTCGGAATCCAACGACTCGGAAAATACCGTCCCAATCCATAAAATCATATTATTTGCCTTCACTATACGCAGATCAAGATATTTGTATTCGAATTACCTACTTATTATAATTCATATAATACTTTAAAAATACACGTTATGTCATAATGCAACTTCAAATGCAGAGGAATAAAGTAACTAAGTACATTAAAATAATATTATGTAACTCATGTTACTCATGTAACTTATGTTTAACAATAAAGGCAAAAGTTTATGATGTTGGATTGATATGTTATATAATTTGGAGCAGTAATATAACTACTACGCGTTTTTATCCGGAAAAAAATTACCGATATCATGGGAAAGATTTGGATTTTCACAGAGCAAGACATTGTCGACTTAATTTTTTGTAATTCTTTTAACAATAATTAGGCATGTGACGTAGGCTATTTTTGACTATCAAAAGTGCACTATTTCTCTAAGAATCATAATGCAGTGACATCAAGGTACCGTATTTATAATCAGGTCCGTTAAAGGTTTATTAAATACAGTTTTGGCCCTTTTCCTCAAAAAAGCTTAACCAATTTATCTAGTAAAGAAAACATGTTTACAAAATGAAAGATCACGTTGAAATAATTGAGAGTACGAAAAAATCCTTTACATTATTTTTTTAAATACAAGTGAAGCCGCGGGCACAACTAGTTATCAATATAATTTCACAATATTGGATGTTGTTACTTATTACCAAGTACAGAATCCTAAGGCTTACGGTGAGAGCGCGTGCACGTCAAACTTCGCTAACCGCCCTTAAGAAAGTTGGTAAAGTTGCCTCCCGTTCGGAGATGTGCTGTGTCGTACCGCCTTGCGACGTTCCCGACCTCATGTAAACTGTAATCCCACAGATGATGCTAGGCTTTAGCAGCTTTATATAACCCCGCCAGCGAGAAGTTGCTTTATAAACGTTGCCTTTAACTACTCTAGACGCATTTATTGGCCTTCGTTACTTCGCAAACTTTTTTCTATACGTATCGAGATATGTTAAGTTTGTCTTATTGATGGGAAACTTTAGCCCGCTTTGACGTAAGTCTTTTAAATCGGCAGCGTTTCTGATATAAACGCAACGGCTTTATAGTTTTTGCTACAAGGAACGCCGGATAGCAGTAGGATTCGAGTCCTCGCACTCGACTGCGCTCGAATGGTGCTCGCGTCGCATTATCAGCCGTCACTTCGCCCGACAGGTGTCGCCTTCAGCCAACTCGAGAGTAAATTACTAGCTTCGAAGTCGCTGAATCAACCCGACTTCCTAATCGATTCTCGAACCACTCACTTAACAGACCGAGACACGATCTGTATAAATGACTCCCACAAAATTTGCGAGGTAATCACTGCATACCTCTCAAATTAGTCGGTCTTATTAGCCTGCACACAAATCGTGGAAAGCTTCAACCTACTAAATTAATTTTCTATTACTCATACACAAGAACTTGGTTGCAACTGTCACTGCCAAAGGATATTATGTTCATTGGAAGCCACACGCATAGTTTGCACAGAACAGTGAATAGCAACATTTTGCATACTGAGCGCGAGCTACGAGTTCGTTTTCGTATTTAAATAGGGAAATGGGAAACAGACGCAGTGAGTCGACGAAGCGCTGGTGGCGTGGTATTGTTTTAATTAAAGTAATTGGAGGAGGCACGTCGAGAGCCGGCGCTCGGTTGGCATGATCTGTGCCTTGAGGATTTACACCAATTTAAGACCGAGCTCAGCGAGGCGTCAATTAATGGTACGGAGCATACTCGATTCTACTGCGAAATGCAAATTGTCTTCCTATTTATCGATTCATCTTCTGAGTGAGTAATTTTCATATTACCAACTTGAAATCAGAGTAGATCTAATTAACACGTAATTGTCTATTTAAAAGAAAATGAGTGTAAAACTATTAACTTCAATAATAAACTATGACTGTTAAGAATGAGCTTTTTGTCGTTAGTACATTCCTCTTCCGATGCTACAAATGCAACGACGAATATGAGAAACGAAAGGAAAGAAACTGACACGAACAAAAAACACCCGAAGATAAACGGAAACAGACTTGCTCATAGAGAAAAGTAGAGACGTTGTGCTACAGAAAACTTTGCGGGCAGTCACTTTTTAGTCGTTCTGTAAAGATACGTTCCCCTCTGCTAACAAAATAAAAGCTACAAAACTTAGATAAAGAGGTACCGTTAGTCTCACGGTTAGTACTTGGCTTATTTCTCTTAAATGTATTAACTGTGTATTGTGCAAACATAGGACTGTAACATTGAGTTTGAATTAAAAGTTTAATAATTAACACTGTTTCGTTAAAATTGAGAAGTGTTGTTTATTTTATTTTGACTGTCTCAATATTATACATACATTGTTTAAGTCGTAAATTTAACTTTGCAACCGCACCGGCGGCGGTGGGTTTGTCGTGTTTTTACGACTCCACAACGTCCTACGTACCAGGCGCTGCGTTCCAAGCACAGTCTCTTTATACACTTTTATTGTACAGTATACACATCACCTTGAACTCCTGATTGAATCTTTTTGTTTCCAAGAAGTTATCGAATATTTTCCGAGAAAATGTGTGATATTGTCAGACTAAATTTGAACATCCATCTTTTATTTGCCATACACGTACAAGTAAATCATGCTAAAATGCAAACAGCTACACCAATTTCTAGACTACATTGTTGTCCAACTTGTTCAAAGGTGCAATTCAACTAGATAAGATCGCTGAACTGATAAGCATTGAATTATAACAAAGTACCTAGTTATTCCACCAAGTTAGTATAAACACACTGAGTTCCTTCGTCAAAGAGCTGGATAATGCGAATTTTTATTTAAAAGCAAATTTCTAAATTCAAATCAGCGGAATCTTTTAGTCTGATATCCCTTACACAAAATAGATATCAACCTTTAAGAAAGTCACAGGCTCTTCTCTTTAATCAAGCAAATGTTCTATTTTCGCAGCAAAGCTCGGATTAACCCTTTCCCAGAAAGCGCGCTTGTACAAGTTTCCTTAAAGTAATTAAAGGTTCAAGCAATTTGAACTCTCAAATGAAAATTCATAATCTACTTATCTGGAGTATCTACAACAGAATGTTATGCTAACAGTATTAATATTGTTAATTCTACAACGAATTTAGCGAATACTAATACCAAATTAAATTACTAAGTACCTATTGTTTAAACCGAAGCTAACGAGAAAAGAACTAACCAGCTTTTTAGGTAAACAAAAACTAAAATATTATTGTCTCCAAATATTTCGATGTACACATTATTTTAAGTACTACAAAAGTGTAAATATAAATATTTACAGGTATATATCTTATAATGGACGCTGCCTGAGAATCAAGTTTGCCTATAAATATCACAATCTATTTTGAATGTTTACTTTCAACGCTCGAGGGGGCAACCTTCAAAAGGAAGCACTATCAGGTGGGAGTATATTCGATGAAATTCGCGGTAACTATGAAAATAAATTATATTACATATATTCGATACAAGAGCACACATTCGATCAAACGACTCCCGTCTAGAACAAAGCTTGATTTAAAACGAAAACAAATAGCTTAATAAAATAATACTTAATAAAAAATAACAATTAATCTTACTTAATCCAAATGGTCATGCGTTATGTTATTAGGTCAAGGTGCTTTCGTCCCTGTAGTTCCGGTATAAGAATAGGGCTACGGCATCCCCTGCCTATCGTAAGAGGCGACTAAAAGGGGCTTCCGGGGTTGCGGGCGGCTAGAGTGGGAGCTCGAACCGTTCGGTCAGGCGACCCCGCGAAGGACGGCGGTCTATGTGGTCGCATACCGTCGTAAAGATCAGACGAAGCAGTTGACCCAGCCGCCCATCTGTGAGGAGCCCGATGGGGCAATGCTCAGAGGACTCCGGCTGCGTTCCTTTAGAGATCCCGGAGTCCTCTTTGTAGCGCCGTGGAGGGTCACCGGGGGGGCTTTAGTGCGGTAAAATTTCCACCAGAGGAGTCACCAATGCATCGCCAGTCTTGAAGGAGAGCTCTTTACACCTCTTGAAGAGCCCCATGTCATAGCGCTCCGGAAATACCTCAGGAGGAAGCGCATTCCACATCTTGCACGTCCGCGGCAAGAAGGAGCGCGCAAATCAAAACGTGGAGGACTGCCACGGGTCCAGTTGATGCGGATGGAACTTCATCTGTCGGCGAATGGCGCGGTGAAGGAAAGGTCATGTGGGCACCAGATCAAACAGCTCCTCGGAACACTCACCATTATAAAGCCGGTAGAACACGCATAATCCTGCGCCGCTCCAACGGCGTCGTACCTTTTGAATGTCCCCTTCGAGAAAAAAAGGCCATGTAAAGAAACTTCGCCTAAAAATACCTCTAATTGTTTATTCGTGTCAGAATTACAGTGTGGTATTTAATGTACAAATTATTGTGGCTATTGTTTTACAGAAAGCACTGCATATCCTAAAATAATGTCCTTAACATAGGTAACAGTACTTTATTGCTTATAACCATTGATAAAACCAAATGAAAGGAAAAGAAACAAATGATTCTTGTATTATTTTAAAATATTATTAAAAAAAATGATTTATCAACCACTTTTAACATGAATGTAAGTTATTATTATAGATAGTTTTATCAAAATAATTTTAAACGATTAAATTTTTACCAATGTTAAAACAATTTATGTTCTATCATTAAGAAAGGCTCACGCATTTTGTTTTTGTATATTTTTTTAATACTAGTCACCCGTCGCATCGGTCGAAATTCGACCGTAATTTAAATTAAAAAACTAAACTTTATATCGTCCAAAGTAGTACGAATATTTCTCAAATTCAAATAAAATGTAATAATTATCAAGTAATTTTTAACGCGCCCGTTAAATATAAATAATGTATGTGTTTGTGACAAATACGTGGTAGTGTGTGTAATGCGTTTTTAGTTGATTTTAGGTATGTTTTATGCATTATTTGAAAAAAATATTAACATTTGGCAATCCTTCTCTACATCAACTGTAATCGTTCATAATTTCGTCTTCCTCCGTCCGCGGTAAGTATATTAAAAAAGAATCCCAAGTTTTTGCTTCACGTATTAGTATATAAATGTTAATTATACCTTTTATACCTTAAATGCGAGAAATTCGCATTTGATTATAAATATTTTACTTTTATGTACATAACTGTTTATATATCACATATGAAAATAAATTATCTCTTTTATTTTTTTTATTTTAAGAAACAACGTTGCAGATCGTACCTTCTTAAACTCACTCGTGCAGAAAGAGGCCCTTGCTCGACACTGGAATTATAACGGACTGTACCTGAACAAATTAACATAAATTTGTGTGCAGTATAACATGCCTTGTAGCAATCGTATTAAATTTATCTGAGCATAAATTTATTTATTAATACGTGAAGCAGAAACTTGTGATCCGTTTTTAACATACATGACGCGGACGCAAGAGTATGAAATTACGCACGATTAAAGTTACTACAGTGAAGGATTGCGGAATGTTAATATTTTTTTCAAAAAATGCATTAAGCACATATATATTAAATCCACTAAAAACACATTTCACACACTACCGTGCATTTGACACAAACACATGTATTATTAACGAAATAAAACATTCAATGTCTTACTACGAAAACACGTAACGTCAAAAATGTCAGATGACTTTGTTAAAATACCCGCTATTGCTTTTAAATACAGCTTGCTTAATTAAACCTCTTTTTACCTTTAAAATAACTTGAAAATCAATAAAATTTTACCGAATTTGAAATATTCGTGCTATTTTGGACAATATCAAGTATAGTTTTAAATAGGGTTAAATTAGGTACGGTCGAATTTCGACCGTTGCGACGGGTGACTAGCAATAATAATTTGGTTAACGGTTGTCCACAAAACACCTGCACGTTGAAGGGTTACCTTTAGGAGTCGCTGCCTTACTACGAAGATAGCGGTATTTATTTTTTGGCATTATACCACAACTAACTAAAATTCTGATCAAATTCATTTCCTACTTTTAAACATAAATATCTGTAAAAAATGAGATGTTTCCATTTAATTACTGTATAACTGTCGTGAGTTGTTAGCCCCACTCCCCCCTTTTTACTAGTAGTAAATAGTAATTGTAACAGTAAACGAAATTTTGAAAAATCAGTTGTTTTTTACTTAACGGTTTATTCGTTATAGTCACCCGTCACAACGGTCGAGACCCGACCGTAATTTAGATTAAAAACTAAACTTCATATAGTCCAAAGTAGCATGAATATTTCTCAAATTCAAATAAATTGTAATATTTTTCAAGTTCTTTTGAACGCGCCCGTTAAATGTTAAACGAGGTTTATTAACTAAGCTGTATTTAAAAGCAATTGCGGGTATTTTGACGAATACATCTGACATTTTTGACTGTGATTTCATAGTAAGACACTGAATGTTCTATTTCGTTTATTGTGTATGTGTTTGTGTCAAATGCAAGATAATGAGAGTGTTTTAGTTGATCTTATGTATATTTTATGCATTATTTAAAAAAATATATTAGCATTCCGCCGTCCTTCTCTACATTAACTATAACCGTGCGTAATATCATACTCCTCCGCCTTCGGCAAGTATCTTAATAACGAATCACAAGTTTTTGCTTCACGTAATATATAGATAGTTATATCCATCACGTCAATGCCAGTATGGACCAATTTGCTAGCAAAAGTAAGCGGCTTTTGTTTTTTAGAAAACACAGATAAGCGGAATGACGAGTGAATTTTATTTACGTAAAAGGTTTAGGAATCGGAAGTTGACGCGTGCTTCAGATGCGTGTTTGTTGGCCACACTCCAGAATCAATATCTTCGCACACAGGCCAACGCACTCTTTGCACTATTTTTGCAGATAAGATAATTATATCAGTTTTTTTGTGAGTAGTTAGGAATACGGAAAAAATATTGAATAAAGAAAACGTAGGAGAGTAATTGCTAATGAGTGAAAAATAATTTCACTAAAACTCTATTATCGATTTTAGTGTATGTAGTAAGTTTTTTTTATACATTACTGCAACATTTTGTTTAGTGTAGTTTTAAGAGAAGAATTTCAGCGTAGCAATAAGAACAAGCCCCGCCTAAGCGTAGCAGATGATACTCATAGTTTTTGCGGCAAGTTGTAGAGTCGCGAAGTGGCAAAACAGAATTTAATATTCGTGAAAGGGTTTACGGCGCGCGGCAGTTGACGCGTGCCATGCTGCCGGTTTTTTTGGCCGTCCTCCAGAATCGATATCTTCGAATACAGGCCGTCGCACGTTATGCACTAATCTCGCCGAGTATCCAATGGCCGAGATAACTATTTCGGCCTCGTTATTTCTAAGCGTTGTTTTGCTTTTTCTGTACAGTTCCAATTGCAAATTCGGATCCCTGGCCTATTTAAAGAAGGAATGAGAGAACTAAAAGTGTTGACGTCTATATTGTTTTGTCGAAATAGTGAGATAAAGTTCACTTTGCCGGTCATACTGTGTATTATGCCATGCGCCTACGCTGAAAAGTCTAAGGTTGATTTTCAGACAAACAAGAAGCTGTTCATTTGTGAAACAAGCCTAATGTGATTGTGATTATTATATACAGTATGTTTATTTCAAAAATATCACAACATCAAGAGCTGGTGAACTTGATTTATTTTTACATTAATAACATCGTAACTAATATATTGTAACCGCTACTTTAAACAAATAAAAATTAGGTGCTTACAAGTATAGTTGTGAAATGGACGAAGAAAACCACATTGCTTTATTAACCAACTCCGTAACTAGAGCCGTGGGCTTTGCTCTGAGGGTGGCTTTGTCGCAACGACTAAGCCTTAATATAATTAAGCAGGAATCACATAGGGCGACAAAGACGGACAAAGTGCCTGGAGCGCTTGTCTTATCGTTAACTTGCCTTACCCGTAGCCGGGAAAAGCGAAATGATTCTACCAAGTGATGTCCGAAGATGATGCATTTAGTTTATCAAAGGTACTGCGTGACCATTCATTTCTCTGTGTCTGTTCATAATAATTGATAATATCGCCGAAGACGTTATAATAAATGTCAAAGTCAGACAATATGTTTCTTATGTAACATACCTACGTAAGTTACTCCGAATGAACAAAAACAACATTATAAACTCAAAGCCTTACATAGAGATATTCTTAAGTAAATGAAACTTGTAAATACAGATTTATTTTTATTTTAAATTTTCGTTAAGGTATTTTTTCACATATTATCCAACAGCGAAATATGCCATAGTATATTGGTGCAATCGAATAGAGTGATTGCTATACAATCACCAATAAATCGAAAGCTATTTGAAACTTGGAAAATAAATATAAAAGTAATCGAGCACCCGTATAAAACCGCGAAAATCATGAATGGCCTATTTCAAAATATGTTCATGATATTTTTTCGCATGGTCAGTCTCCTCTCTCTTTCGTCCTGTTTTATTTAACGTTATATTTCTCGTATAAACATTCGTATAATAAACGAGAAAAAAATTTGAGAGCCCACGCTGCCTTTTATTCTGGCTTGAGGTGGAACGTTCAACTTTAAGAGTAATACGACCAGAGTTCGACACCAACCGCCCAACTATTTCAGCCCGATATAGCTCTAGCTACGAGTACTCCACTTTGCTCTAGTTAAAAAGGTGTTTTAAATTACAAGCTACAATATAGCCTTTGTTCTAACATTGCCAATATAGTGCAGTACTTGAGACATAATTTTATTGGACACCCACACTTCAGCATAACCCACAAGTGCTTAAAGTATAAGAATAACTAACATATAAATGTGATTCACATCATGTGAGGAGTGTATGTAGAGAATTACGTGTAGATATCGATACTACTATTTATTATTTTAATATCATATATAATGTTTATAAACTTATACTTTAACGATCTATACCTGTAAAAAAGAATGTTTGTCTGTATGTCCTTTATAGAATCGTAAACTATGCATTTGATCATGTGATGATCTTTAGCAAAATTGTTGTACATTGGCCCACGAAGGTTTATTTGTTTTTTTTTTTTGTGGTGAAGTAGCAACGCACGTACAGTTAAGCTAGTATCAAAGAAATAGAACAAATGTTACAATACAACTTCAACAATAACGTATATTCGCCAACGATATTCTACAAAATAAATGGAAAACCTGTAACGTTACAAATTTATTCAGCGGCTTAATAAAGTTCAATTGAGATAAATGCCAAACAAATCCCTTTACGAGCTAATCACAATCCCATGCGATTCAAGTGAACCGCAGAATGAATCGAAATATCAGTTTTAGTGTCGGGATGATTTTGAGCCGTGCTCTCAAAGATTCTCCTCGACCATTCACGTTAGCGCCCTTTGAGAGCGGCTCGTGGCGCCGCGCCGCTTTTATTTCAATCACTCATTATAAGGCTTTTTTTAAATAAATCGCGATTTATTCGATCGCTGATTACTTCTACTTTTTATAACATTCAAAGTGCTTTTAACCTGCAATAAATACGGTTTTTTCCTATTTTGATTCGTTTTATAATTTCTGATATTTAATACTTTTCGCGGAGTTTATCAAATTATGGTAGATTGTCAGTAAACACAATAATGACTATTTAACTTCAGAGCTTCTTACGGGTACAATATATAATAAGTTGCTACTTAGGTTGAGTTACAGTCTGAAAGTATTTGCGCATAAGTAGGTATTATGTTAATAACACGAATAGAGTATTGCTCTATCTACATACATTTCGGAGTATAAAAGTCATTCAAAGTCTCTCATTTTCAATTTGGTGAAACTTGAATATCTTTCTTGGATCTATTTTTCTACCGACTGTAGATATGATACCGGCTTTTACGACAAATATCATTATCGCACTGCCAAAATATCACGTCGAAATGAAAACGTTCGAGGACACGTGAATGAATAATACATGAAAATAAATCTTTTTTGTAGACGTCTCTTTTTCTAAGAGGAATTTGCAGTAGGTAAACATTCATTGTGTAAAAATACATCAAGTGAGGTTTCCAAAATACCTATAGAGTGTACATCAACGTCGAGATAGTCGGTAGCACATATACTTGAGATAGGCATCTAGACTCGACCGCTGCTTTACCCGTAAACACTGTTGAACCGTATGGAGCTCTGCTACTGCGAGTAGAATACTAAAGATAGTAACTGGTGTTTTAGATTTAGTTGGGTAGGACTACGATAAAATGCTCTTTACTCGCCTTCCTCTACACCCTATACCCCCCTGTATCCGCCTGTGCAAACAGACACAACAGTGAAAATAAAGAACTTGGGAAACGTATATTACAAGTCGATAAGTATTTAAGCTATTCTGTGAGAAGCGTGCAGGTGTTAAGATATTTTTAAAGCATCAATGTTCTGAACAAATGATTTTTTATTAACATTTATTTGAAAATATTCTTGGAACAAGAGCATCATCGTGCGGTTTTATAGTTCAGCTTACGTGAAACGTAAGACATTTTATATTGTACGAGAAGCAGAGACTAGAGGTAATAACAATACTATCAACTGTGGTATTGATGCTATTATTTCTCGTTAGAAAAGTAACATGCATTTTTTCCTAGTAAGACCGTTGTCTTATTGCTATAATAAATTTCACCAGTTTAACATTAGGTGTATGTATATACATTGTAAACGGACTGTTTGTATTCGGACTTAATAATGAAGGTGGTTTTACAATGAATTCTATTTTAAGTTAGCAAACATATGCGCACGACAAAATAATCGTTTAAAATCAAATTAACAGAGAGTGGAAACGGCGCGGCGGCGGAGAGGGCGCATTCGGGTGCGAAGCGATGCGCCGCCGTGCTCGAGAGCTCGGTTCATTTAAAGACCCTTGTCTGTAATTGCAGAGCGACTAAGACTTAGCCCGCCCGAACGGCAGGCGCCATCAAACAAAAAGAAGTTTTAATGGTATGCCTTTCTCAACCCTCTACGGGCCTCCGTCAAACCGATGACTGGATCGGCCCTTTTTTCCAACTTTACCTTTGAAAATTACCCGCACCTGTTCAGAGGTGTAGGCGTAACATATAAATGAAATTGATGAGGAAATTTCCTTCGGTAACTCGTTGTAACTTTTGATAGGTTTCGAATTATACCTCTGTTATTCCAATGCTGCGCAGGTGTTATTGCTTTTTTAAGTGTTGGATTGCAATTTAGCCGGAAACGCAATAAATAGCTCGGGCGATGCCGCTTGACCCACTTCCTGTTACATGCCGAAACGCCTGCGATTTAATCGCGCCCTGCCCCCACTCCATCCTTCCGCCAAGACCCCACACGCTTCGCTTCTTTGCCCCATAATTATTAAATCCATTCCTTGCGCGCCAAGAAAGGGGCACACCCTAATAAATAATGCCACTGGACTCGCGTGTACGACCTTCCGCTTGAACATCTTTAACCAACCTACGGATAAACATTTACAATAAAAATTATACTTCCAGAGGATCATGCGTTTTTAGGGTCCCGTACTCAAAGGGTAAAAATAGAACCCTATTACTAAGCCTCCGCTATCTGACTGTTTATCACTTTTCCACTCACAGGATTCTACCCGTAATAAATAGACACTAGATTTTTACATAATGTGTATCATTGCCAATCATAAATTTTCACAAGGCTTTCACTCCAATTGCTGCAATGATAACAACAACTAAAATTAAAAAAATCTGTTGGTACGGTCGGCGAGTTCGACAGGCGTTTAGCCAATTATTAATCGTATCATTTTAGTTCCTAATTACTAATGTTGGGCAATTTCTTGATTAATACATGTAACGGCAGTTATGGAACTCCTCTTAGATAGGCTTAATGTTGAAATCGTGTTTCGGGTCGTAATGCGAGGAGTGCCGCTTGCGTATTTGTAATCAGTTTCACGCTGCTGTTATCAAATAATCACATCTACTTCTTCCTCGAATACTAATCAGCACTTTTTAGATAAGAACTTTCCAGTGTACTCTATCTAGTTAAACGTATCATTAAATTGCACTTAGATATACTTTCAGAAAGCAACGCGTTACGTGACTTAGGTATATATTTACTTAATTCGTATAGAAAATCTAGTAACTAATATACCGTAATCGCTAATTACACACTAGTATTTTAAATAAAATGCGGAACGATGTAACTTTTAAAAATATGTTATCACGCGTATGTATGATTGATTACACAGAAGCAATAATAAAAAACTGAACAACGAAAATCGGTAATTGGGCCATGAGACACAATTAACTCGAACACAAGAGAAGAGTAGTGCTCTTGTGTTCGAGTTAATTGTGTGAAGGCAGTGCAAATCCGACGTTACGGTTTTGTCGTTCGCAGCGCGGTTGTCGGCGAGCGGGCGCGGGCGTCGCGTCTGACAGGGAAGCGGAAATTGCGCGGCGCGTCGCGTGCGCCGCGCGCCCTCGCTACGTCACGTGCATTCGCCTTCCATTTTATTTCGCTCCGCTACACGCTGCAATTCCCGAATCTTTTACAACGCTAGAGAATTTACTTTTTTAATAGGAAATAACTTCTGCACGTGCAACCTGAAATGCGCTCAAATGCTCCGCCAGTACAGCCACTGTGTTCTTTTGTTGAAAAAGAAAGTATTTTCGCAAAACATTTCGTACGGAATTATAAAAAGAAGCCACTGACCGAATGGCGGAAATTACTTGACGCGTAGCGCGCCCCCTTCTTGCAGCCTTCAGCGTGCAGTCTGTTCGTTCTAATTTTGCAGCTCATTCCTACCCTGCTCTATACAAACTATAAATTAACTGTCTTTATAGGAAATTGCAACATATACAGGGTAATTTTTTCTACAATTTTAGTAAAATCAATTAGTTGAAATCAATAATAATCGATGGTTGCCTATGATAATTTTGACAATAATTGTCATAATTCTCTATTTCGTGTTTAACACTCTATATTTCGTGTTTAAACGAAAGTCAAACTTATAAATGATGACTTACCTATATCTCTATATTATTATGAGTTTGACTAGATTTGGAAGAGTCTACATTTGTCACGTTAAAACTAATGGCACGTACTACATCACTCTTTACTTCATGTTTAACTTGTTTTCCTTAATCTTACTTCCGTTTTCACAACTTACATTATACGTCCTATAATGTTACACTAGTGCTGTAAAAACTGTCCTAGTTCTTAAGGTTTATAAAATTATATTGATACGTCGTCAACCCATTACTGTCCCACTGCTGGGCACGGGTCTTCTCTCGGAATGAGAGAGCCTTAGGCCATAGTCCACCGCGCTGGCCAAGTGCGAATTGGTGGACATACATTTTATTTTAAATTGAATATTTATACTGTATAAACTTTTTCTCGCATTTTATTCAATCATAAAAATAACTTGTCCTTATTGAATATATTCGGGGAATAATGTAGCCATTTTCACAAACATATTTGTCAGCTAAAATGTCATGTAGAGCGTGTCTCAATAGCCGCTCGATAGAAGCGTGTGTGTTTTGTCTATGTCGTACTCATAACAAAGCAGACGCGAGCGCTCCGAGAAATATTTTTGTGAAAGTTTCATGAATATATTAGCCATAAATGTGACTAAAGGAATCTATTCCCCGTTGCAAGCAGCCGCCGCCCGCCCGACCGCGGGGAGACCTACCGACACTACTCACAATTACTTGAGGATTGCGTTTAAAACTAAAACTTGCTTCTGTATTTTGTACTGCAAAATCACAGGTTAAACTAAATAAACGAACACATAAGACGAACAATTTGCGAATATAAAAGTTTCTCGTACTAATACAATGCTGAGTTTTAAAGTATTGATGCTTTATTGTCCATTCAGTTATTGAACCCCTTTCGTGTTGAGTGAACGGTTGGATATCCAGACAGGCAATTTTAGCTTCATCGCAACTTTACGATGACCTAAGCGCTACTCTGTGGAGTCCCAGAAACTTTGCAATAGCTGTAGCGCTGTGACATTTGGAGACCTAAGAATTATCTACTTGCTATTCAGAGTGCTCTATGCAATTGCATTTAAATAAAGGAATATGACCCAAAGCTTTTCGTCGGGATTTTGGTATCTACCACGATGTAAAACCATGTCGTCGTCAACCCATTATTGTTCCACTGCTGGGCACGAGTCTTGTTTCAGAATGAGAGAGTTATAGGCCGTAGTCCACCGCGCTGGCCAAGTGCGAATTCGAGGACCGAAAATCATGATGTAACTACAATTCATTCGCATTATATATTTCAAATTAGTTATATTTATATATATCAATCACCCAGTTTAGGATGGGACCGGATGGGACAGGATTGGGATGAAATTTGTATTTAAAAATTGTTTTACTTATACTTCACCTATCTGTTACAAAAATATGTTTTAACTCAATTAAATCACATTATTGTCTTTATGTCAAGATATTAGTGGATGAGTACCGAAACCAAAGCTCACTGAAAACATGTTAAGGTTTACATATCTAGATTTATTATATGATGGAGTGATATTCTACCAATATAATATAAAAAAAACTTTAAACAATAGATTATAATTTAATTATTTTAGAACAAACATTATACTGTGACGTTTTGTTGAACAATATCAAAACTCATTTTTTTCATTCGTTTATCCTTATCATTCTCGGAAGATGGCTCTCGTAAAAATACAATAGCGTTACATTTTACGACATCAACAAATGTCAACTTTTGAAAAATTCGCCGCCCCTCGCTCCGGGCCGCGTCACCCCTCACCTGTAAGCGTGCAGATCGTACTCTCCTTAATTTTTCATGAAAAACACTTGTTGTTTAGCCTTTTGAGAGCTCAACCGAGACATCCTTGACCGAGACACCGCAAAGCATACTTTTCCTGAAAAGTAAAATTAACATTTCAAAATGTACGGTTTAAAAAGAAATGTTTGTAAATTTTCAAAAAGGAAACTGCCTTGAATGATGCTTACATTTAACCACTTTGTAACAGATTCCGACTCTAAATAAACTCAGTTTGGCAGAAGCTTTTGCTTAGTAACTTGAGTTTGTTTCAAATAATAACTAAGCAACACATACAGCGTCTGCTATGAGAAAATTATTAAATCTTTACAGAGCTATTTACGTTATCCCCTTCCTCTTATCCCTGTATCTAGGAGAGAATATTTTTGGATTTCCTTTTGTGCCACTGAAGCTGAAACAAAGGTACGGAATCTATTGGATCAGCATTGTTTTCAGTTCGTTTGTTTTTCTATACGAGTTTAAAAGGAATTGTCTTCTAAATAGCTACTACGTACGTACGTACAAGTCACATATTGTTTCTTTTTAGCACACTGCGATAGAAAAAGAGTTATTTTGCTAGTGTTACGTCCTAGCTATAGGTGTGAATGCATTTCTTTATCACTATAGCGTTTGGGTTATAGTAAACGGCTTGAGAGATTTCAACATTGTCGTTGGATTCGTATCAGTTGCAGAATCTAAAATTGGCGCTTATGAATGGAAAAAATGAAGGAAAGAGTTGATTTTTCTATTACAACAATATGGATATCAAATGTTAGGTAGTAGGGACATTGACCATTTAAATATATTGTATTACTTTTATATTTCAAAATTTTGTCGTAAACTGCAAAAAATCGGATATGGCGGATCACATATTTCTTCATACCAATACCTCTACCTTAATCGGTATTAAGTGAAAGGGTACTAAAAAATTATGTGTTGACTGATATCTAGGATCTAACGAAGTATTTTATGTAATATTTTTTCTATAAATTAATACGTGAAGCAGAAACTTGGGATCCGTTTTTAAGAAATTTGCCGCGGACGGAGGTAGTTAACACAGTTAGAGTTCAAGTGGAGAAGGAGTAGCAAATACTATTTTTTCCGAACGAACACTTAAATAATAAATGAAATAAAACATTAAATGTCTAATTGTCAAAATTCCCGTTATTGCTTTTAAATGCAGCTTAGTCAATTAAACCCCTTTTCACCTTTCGGGTGTATTTAAAATAACTTAAAAATAAATAGAATTTAATCGATTTTGAGAAATATTCCTGTATTTCGTGATACTTTGGAAAATGTAGACTTTAGTTTCAGAGTTAAATTACGGGTTAATTTCGACCGTTTCTATGGGTGACTAGTCAAATTTAAAAGATCACAGATCAAGATGCCCATATTATACTTAGTATTGTTCCATAAAATTAAGAAATAAAACATTTATTTCAATAAACCGAAAAATAAGCTGATCTCCTTCTTCTTAACTAAAATGCACACGAACCATTTACGTTACCTAAATGCTTAAATGAACAACTCTATGTTAATGATAATAATTTGGAGAATCTCGGGTAGTTTAATCTATTAAGGCAACGAAACGGCAACTTCTTGCGACAAGGGGCGATCTGAAATAGAGATCCCGGAAAACCTTACTTGGCCTTAAACCAGATTGAAGCGCTTAGAATTCCTTACATAAGCGCTCCGCCATAATATCGGAAAAGAGATCAGAAGTTAATCTATCGGCAACATTCCTCGCGTTTCGCCGGAAGGCACCGCCGATCCGCCCGCCCCGGCCCGCTATGGGCCTCGCGCACGCAACGTGCCCCATGCCGTGTACCACAACTAATCGATCCTTTTGCAATTCGCCGTGCATTTATCTTTGTGCGTACTTGAAAAAATGTTGGTCCAATTCCAATATCTTCTTGATGATCATCATTGACCCGAAAATAGACATGCGAGTATTTTAATCATAGTACCTCTGTCTAGTGTGTTACTAACCTCATTATACAAGGTGTAATTATGGCCTGAATTCCGTTTTTTGATAGAAATACTAAACTGAGGCTTTTCCACTGAACTCTCTAATAGATATCGTTGTTTTAATCCTTGATTACAAATATCCATCAATATTATTTACAGTTAAACAAGTAATCGTCTACATGTGTTTATTTCATCTGTAATATAACAATTAAAAAGTTTCCTTCACAAATTATGTATTGAATTTGATTCATATATTTTCTCTTCGTTAAATCCATATTTAAGACTATGTAATATTAACTATAATTTTCAGGTAAGTTCAGGTAAGTTCTTTTTTTCAGGTAAGTAAATCAAATTTACGAAGAATAAAAAGGAGCGATACAACTAGGGGGGACTAAAACTAAATTTACTATTAGTTAATTAAACTTCACAACTAACAACCAAAATTTGGTAAACTGGAGACTGATATAATTAGTGTTAACTAATATCGTTGCATATTGATTTTAGTTAATAATAATGTAGGTGTAATAAAAAGTAATATGTGTATAAAATAAATTAAAACAGGTTTTTTAAGGAATGACTTCTTAAAGAAATAATTAATTAAAATCTTAAGGGAACGTTTAAAAGCAAATAAAATCGGTCTCCTACCTTTATGGATCTATACGAAATGTCAGAGTTATCCTTCACTCCAATGACAACCCGACTCGCTCTACTCGCTTTCGGAAGTATGACGAACACGATCGATTAACAGCAACCAGAAGCTTTTTGAATGATGTTCTTTGAGTCGCGTACTTACCTACTAACAGCGCGCTCCCGCCAGGTGGGGCGAGGGCGTTCTGCGGCATGTTTGCGTACAAGTGAATTCCATTAGATTCCAGCTTGTGTACCGCCGCACAGCCTCAACCTCGCTTCATTCATATCCCATTAGCTGATCGATTCACAAGTGCTATACTCATTTATTTATGTGCAGCCTAGAATTGGCCGCGGCTTCACGCGCTCGCAATGCGATTTTCTGGTCAAACTCATAATTACGTCCGATAGTGTACCAAGAGGGGAAGCGGCGTGCGGTTGCATGCACGTCCGTGCACGAATTATGCGATGCGTAAATATAATGTGTTTAAAGTGGGGACCGACGCGCCAGTGTGATGCAGGAGAATTACTTAGTTCTATGTACTAAGAGTATCAGTGATTTACAATATCATGACCCGAACACTACGTTTTCTTAAACAAAATTCAGTACACAGAAATAAATTAATTTGTTTTAAATGTACCTTAGTTTTTTTAATATTTTTATAGCGTTTAAGTAACTCGGTAGCTGTAACAGTATTAAAAGTGTGCACTTAATAAAAGTGTATTTAAAAATGTCTAATATATCGAATTTACAAAGTAATAGATAAATAAAAATGTTGCTCAATTCGCTGCTCAGAAATAGATTGCATAATTGCATCTGTATTCTGGCATTAAACCGTTCGAAATAAGAGGCGCGTCGGCGGCGATGGAGCCGCGGGGTCGGCGGTTGGCCGTCTATGTAATTATAATAACTCGACATGAAAACTCATTTAGTGTCACAGAAATGTACTTCACCATTTAGAAGTGTGTTGAACTGTGCGCGGTGGCAGTGAAACAATAATTAAATTTTCCCTCGGCTCGGCGTACGGAGTATGTCGTTTCACCAACCTCCGCCGTGCCGCGTGACTCGCACCACCTGAAATATTTAATTCCGACCAACCATTGTGCCGCTATGCACCGGAGATGAGATCTCGTCACATTTCACTTATGTACACGCGACTTAAATGCATTATATTCTATTCCGAATTTAGTTTGCCACCTACATTTCTCGGCATAACTAAATTTGGTAGTAAAATATGTAGCCTCACGTACGTTTATGGAAATTTATCTGAACGTCTACAGTAGATCTATTACATGTACGCAGGTATAATCCAGCCTGTATTCGTGTGTCTGTACTTAAAGTCTGTAAGTATCATTATTTCCACTGTGTATCATTACATAGTATAAAACACAGTAGTTTCTCGCTGTCTGTTCCTATGTATGCTTAGATCTTTAAAAGTCGTCGTCGTCAACCCATTACTGTCCCACCGCTGGACACGGGTCTTCTCTCGGAATGAGAGAACTTAGGCCATAGTCCACCGCGCTGGCCAAGTGCAAATTGGTGGACTTCACACACCTCCGAGAACTTTTTTTTTTTTTTAAAGAACTCTCGGGTGTGTAGGTTTCCTCACGATGTTTTCCTTCACCGAAAAGCAGTGATAATTAAAGTATAATACGCACATAAATTAGTGGTGCGTGCCTGGGTTTGAACCTCGGACCTCCCGATCGAGAGGGCAAGTTTTAACCATTAGGCTATCACTGCTCGGAGATCTTTAAAAGTACGCTACGGATATTAATGTTATTTTTTAATAGATGAGTGATTCAAAAGGAAGGTTTTTATGTATAATACATGCATAATAAACATAGTGGAGAAACACTGATAATTTTAGATTTTTGACGTTTAGGCGGAACGAAGTTCGCCAAGTCAGCTGGTACTGTAAAAAAATAGAAACAACGTTGATGTTTCATAAAAGTGGAGCAATTCTACATTTTACTTACAGAATAGACAGGCATTCGAATAATTCATTTCTTAATCTTAATTATTCACGTTGCAAATAAAGTCCATGATAATAATCTATCTTAATATTAAAATTTTAAAATACCGTAGCCCCGATGACAACGCCAGTTGATAAACTTTTAAATCGTACTTTTTCATCTGTCCTCTACGACTGGCGAAACTATCAAGACTTTCGAGACAGATTTCGAACTCGGAAAAAAGTTCGCATACGAGAAAAATGTAATTTAAATTTTAAAACGTGCAATAAATTGCTTTACAGTTTTGTAATAGATGTAGTGCTATTTTTAAAGACCTTTTGAAACGAGAAGAGTGCTCAATTTCACGCGTTTTTATTATAATGCTCGCCCAGTATTTATAACCTGTTTTTGGTAATTATTTTTGATGAACTTACTAAAATTCGCGAAGTGAATAGTAAACACAGACCTGCAGGCCTTGTTTATTTGTGTTAACTCATCTTAAACAACCTGCAAAAGAATTGCGATACATTTTTCAATAAAAAGGTTAGTTATTATATAAAAGAGGAAATTTCACTACTACTGTAAGGTCTATCATTATTTATATTTGGAACAAGTGGAAATAACTTATAAAATGCACGTAATTTTGAGGACAAAACGTTCCATGGCATTCATATTCACAAACTCAATTCACACGTTCACAGTCGTTAAGAAAACACATGTATATTAACGAAGCAAAAATACATGTACCGCAGGCGGGTGAATATTTTAACTATAATAATGCCATTTCCAGTTTTTACCCCGGATTTGAGTCGGCGGCTGTGAGGTTTGCGCGGCGCATTAAAATAAAACGCATTTTCTTAAAGGCCCGACTCCTACGTCGTTGCCTACAAAGAAATTTAGCCTCGACATTTCTTGTTGCTAAGTATCAAAGCGCGATATTTAGAAAAAATAAATATGTGTTTTGCACTTCTTAGAAAATTGTTTACGTTGGTTACGATAAACAATTTAGAGACACTAAAAACTAAACATAATATAGGTACATACCTTCTGTACTCTTAACACCATATATTTAAGGATTCTTCATAAAAGCAATCCGGAAATAACCAATTCCAAATAGTTTACGGATCTTTTTAAAATATCCGGCTGGCAGTAGAAACGGTGTTAATATTGTACGCTGGTTTGGGCCTTGATTAAAAATTGATAACTGTATATCCTTTCATCGGCGTTAGTTGGTGTCAAGTAGCGAGCGGCGATGATTGGCCGGGATTCTTCGCCGCCGCCTTATTTCCATCTTATTACCGGCAGCGAAGCGATATTAAAGCGGGCGCAACGCCGCCAGCCCGCCACCCGCGTCTCCGCCCTGTCTTTGCGTCCGTGAATTAGGTTAATGGCCTGCCAGGTGATTTCCTCCTGAGCCGTATTTCGAGTAAAGCACCACCACCTCAACACGCCAATGACGCCGAAATAAATACAAATCTTAAAGATATTATTCTTCAGAGACGAACGCAACGCGTAAGCTTTTCCCGCGACAAGTGTACCTGCTATAAATATATGTATTTTGAATATTCGTTTCAGTCATGATCCGCAATAGAGAAGTCACTGTTACGTCCTTATTTTATGTTATCCGAGGGTTCCCGGGGGCCTTTGATTTATGGTACAAAGTCGCACTGTAGCGCGACGCCGTCGCCGCAAGCGAACATGGCCGCGGGCGTTTTTGCAACCCTCTTCTCTACAACAGTTGCACTCTAAACTAACTGAGCTTAATCATACCGTATAGGTAATTAAGACAACATCAGAAAACACTTCAGTTTTAATTGATTGCCTTTTTTCTTAAGCGCCTCTTAACGGCCGCTCAAGCAAAACCTGAATGAAGTTTTAATTGGCGCACAATGAGAAAACTAAAACGGTACTTTGTAAGCGCCCCATTCTTCTTTATAGCACGCTAGAGCAGTGCTAGTTTTAATGATTTGGATTTCAACGCTGTTTTTATTGTTTACAATAATCTAGAGTATGCATGTTTCGACCGCAGTTATTTTGAAGTTAAATATTTGATAAGGTAATATTTAAACGCTTGTAAAATAATTTAAAAAAATACGACTATGATTGGCCCATAGTTGACATTATTTAAACCGACTTAGTAAAGGGTTCAAATTCCCTAATATAAGTTCATTAAACGTTCATTTTAAGTATGTAGAATATAACGTAAAACAGATGTAATCCCTGATTCCCCAAAAAAGCAAAAATCTGAAGAAACATATTTAAAGAACAGATATACAATGATGGATTATGTTTGTTGAAATAACATTATTTTACAGTCCAACATTGCGGTAAGCCACGGTCAACCGCATTGTTAATTCTATACAGAAGCTGGAAAAACATAAGTTTTTCATTCATCGCAAACATCTGTGTTGCTTTATTGTTGTTTGTTTTTAGGCTGTTAGTTTAGTTTTAACTGGGTTCAAATAGAAAAGGTTGGGAAATATATATGAATGAATGGTATTATGGGTTTTATGTACTTTTAATGATTTTGGGAAATGACTGAACTGAACTGAGCATCTTTCTAAAATTATAAAAATCTGAGACATAAAATGTGATAATTTTAACTATGTAATGTAGTTATTAACAGAGACCTTTCTATTGAATTTTAAATCTATATATTGATCAAACGCGAAGCAATAACTGGGGGTTCGTTTTTAAGATACTTGCCGCGGAGGGAGGAGTACCTATAAAATTACTCACGGTAATCGTTGATGTAGGGAAATACTATCAAATGTTATTTTATTTAATAATGCATAAAACATACATAAAATCAACTAAAAACACATTACACACACGTGCCTTAGACACAGACACTTGCTATGAAAACACATAAAGTCAAAAATATCAGATGTCGTTGTCAAAATACCCGCTATTACTTTTAAATGCGGCTTAGGTAATTAAACCTCTTTTCACCCTTAACGTATTTAAAATTACTTTAAAATTATATTTAATTTGAGAGATATTTGTGCTGCTGTGCTGAATTAAGGTCGAATTTCGGCCGTTGCGACGGGTTACTAGTATTAAGTGTTATCCTATCATGATTTTACAGTAACAATTTTACAGGTTCTCGCTAAAACCTTGAATATTGATAATATTTCTGTATTCTCATATATTATTTCTGATTATTGATCCTGATTTTAACAAAAATACAATTATAAATATAATATTTCTTAAAGACATCGTGTCGAATCTATAAAGCTGTTCTTAAATATTTAAATAGAAGACTGATCACTGGTTCAAGCCGTGGTAACAGTAATGCCTCCAATTCTTATAGGCACTTCTTATACTTATACATATTTTTCATCGTGTAATAACTTCGATAATTAAAAGATACTTTATCTTAATAACAGGCAATTTTATTTAAGTCTATATTTTTTATTTAGCAACTTCGATGTTTAAATATTTACCAGGTAGAACTAATAAAATTCGACTGGGAAGTTATCTATTATGTCTAGCGTGATGTCTGCATTTTTTACGTTTCGTGGAATGGGTGTGATTGCCAGCTCACTTTTATATGACGTGTTCATCTTAGTCCTCGGGAGTAGCAACACATCATGTTTTTGATTCAATTAGAATATGTTCTCTATAAAGATTTTTTTCTCTGACTGAAGTAGCAAACGAGCATGGAGTCCACCTTATGGTAAGTGATCACTGCCGTCATTGGACACCTTTAATCAACTTCATACAGAACATGGGTTCCATCTGAAGTCAATCACAGATGCGTTACTGCTCCCGAGGACTATGATGGTCGCCTAATATAAAAGTGCGCGGCAACCACACCCGTCCATCGAAACGCAAGAAATGCTTCACGCTAGAAATAGGTGCGGCGGTAGTACTTTCCCGGTCGAACTACACTGGTTCTACCACCTTGAAGTTGCTCGCAGATGTCCATGGGCGGTAGCTATCACTTACCATCAGGTGGACTGCATGCTCATTTGATTATTCTATTAATTTAAAAAATGTATTTGCATACTATATCGTATTCAAACAAAATTCGACACACTTAACAATCCATATAAATAAAAGGGTCAACTGACTTAATCGCTGATGTCCGTTTCGGATGTGCGTTGATATGTATCAATGCACAGCCGAAACTACTATATCTAGGAACTTGAATTTTGGTACAGGGATTTATTTCATTACGCAAGTAAGCACTAAGAGCGGATTTTCGTCCCCTAAGGGGTAGAAAACCTAGACTTATTGGTCCAATCTACTTCAAATTTCGGATAAACATTCTTTAACAAAATTGAAGACGCGTATCGTATTTAATTGAATCTCCTCGCCTAACGGGGTACAAAACTATTTTGAGGATTTTTGCATCGATACCCCTTAGTGCTTTTGAGTTAAACTATGTTTAGTTAACTTAGTATTTGTCTGTCGGGATTGGTATAATGGACAGTGGCAGCGCAAGAACTAAGCAGAATGTGGGCAAGGTATAATTTGCGAAGCCGCTCTGGTTGTTGTGCTCTGGCGAAGAATATTCGCATTCACAAAAATTGCGCTGATGTTTTGCGAATATTGAATTGCAGTGTTTTACACAAAAAGGTCGTCATCTACACAAATTTAAGCAGAACTGCAATTTGTTGACCAAAAAAAAGGTCGCCAAATCTACGTCCTCCGGTCCCCTACACCAAAAAATTAAAAAAAAAACTGAAAAATAACAATGTTCGCATTCACTGCCCCGAATGTTTAAATAATAACATTCGCTACATTAGGTACTAGTTTGCTCTTTGGGTTATTTGTTTTACTTCTTTGAGAAAATTTAAATTTTTGTCTGTGAGGCGCGATTCCTTTTGCACAGCGAAACCGTAGGCGGAGACCCACGCCACCCACGCCTTACACCGCTTCTGATAATAGAAAATATTTTTCCCAATTAAGTGTTAAGAGGGTAAAATGGTCCTATTTGATGCAAGCTCACTGAAACTTAGTATTTGGCTTTGGGGTTCAATATATTGGTGTTTGTTGACAAAACGGGATGTCTAGCAGTTAATCTCAAATGTTTAATGGATGCATTATGGTTCGCGCGAATAAAGTCGCGGGTCTACTAGTCTCAACAAATATTACAAGTTGAAATGAACAGATGACAACGGTTATGCGCCAGCCGCACCACTTAAAAGATCGATAAGAAAAAAAATATGCGTTAAATGATTTTCAATTTTTTTAACTGTATCGACCGTACAGTTACGTACAGGTGAATTATAAGGCTTGTTTGTTCTCAATCTTAAAAACAAAATCTACCATGAAGGATACCTTTTAAAATCAAAGATGCTTTGAGACCTATTGCATCCATGCATTTAAACACTATGCCTAGAGAAACAAAATTATAGCACTGTTTGAAGGGAGCGACGAAGAGACCCAGTTCGCCCAAGTGTGTGCAGTACTGCTGAGTCTAGGACAACCAGGCCAGGATCCCACAGTAACACCGAGGATAATAAGCCTGGACGCTATGGTGGTGGGGCACATGAAGGGAAGGGCGGAGGACTACATAGGAAGCCTCAAAGCGTCTGGAAAACATGAGGTAGTGGTATATGAAGACAGGGGAGAAAATCTCAGTTTTCTAAAACCACATAACGCAGGCCCATCCTCCTCCCGAAACCCCGAAGACCGATGGGGACACCCCATAGCAAGCCCTGAAGAATTCAGCGGATCGGAAAGACTTCAGCAGAAAAGATCAGCTGAAAGACCTGCAGATCAGAAGCAAGCTGAGAAAAGCATAAAGAAGGGAATGCTGTCAACGATAATGAAGACGTTCAAAGCCGCCTCTCAACAAGTCCCAGGCAAAAAACATCAGTCACACAAGCTGGACACACAACTGACACAGACAAAAGCTCCTGAAAAGGATTCACTACAGCCAAGAACCGCTTTGACTAAAGCCGACAAGGGCCTGGTCGACCCGCCAACTCTTCGTGAAGCGAGGATCCCTCTGGATCACTACATAAACGCATTTCTCGAGTTCAAGGCACTGACAGTAGCGACGAAGGAGGACAATAAAAGGACGTGCCATAACATCATGCAATCCTTCCTCCAGAAAGACCTGAAGCTACTGAGGGAGAGACTCGAGAAAGCAGAAGCTGCCATATATAATAACGAAACCTCTCAGACGATTGCAGGCGTGGAAACTGGGAGTCATATGGCAGCCTATAGTGCAACCAGAGGATTCGTTGCAAAAGACGAAGTAGAGAGTGAGCGGTTAGGCCGGGAGAAATTCTGTACCCCAACGGACGACCCCTTAGTCGTGATAGCCCGTTGCACCAGGATAATGCTAGACGATAAAATCCTAGCTATGGCGGAAAGCTTATCTGGTGAGTGCGGCGGCCTCTTCACTCTAGACTCATGGGAAATACCCAAATTCTCATGGATCAATGGCGTCCCAGGCTGCGGAAAATCAACATGGATAGTGAATCAATTTCAGGAGAATGAAGACATCATCATCACCACCACAACGGAGGCAGCAAAAGATCTCCGTACGAGACTCACTCACCGCACCGGTAAGTCCGGAAGGCTCGCCACAGCAAAAGTGCGCACACTGGCCTCAGTACTAGTAAATGGTTCAAAAGGTAGCTGTAAACGGCTTTTAGTCGATGAGGCACTAATGAACCATTTCGGGGCCATTGTGATGGCGATAAGGCTGACCGGAGCGACGGAAGTGATGCTCATCGGAGACATTAACCAACTGCCGTACATCGAGCGTAACAACCTCTTCGAGTTACGATACTGCCGCCCAAACCATATAACCGGAATTAGCCAAGAACTGTTGTGCACGCACAGGAACCCATTGGACGTAGCATACGCCCTAAGCGAGGTCTACAGCGGCATATACTCGTCCACGTCACGTATAAGATCCCTGAAGCTGAAGCGGTACATGGATGCGCAGATCCCAAAGGCCCTCGAGAAGACTCTCTACTTGGTGCACACTCAAGTCGAAAAAGAGAGTCTGAAGAAAGAGGGCTTCGGGAGTGGAAAGGGTTCACGTATCCTTACCATACACGAAGCACAGGGACAAACGTACGAGACGGTGGTGATTGTGCGAACTACCACAAATCACCTACAACTGCACGACAGTGTTCCCCATGCAGTAGTGGCAGTGTCGCGCCATACCATCAGCTGCACATATTACACCGACTGCAGCAATGACGCCATAGCTCAGTTCATTTCAAGAGCTATGAACGCCACTGACGAAAGACTGGAGGATTATAACATCTCAATGGCCATCCGTAGCGGGGACTCGAAGCTCATAGACAAGGCCACAAACCGCAAGCTCGAAATGGCCTCCGCAAAGGACTAAAAGGTATACAATTATAGTGTATCGCACGCCACGTCAAGACAGCAACGGCTCAACATTGGGAGAGAGAGAAGACTGCCATAAAGTTTTTTTTTTTTTTTTTTAAAAAAGGCAAAAAATTCAATACATCGGCAAGCACTCGTTCGATGTGAATTTAAAATATTTTTGGAGTCGAAACCGTCAATGGCTTGACGTGCGATAAATTATAAAGAAAGCAAGTCCTAAGATGTCCCAAAATGTATACAACAAAGCAAAACAAAACAAAACATAATAATAAAAAAAAAAAAAATAAAATAAAAAAATAAAAAAAAAAAAAATAAATAAATAAATTGGTCCTATATAGTAAGCATAGATAAGGTTTTCTGTAAAGCCGCCGCTGCCGCCACCGCACACAGCTGGGACCCAGCTTACACTGTTACCTAGTTGTGGGCGATGTCGACGGCGAAGGCTCATAGTGGAGCTGTAAAAATGACGTAAAGACAAAAATAAAACCATGCTAACAAAGGGCACGGACGATATGTCTGTGGAGACGTAGCTGAAAAAAAAAAAAAAAAAAAAAAAAACACTATGCCTATGCATTTAAACACTTTGATTATCTGGCATTTCCACAGCCATTCCCTACTTTTTTTATTATCCAAAAACATTATACATTCTAATGGCCTACTGAAGATTGTTCCATGGTGAAAGTGGTCCTTTTTAGCATAGTTCTAATTATGACAAACGAACATTGTTAGATGTTTAAATTTCGAAATCCTTTTGACATCCCATTTGAAGTATATTCTTTACTTAACGTTAAGGTACGTTACTAAATTTTAAAACGCTTATATTAGATTTAGTATATAAATCTGAAGGTGGGCTCAGAAAGTAGATAGTGGAGCAGGAAGCCGTGGCTTCGAATAAACCTCTCGTTTCTGGGCACAGCATGAGCCTATTTTGGAGAACTCATTAAACTTGTTAAATAGATTTTTATAATGGAGCCAAAAGGTGAATCAAAACTATGTAGTAGATATTGCCAAATTCCTTTGAAGGCTTAAGGGGATATTCTAGTCTGAAGGTTCGAATTTCGAGCGTTTTTTGGCAATAAATATAAAAGAGGCAGTTAATATTTTTGCTATACATTTTTTATCATATCTTTCTGATATTTAAAGAATCCAAAAAAATACATTTTGACCTTTTGTTTTTTTCAAAAAGATATAAGTCCTTGACGTAGATGACAAAAAGAAAAAAGCCTGACCTCGTTAGAAGGATTTCTAACCTTGTATCCATTTGAAAAAGAAAATATTGTCAAATTTTTGATCAGCACAAATGTCATAATCGCACAAACCGAGAAAAGTCACAAAATGGCGGCTGTTTAAAAATAGAGGTTGATTTTTTTACTAATTTTTCAACTTTCTCCAATTTTTTTAAAATATTACACATTTGAAATTTTCAATTTTTGTTAGTGCGAAAGCGAGATAATTGAAGAATATTCGTGTCAAATTTCAAGTAAATCAGCTGAGAAGAACCTGAGATATCTGCATCACCGTATCGAAAAAAGTAGTTTCGAGAAAATCGCGTTTAAAGTTGATGTAGTAAACTAAATTATATGAAGAGTAAGGGAGAAAGCTATTCATACTTAGGTAGCCCGGACCGCATGTAGCCTTGATGCAGTCTTATGTTCAAACCGGTCAAGTTTCCACGATACTAAAACGGCTGTAACTTTGAAAATAATTTGAATTTTGAAAAATCATTTTAGGGAGATATTTTTGAATATGTAACCTATAGAATTATGAAAACAAAACATTTCGATTAAATTTCTTTTTTTTTTTTCAAATTTCTGGACTAGAATACCCCTTAAATGTTTGGCTTCAACGAGTCATGCCCAATAAATCGGGCTTTTTAACAAGGATCTTATGACGAAGCTAGTTGGTGGATAGTAAAACTCTTCACTGTCTATTAGTAAATGCTTTGAGTTTAGACTCATATGATTCGTGTCGACTAATCAATAGAATGGGCATCCTAACGAAGGTCGGATGATGGAGCCAAGAAGATTATAGTGGAACTATACTGGCTACTCTAAACACCTGGAGTTTAGCTTTATAGATCGGTTTAATGAGTTTCTTATATTGAATTTAGCAATGAGAGCCTGATGTTTGGATTGGACCCAAGAGTTGGATATAAAAACTACAGGGACTAATAGTTATGCACTAGAGTTTAATATAAAATCAAAGTATTCATTTTGATGAATCCAAGATATTGGACTTGCTAATAAAGATCTGACAATGGAGTTAGAAGGTGGATTGGCACTCTACAATGTATAAGCAAACTCTTGAAATTATATCAAATCTATCGCGTATAAGCAATATTTACTCACTTTAATATGAGGCGACCATTTAAATCCTCAAAAGTAGCAAACCGTCAGACCTCTTCTGAACAAAGTTGCTTTGAGCAGTCCATGGACGACAATTACCGCTTACTATGCATGCTCGTTTGCTACTTCAATGTTTTAAAAAAATGGTTGGCGACAAGGATACAAAATTGTTATCAGTATGTTTGTCATTTTTATATAAAACTAGCCGCCCCGGCGAACTTCGTTCCTTTAATATACCTACATAAAAACCTTCCTTTTAAATCACTGTATCTTTTAAAAAAGCTGCATTGAAATCTGGAGCGTAGTTTTAAAGATTTAAGCATACATAGGGACAGGCAGCGAGAAGCAATTTTGTTTTATATTATGTAGTGATCATTAAAAAAAATGAAATAATGAAAAAAATGCGAAACGATTTGTTTGAATACGAGTAGTAACTACAAGCGACACATAAAACCAAAAATATCTTACTTATATTTGCAATAACTTTACAATAAAGATAAAACATTGGCACGGGTCTAATACATAGATTTATATTGTAAGTAATGCAAATTAATATAATTAAATGATTTTATACTTTATAGTGCTGGATAAAAGCGTGTCTATTAATTTTCAACTAAATATCTTATTAATACTGCGATTAAGCAAGGGTATCCAT
This sequence comes from Spicauda simplicius, assembly GCA_949699795.1. Lineage (NCBI taxonomy): Eukaryota > Metazoa > Arthropoda > Insecta > Lepidoptera > Hesperiidae > Spicauda > Spicauda simplicius. The sequence continues at coordinate 8,943,083 of OX453064.1, forward strand.
CATACTTGATGTTATTGCGCTACACAGCAAGAATTGTAGACTTGACAAGGCTTAAAGAAGTATTAGGAGCTTTTATTTAAGTTATACAAAGTTCGCCACGTGCCCCCGTCAGCAGTTTCTCGCGTAATCTTGTTATAATACCGACGGCCCTCGCATTAGATGATCCTTTCCCCGCGTGCAACCTCCCAAAACCTACGCCGCTATCAATCGATACCCATAACGAAACGAAACTCACGAACGACTTTATCGAATAACCTTATATTTATTTTTATTTAACGTTCGCGAATTGATAATACTGAAACGTATCAGCATTACCTTTGAATCGGCAGATTATGTACTGAATATACAATGATTGTAGGCGTTTAAACGTTGGTAACCGTCCGGAGTATTTTTATTTCGTTTTACTGGTAGTACGCAAGGAGATAATCGTAGTTCTCGTACTGCGCGAAGTATTACTTGAATAAGTAAAATATGATGTTCGTATAGTACTTTTCGTGTAGGTATTTTTTATGCATGACAAATAAAACGCACGTAGTGTTTTGTAGAAGAGTCCTCGAATGGAGACCACGTCTGGGCAAAAGGAGTGCAGGCCGCCCCCCGACCAGATAGACTGATGATCCAAAGAAGACGGCGGGTAACCGCTGGATTCAGATGGCTCAGGACCGGTCGAAGTGGCGCAGATTAGGGGAGGCCTATGTCCAGCAGTGGACTTTCAATGGCTGATGGATGGATGGAGTGTTTTGTACTTAGACAAAAATATACAAACTTGAAGCTAAATGGGCGCCGCGGGTCAGAATTTCAATGTTGGTGTTTAAATTTTATGCACCCTTCCGAGAGTATATTCAGCTATCGATGACGGTTATTATATTCGATATTAGTCGTTAATCATGCCAAAGACCTTTCTAGGCGTAAAAAAGTATTCACTACATATTGGTCGCTAATTCACATAACCTTTCTTCACATCCTCATTGCAACAGCTAAATAGAATTTACTCCATCCTTTCTTATTATGCGAAACGTCCCTTACCCAGATATGAGATATTAAAAAGTTGCCACCAACCTTAGAAATACATTTTAATGTATTTCCATACTTGGAAATACACTGAATCGATTAGAGCTCATTAATTTTCTTTTGAGCTCACAATAAGTAAACCAGGACACATGAGGAAACATCCGGATTTGAAATAACAGTTTTCATGTAAGCTTTCCATCGTCATGTACCAATAGTAGTAAAAGATAATATTATCCGGAATATAAAATCATATTTGTAATATAACCGCCGCTAATATATTTATAGACATTTTGATCGGTTTAAAGTACCACATTGATTTTTGGTTATACTGTCTTCCAAATAATTGGGAAAAAAGTACATGTTTACTAAAGGTTCATTTAAACTTACAGCCGTCAGCCATCTTCTTGTTTACGTAAAAGCGAAGTTTTTCAAAGCTTATATCTAACAAATTCAGAGAAATAATGAAGCTAAGTAACTAATTAAACTTTGAGATTCTTTTGGTGCCGAAATGAAGACTGCCGCTGTGATATTTATGTTGCAAGTTTATTTTTAATTAATGTTCGTAAATATTCAGACTTCCCATTACGCTTTCGTGAAATAATATTAAAAGTTACGTTTGTCGTGTAAAAAAATGTTTTAGCTACCGTAATAAATAAAAGGATCTGTTTTTCTTTTTTTAGGTATAGAGATGTGGAACACGTCTGATTTTTTTATACTTAAGCGTAGAAAAAATGCAGACAGGCTAACGATGAATAGTCATCACTGTAAACTCCAGTGAAGTTGTTAATGCGTTTTCAGTTTTGAAGACCTCTTTTTAACACCGTTTTGCGACTTTTTTCATGAATATGCCAACTCTGTTGTTCTTACTTTAAACGTTCTTTTCCCACTTTTGTGAACTGACCAAATCGTGTTATACTGCCTTTTTTCATATACCTTTTTTATCGTACCTAATAACCTTTCAGTATTTCATTGTTGAATTAAGTGAACAATTTTTACTTTGTGTGTTATCTTCTATATTTCTTACTGGTACATTTACCTCTTTTAGTAAGGTTTTACCGAATTTTATACTGATCTATTTATTATTATATTAATACGTGAAGCAGAAACTTGTGACGCATTCTTAAGTAATATGCCGCAGACAGATTAGTATGAAATTTTGCACGGACATGGTGGACGTAGAGAAGGAGTGTAGGAAATTCATACTTTTTTCAAATAAATCATAAGACATACATAAAATCAACTAAAAACACATTATACACACTACGGTGCATTTGTCACAAACACATAAATAATAAACGAAGTAGAACATTCAATGTCCTACTATGAAAAAAAAATAACGTCAGAAATGTCAGTGTTTTTGTCAAAATACCCGCTATTCCTTTTAAATGCGGTTTAGTTTAGTCGGTTTAGTTAGTAGTAGTTTAGTAATTAAACCTCTTTTTTATATTTGACGGGTGCGTTCAAAATAACTTGAAAATTATTACATTTTGTTTGAATTAGAGAATGATGTTTAGTTTTTTAATTTAAATTACGGTCGAATTTCGACTATCTAACTTTCTGACCTGTGAATATTCAGGCCTAACTTTTACTTTTACAACAATATGATATTTTTCAATGCGAGTTATATTTACTGATATAACCGCCCAATTTATGTATTTCCAGTTTTATTAGCATACCGGGTGACAATTTTCTTTAATAGGCCATAAAATACATAAAAGGGGCGTACCTTAATTTTTGTTGACACAACGCTCGGAAACTGTCGTGACTGTAACACAAAAGTAGTACAAGATTAATTTAATTGATATATTGGATATAACATGGGAAATATTTTAAAACAAAATCGAAAACAGTTTACAAAATAATCTACTGAACGTAACCTTTAACATTAAATTGTTTTTTACTTTATTTTATCTTAAATATCACAATACCTTCCGAATGCTGTAAGATATATATACGTGTTATAATTTTTTTGATTAACGTTATAACTTGAATAACAGTCATCCTACCTAAATGGGTAACTAATTGCATACAATTACAATTGACCACAATAAGTAACGGTTATCAAATCGTTCATTTAATGCCGTAATAATAATACCATCATACTTCCTCGTCAACCCATTATTGTCTCACTGCTGGGCACGGGTAGTCCCTCATTATGAGAGAGTTTAGGCCATAGTCCACCGCTAGCTCAGTGCAAATTGGTGGACTTCACACACCTCCGAGATTTTATTTTTTAAAGAACTCTCGGGTGTGTAGGTTTTCTCACGATGTTTTCCTTCACCGAAAAGCAGTGATAATTAATTTATAATACGCACATGAATCCACTGATTCATGTGCGCAGGCCACTGCCTGCGCGTATCAGTATTTGCGTCTATAAACAACAGTGTTTAGCGCTACTGTATTATTCTTCCATGGGTGTATTAATACGTACTACCTCAAAACGTTTCAACTTAGTCCTCAGGATTAGCACCGAATCTATGGCCGACTTTATGTTAAATTCTAATTTTATCTATGGTTGGTCACAGGTTTCCATAAACGAAAGTAGCCACTTACCCATCAAATAAATTTGAGCTCGTTTGCTACTTTTATTAAGGTTCCGTGCCCAAAGAGTAAAAACGGAACCCTACTAAATCCCTGCTATCCGTCTGTCTGTCTGTCGCAAGGATGTATCCAATGAACCGTGATAGCCATATTTTTTACAGATGGTGGATTTCTGTGGCCGTTATAACAACGAATACTAAGAACAGAATAAAATAAATGTTTAACGTGGCGCCTTACAAAAAACGTGTTTTTTTGCCGTTTTAAAAGATAATGGTATGGAATCTTCGTGCGCGAGACTGACACAAATTTAGCCGTTTTTCATATAAAAATTAGATTAAAATGTCAGATATAGGCAAAGTATTTAAATAAGTTAAGCGGGTACCTACTTGAACCTAAAGTACGCTCGGTCCGTCCTTCAAGATATTCATGTCCGGGTCCCAGATGTCGATTTATTTAGTGATAAAGTAATGAGTTTTAGGTATAAGCTATAAAGCTTGTACATAAAACTAATTTATCTTCGTTTTGGTAATAAGTCAAATGTTAGTTGTTTGTTATTTAGTATTCTTCGGATTATTTAGCGATTTCGTCTCAATTCGGTCTAACTACCCTTATGAACTAGTAAAACAAATTGATTAATAAATTCGTTTGAGATCGAAAATAATTGTTTTTTTGAGAACGGATTCCATTTTTTGCGTAAGCTTTTTGTGTTTCAAATGTTCAGTTTAGCAATGCAAATAATATTATTAAAATATATATTACAATTATTTATATTTCACGAAATGATTTAAGTTCTTAATAATACATATGTATATTTTGAAAATTTAATATTAAAAACAATAATTATATTTTATATTTTGCAAACTCCATTCAATACTTTTAGATTACATATTTACAGTATATTACTCTATATTCTAGACGCAAGTTATATAAATACATGATATACATGAATACATATAATAAAAATATTTAATTTGTTATAAGTATCAATTTGATTTTTCAAAATTATCACGAGAAGAGTCATCGGAAGTTGGAGATGTAGTGCAGCGACCCGTCGGCGCCTTCAATTTAGAAAGCGAAGCAGATGTCAACTACAGCTGGTTGAAGGGGACCAAATGATGGAAATAACAATTTGACCCGAAGTCAACCAGCTAAAGCGAACAACGCTATCACTTTCGACCTCGTCTTCTTCCAGCTTCACATCTTCTAGGCGTCGTTCCCAATCTTCCAGTCGTGTTCTTGGCTAGTAAAAGTAGTAAAAACGTAATATCTGTAGGCCGAGTGCGTAAAGATTTACAAAACACCGTAGGCATATTCGAATACGATCGGGGTTGCTTATATTTAGAATCGTGTAAAATTTAGCGTGTATATAGTGGAACAGATGAGTCCAGGAATAGCCCGCGGTGCGCGGCGAGAGGAGCGGTGCGGTGCGAGGGCGCGCGGCGGCGTCTCGCCGGCGGCTCCACATATAGGGCTGGTCGCGCGCGCTGCAAGCACACGCAGTGTAAGCTTACCGGCGCGAGGCGACCGCGGCGGCGCGCGGAGCACGCCGACATTGACGCGCCGCATGTAACCGTACACGCCACCTCGCTATTTTAGTCTCGTCCACTGCACTAATTCGGGCAGGGTTAACGTGGCGGCCTCCCCGAGCTCCGGCGACCGTTGCACACTTCCGTCTTCGTACTCCACGCAGACACTTCGAAAAATTTCGTTCGGCCGCTCGACTTCTGGGCGAGAGCTCCTCGCGCACTATCGCGTTCGCGGATGTCCATAATTTAATGTTCGTCGGATTTAAAGAACGTCGTGATCTAACCCGATGACCCCGACGTCATCGACCTGACGGGAGAACCAGACGAGGGGTTCGTTGACTCCTAGCAAATTTGACCTTGCTCTCGTGCTTGACCCAAAAATAAATCTACTACCGGAAGAAAATATTCTTTTCAAAAAAAATATTGTACTAAAGAGCGACGGTATTTTTTGAGAGGTGAGCGACCCCAGGTAAGATACGAGGACACCTCAGGTCGCTACTTTACGTCCGCAAATGCATTCCGACCGACGACGACGCGACATCGCGAACCTACTAACCCCGCGCTGCGAGGGGCCCTGCGCCCCGCGACCCTCCGAATCTGAGCCTCCCGCCCCCCTCCCTTCCGGTCCATCCGAAAGCTTCGAAAATACTTAACGTCTACACTCGCGCGGAGGCCCGATCGGCTACAGGGATAGGTGGATTGGAATGAAAGCGACCGGGATCGGTCCAAATCCATAATTGCTGGATATGAACACGAGGTCGTTATTAACGATCGTATGTAGAGAGAAGGTCGAAAGACGCGCGGTCGAGCGAGCGGGGAGGGCGGGCGGCAGTACGGGCGGCTAGGGCGGGCGGGCCTCGCGTCTCGACTGAGAGGCGCGCAGCATCGCGCCGCCGCGCCGCCGTCCCCCGCGCCCGCGGCCCGCGCGCGCCGCGCACCGCCGCACTGTCTGCGGCGCCTGCAGCCTCGCAGCCCTCGCGCCGCGCCCGCTCAGCGAGCCGCCGGGCTCTACCCGCCGCCGACTACAACCTTCTATACACCCGATCTTAACACTACTGCCATACCGCACACGTTCTCTTGCACACTTTCTAGAATATAATTATCATACTTAGTACACAATAGATAATCTATGTAATTAGATAAATGCTCTAAACAAAATTTATATTAGGTTTATATACGGATTATAGAAAAAGAGGGTGTATAAATATGATCTTCTTAAGTATTCATAATTTTATCACTTTAGATAAAACTCTTAAATCGCGTAACGTAATCAAAGTGCTACAGCTTTTTTCATTGACAAATAAATGGAATAAGTTGAAAAAAGTTGTAAATATTTATCTTTTTTGGTTTTATTGAATTATATTTTATGTTTGTTTCAATATCTTTAATAAGCTCAACTTTAAACAGGTGTATGCTTATCTCGTTGATATTTAATTTTATGAAGTGTCAATTAGTATTTTATTGACGATTAAAGTTGCCTATTTTATTATTCGCATTGAATAAAACTATGCGAGAACGACACACAGCTTCCTAATGTTCCATAATGTTTTAAAAAGGCATTCATTACATTCCTAAACAATTAATATCGCATTAAATATTTGTTCTTTTGAACAACATCTTGGTAATACATTTACTCGTTTCACTAACGACCTAATAAATTATTCGTTGGAGCAATTTAATTATTTTGATGATAGAACCCTTTGCGTTTTGACTCCGGAGGCACTATCGCGTTACATTTTTTGGCTTATAACATTTTGAATTTGAAAATATGGTAATTAAGACGCAATACCAGGTATTTTAAGTCTTCAGGGGTACCAAAATGTCTGCGACTGATTTCTGGTACAACGCCGATCCTATCTGCGACTACTAAGAGATGGCCATAGCTGACCGTGGTCATTTACCCTCAAATGAACTGCATTTACACATGGTAGAACTAGTGTAGTTCGACCCGAAAAGTACCACCGCCACACCTATTTCTAGCGTGAAGCATTTCTTGTGTTTTGATGAAAGGGTGTGGTTTCCGGCACACTTTTATATGAGGTGACTATCATAGTCCTCGGGAGTAGCAACGCATTTGTGATTGACTTCAGATAGAACCCATGTTCTGATTGTAGTTGCTTACAGGTGTCTATGAGCGGCAGTGACCACTTACCATAAGGTGGACTGCATGCTCGTTTGCTAATTCAATCAGATAAAATGAATGCTCGTTTGCTACTTCTCTATTATAAAAAATATGAAGCGTACAATTCGATAGTACAATTTTGAAGAATTTGAAGTATGTACGTAGCATGCGCTACACGCTGATTGCTGTTTAAAGTATTAACAGATTCAACGCTTTTAATAGACTATTAGTGTAATCGGTTTATATAAATTACCCTTTTTATTTGCCGTTAACGACTGGATTAATTTCGAATTTCGATTAGTTTAACCGGCTTTAGTATGTACGTTTTTGTATATGAAACATTTATTTGTGTATAAATTGTTTGCAAATCAGTTAAATATTATAGTGGATAATATGCTATTATGGTTATATTTAACGGTAAAAGCTCTTAGTGGTTTCATTACGTCGGCACCACTTCCAGACCTATTTCTACCTTATAACGGTGTTATAAAACTGTAGTGTGCAAATTTTATCTGTGTGGTAAGAGAGAATGTTTATTATATTGTAACGAGCCCTGTCGAGTTAACCCTCAAGATGTCCAGGAAGGCTTTTGTCATCGGTGTTAGCTAGGATTTTTGTTATCATTTAGGCCTGTCAACAGCTCATGAATGGCCATAACCACTTAAATATAGCAGCATACTCATTTGCTGCTTCAGTCATAAAAATAAGTCACAAAAAAGACTCAATTGACGTTTTAAAATGGTAATTTTGGTTTATTCAAACGCTTTCTACACTCATAGCCCCATAGTAGGATTTTCTCCTGTGTTGCGGGTGCCGTGGACACACACAAAGACGAATACACAAACACCCAGACCCAGAACAAGAATCTAAACTCATCATTGAGATAGTTGTCTGGCCGGGAATCGATCCCGGGATCTACTGCGTGTCAGACCGGTATGGTAACCGCTGCGCCACGCGGCACTATGGACAATCGAGGTCTGTATCAGATCATAAATCGATAACTTTTTTATTTGTTAAGATAACCGATTGAATTTTTGCACAAGCATAAAATATAAAATAGCGCTTTAGGTAAAGTTCAGATATTATACTTTTATTGGAGTATATGTATATAAAAAAATCATGAAAAAACGTTTTTCACTAAACCCTTTTATTTAATTTCCTTAGTCCACACTACTTATAGTAGAAATAAAATGTATTATTAAAATCTGTTTATTACAGAACAATGTTTCTTAAGCTGTTATTTATTTGATAAAGAAATTACTATATAATAGTTATCATTACACATACTTATTTAAAAAATAGAAAGTATACAATAAGTGCTTTACAAGTAAAATAATATTAGAAATGATTGTATATTAAACAATGAGTATATTATATTTAATTATACTTGGTGAACTTCGGGGTCCATATTAAGTTCATTCACTTTTTAAAGATCTTCATCAAGTGTCTTCACACTTTTCCTATATGGTTTTCTAAGGCTGGAAATGTACGGATCTGATGTGTAGAGAAGAGTATGGAATACATCTTCATTTGTAGCTGATCGAGAGCACTTCCTGGCACGATGTAGGCGAAATTTATTTTAATCCTTATTACGGGCTTCTTATGCGTCTTCGGAAAGTTGACCAATAGGAATCACACCAAAATGCCTAATGGCACTTTCTGCATGAATCAAAATTTCGTGAAGATGGCATGTAGTACCATTCATAATTACTTACATAAATCCTGACAGTTTCCATAGCATATTTGCCAGGCCTTATATAACAGGCCTTAGTTTTTCCACGAGTTGTGCTTCTAATTCTTCTCCTATTGAACGTAAGCCCTAAACGTAGGCATTACAGATGTGTTCAAAGCCATATTCACTAAATAGCGCGGTATTTTTTCGCCTCTTCGTTGATTCTGATGAATCCCCATAAGAGACACAGGGTCTTCCACGTTTTCAAGAAGACGTCGATAGTGAGTTCTCAGGTGCTACTGCTTCAATGATTAGTAAGGTTACCAAATATTCAGAATTTAACCAATTTTCGTTCTTTTTTTAAAAACGAATCCTTTTTCCGGGACGCTTCTGTCCATTGTTCATTATAGGAACGAATGAGATTCCTTTGAATGTCGCTGATAATAAAACATGTACTGTCTTCAGAAACATAAAATTTTTCTTTTAGAGCTGTTGATAGAGCTTCAGTTTTTTTCCTTCTTCAATGTATGGGAGTATTCAATATTTCACGCTTAGAACACTTGAAAGTATTAGTCATTTTCAAATTTAGTGAAGACACTTAAAAATCAAACGTCTGTTAGTAAATGTATTACCAATTTGTAATAGTTTTAGTAAATTGATTCACTCTTTTTATATAGTTTCATAAATGAGACTAGTATGCATTTTATTGATTAGTAACACAGCAAAATGTGTGCAAAATAAAGATAACACGTCCTTGTATCAATAAAAAACAATAATTTAATTAAAATTTACCGCTAACTTATTAATTAAATAGGACAACATCAGAAACCACAATAGATAAAGTTTTCTTGTTCCCTGACTTGAATCGTAGTTTTTTTGATAACTTCTAAAACCGCACGAATCCGCAGCTGATTTTTATAAATGTTATTTATGAATATCTGGACTATAAAACAACATCAAATGTAAAGCGTCGGGAGACGTCGGTAACTGTCAAAAGTCTCGATGAATTTTAAACACGTACCTTTTTTCTCTTCATTAATTGTTAATATTTTTTATAGGAATATAATCACAAAATCCACAACATAATAATTGTTTAAAAATCTACATACTATAGGGTTTTTAAAAATATAAAACACTTTATACCTATTTACACAGTTTTTTAAGGAAATTATATTTAAAATATCGAAGCGAACAATCTGAAATAGACATTCTTACGTACTACAATTTCTCACAATAAAAAAAAAATATTCCAAATGTAATTCACGAAAAAATAACTCATTACATTAAAGTTCCACTATAAAACTATTAAAAAAAAAACCACGTGCCTCAGGGACGACTTTAGTAAAAACGAATTATGATCTGCCGTTGTTCTACCATTGTCCATAGTGCGCGGGTCGTCTTATTTATTACAATAATCAATGATCGAACATTGTCTTTGTAATTGCTTTGGTATTACTTTTGTGTTTTAGTACAAACATATTTAAAATTTTTTCCTAGCAGCTATTTGCGTTTTCTACTTTATTTAACACAATATAACCTTAACAATGTCGTATGTAAATTCTCATAAAAGTATAATTAAATTATGTTTAGGCATGTACCTACTGTATCCAGACATGATAAAATCAAGAAATATAGGTTTGTTGGTTTTTGAACTTTACATAAAACTATGTACGCCGTGCTAATGTTTATTTTCTTGCGTATTCTATTCTAAAATACATTTTTTTCTAAACTCAATTATTACATTACTTTTCGTCAACCCATTGCAGGGCACGGGTCTTCTCTCAAAATGAAAGAGTTTAGGCCGTAGTCCACTGCGCTGGGTAAGTGCGAATTGGTGAATTTCACTCATCTCCGGGAACTTCTTTTTAAAAGAACTCTCGGATGTGTAGGTTTCTTCACGATGTTTTCTTTCGCCGAAAAGCAGTGATAATTAATTTCTCATACGCACACAAATCAGTGGTTTTGAACCTACCCTGAACCTAGCTATCCCTGCTCTTGTTAGGCTATCACTGCTCTTATAACATTTATTACATTACTTAGTACGATTTTTTCTTAATTCCAAAATACGCAATTATTTAAGTTCCAGACTTTAAAATAACTACGTCCTTACCATAGACCGTGTACTGATATTTACAAATTCCTTTGTAATTTTAATATACTTTGAAAACATTTTGCTCTGTTCTGTAAAGAAATATCATTGTATTGGGCTTAATACTTCTTTTGTAACACAATACAAATGAAAAGGAAATTTGCCGACCTACCACGTTCATTCTTAAGCGGAGGTTCAAGGCTCTTCTGAACCTCCGCTTGGGCTCGCGCCATAAGCTGAATAAATTATTGTACCTCTTAGAGCCTATTCACCGCACCGCAATCATGAGGAATTTTAGGAACAATTTCGTTTGACCGTCCATCATTTGTTATCATTATAGGTGAACTAGCTGTTGCCTCGGACTTCGTACGCGCAGACGAACAAAGATTCAATCCTCTATTTAACCCCATGAGTATTTCATTGTCTGGTCGGAGCTTCTGGAGTCGAATCAGAATCAAACTTTCAACGTCTGTTTAACACCTTGAAAGGTGAAACGACTTTTAAACCGCCCTTAAGTGATATCTATATATTAATACGTGAAGCAAAATTTGTGACGTGTTTTTAAGATACTTGCCGCTGGCGGAGGAGTATGAAATTACGCACGGTTATAGTTGATGTAGAGAAGGATTGCGCAATACTAATATTTTTTTCAAATAATGCATAAAACATACATGAAATCAACTAGAAACACATTACACTCACTACCTTGCATTTGACACAAACACAAACATAATAAACGAAATAGAACATTTAATGTCTTGCTATGAAACACATAACGTTAAATTAGGTTAAATAAGGGTCGAATTTTGACCATTGTGAAGGGTGACTAGTACCTACTTAATAAAAATAAAATTAATATACAAAAATATTTCAAGTTTCCAGCTTCGGCAGTTTAGGATTTAGGCTTTTATTTATGAAGGTTTTACGCGCTTAACATCTAGGTGGTCTGTAGGCATGATAGGCATCGATATTCTGTCACAGTGTCCGTGATTATTTCAACGCGAACGCAATTAGAGAGGAGTGGCTAGCCGCCTCCTGTTTGTTTTAATTACGTCGAAATAACCCGCCGAGCTGCCCGCGCGACCACGCCGCCCCCGCCCAAGCCACTTTTATTGCAAATTGCTAAATCCATTTATGATTAAAGAAAAAACAAACCTTATTTGTAGTGGAATTACAGGGCTTTATAGCGTTTTATTTGATAATAGGAGCTTGCTTCCATCAGATAACGAGGCTACGACTATCAAGCTACGATTGCGACTTTCATCACATAACTCGGCTCCTGAGGTTTGAGGTTCAAATACCAGACACACTTACAATTTTGAACTTAATGATAACTATATTTGTATTAAGGATATATATGTATGTCTGAAAAGGATTTAAACTGTTATCTTTAAATCGTTTTGCTTCTTCTTCTTTTCAGGTTTTAAGTTATTAAATCCTGGGAAGATTTCCACGTACGTAAAATCTAGAAACCCAAAACTTATATACCTAAATGTTATAACATTAGCCCTCTTATTTTAAGAACACATGTGCACCCAATGGCATGAATCCACATAAACTCTTCCCACAAAATATTAGTCCCAAAAATAATGTTCTTCTTGTAAGTATATAAAATACATATTTAGTGGGATATTCTAACGTTTTTAATGAAAAATAGTTCTATAATACTTTGTAAAAACATTCCTGTTGTACATTGTACAAAAGCAATCAAATGTGCTGCAAAAACTAACATGAAGGCTATGAACGTGTAAAGTTCTTATAAAAATTTAAAACGAATATTAATGTAGGAAAATGTAAGAATCTTTTCCTACATATTTCGTTCTCTAATGCCACCTTTAAAATTCATATGAATATTATTGTGGCTGGATACGTTTTGCATAGCATATTCAGACCTTATGAAGTTAAATGTAGTTTTCGTATTGCAGATGGCACACGGCCGCTTCCAATTGTAGGTATGTCAGAATGGCATATTTTTAACCGACTTCAAAGCACCGAATAGGAAGTTTCTCAATTCGACGTTCGTTATTCTATAGATCTCTTTTTTCTATGAATCTAGAGTGAAAGGTTTATTTTCGTCTCTGACATTTATAAATTCTGTGTATTTTTCTTTTGTTTATTCAAAGTTTGAAATCATGCCGTGAAGTTTGACTATGAGCGTTATAAATTATTGTTAAAGCAATTATGAAAAAAGTTAACGATCAAGCTATCCAGCAAATATTAACTAGAGACTGTCCCCGTGAAAAGTAAGTAACTCGTCCTAGACAAATATAATCTTGCATGTGTTTGGTCACAATGCGGTACTACTATCCATGAAAAAAAATGAGGCAGATATGGCTTAACAAAGCCTTCAATGCTTTTTATTATATAATAGTAGCAAAAAACATACAACACTTACAATACAAGCAGCTTATAACAAGTGGCCAATGCCACCAATCAACATCTGTGTTCAACCTAGATAAGATTTATTTTTCTTTTTTATCTGACTGAAGTAGCAAACGAGCATGCAGTCCACCTGATGGGAAGTGGTCACTGCCGCCCGTGGACATCTGTAATCAACTTCATACAGAACATAGGTTCCATCTGAAGTCAATCACAGATGCGTTGCTACTCCCGAGGACCATGATGGTCGCCTCAAGTGCGCCGGCAACCACACCCTTCTATCGAATCACAACGATTGCTTCATGTTAGAAATAGGTGTGGCGGTGGTACTTCCCCGGTCGAACTACACTGATTCCACTACCTTCAATTAGATTAGTCTTACCTGAGGTTTTACAAATTCCATTCTTAAGGACTATGTTGACACGCATCGGGTGAATATGCCGCCTTACCGCTTACTTTAAGCCAAAATACACCAGCGCTTAACGCTGCTGTTGCTACGATGATGACGACGAAAAAAAAATCGAAGTAATTTATTTTAGTAAATTTTATTTTCTCGTTGAAAAAAAAATACCTCATGCTATTTCAAAATTACCAAATTTGAAGAAATAGTTTTTCATATTGTTTACTTTCAATTTTGATTATTACTTACAAAGAAGTATGTAACGCAGAACATTAAATTTATCTAATACAAATGAAACCTACTGGCTGATTTAGGAAGATAGATCCAATAATAACAGATACCAAAGTTAAGAAAACTTCATGTCTGCTATCACGTACATCATACTTTTAACGGTTAACTGTAAAATATTTTAATGATATAGTAGTACAAATGGTTTTCTTTCCGCTTCACCGTGTTTTAATCTTCCAAATTGAAGCTATTTCATCGTAGCGTGATTCTTTGTACGCTGATAATTCCGGCGAATATAGATTTATGTAACCAATATTTTACCGATTTAAATATTCGACGAGGAAAAGTTAATGTGGATAGTCGTTTATATCACCAGAACCATATTGGTATGAATATGTTATGTTGCAATATTTATTCACGTTTAACCACAATCCACCGCAACATTTTGTTAACTTTAAAACTTCAAAAATAAACTTGAAACATGAAAAATCCGAAAATAATACTAAAATAAGTTTGGTTTTTGGTCCACATTTTAAGCAGCATAATGTGTTTACTTCGTTTAAAAATCTTACAAATAGTTTTTAATTAAACAAGGTAGACTGAAACGCAGTGTTGTGACTATCTCTCTAACAATGACACAAGTTCATAAAATTAAAAGAATAAACGATTTGTTCATTATATGTTTAACATTTGTGATATGTTTGGTCGGTAAAACTTATCTAAGAGCACTATCCTATTCCCACAACTGCACCACAAACTAGACTGCATGATCGTTAGAAATTTCGTATTATAAATCGTACCTGCGCTGAGATCCCGCAGAGACTGCACAAAAACTCACTAAATTGATGACCACTCACTAAATTTCGCAAAAAGCATGAACTACATATAGCTGCTGCCCAACTTGACGTTTCAAAAGTGTTTTATTACTTTTCAGATAACTGGTACAGGATCCGTAGTATGAAATAATCGTGATCGTAATAAATTATCTTGACTCTTGATTTAATATTGATTAGGCGTGCTAGTCGGTATAATAATTAAAAACAAATCTCAAACAAGGTTTTTTTAATATACCTATTACCACATTATTTTGGGTAACTAATGAGTTACCCAAAATAATGTGGTAATAGGTATATTGAAAAAATATGAAATGAAATGAAAATATATATATACAATAAGATAGTGTTAATAATGATTAACACTATCTTATTGTATATTTTTTCATTAAAAGGTTCATTTGGCTACCAGGACTTTCATTTCAATCGTAGCATTTCTCCTACGGTTCTTAATCGACATTGAATTACTGAATGCCAAAAACAGAACCAAGTTTTATTGACCTTCCATATAAACGTGTGTCAAAAAGCTCTCACCGTAAAAAATCATTCATAATCCATCCATTTATAATCCATCTACCCGATGTTCTATATTTAGCCGAAGCTATTATACACAAACGTTAGATAAACAGCCACGAGAACTATATCTGCCTACGTGTTGCCCAGAAAATAAATATACATTTTTGTAATAAGTACTTAAAAAATAGACTGCCTTTTTTTTGTTGTAAAATCTTAACCAGACTATTTGAGCCATTAAGTCTTATCATTGTAAGCTTTACATTATTTCGTGAGAGTAAAACAAACTCCATAATCTGTGTTTAAAAGACCTATCTAAATAATCTACGCTATTAAGTCGAAAATTATGTTTACGAAAAATCTGATAAATAAGAGGAGGCCGTGGGTACTCTATTTTTAGGATAAACTTTATCACCGGTGCTTACACTTCTCGTATAAATGAGATTTGGACTTATCTTGTAAGTTTCAACTATTGTGCACGCGAATTTATTACTTTTATCGCGCTGTTTGTATGTGTGTAGACAAGTTTTGGCTTTGAAGATGGTAGTCGGGTGAGTGAGGGGCGTTTAACGGGCTAATTATCAAACGGCTAATGAAGTTTGTATTCAGCGGGCGGGCACGGGGCGGCGGAGCTCGGAGGCGCTACGTGCGGCGACTGGCAACGCGCCCCACCTGATAACTCCCCTTCCTCCACAGAAAAATTGCAGAGAAAAAGTTTCATCGCAGGGGAACGTGAATGAAATGAAGAATTGTGTCGGTCGCTTTTGGGATTATTCCCAACATAAAATTCCTCGAGAACCTTTTCTTTCTGTTTCAATTCATCAAGACTTCTTTTTATGCAGCGAACCTCGATTGAGTGTTATCGCGGATTTTTTACATGCAAAATATGGATCCGTTTGTATTAATGCATTATCGTTTCTTATGCTGGCTCTGTCTCCGGAATGCGAAATGCTGAATACACTGGATCTATAAGTAAGCAACTGCTAACAAGTTAACTCTATCGCGTAGCTCCTTTGCGTTAGACGATAATTTATAGTTAGTTAACTTACGTGTGCGCTAAACCCGACTGCTATGTATCTTACTGGAGCGACGTGAGATTAATTATCGCGGAAGTTGCTATAGCTTCTGCTCTCAAGTCACAAGAAATGTAACTACGAATAATTTTACATAAAAGTACTTTCGGTGCGAATCGTTGATATGCCTTTCATGAATTCTAAGTTCATTTCAATAAATTAACAATTCGATCGTGTCTTAAAATAAGATAATATTATAAAATTCCAATATTACCTTTCATTTAAAATTAACTTAGTGATCACAAAACTAAAAAACTCAACTGGCTTGACTGAAAGAATCATAAAATACAAAAAAAATTGAAATTATAATTATTATAGTATCGCTGCACGTGGTGATAAACATAATTATGGTAGATTTTTTATGTTTGTTTATTCCTGCTCGCATTAATATAAATATTTGTAACACTCTTCTAAGAAAACTTTAGTTAATATAAATAGACCCGTATTAAAAGACGCCTTATTAAACTACGTAAATAATTCTCTTTGATATATTTTCCTGGTGCTATTTTTCATGTATTTATAAATAAATATACCCCTATACGTATTGAAAATGGCTTTATATAGATTTTTCTCAAATGTTTTCTTTCGCTATTTAGACAACAAATTCTTATGAAAACAAAAAACCCGACTGGTAAAATTAAAATTTTAGTTTTAGTTTTTGTTTTTTAATAATTTATTTCACTTAACATCTTTAGAATATTTATTCATCTTTTTGTATTGTAATAATTAATTTTATTTACACAAGTACTCTTATATATTTAGCTTATTAGTTATTAAAATCTTTTATGTTTATATGTGTATTTAAGTGTATTGTATTATTAATGTATTTATATAAACGATAATTAATTAGTACGCAATATGTAATATTCGTAATATCTTCTACACCGTTTATCCAAATTACATGCTGGAAAAAGCAATTTTAACCTATGTTAGATGGTTGATTTATTGCAATCGTTTATTTCAATAAGGACTTATACAGAATATAAGACAGTATTCTCTTAATTAACGTAATATTTTAAGTTTTTTTTTTTAACATTGATGTTATTATTGTGAGGGTAACTCACAATAATAACATCTATGTTAAAAAAGAGATAAAGACATGCTACCGCGGACTTATTTGTAGTATTTTTGTTGATCTACATTACTCTATTACATTACTTTAGTGTTACTCGGCTGGTTAACGCGGCGTACGCGTGTAAAACTCCCGGCAGGCGAATTTTTTTAAAATCGCGCGGCCTCTTTAACAGTAATCCTTATTTCAGTCAATTTACATAAACCCATAATGTACTATTAACTCTTTCTTCTAGTAAAAACTGCATAGAATTCCGTTCAGTAGATTTTGAGAAAAACGATCACATACTAGTCGCTAGCTTTTGGCGAATTTATTTTACAAAAAAGGTATAGAAGTACTAAAACACATATATATTTTTAATGGTCTATTTACCAGCTTTCATCTGACACCCATATGTATGTTATGGGTTATACATACAAAATCGTCCCTCCCCCCCTTTTCTCTGACCGCCGACGCCATATTAAAAATTATATACCCTATGTCACTTTCACAACCGACTCGTTTCAAATGATGTGTCATATGTTAGAATCCGTTAAGCCGTTTGGGCTGTAGCGGCTGTAGCTGTCAAAGAAATGAACATACATACAAAACATACGAGGATGGTCCGATAAATATTTAGCCTCACCGGGTCTTGAAATCTTGCGTGTTTACGGATTTTGGAAAAATGGAAAAAAATAGTATCGTTCGGTGATCCCATACTTGCTCTTGTGAAGAAAATCGCGCAGCGAAATCAAACAGCGCTTAATTGCTGTGTACAGGAGGAAAAGCCTTCGGTGGTCATCGGCCCGGCCCCAACACAGCTACCACGGAGGAAAATGTTAAAAAAAGTCCATGATCTTGTATTGGTAGATAGCCAATTGAGTGGTGAAGATAGCTGAGATACTAGGCATTTCAAAAGACTGCGTAGACCATATTTTTAATGTTGGGTATGAAAAATCTGACGTCGCGATGCGTGTCGCGTTTGCTCACTCTGGACAACAACCACAATCGTGAGACCACTTCAGAGCAGTGCTTTTTTATTAAAACGTGGATCCACTGGTACTCAACAGAGACCAAGGAATAGTCAATACAGTGGACTTTACCCCGCCGTACGTGGTCCGAGGAAAGCAAAGACTGTCCTATCGGCCGCAAATGTGATGGCTACCGTTTTCTGGAATTCACAAGGTGTGATCTGCATTCTACCTAGAAAAGAGCAAAACAGTCATTGGGCTCTATTATACCGAATTATTGGGCCGATTGTACGCTGAATTGCAGAAAAAATGGCACTATTTGGCAAAGAAAAAGTCCTCTTCCACCATGACAACGCACCAGTTCCCACCTCCGCCGTCGTAACGGCCAAATTAGTAGAATTAGACGGCGAAGTTGCTGCTCAAGAGGACTAGACTAGAGGACAAAAGGAGATGGTCGCCTCATTACAATAGTGAGGTGGCAACCACACCCTTCTGCCGAAACGCTAGAACTGTTTCACGCTAAACATATTGTGATTATTTGTTTAAATAATTTCGAGGTAGTTCGTGTATTGTTTGGATATAGGTAAGAATGTAACTTTCAGGTAGACGACGCGCTACTTTCCTGGATTTAGTAGGTATATGAAAAACTTCATATCACAAATATGAACTTCTTAATAATAATACTATAATATTCGTAGTTCTTACTCCTCAATGTTATTTTTAGTAAGCTGCTGCTTGTCTGCTTAGCTGTATTTCATGGAAACGTTTTAAAAGTTAATATCATGCATAAAAATATTAAACTACATCAGAATAAACCCATCCAATTCAGTGGGTGTTAGTGAAGGGGGTGTAATAATAAAATAAGCAGTAGGTATTGGAAATATAAGATGTTTCTCAAAGTAGTAGAAGAGTACATCAAACTTCCCCGTATCTATCGCCGCTAATGCTGAGCTGAGCTTGTTTACTCGAGAGCTTACAACATTATAATTTAAGGAAGTTAAAAATAAACGATCACAAATTTTAGTTATAATAAGTATCTGGTAAGGCTGATTTATTCTAATTCAATAGATTAGTGCTAGTGATGGATTTATTGGATACAAGAATATCAAAATTTTAAATGAGCAGTATTTTAATTTCTTTCCAAAAAAGAAATGGGCCAATTGGAAATTCTCTGATACACATTATCACTTAAAGCGGAAAGTTAAATGCCTTTCAACATAAGTCTTCTATAACAGAAATACGAATACAGATACATTTATTCAGCTTTACCCTTCGCATAAATAGGTATATAAAGCATATCTCAAGTGGCTAAATAACGTAATTATAGAGGCTCCTCGCCACATTGAGATGGAAATCTGAAAGAGCGCTCTCGTGGCGGAACTGTATCGTTGGGATCCTGAAGCTACGTTTTGAATGCCCCGCCGTACATTTACTAGAGCCCGCTTTGATTCGGGATTTAAAAAGGTCATAGAGCTTTATTAAAATGAATAACTTGCCTAAAGTTGGGCTCGCGTTACGCCCGAAAAGAAACGCGATTGAACTAGGTTATATACACTCATATACTCAGAATTTTCTTTAGTATGGAATACAGGTTAACACGCATGTACCTCATTACACATTAGTGAAGTAGTAATGCACCATTAAATTTTATATTTCGGTAACACACGTCTTAATATATATTTTATGATGTTCTTTGAAAACGAGAATAAAAACGCGAAATCAGGCTATTTAAAGCTCCTCCATATATGAAATGCTGAAATTAATTCTTACGTATCTCTTCAAAGTAAGCATTACTGAATTGGTTTTTAAAAAGATTTTTCTGCTACTCCCGCGCTAAACGTGGCATCTAATTAAAGGTAGTGGCCTCATAAGTTTTTACTATTTTTTTTTTAATATTTTGTAATGATATAAATTGAATTAAAATTTAACAAGTAAAATGGAAAGGAGTGCAGAAAATTTTCATGTATGACACAAATAAGCAACTGCGCTTGATAATTCAAAAATGGCAGACGTTTTAGGACTATACTTTTGTATAGACTAGTCACCCATCGCAAAGGTCGAAATTCGACCGTAAAACAAAATTAATAAACTATACTTCATATTATCCAAAGTAGCACAAATATTCCTAAAATTCAAATAAATTGTAATAATTTTTAAGTTATTTTGAACACACCCGTTAAAGGTAAAAAGAGGTTTAATTAACTAATTGGAGGCCGCATTTAAAAGCAATAGCGGGTATTTTGACAAAGACAGCTGACATTTAATGTTTTATTTCGTTTATTATGTATGTGTTTGTGTCAAATGCAAGGGAGCGTGTGTAATGTGTTTTAGTTGATTTTATGTATGTTTTATGCATTGTTTGAAAAATATATTAGCATTGCGTAATCTCTACATCAACTATAACCGTCCGTAATTTCATACTTCTCGTTCTGTGGCAAGTATCTTAAAAACGGATCATAAGTTTTTGCTTCACATTACATTAGTAATTAATATAGAGATTTGATTGTCATGTGTGTAATAAAGTACTGTTAAGACATTAACATTTATTTGCAACTATAAAATTTACCTAAATGTTTGGGAAATGATATGAAAACTTTTATCCTACTAAAAATAGTTTTACGATTCCTTCTTTTTGAGTTTCCGGGATAAACATACTTCCGCGCTCATTTTTCGTGCAGGCTGATAAAACTCACATATTCACTTTCCTGCACGGATTGAGGAAAATCCTGGACTTCTTTTTCATTAAATGTGGAGGGACTTCCGTGTTCCTTCACTCAATTGACCTTGTAGGCTATGGTTACCTCGAAGTGAAATGTCGTTACACGGCAAAGATACTTCTAATCGCTAAAAGTTTATAACTCTCTTAAAGTTCACAAAGATTTAATATCATAATTACTTATCACTACGTTACCACTACTAACAGAAATAGCTTAAGTATTCCTATTAGGCTATAAATCTATTTTCAAAGTCTAATCCATTTTCAAAGTTGAATTGCTCTAGCAATTTTCATTTGTATATGTAATAGTTCCTGCTAAATAATTTCACATATTACTAAATGAATATATTATTACATTAAAACATATTAAATAGATTAAAACTAATGTCTTAAGAGTTATTAGCAAAGATTAAGTTTTCATAATGAATGTTCTCACTGGAAAAACTGCCTCAATTTGTTTAAGGTAACTATTCAAAATTGTTTTGATTTCGCGTATAGCTACCAAAAATACTTTTATAAATAGTAACTCTTAAATCATAACGGTCTCGTGGCTCGTAATTATATTTAGATATCAAGTTTATACTTTGTATCAACTCTACCGCTGTCCATTTGAAACATTAATTAGTTAGTTACATATCAAGTACTACTGCGTTTGTATATTCTGCAGTGGTAATACAAATACCTATATTTGTTCGTGATACATTTAGAGGTAAAGTGGAATATTTTGTGCAGTGTTTGACTATATAAATATCCTCTATTTCTTCCGATAAACAACAGTGCTGGGTGAATACTGACACTGGTAACTTCAACTAACCTAGATAACAATTTACGTATACAATATATAGAGGGGTAGTATGCGTGGAATTCCGGCTAAACCTTGTCCTATATAGCCTAGACTATCACTGTGTATATAGGATTCCAGTTCTAATAAATGTCCGTAGGCTGTTCAAACCACCAAACTGCAGTCGCCCTATAAGTCATGACGCCAGGTTCGAAAGAGACCTAGATATACATAGGAATACCTACTTTCGCATGCACACAGGGATACCTAGAGAACACAAAAGTAAGCTCTCAATATTTTATCAGTACAGCTCAACGGCGTCATAGTTCACGCAACGCATCTGGCCGTAACGTTTCGCCGGGCAATAAGTCCGGGCTAATTGTCGGGGAGGATAATTTGGTGTCGGTTTACTGTGCCGCGCGCTGCTGCCGACCGCCGCACATGCTGCTAATTACTCAGTCACGCCTGTACTGAAAAACAACCTCCATCTTACCTCTATTATATTTTGCTTAACAAAACGCTCTTAAAATAACTCAGGAAATAAATTTTATACGCTTGAAATTAAGCGATGATCAAATGGTTTTTAGCTATTTACGTAGGAAACTTTGTTGCGTTGTAATTAGATTTCGGAGGCACCACTCCACATTTATTTCTATGTGATGAAAGCAATATAACTACTTAGTTATGCTTTGGATGGTGTCGTAAGAGTTGTAACAACTTGGTCACAGTCACGTCTTGGACCTCAGATAATACTTTGACCATATTGCACATGTCCATGGTAGCAGTGTCCACTTACCGTCAACGGTACTGCATGCTCGTTTACCTCTTCGAATTTATACAGAGAAGCGTAAGTATTATACAACTATTTACTTGCAAAAGGTCATCTCACGTGGTCCGTACATCGATGTTATGCAAGCAAAATTTTCCAGAGTAAATATACAACGAGGTAGCAACCCGCATAATGCGGCTTAGCTTACGAGAGGACAGACGGACGAATATACATATTTATTCCAATATAAATATTTACTAACATGCCGTAGCTAAGTTAATAAATACTCGAAGCAACATTGTTTCGGTCCAGCTATAATGAAATGTAACAACGTTAAATAAACTTGTTATTTTTTGCTTAGAATATGGTTGTTCGCTTGAAGAGTAAACCCTTCGAATCCGTGTTTTTCCTTAGCTACAAAACTGCAACATCATCATAAGCTGCTGTAGTCTATCAGCGATTGTATATACAGCAATTATTTAAGATGAATGAGACTGGTGTAAATTTGGTTGTATATGTTTTCTTCATGTCCAAATTGGTGTTTTACAAAGGTATTAGAAGAGTTTCTCGTTACACTGTCTATTCCGTTTAACTTTGCTCCACAAAATATTCTTGTTCTCAAAAAGAAAGGATTAAGAAACTCAATGATAGACATTGTTTTAAATTTTGCAACTTTAATGTCTTATGTATTCTCAGATATTCCTATCGTTCTTATACAAAAAGAAGCTTTAATTAAATGGTATGTCTGCGTTAAAGATAAAAAATTTTGGATAAATAATGTTTTTGATTTCACTGTATCTACGCAAGCCTCATATAACGCTGCGAATGCCAATAGCAAACTGACTCATTATATCTGCGAAGAATCCCAATAAACATTGGTTAAACAATCACTAGCACCAGTCAAAGGAAAGCTTGCAAAGGAGGAAAAAGAATGCCTTTCACCGGCTTCAACTTCCAATTAGACTTTGTTTCATCCCAACACCTCAAAGAATCTTGCAGATATCGCACGAAGTGGCGGACATAAAGCTTCGCTTACGATATTGCTAGAAACAGATTTATTATAGTGTTTTATAGTACTGAATAAGATGGTTTCCATTTAATGATATCGAACGAAGAGTACCTATTATACAATTTATATTGAAGTTCAATCAATCGACCTTTTTGTAAATGGGACATACTTTACACGATATTTTTGTTTATTTTAATACCCATCTACTATGATTTTACAGAAATAAAATCAGTATCTATGATACTAGTGCATCAAAATGAGGGCAATATTTCTGAAATATATTTTGAATCGGGTATGAATAATCTCACTCTCACTCACCTTTCAATATTTACCATCTTTAACAGCCAGTAACCCTAACTTGCGGTCAGATTTAATTAGGTTGCCGTTTATCATAATAATGAGAAAAAAATTAGCTTTATTTTGATGTATAAAAGATAAACATTCGTTATGGACGAATAACTATATCGAAATAATACCTGTTTATACCTGGCTGCGAAGAGGTGCGGCCAAGTGCACAACGGCAACTACGATTTTTCAAAGTCTTTATACCTATTACCGTGATGTGAACGATATTTTATTTGAAAATTTGATGAGTGAATTTTTTCCCGCGAAATCAAATAATAATTAATTAATTAAAAATATTATCGGCCACATTTTGATTGGCAACCTGGTAGATTTTTATTCTCCTAATCATAAATATGAGTAAAAATGTGGATTTTAGCACGCATAGGATAACTACACATATTTGCAGCCGGATCTTAATCTATATTAACAGTAACTATTGCCTATTCACATATACCTTATCACAGTGACAATTGCAACTGCGGTGATGTGCGTAGTAAAAGTTTTATTCATATCGCAGCCTTAACAGTACCTACCCTTATTACGAGTTTATTAAGTTGCCTTAAAAGCATTGTTCTTGTACTTTATCATTTTAAAGCACATTGCAAGGTGCAAGTTACGGTATTATTAATTTATGCGCATTGCAATGTATGAACTTGTTTTGTGGAAACGTAATAAACTACTAAGGGTGCATACAGATCTGCTAATGACATCGTACGTGAGAAACCAGTCAGTCTATTAGTAAGACGTTTGTTACAACACAGCTACTAGAAGCTATTAGGTGCACCCAAAAACCTACTCCAAGAAATTTTAATGCAAACTACTATGACTATTAAAATTGAGAATGCTTTTTGTACACAGTGGTATGTTTTGGTTTCTTAAATTATGTTTTTATGTAGTAGGGAAATACAAAAAGAGCGCGCAATCCACCTGACAGTAATTGCTCTCCCGTGAGAACTAAGCTAAAACGCCTCAGATATGTATAGAATAACTATATGACTTGCCTCAACCTTCTGACCGGAATATAGGAACGATTAACACTACTTTTATTAGACAAAATAAGGTTCTACCATCTTCATGTGTGTTAAGTTAATCAGTTTATGCAATAAAAAAAAAACATGCGTGCGTACAAAGTACACATGTCAGAAGTGAAACTTCTTTGGCGAACTAATTTATAAATCTTGTTTATATTTATACAAATCTAAAACTTTAAATTTCCAAGATTAAGAGGAAGGGAAAAAGGCGTGATACGACGTTCGCTCTGTCTCACTTTTTCTCTCAATCTTTCTCACTCGCTTGCTCCCTACTCTCACTCCACGGCTAGTTGCTCATGCTACGTTCGCCCTGTCTTACTCTCTCTCAATCGGTCTCGATCACTCTCTCTCTCTTTTCCGACACTTCCGTTGCATACCGGCGTGACGTTTCATCTGTAAAAATTTTACCCTCATGCGCCTAAAGAAGTTTCACTTCAAAAACACTTTCTACACTAACAGCCCAGTAGGATTTTCTCCTGTGTCATGGGTGCCATGGATATGCAAAGACGGATATACAAACTCCCAGACCCAGAACAGAAATCTAAATTCATCAATCACAGAGACCTGTCTGCGTCTCAGACCGGTATGGTGACCGCTCCGCCACGCGGGTCGTCAATAAGGTTCTGTTCATTAAATTTGTTTCAATACTAAAAACTGTAAAAGATGTAAGCTCTCTTGCTAAAAGCTTATAAGGGAGTTACGACGTAATATATTTTACCTATATTCTAACAATCTTCATAAACGTGGTCAATTTATAGCGAACGCTGATGAAGTTAATGCTTAGTAAGTCCGCATAATACAAGAACTTATTCACTGAATAATTACTTTAGTGGGTGATTTCAAAGAGAGTAAGGCATAAGAATAGTCAGTGTTTCTGTGAAGTGACTTGTAAAGCCCTCTCTGTAGTTTACAATTTGCTAGCTGCTTTTCTTAAGTGCTTTTTTGTAGAAAAGACTATGGACGAGTAATTCATTTTGCGCCATTAAAAGCGCATTTTTCAACATTTTGAACTAGGTACCTCTGACACCTCTGACTATAAGCTGAGCTACATTTTTTATATTTAAAGTAACACAAGCAGGTTCAGATTCATTTATAAAAGGTATATAAATTTAATAAAATCACTTTGTAGATTGGTTTATATTTACACATAAAATTATTAATATTTTAGGAATAAGTTCTGCCCTCACCTACATTGTTATGAATCTAAACTTTATATTCAAATAATGTTTGTTTTAAATTAACGTTCCATTCTAAAAGATATAACAATTGTTATGATCATTGGTACGTGATGGTGATATTTTTTTAGTATCAGGTTGAGAAATTGGATACCTCTTACGCCATCTATCGCACGCACTTGTAAATATTGTGTTACATGTTCGTAGTAGTTACAAATCTGGTCACACTACTGAAAGTGTCGCTTTGTCGCGCACTCCGTACACGCATTGAATATTTTTAGTAGGTACTAGGGTGTACCAAATTTTGACAGAGTTCCATTTCAATGTTTACACCAAATAAATGATTTAAAACAATTATTTGTTTAACTGATATTCGTTTTGAACAGTGTTAAATATCACCATGTTATAAGTACCGCCATGTCGGATTTCTATCTGTAATAGTTAATTGGTTGGTAGGATTGATTAGCTAGTTGCAACCGTTTTTATATCGAACTACTGTTCATTGGTTTCTTCTTACACTGGAGAATCAAGCAACTAATGTCTAGTGCTATTACAGATTTATAAATTCAAACAAATCGTAAACCCATGGCAAGGTTTGGCAACCGATGACCAATAACAACTAATAGAACCGAGAGCTTAACATGAAATGCAACATACAGAAGCGTATATGAAATTTTGCTACTAACGGTGACCATCCAAATCTCAACCGAGCTTTATGATGCCTTATTTTCCTACACACCACTTCGCAGCTGTGCTCGCTTCAAATATTTTTATATTACGTATACGCATATTTTGTATGTCTGCATATGTTGTATTGGGAATGGGAATTAATCCTAGTTATATTAGTTATCAGCAAATCGTGTTTAATGGGGTAAACCTATGAGGGTGATATTTTTTATTGTTTATCAGGTTGTAGCAACAAACGACCAGGCAGTCCACCTGATGGTAAGTGGTCACTGCCGCCCATGGACATCCGTAAGCAACTTAACATAAAACATGGGTTCTATCTGAAGTCAATCAGAGATGCGTTGCTGCTCTCGAGGACTATGATGGTCGCCTCATATAAAAGTGTGCCGGCAACCACACCATTCCAACGAAACGCAAGAACTACTTCACGCTAGCAATAGGTGTGGCGGTGGTACTTCCCCCGTCGAACTACACTGGTTCTACCACCTTTAAAACTGATTGGAAATGATATCAAAAATGAAATCGTTTACCTTTTGATGCCAATATATTGAATGGTTATCTGATTATCATCATTATCATACGTAAGCTTGATCGAAGAATGGAAAGCGAATTAATATTGTCTTACAACATTTTAGAGGTAGTCGACCGTTCGATAGTCTAAAACTAAATAAAAACTTACAAATATAAAGGTGTACTTAAAACAGTCTGACCTGCATATAAAATATTATTATACTGTAGGCAACTGACTTAAGCAACACGGTGGGTTAATTAGTTTCAAAGCGATTAACTAGGTTTCCTTCCACAATGAAAAAGCTTAAGCTAATTAATACTTGCATCAGTTTTACGTTGTATCAATATACGCAGTAGATTATCTTCGTTTTTATTATGATAATTATTTTATTAAATCATATAGTACAAAAGTAGGTAGAATTTTCGTCATTTCTCTTCACCGGTATCATTCGTAATTATCGTAATTCGGTAACTTCGTTCTCAAGGGTAACAACGCATCTTTGGCTAACCTTGTATAGGAACCTTATCTTATCATTATATATAATTTATATCCTATTATATAGCTGCATCACTTGGTTCCGTACCGTTTGGGAGCTACCCCACCTCCCTTTCTTTAATTATATATTTTATTCTGTTTTTAGTATTTGTTGTTATAGCGGCAACAGTATTACACTATCTATGAAAATTTAAACTGTTTAGCAATTACGGTTCAAGAGATACTGCCTGGTTATAGACAGACGTTCAGAGATCAGCCGAACAGTGGAGTCTTAGTAATAGGATTCCGTTTTTACCCTTTGGATACGGAAACCTAAAAATGGTGCTTGATATCTTATAGCATGCACCATTAGCCTTTGATGTGTAATGTCACTTGTTTATTAACTGCAGCCAAAACGTCATTTGATTCGCAGTATAAAACGATTTAATCCCCCTTGAATTAACGTAGTAAGTGGACGCTGCGGCCTCTGGATGTTTGCCAAAAGTAGCACGTTGGTTATTTTCGCGTTATCCATACGCACGGTCGTAACGCCTCCATCACTCTAACAGATAAATATTGTAGACGTCATCCCAGGATTAGCACTATTCTCGCGGCGTTTCATAAACAGTATAGCATATTGTACTGTCACAATTGTATTGTCATCTATGTTTATGTGTGAAAATGCTTTCAAAGTCAAGTCAGTTTAAGAGCTTTTTCTAATATTGTCACGTAATGACAAATTAGTTTTTTTTATGTTTGCATAGTATTGCATATTGCATAGGACATCGTTATACCGATATAATAGACAGATAATTTTAATGCTCACATACGGAAAAAAATATTTAAGTAACAACTTTGAAAGTGATAGAACTCTACCTGAATCGATTCATGGCCTACAGTGAGAGTTACACTACTTACCATGAGGTGACTTTATGCTCGTTTGCTGCTTTTATAGTAATAAGAGCAACATAATCCATTTTTTGTAAATCCACCTTACGTAGTCTTATAGAATTATTGCGGAACGGATGTGATACAACATTGACAACTATATTTATTCCGGACATTAACGACTGAGTATATTTATTCCCAGATAATATTATACTCATCCATCTATTAGCCCTTTGAGCTCCACCGCTGGGCATAGGCCTCCCGTAAATGACGCCACTCCAATCGGTCCTGTGCCTTCTGAATCCAAAGGTTTCCCGCTGTCTTCTTCAGGTCATCGGTCCACCTGGTGGGGGGGCGAGTTGTGTTCCCTTTGCCTAAACGTGGTCGCCACTCGAGGACCTTCCTTAAATAATATTAAACTAACTGAAGTTAACCATAGATGCATCGGATTCTCTTGAAGGATAAACTGGACTGATTTGTTTAGGCATGTGTCCCTTCAAATCAAAAAACGACCGTGCTTACTGTTATAATTCAAAAATAAGTGTGGCTTTAGACTTACCACGGGCAACAACTTACCATATTCTTTCAATTCTCGAAAACCCAACATCAGACATACTCTTTTCCTAGTTTAGTTGGATATCAACAGGCACTAGCAGAGTGAACCACAGTCATTATAAATAACGTGTTATACATAAGTATTTATTATCCTTAATTTAATTCCTATATTGTAATACTGTCAAACAGGCAATTCTATAACACAAATGTAAATTGCACTCGCAATTCTATCAACAATCTATTAGGTTATCGGCCCGTTGCAATTTTCGTATCAATAAACCAATCTGTCAAATAGAAACTAGTATAGTGGAGAGCGTATAAAAATGCAATGTTTTTATTTTGACCGTATCTTTTTCGTCCTAAAAACTCAGCTCTTCCGTTTAAAATCGGGAACTACAACCAGTATACATATATTATGCATATATACATGTGGATGTACTTATGTAATTACTAGCAGTTCCCGCAGTTTCACTCGCGTTTAAATATATATATATATATATATATATATATATATATATATATATATATATATATATATATATATATATATATATATATATATATATATATAGCCTAAAGCCTTCCTCGATAAATGGTCTATTCAACGTAAAAAGAACTTTCCAATTCGAACCAGTAGTTCCTGAGATTAGCGCGTTCAAACAAACAAACAAACTCTTCAGCTTTATAATATTAGTATAGATTTAACTAGTACTTTTATTGTTGTTGTAGTGTTGTAAAAAGTCATTGTTCTACCAAGAAGTTGCCAGCACTACGCCTATATCTAACATGAAGCTGTTCATAAGTTTCGGTGGAAGGGTGTGGTTATCTTATCTAGTCAGATTACGTATATAGTATGAAGCGAGTATCATAGTCCTCAGAAGTGGCAACTCATCTGTAGAGTTTTTTTATCTAATAGAAGTAGCAAACGAGCATGCAGTTCACCTGATGGTAAGTGGTCACTGTCGCTCATGGACATCTGTAAGCGACTTCATACTATGGTGATGGTGATATAGAAGTGTGCTGGAAACCACAATCTTCCATCGAAACGCAAGAAATGTTTGAAGAGATGATTTCATGGCCAACAACACTTGGTGAATGTATGC
Organism: Spicauda simplicius; assembly: GCA_949699795.1. Taxonomy (NCBI): domain Eukaryota; kingdom Metazoa; phylum Arthropoda; class Insecta; order Lepidoptera; family Hesperiidae; genus Spicauda; species Spicauda simplicius. The sequence goes on from OX453064.1 coordinate 8,973,536, forward strand.
TCATTAGTTACTTCATACTATAATATTACATAGAATATAACAAAGTCACTATCCGCTGTTTGGCTTTTCACTCGCTTTCTTCTAAACAACACAATGAACTTCTTACGGTGTTCAATAATAATATAAGAGATAAGCAAAGATTTCTATTTAAGTTATATAAATATATTTATATTTTTTTTACAAATCCGCTATACGTGTGAATCACGAGTGGATCAGGAGATTACTATAAGTCAATTCTATAAATATGTCACGATTAATATTCTCGATCCTAGTAAAGCACTTTCTGTGCATACAAAAGCCATAGGAAACTGTTCGACTGTAAATGTAATCAGAGCTCATCCCTTTAAGGTCCCATTGACGTCACGGGAACACATTTTTACCCCGACGGATACACGCATACTATTCTATAAAACGCCAAAAAAACTAAACCGAATTGCACGTAAGTAACTCTATTAAAAGTGGCCTTTGACTAGCAATTATTATCCCTCTGTCTAGTTTTATATTCTTTTGTGTCATACTAGTTGTATGGTTGCGTGAATAAATTGTTTTTCAACGTGATTTTTAAGAGTTGTGCATTCTGAACTAACTGGTAGGTCAAGATCCCTTTCTCATAGAAAACTGCTTTGTGCGATAGTAAAAGGCGTGCACTATTAAAGGGCGCGGATCGGGTCGGTGCAGCGTATAGTGTGGTTGTCTAGGACGCGGTTCTCAAACTTTACTGAATGTAAACATAATCTTTAATGTAATTTGATAGTGGATGTTAATGGCGGTGTTGTTAGTGCATGATAGGAGATGGCATTTTTAAATAATTAAAAGGTTTAACAAGTTATAAATGTCTTAATTAGTGTAAGAGTGTTTATTATTAGTCAATTCATATGGACATATGGATGAAAAATACACATCAATTATTCTACGGTTTTGAATAAACTATTGTTCAAATTAACTATGGTTTATTATTATTCATATTATAATTAAATATTGCTGGAAAATTCCATTGTTTACGTGAAAGTGTTACAATTGTTAAGTATTTAAAAACAATTCTAAATGAATGAAACTACTTTATGCTTATACATATATGAAGTTTATGTATCATATGTATCTTTATATTTTTAAATTTTGCTGAACTTTCAAAAATACGTAGATTATCTTATATCTTATCCATGTGAGTCAATAAAACAATGTCCACCCCTGGTTAAAGTTTAAGAGGCGCTGGTGTTCGCTATTGAATGGAATGCTACTGGCAGGCTCTCGCCACCTCACTCGGCATTAACCTGAGGGCCACAAAACATCCGATTAAAGCATCGTTCGCTTGTCGTAAACTGTGTTAAATTGTAGAACAAACATCATATACATATGTTCACATCGAATCTTATTATGCCACAATGTTCCGTTGAAATTTGCTGAAGTTATTTATAAGATTAATGCAGCAAACTAGCATACGACTCACCTAATGGCAAATAGTCGCCGCCGCACATGCACATCTGTATGTAACTTTATACAGGACCCTTAGTGCCAGCAATCACACTTCTCAACCGAAACGCATAAGCTTCATTTTAGAAATACATGTGGCGGTGGAATCTCGCCCTTCGTACCATATAATAAATCTAATAAGTTCGCTCAATTTTAAACGAAACGAATGTTTAATGCATCTCGAATAACGCTTATAGTCAGTGTTTCATGGCCCCAGGGTGAGAGATCGGCTAGAGCGCGGGAATCAATCGTGGACGTCATAGCCGTCGACCTCGCCGTAACGTGTGCGCTTGTGCGTGTGAGTGATCCCGATTGTAATGCCTGTCATTGCCCTAGTCACCATCGCCCCTTATCCTTAAACAATACACGGAACCAGGGCAAAGCTTCACCCGTTTTCTTGTCTTAATGATTTCTTAGGCACAATGTATATTATATCAAATATTTTTAAATTTCTCTTTCGTATAGGAAATGTAAGTACGATCAAAAACAAACATATACTTACATATAATACAAAAAAACAGTCCGTATGCCGAACCGTCAATGTTAAGTTTTAACACAAACATATGTATGTGTCCGATCTTATGAATCCAAAAAATTTCGCTGGAAATGTTAGGAAAATTTGCTGAAGTTCTTTTTTTTAAGATTGATGTAACAAACGAGCATACAGTCAACCTGATTGTAAGTGACCCGCGCCGCATATGTTCATTTGTGTGTTCAATGGCTCTCAGATAACGCTTATAGCCAGTGTTTCATGGCCCCAGGGTGAGAGATCGGCTAGAGCGCGGGAATCAATCGTGGACGTCATAGCCGTCGGCCTCGCCGTAACGTGTGCGCTTGTGCGTGTGAGTGATCCCGATTGTAATGCCTGTCATTGCCCTAGTCACCATCGCCCCTTATCCTTAAACAATACACGGAACCAGGGCAAAGCTTCACCCGTTTTCTTGTCTTAATGATTTCTTAGTCTGAAATGTATAGCAAATATTTTGAAACTTCTCTTCTTCAGTATATTAAAGTCGTTTAGCAAATGTAAGTACGACAGGAAACCACTTACTTTTTTACTTATTTTTTTTGTACTTATAGCACAAAAAAAAATTGTCGTATTCCGATATCTTAATTAAAAAAAAACTAGGCCATAATGCACCTGTCCCTGTAGTTCCGGGACCAGAATAGGACTACGGTACCCTCTGCCTGTCGTAAGAGGCGACTAAAAGAGGCTTCCGGGGTTGCGGGCGGGAAGAGTGGGAGCTCGACCCGTCCGGCCAAGCGACCCCGGGAAGGACGGTGGCATGTGTGGTTGCATGCTGCCGTAAAAACCAGCAGGTGCGGTGAGCAGTTCACGCCCACCAGGGAAGAGCCCGATGGGGCACACGCTGAGGACACCGGCGGCGGTCAATCGGAGTTCCCGGAGTCCTCTTCGCAGCGTCGAGGTCGGCCACCGGGGGGGTTTTAGTGCGGTAAGAATCCCACATAACCCGCGTCGCTCCCACGACGTCGGGTACTTTTTGAAAGTACCCCTCGAAAACAAAAAAAAAAAAAAAAGGCCATAATGCACCACGCTAGTAAAATGCGATTTAAATAATAAACTTTACACCTACGGATACTTTTTTTAACTTATTTTTAATGTAATTGCTCTTAACATGGTTTTTGATAAGCATTGTTTAAATTATAACTTCAATGTTAAAAAAAATATCAGTCTTTTTAATATTATAAATGCGAAAATTTGTCAGGATGTACGTGTTTCTGTAGTTTTTCTTACACGTAAAAACTACAAATCGCATTTCAATGAAATTTGACACAGATTGTCAAGACCTAGATTATATATATAGAATACTCATTTTCGTGTTAGACGTGACCGAAGTAGGCGAAGCCGCGGGAACAGTCTAGTATACAATATACAAATGTATCTAACTTTAAAGAATAAAGACTCCACCATTCTTTAGAACATTGTTCCGATTGCGTGAGACGACCCATGAAATATTGTCTGCATTGCACATCGATGACTCATTCATTCTGGCCTCTTATGTAGTACTATGTATTACTGAAATAGTGTATATAAATGTATACGTTGCACGGGATACATCATGATCATGAGATATTCCAAGGATCAATCAAGTTTATTTTGCGTACCTAATAGAAAATGATTTAACATCGCAGCTGACTTTCCATAAATACCTATAATTAAATAGAGAAGTGATAGCTGAATGGTTGAAACTTTCCCTCTCAATCGGGAGGTCCGAGGTTCAAACCCAGGCACGCACCACTGATTTATGTGCGTATTAAAAAAATAATTATCACTCCTTTTCTGTGAAGGAAAACATCGTGAGGAAACCTACACACCCGAGAGTTCTTTTGAAAAAAGTTCTTGGAGGTGTGTGAAGTCCACCTATTCGCACTTGGCCAGTGCTGTGGGCTCTGGCCTAAAACTCTCTCATTCTGAAAGAAGACTCGTGCCCAGCAGTGGGACAATAATGGGTTGTACCTTTATAATTAAATTGTTGAACATACATAATTGATATCCATTTAGTTCTGTTAGTCACCCTCAGTATCCTTAGTACGATTTTATTACGTTTCCTCAAAAAGATCACCGTTTTAATGTTTGACTACAGCTACCATCCTTCTCATACATAAAATAAGAGCATGGCAATGTATAAAATCAAAACATAAAGTGATCGGTTTGTAGAAACGTATTAAATGCATAGGACACGACTTTTACGCTACCTACTGATATAAAATTAAAGTATACGTAGAGAAGATGGCGCTAATCTACGATCTGTAACATTGAAGAATTAGAACCAGGATTTTAACAAACAATTCTTCATCAATATAGGACGTAATGCATGTAAGAAAAATATATGTACTCACTGTGTTGAACAGATATAAACAATGCTTTCTACCAGTATAACCCACACTAGGATTCTTCTGTATTGTGAGTGATTTGTATAAAACAAACAACACACAAACACCAAGACCCAGAACTAAGATCTATAATATTTATAATTCAGAATATCTATCTGGCAGGGGATCGAAATCGGAACCCATTGCGTCAGACCGGTATGGTGGTCACTCCGTCATAACAAATAATATGAAAAATTTAATAATTTATTGGACAGGACGATTGCTTGCCCTTCAGTTCTATATAGGAAACTAGCAGCCCGCCCCGGCTTCGCCCGGGTGTCCTTTTATTTTCAAATATTTTTAGTAGTATTATTAGTAATTATGTATTTTTTCTTTACAAATATAAGGTGATCGTCCTCTGAATTTGATCAGCTTTTGTACTAACTTTTAAAATGTAAAAAGTGGTCATAGTAACTAAATTACAATAGTTGAACATAGAGTATCGCGAAAGTTTTCGTAGATATCGATGTGTTCTTTAATATTGCAAAACATTTTTTGGTTCTATTATCAATAGTCGCCGCAGCGTATCTGACGAAAGAAATTTTTAAACAAATTTTTGTACACCTTGGTTCACGTTACTGAAGTTTTAGCAAAGATCTCTTTGCTAAAACTAAAGTTTTTCTAGTAAAAAATACAGCCTATACTAATTCAGAATAAAGTAGCATTCTAGTGGTGAAAGAATTTAAAAAATCGGTTCAGTAGTTTTTATGTTTATTCATGACAAACATACAAAAATACAACGTTTTCCGCTTTATAATATTAGTATACATTAATACCTTTAGACATTACCTAAGACGTAGTGACGCTTGCCATCTACATATACGTTGAAGTTGAGATATATTGACTCTTGAGACTGGTATATATTGACTAACATCAAGTTAGATTCCGATCATGTTTCGGTTGGTTATAGTGATCTATTACCGTTATAACTCTAGAGCTTGAATTTCGACCACAGACCATTGACGGACTACCACTGAAGTATATGATGAACGTGTTAGAATATTAGAAAGAACAACCATTTTATGAATTGTCGTGTTCGTTTGTGTTTTATTAAGTTGAACGAAAACATCGTGCAAAAAAATGTGTACATGAGGTCTGAATAATATTTTGTCCTGTGTCTATCCAACCCCAGAACGGCAACGAAAAATTGATTTTTTAAAAGAATTTGAAAAAAAATATAGGCAAAAATTATAAACGTATATTCAATCACTTAATAGATCATTTAATATTTAATTAACTACACAAAAATACTGACAGAAAAATCTAAATATAAAAGTGTGTATTGTTACTTATTCTCGATCCTCTAATCTATGTTTATGTATATGTATGAAATGTACAGACATGCGGTTAACACCTTTACTTATTATATGTATGCATAAGTTATATGAAGTTCACCAACCAAAGCTTGCCTAATATGATATACTTGATACAAACCTATAGTCAGTTGGACTACCTGCCAACAACTGCATATCAGTAAACAATTCTATAGCAACAATTGTATCTATAGGCGATGAACAGGAAAAGATAATTCATTTGAGATTGAAGACGTTTTTATATGTAAATAAATATCTAATTACCATAAGTATTACAAAAGAAATCGGTGTTTGGGTCGGGCATCGAACTAACCATCTCTCATGGAGCGTGACGCCCTATATTGGGTCACGGAAGATATTCCAATAAAAGATACGGTTCAAGTGACATAGTATAATTCGAGTCATTTGATGATTTCATATACGAATTGCACCATTTACTGTTGTTTGTGCCAGCTTAGGGTATCGTCACACGTCACATCGGTCGAAATTCGACCGCAATTTAAATTTAAAAACTAAACTTCATTTTGTCCAAAGTAGTACGAATATTTCTCAAATTCAATTTTTTAAGTAGTTTTGAACGCACCCGTTTAATATAAAAAAGGTTTAATTAGCTAAACCGCATTTAAAAGCAATAGCGGGTATTTTGACAAAGACACTGACATTTCTGACGTTATGTGTTTTCATAGTAAGACATTTCGTTCATTATTTATGTGTTTGTAACAAATGCACAATAGTGTGTGTAATGTGTTTTAGTTGATTTTATATATGTTTTAAACATTATTTGAAAAAAATATTAACATTCTACACTCCTTCTCTACGTCCACTATAACCGTGCAAACTTTCATACTAACCCTTCCGCGGCATATTACTTAAAAATGCTTCACAAGTTTTTCTTCACGTATTAATATATAGATGGGGCCATCCATAAATTACGTTACATGATAAAGTGTGGCATTGTGTGACAAGGGGTGGAGAGGCATACAAAAATTTGTATTGTCATATGTAATTTTGGAACTAATGTTTTATATCCAGCTTAGGGTATCTATATGATATGGGGCCAACCATAAATTACGTCACACGATAAAGTGTGAAATTGTGTGACAAGGGGTGGAGAGAAATACAAAATTTTGTAGTGTCATATGTAATTTCGGAACTACTGTTTTAAATCCAGCTTAGGGTATCTATATCATATGGGGCCATCCATAAAATACGTCACACGATAAAGTGTGACATTGTGTGACAAGGAGTGGAGAGGAATACAAAATTTTGTATTGTCATATGTAATTTAGGAACTACTGTTTTAAATCTAATTTATATGTGAAGGATAGCAAAATATGTGACATCACACTAGCCAGGGGTCTGATGTATGATGTTATTTATGGATGGTCCCTATTTAGGTATTGACTCGATATAAACTTTGACAAATCTATTCCTACTAAGGGGTATGAATAATCCAGTCCAACTTTTCTGTGCCAAATATGTGTCTATTCTAATATATATACTAATTATTGATTCATTAATTAGGTGATTGATTTATCTTAATTAGGTGTCGTTCTTTATTTAATTAAATTGAATATTTTAAACGTGCTCCTTAACTATCCAATTATATAAAGAAAAGAAATATGTATGTGTATCCTACAAATATTTGGATTACGTTTATAATTATTTGTGAGTTCCTCTCCCAGTATTTCAATGTATATTCAGCTCTGTAAATAAAATAAAAATGAAGGATAAAAATCATTAATTTGTGGTATAGAATTCTTGATTTAAAGTATGTGAAACAGAGCAGTCAATAAGGTAGTGAAATACTATCATAAATTGAAATAAATATCATAGTTTTCATAACGTATTACCAGCATGCATCATGTCATTGATATCCATTGTAAATAATACAAAGATAATGTATTACCTAAATTAGTCAAGGCCCATATACACGGAACACCGCGACAGAGTACATAAATTTTGCAACTAAAAGTCTCTTTCCAAACATTTCATAGCTGTATTGGTGCACATTGAATCGAAAATCTTTTTGGAACTTACAAAGCACTGCTTACCTAGTAGCGAGCGACAATCCATTCCCCAGGTATTGTAGTCGCGAAACTTAGATTGTACACTCGCTTTGTACAGTTGAAAATTCGGCTCCTTCGACTAACTTTCATAGCTATGAAATTCAAAATAAATGGAGTCGGCTTTAAGTTGCTCACACGTATAATGGGGATATAAACTTTATGTATGTGAGAAATTACAATACATTTTTTTTAATGTGTAAATGAAGTGCGATTAAACATAGATATGTGTAATCATCACACTTGATTGTCATAGTAAATGACATTAGGTACTGAAAATTAATAAGTTAGATTATGAGTTGAAAGTTATATTTGAAAAGTCATTTAACTACAAAATCTACAAAAGTGAGCTAACATACAGACTCTACAAGAAAATATCAAACTTTCGTTGTTCATAAAAGGAAGCTCACTATGTTTCTACGAAAAAAAAAACATACAAGCACGCAGCTAAAAAAATCACGAACCACCGCGTTCACAAATGTTTCCTGTCCTGTATTCTGATTTTAAGAGTAGAACACATAAATGTGGCATAGACTTGATCGAATTTCATTTACTGGAAAGTAACAGAACATCTGGGCTTTTGTAGAAAATATCTGTTTACCATCACTGTGACAACAGAACAAGAGATAAACTGTATGTCGACAATTATATTAGTTAAATTAATTGTGATATTTTAATTACAAAAATATTACCTTAGTCCTATGTAAGCCCTGATTATTACGAATAAAGTTATTTATTAGTTTTGTAGATATAACTAAATTAATAACTAAGAGCGCTACCTCCCTTGTTGGTATTCTCAGCACAATGGTAAATAATTTACGTGGTGTTTATGTAAATTGTGTGTAACATGCTACAAAGATAATCCATTAAGAAAATAATGGTACAGCTGGGCTTTCATCGCCCGACCATTGAGTCACGAACACGTCCGCCGTTAGATGATTAGGTCATTCAGAGATTCCCCGAAATTATTTCAAATAGAAACGAAACTCATGCTCACACTTATGATACATATTAATTAAGATAGAAAATGCGAAGGAAATGTATTCATGGAATTTTTAAAAATTATATTTCAAGGAAACTCAAGAACGACGGTGTAGAGTTGTAATTAATGATAAAAGATTTAATTTTTATACGATATAATAAATTACATAATCAAGTATAGAAGAAAAAAAAAACAAATAAAATTCCAACCTTGGTTACTGTTACATGTTTTAAACAAGGTCCATTCTTTCCACTAAAATATACCTGGATGTAAATAACGCAATGAATAAATAATATTGCCTGTGCCTCAGTTTACATGAATACTTATTATTCATGGTATCGAAGTACACGTGCGCGCTATTTCCCGAGCAAATGAACAAAAATCGATCGTAAAAAAAGAATCGTTTATAAAAGTGCACATTACCCTACGCCGGGCCGGTTACTGGGAAAGGTCGTTAAAACAATAAATGTTAGTGGTATAAAGGAACAATGGGGTATGTGCCGATCCTAACATTAGTGAAGACATTGTGCCGGCCGGCGAGCGGCGAGGCGAGGGCACCGCGCCGCCCATTCAGCCGCGACCGATCCGCATAATGAGATGCAGTGTTCCTCCAGATGTGGCGCAGGCGCGGCCCAACACCGCTTTTTGTGTTTCCCCTTTTTTTATCCACGTCTTGCACACTTTGACAATGTCACGTCGTTCTCGGCAACGCAACGCTCTCTATATCTATAAAACAAAAGAAATACAAGGTAACGGGCGGCAAGCTTTAATAAAATAATCAAAAGTCTCCTTCGTACAATTTGTTTTAAATTATGCATTTATTTTCGTATTTGGCCAAAAGGTCATATGACAACTTAAAACTTTACTGTAGATTTAAAGGAATATGTAAGGAGATATATATTTTTCGCTATGAAGAAAACTCGTTGTCATTTGTAACATAACCCAACCTTTCCTTCCCTTCCGGCTAAATATAATTCCGGAGTGCGCAGACTAGATTGGAGCTGCGGGCGGAGCCAGCCTCACGTTTATTTATGTTGCTTTAGTCAGAACTGTTACCTCCTGCCGCCAGATGTTATTTTACGACAACTAGCCACTCAATAAACAAATTCATTTACACAATAACATACCACATTTTGTTCAAAGATTTTATGGCTTTATATTAGCATAAATATTAAATATTAACTACGTGTATATTCTTTCTAAATCAATCACTACAACTGTGTTAAAGTTTTGTGCCACAAATAAGGTCATGTAACATTAACCTACCTATATCACAAAAAAATAAATTTCCATAATTTGATCACATACAAACCCGTACCACACAATTCAATAAATGCAAAAACACCATGAAAACTATAGGCACACATAATTATATAGTTCTCCATAATAATCTTGTCACTGATGGTTAATGTTGATTCCGATAATTTGATCCGCGGGCACGCCCGCGCAGCTCCATACTTCTTTACATTCCATACGAATATAAGCACTATGGGAAGTAAGGAAGCACGGAACTAGCGCAAGGCTGTATCTTCGCTCTTCTAACGTATGAATGTCCGTGCCGTAACACTTGTAATTTGCGGTCAGTGCTAAAGCACGAAGGACGTTGCGGTTACGCCGCCATCTTCGGGTGGATGGCAGGGAGACCAACGCGACGCGAGAACCCCCGACGCAAAGACCGGGTGGTGGCGAGCGACACGGCGTGATGGCAGCTCGTCGAGCACTGGCGGCGCGCTGTGTGCGCACGCGCAGACCAGCTCTAAAAATGGAGTCAACCGGCGGAGTTTGCTTTCGAGTCGCGAGTACCATCCATTCCAAATTTGTATTTTCCCAAAATAGAACGGACGGCGAGCGTCCATCGGATCGGTTTCTCGAACGTGCACCGACCTGCAGCTTGCGGGTACCGTGGCGGTGCACGGCGGAGTCTCGTCCGCGGAGTCGACGGAGTGTCTTATGTAAGGAGCACTGTAAACCGCGCCGCGTGACGACCGTTTCGAAAATAAACGTGCACGCCAGAGTACGACGCCGCCGCCGGGCGCCACATGTGCGCGCTCCCGTCAGCGTTCCGATGATCACGCTGGAGGGGAGGCTATTATTAGTTGTACACCATCTACCACTGTCACCTCCCGCGGGGTAGTCGGGCTATACATAGTTCCGATCACAAGATCTGGCAATCCTCGGCGTTCACTGACCTCCTCTGAAACATCACGAATGCACGAATCAAACAAAATGTAATTCGCATTATCCATGGCATAGGCATGCACACAATTCGTTAACTGTAGGCATGTAGCGGTGTCAATAACTTCTAGCTTTCATCAAAGAAAAAAAATAAAAATGTGTGAACATTGGTCGTACCTATATTATGTATGTAGGTGCTGAGCACGATGTTTGTCGAGTTGAATAGTTCGATCGAAATAGTGGCAACGTATTGTGGCCGAGAATTCCCGCTGCTAGCCGTAAAGCGCGCCTCTACGTTCACTCAGTCAATAAAAGAATTTTGGCAAACTTTCGTAGACAAACAAGTGGGACGACGGCCAACTCATCTTTTGTCTGCCTGAAAGCAACATAGTTTTGTTAGCATTTTGATATCGCAATGTTTCAAAGTAGTAAACAGGAAAAAAATATCCTTATAGGTATAAAAGTAGTTGCAACTTTTGCATTATCCATTTTCATAGCCATTACTTCGAACTATACCTACTGTAGCTCCACCAACTTGGATTGTTTCCTATCTATCTATTTATTAAAAACGAACACAATTATTATAATCCTTAGTATGACTTATTTTACTTCAATCTGTAAATAGAATTTACTTCATAAAAATAAATTTGATGCTATTTTAATTATACTAGATTATATTCTTTAATTAACCTCCATAAGGGTATATTTTAAATGATTAATTATCATATTTACGTTACGGGAGCCACGTGCAATTTTCGAAATTCTAGATTAACGACTTTTAGGTATGACCTAATTTCTTGTCAATCTGTGTTACAGCTAGATAAAAAATATAAAGCACTTTTCAGTGTCAGTACTAATGTAAGAAATTATTGTATTTTAGGTATTTTGATGTGTGTAGTAAACATACTTATCAGAGGCCTCCGAACTTAATCTTAATGCAAATCTAGGATTAGTTGCAGGTGTCAATGGGCCGTAGTTATCAGAGTTGCAGTCAATGGGCCGTAGTGGCCACATAAAATCAGATAGAATGCGTGCTCGTTTACTAATTCTAAACTATAAAAGATGAATCATGAATTTCAGTAGCATCGTTTCATTGATTCAGCTAAGATGTGCTCGCACGCAAAGAATAGCGATGGTGGGCGCAAAGCACGAGCGGCCAAGGAGCGTCTGTTGAATATTAATGTGACATTGTTATTGGCCACGATTGCCCGCCGCTGCCCCAATCGCGCATTACCATAACTTACTATTCTGGATCCGCGGGGAATCAGCTCGCCGTTGTAGGAATATGATCGTTTGGGCTGCCTACTCATATCTGCCCTATACAGCGTGATAAGATTAAGCGACAAATAGGAAAATGAAGAATGAATATGTATGTTGAATATAGCATTATTTTAGGGCATATTCAAGCCCACGATGATTTATGCTGACGGTAATAATAAAGTACATATGAAAAAATAGTAATAAAGTACACAAGTCGTAGAGGGCCCCTTATATATGGACATTATAGCGCTAACGAGTTATTTTATAACGCGCGACATATGTTTTATTATAAAATTCGTTTAGCTACAAGGTCGTGATTCGCTCATATTTAATGAACATTGTAATTCAATGGATAATCCTATCAAAAATTAATGTCATATTATCTTAAGTATTTAAGATGACTATTTAGTACAGATAATACTGCAATAAATAATTTCTTCTACCTGTCACCCTGTATATTCTATTTGGACGCGACAGTACGTAAATTATTCACAATTTTGAATCTGTAAGTCGACGAACGGTTACCCTCCACTTAGTATCCGTTACCGATCGACGAGACGACGCGTGTGCATTGATTCATTACGTTATTGTTTAAATCGTAATGCGGTGGACAGAACGACTCTAACTCAAAGGCTATTCTAATACTTGAAGAAGCACTGCTATAAAATTACAACGTGCGGCTTTATTTTAGGCAATACTGAGACTTGTTAGTCACAATACTGTAAAACACTGTTCCACATGTCCGCAAACGTCTCTGATGTAATACGGGATGATAAACCTATTGCCACTGAATGAAATATTAATTTTGAATTTTAACGTTTTAGAAAAGCCTACGCATGAATACTTTTTTAAAAACAGATACACTTTATATTACACCCTTTTTATATAGGAACTCCATCTTCTTTCTTATTTATTATTTTCTTTCTTCTTCTTTATAGAAATAAATGTTTGTCTGACAAGACAAACATACCTCTATAGAAACGTAAACTAACGTAAACTTCATTTGATCTTGTGATCATCTTTAGCAAAATTGTTATTCATGAGCTCGCGTAGGTTTCTGATGTTTTTTTGTGATGGCGTAGTAACGCGCACAGGGTACAGCTTGTATATAATAAAATAACTTATTCTTATGATGCATGTTCTTATATCTATGTTTATAAATAATATAATGCTTTGTTTTACGCCTTACCATGTGATGTAATATACACTCATGTACTTTAAAATACTTTAATTTAGTTATGAGATTATATGATATCCATTAACTCCTCACCTACATAGTTTTAATTGTACCTGTGAGTCATGGAGCCATTAATGAACCGACACATCGGATGCTAAAAGATCCTCGTAACGGAGGAAGTTTTAAAATTGCCCCTGAAAAGTAATGTGTAGTATGGTTGTTGATTTTTTTATAATGTATAAACATATCTTAGTTTATTCCACAAATAGCTTGCCATAAAAGCTCCTAATTAAATAACTATAGATATATATATTTGCTAATATTTGTCGAAGTGACGAACGCATTTGCTCACTACAACTTTTTTAAAGACTGTACAGTCTTTGTTAATAATGCAGTTGTTTACGAATTCTGTATAATTTGTGAAATTGTTTATTGTTTAAATAAATCTTTTAATATTTGAATCTAAGGGGTAACTATACTTACTAAGCGTTATGCATCTATTGTGCTTCAATACAATTTAATAGTGTAACGGAATTATTGACAATCTGTTACTAGGGCGCTTGTAAATCATCTTAAATGTCTTCACCTATATGATGAGCCTATTGTTGAGATGAGATGTTGATAGAAAATGGTACTTACAATCACCCAAGGTGTGATAATGTTTGGTTTTACTTCTCTTACAGGATCACGTGCATGCAACTGTAAATGCCTTCAGCTTCTAATGTGATTATTGTATCCAATTTTCACTTGTTCACTTGTTTGTAGAAAAGCAAACATCCAAATAGAATAGTTAAATGTATGAGAAGTTACAGTTATAGTTGTATCGAACCGCTACCCCCGAGGACCAAGTTGGGAGTACTCATTTACATATCTACTATAATTTCTATACGATTGTTATCACACTATAGGTGGAGATCGCATAATAAATTAGATATTATATCTGGGTTCTATAGCAAATTCAAAAACACCTACGAAACTTCTGGTTTAAAATAGTACGAGTAAATCTACAGATTCAATAAAAACTTAATATTGCAAAACCAGTGATAAACATCTTCTACCTTAACTTCAGACGTACGATTCGCATAAATCGTAAAACCCCCAGAGTTGCAATTATTTAAGTTCAAACAGCGCATTGTTTCATCGAACTTGGGGAGGGAGCCCCCTCCACTTCAACATTTCTTTGTAAACTCTATCCCGTAGCAATACTTCGCAAGTCTCCGAGAAACTGTAGCACTTACATAGCAAGTTGAAACTATATAGACGTCTTTTGCGCTAGACGATATTGGAAGAGGTAAATTATTTATTGGCGTACATCAAAATATTACTTTTAGTTGGAAAGTTTAGCGGGATTTAAAACTTAAAAAAAACTTAAAACGCTTTCTACACTCATAGCCCCACAGTAGGATTTTCTCCTGTGTCGTGGGTGCCATGGACACACACAAAGACGAATACACACACACCCAGACCCAGAATAAGAATCTAAACTCATCATTCAGATATCTGTCTGGCCGGGAATCGACCCCCGAAACCCACTGCGTGTCAGACCGGTATCGTAACCGCTGCGCCACGCGGGTCGTCAAATTTATACAATCATTTTAGTATAAGCTGCTAAGGAATTGTAGAGATGCGATGTGCTTATTCGTTCATTAAGATTTATTCAAGTCTGTCGCTGTACCACTTCTTAATCATCTAATGCACGCTATACTTGCTATGTTCACGTTTCAGCTTACGAGATTTTCCTCATCTTTGATCACATTTTAATTTTAGTAAAATCCAGGGTATCTAATTAAAATTTGTGAAATGTTCATCGTTGAATGTGATTTGTTTGGTAGGTTTCATTTAAAAATCTTTATAAAAAAGCGACATGTATGTATTATTATCAGAAATTTTATAGTTTTATTTTATTTCGTAAATCGTTAAATCGTAAGTCTGCTTCTTATTAATAATTTAACGGGGATCTAATGATACATGATTCCTTTCTAGAGTTAGGATAGTGCATTGTATAGATTACTACGTGACCATTTTTTGTATTATAGAATTGTGTTTTTATGCATTACTTTTGTATTAG
Organism: Spicauda simplicius; assembly: GCA_949699795.1. NCBI lineage: Eukaryota > Metazoa > Arthropoda > Insecta > Lepidoptera > Hesperiidae > Spicauda > Spicauda simplicius. Next base: position 8,988,942 of record OX453064.1, read on the forward strand.
AGACAAACATAGTATATGAAGAGTGAAACTTTGAACATCATTACCATGTACAATAATTGTTTTATTTGCGGTATTGATTCTTTCTAAGGGGTCATAAAGGACTGTGCAATAAGTGTTGCAAAATATCATAAATTCAGATTGTTTTCATTATGTTTTTATCGCTTTGTTTGCTAGCTCCGTGACTCTACCAATGATATTGTACATTTCAAAGTGTTTAAATGTTATAGTTTCTGCTCTACCATCTCTTAATTCGTTATTTTACAAACATTTGACTTGGCAGTGGTAGATTGTATTGTCAGTTAACAACTAAGCGTAACTGGTAAAATATTTTCATCCCTTGATTAAGTAATAGCAAGAAGGATATCTGTTTTGAGGTTTTTCTTAATCGTAACACTATTATTACTAGTATGTCCGTACTCCGTAACTTTAAAACTAGTTAAAGTAATGTTGAACCCAATATGATGGATCTTTTTGTATATAATTGTACCGAATGTACTTCAGTGTTGGCTGTACATTAACTTTACTTAGTATTTAATGTGTCTATGGCAGCTGTTTAATTACAAAAACGCATTATTACAATGGCGTCATTCTGATTTCAATGAGAAGCGAGCAGGACATAATCGGAGTAATTGCCCACCAACCGCATAAAGCGATGTGTAATTACATCCAAAATACGTAATGAATTTCATACCGCACACATACACGCCTACATTTGATACGAAAAGAGACATTTTAATCATGTGATTTATTCACTGAGTATGTACTTGAACATTTTAATTAACATTCGTATAAATAAATTCAAAGTACTTGAAGTGAAACAAAGTTAATTCGATGTGTTTAGTGAGGCTCCTTCCGTGTAGCCGTTTCATTAACAAAGTTAACAAAAGTTCTCAACACTCGTCTGAAACCATCTCGTGTTTTAACGCATGGACTAGAGGGAATGTACCGTGATTTGTGAGTTATAAAATGGATTCCTTTGGTACTAATGAATTCATCGTCACCAAACTTACCGATTTAATATGACAAAATCAACATTGTATATGACATAGATTTACGCACGTTACTACAACTTTGTCACTCGTATATCGTAGAGTAAAAACGATGCCACTGGAATTTGTGCACTAATCGAAAATTCGCTATAATGATTTGAATAAGATGGTCATGCGATGGTGGCGCGTGGCGCGTGGTCGATGCGCGCGAGACGCGATGCGCGGAGCCTAACTGTTGTACGTAGGACGGCCGCGGGCGATCCGTCGCCGCGCGCCGTTCACGACGTTTGACCTTATTTAATTAGTTCGTTCGTTTTTACTCTTTGAACATGACACGCCATATTAAAATGTGTACCGCCTAATTTATTGTTGCCAGCTACAGGATCATTAAACTTAAGTACGGATGCTAACTTGTCAGCGTTTAACGTTGAGGGAACGACCGTTGATCACTCATGGACTTATCGAACTAACTTTTCGTTCTGTATCTATCGCACCTCTACCTTTTAATTTTGTTTTTGAAACGGAAACGCTCGACTTGGTCTATTTCTGTTTTTGAGTTCATCCACCTCGTTCCTGGTTATATTCTGCAACCGAGTAGCTATTAAAATGAGATTTGAAACGAACCCGAGAACGGCTTGTATCTCCTTTAAAATTAAGGAAACAAAAACGTTAGTAAGAAAAAGCGAGAGAGTTAATAATAAACCTCAGCAAGAGGTCCAGAATTGAGCGCGGCTGCGTGGGGGCTAATTCCGAAGCTCAGTCGCTGTACTTAAACAAAACTTGGTTTTGACTCGGTTTGTCTTAGTTACTTTATACATTGTTATCAAGTTATACCAAATTAGTCAACTTTTCGACAAGGTTTCCTAATGTTTCAATATCGTGACGTAGAACAAATGTTTATTTGAATAATCTGTCACACATCCTAGGTCGGAGTTCTTTTGTGTTTAGATGGATTGGTACGTCTATGTTATATAGTGATATAATTAAACAATTTATATATTTTTTAAAGTAAATTGAACTAACTAACAACTGCTATATAAAGGTACACGTAAAACAGGTCTATCAAACTACGCAAAAAGTTGGATGCAATTCATAGACTAAGAAACCCAGATAAATACTTAAAATGATCTTGTTATCGAACTTAAAGGAGTCAGTCTGCCAAGAACTCTAACAGATAACTTGATGTGATGATTAATTTACCATGTAATACTTTGATATGGTGATACTGGTTATGTAGTCAAACTTTTTGAAGTGAAAAATACTTTAGGCGCGTTGAAGAATTTTTAGATGAACAAAAATCATGGCCCTCGCATTATTGTCACTGAACGCTTTCCATGAGCTATATATATATATATATATATATATATACCGTTCATATATGTACATAGATATACCTTTTTATATTTTTACTTCTATGGGCAGTCCTCATGAGTGCCTTGTTATATCCGATTGAAGAAACGATTCATCGATGGTATGTGTTCACTGCCGCCCATGGACATCTATAATCAACTAAGTACATATAAAACAAGAGTTCCATCTGAAGTCGATCATAGATGCGTTGCTACTCCCAAGGATTGAGATAGTCGCCTCTTATGAAAATGACTCGGCAACCACTTCCTTCCAACGTAACCTAGAAACTCCTTCACGCTAGAAATAAGTGTCGCAGTGGGAGATGCTGCTGATAACAAACTATTGCACTGTACTGTGATAAAGCAGATATACTAATACAAGGCTATCTGTTGATAAATTGCCTTTCCTACTTAGTGTAAGCAGTATCAGTATAGGCATTTACAATCAGTTCACTGCATGTTTCATTGCTACTTAAATTTCAAAACAGACATGTCAATTTCAGCGCCATGAAGATAATGCTGGGCAAGTTGCCGCGTCCGTGGATAGTGGACGACGCGAAGGACGACGGCTACACGGCGCTGCATCTCGCGGCTCTCAACAACCACGCGGAGGTGGCGGAGCTGCTAGTGCGGGGTGGCGCCCGTCCTGACCTCCAGAACGCGAACCTGCAGACAGCACTCCACCTCGCCGTGGAGCGACAGCACACGCAGATCGTGCGGCTGCTCATCTCGCATGGCGCTGATCTTAATATCTGTGATAAGGTACGTCTTATTCTAATGAGCGCGACGGTATACAAAACGAAAGTGTCCGATATTTATTAATTTTAAAATAATATAACAAAAGTACATTTTTCTGCCATATCACATGACAAAATTGTATCTCAAAAGCTAAATGCTCAATTCTTATATCTATGTACCAAAATTAAGTATTTAGATTTTGAGATATATGTACATATTTGGCCGTATGCAATTTTTATCAGCATAGGATTTCATTAATAGCCGTTACAACGATTGCGCATGCCTAATTGAGCCTTAAACAAGAACTATCCGTCCATATATATGTCCAATAACATCGATATTCGTTTCCGTAAATATTTATTAATTTATAAAGTTTGCCGTAATAATGGAGCTTCCTACATTATATTGCATCACAATTTATATGTAGATTCCTATTTCCTAACACATATGTGACATTTATATCAACTCCCAATCATCGTATTAAAAATAGATTGACCAGCCTGTTACAAACAGCTCTCTTTGGAGCTCGATGAAATTAAAAAATCGCCCCCGGGAGCCACATTGTTAACAAACCAATTTTCATTTTTAATGGCGTAGTAACGGTCACAGAGATCCTCCTCGATTCCATATTATCTATCGGACGTCACGTGCATGTCTGTAATTTTGTAATACTTGGCTTTTGTTTTTACTTTTTGTTTTACTTTTACATTTGTTTTTACATCTAACTTACTTCCAAAATATCCAAACGTGGAACTTTTTCTTACAACACATACTTGTGCAACACATACAACACATACACATTACTTGTCTCCTTACCACGACAAGGAGGAGATCCCTTAGAGGGGGGCCTAAATTGGTATGGTGGTGGTACCTTCCCGGTCAAAACATATTCGTTATACCAATTTGAAAAAGTTCAACACACGGTTTCTCTAATGGGCGTTTTTGGCAATAGTCACCGCGCCTGGCAATAGGTACTACTGCGAGCAACAAGATGCTGCTGACATCTCTTGGGTTTATCTCTTATTCGCGTCCTACATCCTCAAAAAGAGAGAACTTCAAGACCGATACTACACGACACGATATTGTATAAGTTAAAAAACTCTTGAATGTACATGGATCATCCATTATACATGCAATGCCGGGCGGGTACCCAACGGTTGTGTTAAGAGGCAAATCATTTATTAGCTTCGTGGAAGACGTTGGATATAAGTCAATACTGTTAAACACAGTCGTCTTTGAACGTCTGTAAACAGAATTTATCTTATATCTCTTAACGTTTTAATCAAAAGCAAATAGACTTAATATTCACCACATTTCTTTACACTTTAAGAGAAAGAGTAAGCCGGGAACTCGTTACGTAATCCAATTATTCTCGGCTATCCCGCCTTATCTCCGTACCCTAACTTCCCGTAGAATTAAATCGTGACGTTTGCGTAAGCATCCAAAAACATTTTGAGTACTAAATGCGATGGCTCAGTCAGACTATGTTACGTGTAAGTGATGAGAATGGTAACTTTTCGTAAATCTTCTTAATGTCTGTTCATAATATGTTCTCGTTTAAACATCATGAACTTATAAAGCATAATATGTGCGTATCTAGTTATTACAAATAAAGTTTAAAGTATTTCTATTTCTTTTAAAACATTTAAGGTCACTTAAAATTAGAAACTTGATACTAAATAAAAAACATTGGTCCAGTAGACTTGTGAGGATATGTATATAATAGCAATATGTGTGTGTTACATTTAGGTGCTTAAATGTTATCTCGTGAATATCCAAAACATGGTTTTATGCAAAAAAAAAATGTAAGATATTGTGCTGTAATATTCAAGAATACCTTATAATACGCGTAAAATATCCCTCCTTATTATATTAGCACATTAATATTACCTTATATTTATTCTGTTAGCTCCGTCGCTTCCCCGAAACTGTTATATTTTAAGGTGCATTAAAGTAGAAAACTCTGACAGGAATTTATTTGATATCTCGCGTAAGCTCTCCCGGCGTATGTAGAGTCATGCGTACGCATAATTTACAATAAACTATGGCGCGAGGGAGCTCTTTAAATAGATGTGCATTTGATTTGAATTGACCGCTATCATACATTTATTAATATGTGGGTTTTGGGCTTCCTACAACAAACGTTACGTTGAAACGTTCTAATATTTTACAAGATATAAGAGACACACGAATGGTACACAACATATATGTAATTGGTTTTGGTTTCAATCTCGTATTGGCATGTGATGATTATAAATTTTGGCACGAGATTGCACCGCCTATTCACGTCTAATCGTATTTACTTCATGTTATGTATGGTCAGGAATTTGGTAGGTGGAAACTAGCTGCAAAATATTAAGGCAGCCCACGAATTCTTTTGACTGTTTTAGAGTCCACGTTAAGCTTTTGATCTTGGCTAGTTTCTTTAGATAGTCGTTAAATAATGTCTGAGACTTTATTAATGGCTTCAGAATAACCACTACCATTGCGCAATCCAACTAAGATAGTGATCTGTTTAAGGCATATTATTGAAATAAAACCCGACAGAAGTGACTTCCCATAATCATAATTACTATAAATGAAGCAACATAATTCAGGTATCATTAAAAAGAAAAAGTAACAAAGAAGTTAAAAAATATCTAAGAATAACTTATTGAAGTTAGATATATATTCCTGCTCGAATTTTGATACTCGCACGCATTTTCATATATTTGACAAGAAACGGGTGTTAAGAGGTTGAAAAGCTTTTTACGCCTTACGTGACAATTTATAAAAATCAACTTCTTCAAGTCGCGTTTTGACTCCAGAAATATTTCCTCTCGGAACCAGACGGCAACAAGCCGCTGCACGAAGAATGACTTCACCACAGATTTACCATTCTACACCTGGCTTTCCTACCTCTAAAACCAAAACACGTGATTCCAAAAATATTCACTTCTGGAATAATAGTGTCGTACATCATTCTGCTGCCCAAGACGTGGCGGCAGCAGAACGCGTTAAGAAACTAGTTTCAAATAATCTCCTTTTCATTGAGAAGAACGATAATAATGTGAAACTTGGTCGTGGTGCTCTAGGACGGTGACACGCCGCTGCACGAAGCTCTGCGCCACCACACGCTGCAGCAGCTGCGGCGGCTGCAGGACGCCCGCGACGCGCCGCTGCTCACCGGCCTCACGCACGCGCACGACAAGAAGTCCAGCGCCTCCATCGCGTGCTTCCTCGCAGCGCATGGGGCTGATCTCACGGTTAAGAACAAGAAAGGTAATCGTTGTATGGTACAAGGTTACTCTGTGTAGCTTCTATTGTATAGTCTACTGCCAGCATGTACTTCGAAGAAGGTCAACTAGAGAAACTTTACAATATTGTGCTGATTTTGTTCACGTATTATTATATTTTTTATGGTATTGGTACTCAGAACAAAAACCCTTTTTTTGCATTGTCTTGTGAAGTCTATTTTTATGCTGCTGATGTTTTGTTGTCCAATACCATATTTTGTTTAATTTCTTTTTCGTTATTATAGGCGTTATTTCATTAAAATATCGAGATCTTAATTTACCCTGTAATAACATACAACTTCCAGGTCAAACACCCCTCGACCTGTGCCCGGACCCGAACCTATGCAAGACCCTCACAACGTGCCGCAAGGAGGGCACCGGGATGACCAGCGACGGGACGCCCGAGAGCGAATCTGGCTCGTTCAGTGCCCCGGGGCCGAGCAGCGCCAGTACTGCGCAGGAGACGCCCGTTGCTGAGGTCGCGCAAGCCAGCGATCCGACTGCCGACGAATGCCTCGTGTGCTCGGACGCGAAACGGGATACGCTGTTCAGACCGTGTGGACACATTTGTTGCTGTAATGTGTGCGCGGCCAGGGTAAGTATTTTATATAATGATAAAAAATGTAATAATCTTAACAAAAATGTGTTTTGAATTCATACAGTAGAAGTAAATCGTAATTATTTCGGATAAACCAAACTTGAGCTCTTAGACAAGCTACGAAGCAAAATCTTTAGCGAGATTCACGAAGAGTACAGCGCCATCTAATTATAGTGCCAACAATTACTTTCGTGATTTTCGTTTCATTGAGTTTTAAATCATAACGATTATAAGGAAGTTTCACTTCAAAAATAAAGCGATCAATTTTTAATGTGCTACTAAGTCGTACTCTTGTATATGATTACTTTACGTCACGGAGTTATGTTCCGTTGTGCCCTTTTTGCTGGGAACCCTAAAATCGTATGTGTAACGTGTCCGTCGCGTCCGTTTATTTACATTTAATGGACGGAACCCTAGATGCGTATATCGTCCGTCTCCGTCCCCAGGTGAAGAAGTGCCTGGTGTGCCGCGCGTGCGTGTCGTCCCGGCAGCGGGTGGGCGAGTGCGTGGTGTGCTCGGAGGCGCCGGCGACGGTGGTGTTCCGGCCGTGCGGCGACGTGTGCGCGTGCGCCGGCTGCGCGCCGCTCATGCGCAAGTGCGTGGAGTGCCGCACGCCGCTGCAGCCCGCTCAGCCGCCCACTGCCAAGATTGACTGTGAGCTTCCATTCATGATGCTTTCCACCACCATGGTATACATCACCTGGAATACACCGAGAAACCAACAGTTTTGTTGGTGTATTAAAGTTTGATCGCCTTAATGATATCACCAAGGTCAGGGTTGGCCAACCTTTATGTATTGAGATTTTTTTTATATTAAAGTAGCAGGCAAACATACAGTCTATTTGATGGGAAGGTCACTGCCGCCTATGAACATCTATGAGCAACTACATATAGTAGCGAAGTTCTGTTTGTAGTCAATCACAGATTCGTTGCTACTCCTGAGGTCTAAGATGGTTGCTTCTATAAAAGTGAGTCGGCAACTTTCCGCCCTTCCGCCGAAACGCAAAGAAATGATTATGGTGATGGTACCTCTCCGGTCGAACTAAACCGATTCTATTACCTGGTGAGCTATCACCGCTCTTTATTAATGTAACCCCAAGTTTGACTGTGAGCTATCTCTCTACGCTCTGTTAACGTGATCCTAAGATGGGTTGCTTCACATAACTCTAAGATTGATTGTGAGCTGTCACTGTACTTTTTCTTAACGTGACTTTACCATTGACTGTGAGTTGTCACTGTACTTTTTCTTAACGCTATTTTACCATTGACTGGAGTTGTCACTGTACTTTTTCTTAACGTGACTTTACTGTTAACTGTGAGCTAGCGGTTATGTTGGATTATTACAGGACCACTTTAGGAGATTGACTTTGGACTTTGGGCTTTCTTGTTGGTTTTATTAGTGTATTCCACTTTGATTAGTTACTTAGTTCAGTATGTTTTGATTATCCATTAATTCGTAATAATTGTTTAATCTAAGTCGCTAGATGTTAAGAGCATCAAGGTTAATTTGTCACAAGTAGTCAAAGAACCAAAATTGTCACATTTGATTTTCTGGGTGATCAAGTGGAATACACCATTTTATTATTTTTGTGGTTTTAAGTTCAACTGCTTGAAGAATTGTACATTATTGATGCTACAATGTTTTTATTAACATTGTATTATAGTATTCTTAAAAAAAGTACACGAATGACCGCATATTAAAACAACAACAACAAGTCTGTCGTACAATGTATTTCGTTGACGTGTGCCGTATTCGGCGCGCTCCAGATGACGCTCACAAAGCCCCAAACGCTCAAAACGTCGTTCCACAAGACGACCGCGGTCGTTGTGGTCGCGGCAAAAACGTCACTCATGACGTCATGACTTACGCCCACGCGACGCTCACGACGACCCATCTAACAAGGTGGGCCGAAGTTATCGTTCCATAAGCTAATGGAACGGGAAAAACTGCGGTCGTAAGCGTGAGCTTTGTGAACGTCTAATGGAACGCACCCATCGTAACGCTTGCGTGTCAGTGTGCGCAGTGGAGAAGGAGGGCGGCAGCAACCTGGCGCAAGTGCAGGTGAACAAGGGGCAGCCGGCGCCCGCGCCCGCCGCGCCGCACCACATGAACAACGGCTCGCGGCCGCTGCCCGCCGGCGCGCCGCCCGCCGCCCCGCCCCCCGCGCCCGCCGCCGCCGCCGCCCCCCCGGGCCCGCCGGCCGCGCCGCCCGCCGCGCCGCTGCAGCCCGACGTGCAGAAGCTCCAGCAGCAGCTGCAGGATATCAAGGAACAGGTAAAGAACACGCTTTCTACCCTCGTAACCCTACACTAGGATTTTCTCCTATGTCGTCGGTACCAGTCCACCAAAATGCCCTTGGCCAGCGCGGTGGACTATGACCTAAAAATCTCCCATTCTGAGAGAAGTCGTCTCTCAGGAGGCGTAGTGTGTACAATGCTCACGGAGAAGAACTCAAAGGCATCTCGCTCGGAAGACTCCGGTGGTATTCCATTGGAGATCCCGGAGTCCTCCACGCAGCGCTGAGGATGGCCACCGTGGTTTTAGTGAGGTAAAAATCCCACATAACCCGGCGTTGCTCCCACGGCGTTGGGTACCTTTTGAAGGTTTCCCCCTCGATAACAAAAAAGGCCTATGCAAAATGAAGAGGTACTCCTCTCGTCTTGTCACGTTGTGTTTCATTCAGATGTATGAACATTGTTTTCGCAGACGATGTGCCCGATCTGCCTGGACCGGCTGAAGAACATGATCTTCCTGTGCGGCCATGGCATGTGCCAGATGTGTGGCGACCGCATCACCGTGTGCCCCATCTGCCGCAAGCAGGTCGAGAAGCGGATCCTACTCTACTAACTACTCTACTAACTCTAGTGACTAAACTGATAACAGTGCCAGATTGAGCCAACGCGGGACCTGTAGCAAATTCTGACCGGAGGCCCATAGTTTGCCTAAAGGGTATTAAATAAAACAAAACTGTTACTAGTAAACTTTTCTGGATTTAATCCGGGAAGATTTAGATATGACACTTTCGATATCTTCTTTCAGTTTATGAATTTTAGAATAGCAACGATAGTAAAATATAAATAGCAGGTAGGTGGTGAGTCGCGGGGCCCCTAGCATTTGCTACTCTTACTATGTGGCTAATCCGGCACTGACTGACAACGGTTATACTAAAGCCTGTAGGAGGTAATACTTGCTGTTGTTAACGCGATGCGAGGGGGTTAGGGTTGCCAACAGTTAACAATGAGAATTTTCGTGTATAATGCGAATTGTTGAAAAATAAGTTAATGTATTAATACAGTAAAAGTTCCTTCTTTATAATTTCTACCGTTGTTTTTTTGACTTTTCACAGGTAAAAAGTGGAATTGTTTAGAAAATAACTGGATTTATTAAATACAGAAATCTCTTCATTTACGGTTTACATATTCATTGTTTTATCCATACGATTCTTTAAAATCACTTTGTTTGCGGATGCTACATGTATATTAAAAGGATTAGGTGCAGTTTATTAACGCATCGAGAATTCTTTGAATATCGTTTACACGTGCCAAGATAACTTTTATATACTTATTTTATTACTGTAGTCGAATGCACTAAAAACGAAAGAAAATATTATCACTATGCTTAAAGTTGACAATAATTCAACGTCAGCATTTCACAAGAAGGTGGCGCCAAAAAATTGACCAATGATTTTTTTTAACACCGCATTTCACTTAAGAAGAGGTTATAATGAATTTGGAAACCATGAGTTAACATTTGCAAATAGCACGTGAGCTATATAAAGTTACTATTTCACATTCTCGGTTTCTTTATTCACAGCTATACGCTATACTTACTACCCATTTCATAAGAAGCTTTTACTATTTGAATAATATATTTTTTTGTGTATATTTTACGTTGGAATCAAAAGATAAAGATATAATCATTGTTTCCTAATGTTTGGTTTACTCAATAGTTGGCAGCCCTGACACGCTGATACTACAGTCTCAATTTAGTGCATATTGTGAACTTAGCTTCCTTCTAGCATTCCCAGAGAGATATTATAAAATCTTAAAAAAAGATCCGTAATACACAGACGAGGAAGCACTAGCGAATTTAAGTCGAGGTTTATAAGGAAAACACATCGCAACTGATTCGCGCTACTAATAGTCAGACAATAGATTTTTATATCTGGTGTAGATTTTATATCTTTTTACAAAATAGATATAGCAATCGTCTTATGAATAACAATACATATGACTGCTCTCCTTTGTGACAATCAGGTAATTGTTAAAAATGCTCATACACTCAAAACGTCGTCTATAAGTTCTATTTTAAAGTTTCATAATAATGTAAGCAACATTAAACTAGAACTTATAACGTATAGGGGTGGAAAGCCTCGTATAAGATTTGACTAATGAAAGTGTACGTATTTATCTTTAAAAACCGTACTGAAATTTTTTTCTATGATTTGTATACTGTCACTTCGGTATGGAGATTGCCTTTTACTTCAAACTGACCGCACTTAAGAAATATGAAAATTAACTATGGGTAGTACTTGATAAACAATTTAATCATTTCGTGTTGACTCCGTGGTAGGTAACAATATATACTTTAATCCAGTGGTTCCCAATCTTTTGATGACGAAGGACCATTTGGCAAAATATCTGTCGACCCATGGACCACCGGTATGAGGGTGTAATTAAAGATTTAAAAAAATCTGAAAATTAATATGGGATTATTATTTCTTTAATAAATCACGCGTACATTATTGTTCAAAGCAAACAATATTTAATGCGCTTTCTGTATACTCTTAACTAATTCCTGATCCTTGGTTCAGACACGGCTGTCCGCTACTTGACTGTCGTTGTGATAACTTCTTATATCACAATATTTTTTTGGTAACTTCTCGGACCACTTCAGTGCTTCCAGGGACCATCAGTGGTCCGCGGACCACCGGTTGGGAACCACTGCTTTAATCATTTCCTATGAAAATAAGCTGAGCTGAATTTAAATGATTGTTATTATTAGAACTTCCGATGATTTGAGGCAGCATTCGCCGTAAATTAATTTTTGCATTTGCACATACATTTTTGTCTGATTACTGAATTGTAATACTCTTACAAGGGGCTTCTTAAGTCGTCAATTATGCACCAAACTCTTTGCTATGATAATCACTATAAATAGTAATAAAATCCATTACTATAATTAAGTTATAAAATATTCTTATTTTATCTCTTATCAATTAAGCAACGAATTCTTTTTACCTTCACTTATGCCAAGTATATTAAATTATATTTTAAGTTATTATGCAGTAATATATTTAAGTTAATTAATGTGAGGTTTCCTTCACCGTCTAAGCACTTAAATTTGCACTAGTATCACGTATTCTAGTTATATTTATATTATTATTGTAAGTTGTCAAGTAAAAGGATATTTAGTTCAATAGTTGTAGAATCGTCATCAACCCTTTTCGACCAATGTGATAAGGTGATAACGTTTTAGGTTTCTTTTCTTATAAGGCCTGGAGCTATACTCTGTTAACTAAATTTAGAACATTGAAGACTCTCTGTAATTTCAAGAACGTAATTTCGGTTAATTTATCTATTAAATAAGGGAACGTACCTAAACCACGTGACCTATTTTTAAAAAGATTTTACCTCCTTCCCTCCCCTTAGTCACTATCCCTATTATATTTGTTTGATTTAGTTTTACGCCTTCTCTCATACATTTCACGTAGTAATTCATAAATACAATTTCCGATCACTTTTTGTAAACAGTACTTGAATTATTCAGTTTATATTTTTATTTATTAACTCCGTATTTGCCGCGTGACGCCAAAAGTGTACCTATAGTTATAAATGAAATATTTGTATATGTATTGAAAAAGTACAAGCTTGGGGAAATAGACTACGTTACGAAAACTTACTCTTCTCGCGACCAATGCGTGGTATTTCTAATACTCTCCTGGCTATACCCCCTGAAATAATCACGTGGTTTGTGTACGTTCCCTGACAGTTATTATTTTTGAAGTACTCTGTACAACTTGTGTCATAAGAAAGGTTTAGTTTCTAATTGCTACTATCGCTCATGAAACGATTCTGAAATATATAACCGTAAGTAATCAAATATGCAAAAGATTTGCCCGAAATTTTGGACAAAATAAAAATTTCGTGCGCGAAGAATAGAATCTATACATAACAGAGAAATAATGGGTTGATGGATTTATTCAGTAATTCGCATTAAAGTATACTCTACAAAACACAATTTGGTTAGTAAAATAGTTTACATATTATACAAAAATACTAGTTTATAAATTGTCTATCCCAGTGTCAACAATTTTGAGATTATATTCAATGTTAAATTTATAATAAATTGTTTTCTATTTAAATACTTGTTGTATCGATAGATTATAAGTTATTTAAGTAAACACACAGACTATAGGAAGGAAACAAATAGAGCGCAAGAAATAAACAATCTTTTTAATACAATAATCTAGTAATATTTTCTGAAGCATTTGAAGCGTGTAAGAAATATTTCATCAATTCGCACTTGGCCAGCGCGGCGGACTATGGCCTAAAACTCTCTCATTCCGAGAGAAGCCCCGTGCCCAGCAGTGAGACAATAATGGGTTGACGATATAAGAAATATTTATTACATTATAAAATTAGTGAAAAACTGTTTTAGTTTCATTAGAGTTCTTTTAAAATCTTTGACTGAAATCTTGATCTTTATACGCTCTATTTGTTTTGTTTTTGTATGTGTTAGTATGTATACATAATAGTGTAGATGTTAAATTACCTTTAAATTCCATGTTAATTGTAAATTATTATTTTTAATGAAGTCAGTAATCAGGTAACTGCGTTTAATACTGTATTTATCAGCAAGTATGAGGCTACCGGTTTAATGTTTTATTCTTACGGAACATTAATTTGTTAATACCATTTAAAGACAGTAAGCCTGGCAGATGATCTTAATAATGCATTTATTACGACTGTACAAATACAAAATCATTGTGTGTGTCCAATTTTTTTCTCGCATTTAATCATAAAAATGTACAACTATATAGATTTTTTGACTTAAGCTGAAATAAAATATGTACTACATGTAGGCGTAAATCACAAGTAAAGTGTTATAAAAGATCTATGAAATGATATTTACGTTGTAATGATGGTAATGTTTGTATTTTCTTTTAAGTTTATGTTATGTCTGTTTGCAACTTATTCTTGTTTCAAAGAGATATTCATTTTAGCTATTGATTAATAAAGTATCTGATAAATAATATAATTAATTATGATTTATTTTGAAATCAATAAAAGTTCCATCTATGGTTTAAACTTTAATATCCTTATATTGAATAAAGCTTATGATGAGAGGTAAAATCAAAATTTAGTCTCATGATAAGCATTAAATTAAACAGTCTTATACAGTTATGCTTTAAGTATATATCTACTTGTGTATTTAAATAAAACTGTTAAAGTAACTGCATTATTTTATTTATCAACGTAAGACATTTAAACTTTTTAAACAAGAAAACGAACTCAAATAATGTTTAAAATTAAGTTTTGTATGACATTTTATCCCGAGTAGTTGGTTACCAATGCTTGGTGATAATTCTCGTGAGTTTGAATCTTTTCGGGTTCCTTCACAGAGTGAGTATACTCGATGGCGTCCTCAAAATTGCCTATTCGCTCCTTGAGGATGTCCCGAGACAGGTCTTGTATTTTGAAGGACAAGTAGGAGTCCTTGGCCAGGTCGCTCTCTTCGCAGCGCCTACAGTTGCTGTAGTACAGGGCAGACAGTCCCTGCAGTTCTGGAGAAATAGCGCATAAAACCACTGTGCTAGCGGCTTGTCGCTGAAATCGACAGATTGAACGATACTTAGTAGAGGGGTTAATAGGTAAAAGAAGATATGTTAACAGCTTCAATCAGTCATTGTAGTCAACCCATTATTGTCACACTGCTGGACACGGGTTTTCTCTCAGAAAGAGAGAGAGATATGGCATATTCCGCCGCGCTGGCCAAGTGCGAATTGGTGGACAATCATTATGATAATTATTTATCTGATGAAAGTAGTATATATTTAAGTTTGTGTAATGGTTAGTGACGGAGCAGTGATAACCTTATCAACCATAAGGCTAAATTGCAATCTGTTGCAGCAATGAGACAATAATGTGTAGACGACGGATAATAGATAGTTGATGAGACTACCAGTTAACAAGCATCTCTCAACAAACCCATCACAAATTTCGTCTTAAAGTCCTAAAAAAATCACACAACGTTCCAGCAATAGACCGTTGAGAACCAAGTTGATACGTTGGCGTACGTACCTATTTACGCCTTCCTACTCCCTTTCATTATAATATACCTACCTAGTTTCATCATAAATATGCCTGTAATATCTATAGAGCAAAAACAAGATCGATATGGGTAGCCAGATATAATTATTCTAAATAGATTTACTTACGATTGATTTGGTAAAGGGCCTCATGAAAGCATAAAGTGCTTCATACACCCACCAGTTCCGACAAAGGTTTGTCTTAACGAAGGAGCCAGGATTCGCACAAAATACCTTTTTGTTCGTACCCAACCAACGATAGCCCAAATAATGCATTGCTAATATACCACATAGCTTCGAAATATTGTAAGCTTTGATAGACGTATATTCCTCTATGGGCAGCGAAAGATCATTTAAGGACGGTGATAACGTTTTTGATAACGGCCAATTTATATTTCTGTAACAATGAATATTTGTCGCGATTGAAATTTCTGGACGATGAAAATCAAATTTAAAATTAGACTTATAATTTAACTTTAATAAATATTAACGAACTGGCTTTACTGTTATTACTACCACTAATCATGGGTATCGCCAAGAGAGGACAGAGAGGGGCAGGCCCCGTCCCCCAGAGGAAATCAAAACATCTTAGACTTACATATAAGATGTGCCAAAGGGGATAGATGTACATCGGCAGTCTTTAGAAATAAAAAAAACCACTAGGGTAATGGCTGGTGACGTAAGAGCGTCGGCAGCCGTTGCTCTAGGTAGGTAAATCCTAGAAGTTAGATCGATTAATGTACAAAAAAAAAAAGACGTAAAATATTCAATAAAATATATGTGTGAGTAGGTTGGTATTTATGTGACTGACCTATGCGATTCCGTAGATGTAAACACAATCCTTGCATCTGGAGCCAAATATTTTTCTATGTTCATGAGTAGGTAGTACTGGCTTAAGTAATTAACTTGAAAGGTTGTTTCTAAACCATCTTCCGTCAGTGACCACGGCAAGCCAAATGTAGCGGCGTTTAAAATTACGAGATCAATTTTCCTAAAAACATAAATGAAAAGATGAAAGTCCTTGTTCGTTCATTTTACTTTTGCCTTTATTTCCCATTTATGTCACAACGGACCAATCAAATTTAATTAATATTTATGTCAAATCTTACAACCTGATCATTGTTTTACGTACCAAGTTCGTATCTACCCTCGGCGTGCTCTCGTCATTAAAGAACAGAATGCAAAGAATTTATTGTAACCAGTTTAAGAATTAGGTATATGCGTACAAATAAATGCAAGCAAACCTTCCTATAGTTTTAGTAAGTACTGGATTATTAACACTCGTAACCACTGGCGGATCGATTTCATTTAGCCAGACGTGACACTCAGCTACCAGAAAGTAAACTTTTATGAAAATAAGGTCCCATGGTCCCTCCCCCATTATAAGTGCCTTGTAAAAGATTACTTGTGATCCGTAAGGATGTTATCGCAGCAGTTTTTGACGGACGCAAGCGATGCTAAATTCACCTCGTAGAAATTGAGTAACTGAGTTTTTTCGCAGACGTTTTTAGCGACGACGCTCGCAGCATACGTGTTGCGACATGCCATCAAAACCTTGCAGCCGCGAGCATTCAGACACCGCGTTACTTCCAAGCCTATGCCACTGTTGGCACCAGTTATTAAACAAGTTTTGTTTTTTAATTCAATATCCTTTGCCACCTACAAAATAATGTTTATTAAATAGGTAATTAGGTAATTAAACATAAGCTCGCAGTAAGCTTAGGACTTGCGCAGGCGCACGCCCTCGTGGATTCAACCTATGTAACTTAGTTTAACTGCTTTAAAATAACTGTCATGGATTAAGTATCATCCAAATAGTTTAATATACGAATATGTTCTTATGTGGTAAATTGTAAAGTTACTTTTTTTACTTTGATTTAAAATTAGATAGGTAGGTACTTTATATGAACCAAAATAAAGAATTGAGCAATAAGGATGCCCTTTCTAATAGTGCTAGTATTACTAGATGCCAGTTTTGATCTGAATTGAACAATATTTCGTAAAAAAAATCCTATAAAGTTATTCGAACCTCATCTGCTGTAGGGCCATGGATAATACGTAGTTCT